>CM062812.1:930330982-930930982 GCA_031772625.1 Pinus tabuliformis | reverse complement strand
ATCCTAGTGCACATTTAAATGTTGTTGTTTGGAGCCTCCTTTAGCTGCCTATAGCACCCTCCTTGACTGTGGCTAAGATGTGCTAGTTCTCCTTGCTTGAACAGCGCCTAAATTACATCTTCCCTTTGACTGTGACTAGCTGTGTATAGAGGATTGCGGTTAGGGCTTTTATGGATCTTCCTTTAGTTGCGTCTAGAGGCTCCCTTTGACAGTGAATGGAAGCCTCCATCATGACGGCGTTAAGTGCCTCTTCTTGTTGCATATACACCCCTAATGAGTGCGGTCTAGGATAGCATATTAGGGCATCATTTAGCAGTGGTTAGGGCTTCTCTATACTAGCGTTAAGGCTAGCTTCATGGACTGTAATTTAGGGCAGCGTAGGTCTCTTTAGAAAACCCTTTCAGCTCCACATCTAGGGCCTCTCCTTGACTGTGATTAGGGCTCTCCTTGACAGCATATAAGAAGTTATCTCCTCCATGACAGCGTTAGGGCCTAGGGCATCCTCTAGGACATCATAACATCTTAAGATCTCTCCTCCCACCAAAGCCCAAAGACAAGTGGAGAGGAAGAGATCACAAGAGGTGTGTATCAAATGACTTAAAGGCCACCTCTATTTATAATAAAACATGGAGGACAAGTGAGGGCAATTTGGTTGTTGGCCGACCTTGACGAATTGTCACATAACACAAATAAATTCATATCTCCATGAATACATGTCGGAATCGGATGATCTTTAGATCAATCCTACATCTCTCGACGAGAGGAATCCAAGAAAAATATTAGCTGCCATAAATAAGTAGACCCACATGGAATTTGGCCCTAGTTGCCAATTTTAACACTCCCTCTCAACTAGGGAGAACTCCATCTGCTAATCCATCTGCCAGTCAGTATTATCTCTGCCATCAGTGCCCTGCACTACTCTACTGAACCATGAAAAAGAAGAAGTGATTGAGAATGTATCATACCATTCTCTACTGACCCGAAGCCAGTCCCATATAAAGAGACTGTCTCATAGCACTCTTACTGATCCGAAATCAATTCCAATAAAGAAAGTGTGTCAAACCACTCTTATTGACCCGAAGTCAATTCCAAAAGAGAGTGAGTTGTATCGCTCTTAGTGACCCGAAGTCAGTTCCAATTGATCCCAGATCAATGTCATCCTAGCATAGGGAGTACGGTAGTTACACGATACGTCCATCGGTATTATTATGGTCCCTATCCTCATTTCCCTACTCATTGGCCAGATGAGAGGTACTTCCCATGAGTCCCAGACTGCATGGGTAGGATGTCTCGGCAGGAGAATGATGAACCACTCATCCTGCCTACATGTCGCCAGGGGTATCCCAGGGGAAGGCTGAACGACTCACCCTGTACACAACAAATCACTAGGGGAAGGTTGAACCACTCACCCTATGACTGTGTCTCGACAAGAGAAGGATGAACCACTCATCCTGCCTACATAGCAGACCACTAGGGGAAGGCTGAACCATTCACCCTATAGTTGCTCATCGCTCCATGAAGTACACCCAAGCCCCCCGGAGCTCCCAGAGCTCAATGTCCATATCATATAGGACCCTTAAGAGAGAATCTCTCCACAACTCCTAGTTGTTCTCGAAAATTCACGAATTTGACCTTTCCCAGGGGTTTCATTAGAATAACGGCGACCAGCATATCAGTCATGTTGACCACTGGAGTGGCACCTGATGATTACATGAAGACTCCATGCCCAAGGATGATCCAAAGGACACTTGTACCATCAGATATCGTCAGTCAACAGAGTTTTTTAACTCTACTTCTATCTTCTCATCATCTTTCTTATACCTAGATTCCACACCCTACAGAGAATTGTAATAAGTGATACTAGTAATGATGAGTTTTGAGTCTGTAATAGGCCTAGGATGTTGGAACTCGATCATCAAACAAGTACACATTGGAGTGTTTTTTTATATGGTTAATTATCCCTTCTTTTTCAGAGGCGGATAATTTTCTGGGTTTTTTCACTCACGTTTTATCCCAAAGCCGGGGTGACAGTTTGAAGGTTGAGCCCCTAACACATCTTAGTGTCTAGAGTCGATGTATATTACCATACTAGATCACACACAAAATTTCGTGGAATTTGGTTAGGTCTAGGTAGTCATTTTTTAATTTTTTAGATTTCCCGCAGGTCAAAATTGCAAATAAAATTGTATTTAAATTGTAATAAGTGTAGTCTAGAGATGTTGTATGGGATATGAGTAATCAAAATTACACCTCTCACCCTCAACTTTCTACTATAACACACTCTGAGGGGTTAATAATGTGTTTTGGACCCTCAAAACCCACTTTTCCTAAGTTTAGTGGGAAATCTGGCAATTAATTAAGTCAGAAATTATATAAATGGAGAAAAATAAATATCCACACATGCTCAATGTTGTGGAAATGAGGTGGAAAATTATGGGAGAGTTAAAGTGAAGTCCCAAGGTGATGTGGACTCCTAAAATCAAGGAAAGGACATGTGCTCAAATAAAATTGAATTTCTCGCATTAAATGAAAAAGCTGTTTGGAAATTTGAATTTGTGAAGTTAATGCACATTTGGGAGGATTTGAGAGAATATTTGGTGGAGATTTTTGTGGGAAATTGTCCCAACATGGATTACCACCCATATACACTTGCCGTTCCGGCACATAATGGAAGAAGAAAATAATGTCCACTTGCCAGAATTCGATTTTTACACTTGGCATTGGAGCTCCATTCAACAAATTCGAATTTCTCTTTGGGATTGTCACCTCATGCCACTTGTTTAATCACCTCTACATTGGGATTGGCTCCAATGCCATTTGTCATTGTCATTCTTCATTGGGATTTGCTCCCAACTCTCTATATAATAGAGCCATGGGTTCTCACATTGTATAATATTGTTACTAGCTATTGTGCTTGCGGAAGCATCGCTGCCTTGTACACTTTCAAAAATATCAATAAAGACTTTGGGCTTTCATTCATGAGGTGTTCCTCCTTTTTGAGTGTGATGAATTGTTGAGCATTGGTATAATTCCTTTTACTCATGCTTTAATCTAATTTGCTTCCGTATGCTCATGTAGATTTGTTAATGTAGAGCTATCTTGCATTGACATTTGATTTAGAAGTATGCTCTAGGTATAGAATGTTCTAGTTGGTTTTAAATAAATCTCTAGAGTTTCTTATCATTGTTTATTGCTAAATCTATATGGAACTAATTCTTGATTGAAGTTTTGTAGAGGGAACATCTTGTTGGGATTACATAATCAAGCGTGAGGGGGAGTCTTTGGAGAGACCAACCCACTCTTGATAAATTCTTAAAGGAGCTCTCATTTGTTCTTGGAACCTTCATAGTCTTATCTTACAAAGTGGTTTTGCAGGGATTTCGACACATAGCTTGTACACAAGCCGAGAACTTCTAAATTTAAATCTCTTTTAAAAAACATTGTACTTCATTTCTTTCATTTGCTATCTAAGAGCTTGAAGATGGCTAAGCAAAAACAAGAGTTTACTCTCACTCTTTAGCTTAGCCTTTTGTAGATTATAATTGTCCATATACATTTTATCTTGTTGATTTTTCCATTAATACTTAACTTATTTTGCAGTCATTGTTTGGATTGTTTGTTAACTCTTGTGTGGCAGATTTTGAAGAGGAACTTCCCGCAACATCTAACAAGGGTTTGCAAGACTTGTGGCAAATGTTGGGGATTCGATTTCCAAGGATGTTGTGAGCCCTTTTGAGGCTTATTTTGGCCAAGTCGAGTTCACTAGAGGGTTGGCCATTTTCCTCTCTAAGCCGTGGGCATTTGGAGGAAACTCACACCTTGTTTCCCTTGCATAAGTTTTGTGAGATCTTGTCACTACTTTCTCAAGAAAAGAGGTCTAGTGTCCAAGTTTCAAGCAATTATTGTGAGGGCTCTCCTTGAAGTATAGTTGAGAACTTTGAAGGACCCTCTTCTCATTGTAATATTAATAAAAAATCTAACTTGCTCATGGGAGCTTGGGATTTCTCCCATGGTATCCTATCTCCCCATTTAGAGGGAGGCTTCTCTTGGGTGGATTGGCATTTGCATGGTTTAAGCTTTCATACTTCATTCACTTACATGCATGCTTTAATTGGGAATTAACACAACCTCACTATCACATTTCATTAAGTTACAGTTTGTTACAAATTCATTTGAGCTTTGTATTTTCTTTCTCATTGTTGCTTGGATCTGCAAGCTTACACTTTACTTTGGGCAATTCATCCTTTACATACAAGCATTTTATATTCTTAACAAACTTTGATTCGTTTCCATTGAGCACTTGAATACATGCTTCAATTTTATGCTACATTGTTATCTTGAATATTGGAGCAATCTATTGTTATTGTCTATTTGAAACAAATTTTACTTTCAAGCAAATTACTTGTATCATTTTAATTCATCGATGAAACACATACAACACTTGTAAGCTAATTTTATTCCTCTAATTGAAGTTATAATTGCAACTTATGTTACAATTTATTGTCATTGTCTATTTGAAACAAATTTTACTTTCAAGCAAATTACTTGTATCATTTTAATTCATTGATGGAACACATACAACACTTGTAAGCTAATTTTATTCCTCTAATTGAAGTTATAATTGCAACTTATGTTGAACACTATTTCATTTTCAAGCATTGCAAATCAATCTCTTTGAAACATTTGCATGTATCATTATTTTAGTTTGGAGAATTAACACAATTTGCATTTCATCTAAGCATTTTAGTGTAGGAAGGCCCCAAGCCTCATTAAAATTTTACCTCCAACATAAGTTGGTTGAAGTAGACATCTTAGAGATCCTCTACTCTTCTATTGACTCCTCACTATGAGATCCATATCATTGGGCGAGGGTGAGGTCTAAGGATTTTAAAGTTAAATTGTAATCTTGTTGTAGAGCTAATTAATAAAATTAACCAAGAGCACTTTCCATTACATTTTCTTTACTTGTCTCTTGATGGTTTGAGTTTTTATATGCAAAGTCTATTCCAAAAGCAAATGCCAAATACTATAATCATTTCAAACAAGTGTTTTATTTTCATGTTTCGACTCTAATTGCATATTGATGTCTTGGTTTAGCACTTCCTTTCTTTTACATTTCCAAGTTTACTAATTTTTGGGTTTTGGCAAGATATGTTTCACATGTTTTGATTTATAAAGTTGATTATCTCAAAAGCATTTTGTATCTTACATATCTTGTGCTAACAATTCTTATTTACATTTCAGGGTGACTTTGTTTTCTCTTTTGAGAGCATTGCATTTTACTTTGAGCAAATTCTTTATAAGGCACTGATTTTATGGTTTTTAATCATATTAATGATTGGCATTGTTATTTCAAGTTGCTCACTTCATATTTGCTCATAAATCCTTGAAAGTAATCCATTTTCACTATACACTCTCCTAGAAATTCACATCTTTTAACTTAACTTTTCATTAAGGACCACCCCCCTTAGCTAACCTAGAAGATAGCTCAAACGGAGAGAGTCGAGATTAGTGTGACAACCCCTTCTCTGAGTTCCCTGCCACCAACCACACCTTGTGGGGTTGAAGGCTTTTCTCACTGACTTGTAGGTAGGTGTAGGCGGCAGGGTCAACAAGTCCCAGAGTGATGGAGCCTTCTTGCTACCCGTTGTACCATATCCTAGATAATGTGGTACCTATTGTCTATATGCTTGGAGTGATCATAGAACACGGGATTCCTCAACAATCGAATCCCCCTCTGGTTGTCACAGAAGATCACGATGATATCCAATACATGTCCAAACAGCTTACTGAATAGCTTCCACAACCAAACAGCTTCACACGAGGTCATACTCGCAGCGATGTATCTGACCTCATCGGTGCTCAAAGCAACCAACTTCTGCTTCCTGCTCATCCAAGATATTGAAGCAGAACCCAAAGAGAAACAGCACCTAGAAGTGCCCTTGAGATCCTCCACACTGCCTGCCCAGTCAGCATTCAGCTTCATATTTCCGGCAGTGTATCTCAATCCATGAGAGATTGTGCCCCAAAGATATCTCAAAAGATTCTTGGCACCAATTCAGTGAAGCTCAACCATATATGAGCTCAACATGCTAACTGCAAAACATATATCCGGACGGGAGTTCACCAAGAACATTAATGCTAGTATGAGTTTATGAAGCTCAAAAGCATTTCCCAAATCAAGTCCGGCATCACTACCGCATAACTTCTTAAAGTTAGGCTTCATCGAGGTAGTCACGGGCTTACAGTTCACCATTCCAAATCCAGAATCCAACTCCCTCTTACTTTTGCAAATGAGAAGGTTTGCACCTATTAGAAAGAGGTCATCCTCATAAGGTGTCAGTATGAGAGGTCTATCATCCACAACCTTCAAGCAATGGTTTGGATCGGCTTCACTCCTAGTGAATCTCAGCTTCATCAAATAGTTGTTTATCCTTTCATACCAAGCCCGGGGTGCTTGCTTCAAACCATAGAGGGCTTTCTTCCACCTGCATACATAAAATTCTCGATCATGAATCTCAAACCCCTCGGATTGTTCCAAATTTGTGGACTTGCTACATGAGGGGAATGGTCCCCTTGTAAGTTTTCCTTCGGTACATCTCCGACATGTACCTCCATGCTCTTCTTGAATTCAGGTATCCCTGTCACTATCTGACTCACATCAGGTAGGGCCCCAAGAAGAGATGTGTCAACTAACATGGTCCCCAATCGACTTTCTGCAACTTGATACAAATTGCCAACCCTGAACTCAAAAGCATCTTTAAAAATTCCTTATCCACACACATACCTTTCCATTGATGAATGCCACCTTTGTCTTCCATTGCCGAAATGGACCCCGGGTTCTTCTTGAGATAAGGTACACTACCTTGATCCAATTGAAGAGATTCCATATACCCTTTACGGGATAGGTGGCATTGTCTCCAAGAATAATCTCCATGATTGTTTCCTTCTCTATCAAATTAGAGAGAGCTTCCTTGAATCCAATGAAGTGCCTTGAGGCACCACTATCAATTTTCCCAACGAGTCCGGTGGAGAGGGCCGACATAAGATAATACTCATAAACAACATTTAATTCTTCATATCTGGAGTTCCTTGCTTTCCTTGAAGAGTCGGCCATTTCCTTGATGACCTGCATTCCTTTTATTCCTTTGTCATTGTACCTGTCATTCCTTCGACCCCTGGAATGGTTGTTATCGTCATCAAGTGATATGTCCCTTCTATTCGAACACTCCTTCGCATAATGGCCAGACTTGATGCAAGCAAAGCATCTGCCTTTCCTTCCATCCTTAGATCCGGACTTCTCATTGAAGTGACCTGTAGGTAGGCCACCAGATGTTTCTGCTGCGCCACTTTGATAATCTCTTTTGCTTCGACTTCACCCTTGGTGAATTTGAAGAGGGATGAGGAACCCATTGAGTCTTTTGTCCTTTCCAACTGTCTTCAGTGATTGCTCTTTCACTCTTGCTTGGGCTTTGTCTTCACCTCAGCTCTGATACCATGTTAAGTTTTGGTATGTTCTATGCTTAGAGCAATTTATTTCAATTTTTCCAATTAACTCAATATCTTTTCCAGATTAGCAATCACACCAGCATAATAATAAATTGCAGATAGAACATAAACATAAATCGCAGAAGACAAGCCAAGACAAGAGGACACAAGATGTGGTGCCAGCCAAGGACAAACCCCAATGTGAAGAAACCCTTGATCAATTCTTCTTATGTTCTTCAATAGTTCAGCACAGAGAGAGATAGTACATATACTTCAGAAGTCAACATTTTGACTTGTCAAAATACGAGCAGAGATCTTCTCTAAGAAGATGACACATGAGGTAGCAGATCTAAACACAGTTGATCACATCACCATGGTATACCCATCACTGTGATGCACCCATCACTATGCTGCACTCATCATGCTGCATCTATCACCATGTTGCATCTCATCATGCTGCATCCATCATGTTGCATCTATCACCATGTTGCATCCATCATGTTGCATCTATCACCATGCTGCACCTAGCTAGCTGTCTGATCCTCAATGAACCCATGATCATAGCTCTGTCCATCTCTTATTGGAACATCACCTTACAGCCCTCTAATAGTCTGAGATCTCAGCAGTATTACACACAACAGCTCCATATATAATGCTAATGATATGAGTCCTTAAATATCCATACGAAATTGATTGTGATGTTATGGCCTGCAGCCTAACGCACAGTCTTCAGGCAGCGTATTCATTTTGCTTGTCCCTTCACACAGTGACCCAATCAGACTTTATGCAGCAGCCCTATTGGATACTTCTGCCCAGCATAACATACCCAAACAAATGGCCATGCTGTCACCTACAGCAATGTGGCATAATCTCAATGGCTAGGTGACTGTGTAAGGCTGCCTGTGACCATCCTCCTGTAGCTACGGACAGTCACCCTTAACTGCGGATGGGGTCACCTCTTGATCTGTGGTTTAGAACAGCAGATAGGAGCCTCTTCTTAGGCCTCCTTTACTACGGATAGGACAGAGACTAGAGCTCCCTCTGACTGCAGATTAAAGCCTTATTGACTGCATCCTAGTGCACACTTAAATGCTACTGTTTGGAGCCTCCTTTAGCTGCCTATAGCACCCTCCTTGACTGTGGCTAAGATGTGCTAGTTCTCCCTGCTTGAACAGCACCTAAATTACATCTTCCCTTTGACTGTGATTAGCTGTGTATAGAGGACTGCGGTTAGGGCTTTTATGGATCTTCCTTTAGCTGCGTATAGAGGCTCCCTTCGACAGTGAATGGAAGTCTCCATCATGACTGCGTTAAGTGCCTCTTCTTGCTGCGTATACACCCCTAATGACTGCGGTCTAGGACAGCATATTAGGGCATCATTTAGAAGTGGTTAGGGCTTCTCCATACCAGCGTTAAGGCTGGCTTCATGGACTGTAATTTAGGGCAGCGTAGGTCTCTTTAGAAAACCCTTTCAGCACCATGTCCAGGGCTTCTCCTTGACTGTGATTAGGGCTCTCCTTGACAGCGTATAAGAAGCTGTGTCTCCTCCATGACAGCGTTAGGGTCTAGGGCATCCTCTAGGGCAGCGTAACATCTTAAGATCTCTCCTCCCACCAAAACCCAAAGACAAGTGGAGAGGAAGAGATCACAAGAGGTGTGTATCAAATGACTTGAAGGCCACCTCTATTTATAATAAAACATGGAGGACAAGTGGGGGCAATTTGGTTGTTGGCTGACTTTGACGATTGTCACATAACACAAATAAATTCATATCTCCATGAAGACATGTCGGAATCGGATGACCTTTAGATCAATCCTACACCTCTCGACAAGAGGAATCCAAGAAAACTATCAGCTCATAAATAAGTAGACCCACATGAAGTTTGGCCCTAGTTGCCAATTTTAAAAAGCATGCAACTATGGTGAGGGAATTAAATTCATCGAGGAGTGTGCTTAGTTGTTACACCATGCATGATCCAAGCTCTACTAAGGACACTAGTATGAAGTGGCTTTTTGAATGTGGATTCTGTGCTCTATAGAGTTTCTTCTAGTTGGTGGTTCTGGTAGACCCTCCTACTCTAGAATCTTTGGTTATATGTAGAGACCAAGGTCCCATCCTTGCGAGGATCTTGTCGGGCTTGCTAGCAATTCTTGCAGGTCTCCAGGGTTTTGGTCATTGGGCAATCTCTGGGTTTGTCTCATTACTTGCTCAAGGAAAGAGTGGCTAATCATAATTGGTCTAGATGCTATGTCATGTACAAATAACAAGAGGTGAGGAGAAGCATAAGGAGGTGTGCAACAGATATCAAAGGCATAGTGTGCCCTCACCAACTCCTCTCAGTGGTGGTTGAGGTGACAAGAAGGATGGGACAACAAGTTCTTCGTGGAAGCACAAGTTCAAGATGATCAAGCAATGGAAATCAATATTTCATTGTATGCGCTCTAAGAAAAAGACCAAGCACATCTTGACCTTATGCATAGTTGCCAAAGGAGGTATGAGGTGGTAGACAAAGTGGACTCCATGTACGCACTAGTTTCCAGCATTGTGAACCATCATCAACTTGGACTCCATGTACTCGCTAGTTTCCAGGATTGTGAAACTCAACCAACATCAACTTCTAGCTCTCCCCATGCACTCATGCTCATCCAACATCAAGGAGGAAGCATCAACAAATTCGTCTCCTTTCATTGTGACCACAAACTCCATGGAAGAAGAAGATATAGCAGGTACTTCAGCAGACGTGGACATGCAGCCAGCGAAGCACACCACAGAGAACCAAGTTGGAGAAAAAGAAGATGCCCCTCGTGGGCAAACTTAATGCAATATTCTGTGTTTGGTTACATGCTTCGACAGAAACCCCTCGTGAACCAAACTAAATGCAATTTCCTGTGTTTGGTTACATGTTTTGTCAGGTAGCTTTTCTTTTAAATCCGTGTAGGGCAATATACTTGCCAGATCTATAGTCATAGGGTTTGAGTAGGACAGACAAATCAGTTTTTGAAGGGAAAAATTAGCTTTTTCGGATCATTATACCTGCAAGTGGTGGTCAGACTCTTCCCTTTTTGTATTATTAAGCTGTTCAGTTCAGCCACAGCTCTCTTTCAGACAAATATTAACCATTTCTATTTTTTTTCAAATAATATTTCAAAATCATAAAAGCCGCCGATAAGAAATATGGTTAATTGTTGCATATCAAAACTAGCCAACTGGTTCTAAAAGCAATAAAACTCTGACCCAAGATCAGAAGTACAACCCAGATATGAGTTTGTGGTCTAACAGCAAAGTGGGGAATTCTCCGGCCAGTTTCGAGTTCTATCCCCGCTAGGGACAGTAACACTCTTCCAGTAACTATTAAATAGAATTAAAACTATTTGGATCTCGTGCCTTGGAGGCGCTAGATATTGTCCAGACTGAGCTACGGTCGGATCCTCATGCCCAGGTGCCTACTTTCAGCTATGTTTCTTAACTATACGATAGACTTGTATCTGAGTCTAATGGTACCAAAATACTCATTTGCACCTACTAGTGCCAAGCAATAAATAAAAATTAACTTTGAAAACAGAGTTGAACTATAATATAAAGAGAAGAAATGAGTGACTCACATGAAAGCCCGGACCATTGATTTGCCTTTACTGTCTCCACATACAACGATCCGCTGTCCATCGGCAGACCACTCGAGATCATCAATCCTTCCAGCGAGAGCCTTGTACTCATATTTGAGAGTATGATCCGAACCTCGTCCCCAGATTCGAGCTGTGCCAGAAGTGTCCCCTGATGCAACCCACTCTCCATTTGGTGAGAAGCGAGCCACAGTTGCAGGATATGAATGTTCTCCATAAACAGAAGCTTCCAGGGGATTGTCCAGGTTTCTCATGATCACGGATCGGCCATTGCAGTATATGATAGAGTTGGTCTTCGCATCTCCTGCTATGAGAATCCCACGGCCCCTCTCCGTTGAAGGAACGCAGGAATGAGTCTCAATGAGCTTGGCCATACTAATATCCGAAATCAATCAACTCGTATGCGAAAATTAAGAGAAAACAGGTTTATGGGTAGGATTATGGGGCCTTATCTGCCGATTTTCGGTTAAATTTGAAGGAAAAGGAAACCAGAGGGATTGGACCTTCGATGGCTTGTCTCAGAGGGGTCGATTTGTATGCTAAACTTTGTGCAAAACAGGGCTCATGAGTAGAATTTGGAGGGCTTATCTAAGATGGGTCAGTTTTTTTCTGCTAAATTGGCGATTAGCTTTTTAAGTGCGATTGGCTTCAAAGCCTCGTAATCATATCAAACAGCAGAATGAGAGAGACGAATAGACTACGCAGCAGTGGACGGAATTGGAATCTAGAAAGGGCTCACGCGATTCGACCGACACCAAGAAAAAGGGCCTGTAATGGATTGAAACGTTCAGGGAAAAATGCAGGGAATGACTATAAAAACAGCACACAATTTAATTTAATCACAATATGGTAATACTTCTGCAATTTACAAGAAAGCTACCATGTGGGTAGCAGCTGGTCAGTCTAAAAGCATATTCTCGTGTCGTCGCCTCCTTAAGTTGATGTAATGCAATGCGCTGATATCATATACAAAACCAACTCGCTACAATAATTCTGCTCTCATTGTACGTACGTTAGATCTGACCAGTATTTTGCCTCATTCCCCTCATGTTTACAGTTCCAACCAACTTTTAAAGCCATGTAATCATCGAGGTACTTAATATTAACATTGAAAATCGTTTGCCCATAAGGATACACATCGAAGTAGATGAACTTTTAGTCATTTAAGGAGCCCATTTTCCAGCTAATAAAATATATGTCATCATCTAAATGTTTTGAGTTTTAAATATATTTTTGTTTGTTTTGGGTTTTAAAGATAATTCTGTTTAAAAAATCTGTAGCCGTAAATTGTTTAGTCAACCGAATTGAATGTTTGGTCCATTTATTTGGTAAATAATAAATTAATTTTTGCATTTAAAAATGATATTTAAATAATGAAATATTGTGATTTTATCTCCAATTAGGTTTAATTTTAATAAAAACTACCCAAAAAAATTAAAAAATTATTTTATTAATAATTTAATATTTGGTTAATTTATTTGGTAAATATTAAATTTATTTTTACATTCAAAAATACTATTTAAATAATGAAATATTGTGATTTTATCCCAAATCATGTTTAATTCCAATTAAATTTTTCAACAAAAAAATTTTAATAAATTATTTTTATCAATAAATGTATATTAGTCTTGAGAAAAGTTAATTTTACTATGAAAGAAGTTAGGTTTTTAATAATGGTCTTCTAAGAAGCCCAAGCTTCTTTATTTATGAGAAATTCTTTTTTGTTTTTTAATGGCTAAGAGCATGTGTTTCTTTCTAAGAGGGGTTCAAATCCAAAGAGGGTTGGGTATGTACACTTCCATAGAGTTTGTGGATAATGAAATCGCTATAAAAAAGGAGTATCTACTAGCACGTGGCATCATTTGCAAGTTAATGGCTTATAGCCCTAGTTTAGGCATATTGGATACAAGCTATTTTGGAATTTTTTTAAGAGAAATTAGATGATATTCATTCATATGTATGTTATGAAAATTTGGTAGTCAAACTTCAAACCCTGCATAGAAGCTCTAACAACAACCTCATTATGGGTTAGACAATACAATCTTCCTTTGGAGTATTTGGATCATGCAACCTTAACTCATAATGTAGTTTTTGGATTATGCAACCTTAACTCATAATGCAATATTTGGATCATGCAACCTTAATTCATAATGCAATTTGTTGGGTGCATACCTCTCCTTGGCTTCAAAACCAAACACTATGATTTCACTGCCTACATTAGGATAATGTATATGTGCATAGTTAAGCAAAAGACTTGCTAACCACTTAGTGATGGAATGTGGTGATTGAAATATGTCCCAACCCTTGGATTACGAGTATTTTCTTTTTCATTGCAATGTTTGCTTCAACCGTGGTCATGTGGTAGACTCTTGTTTGAAATCTATGCCATCTCTATCTCCAAATGGAAAAGTTCAAAAGCAGTGGAAAAAGTCAAAACTAAAAGACCATTTGATAGATCCAATTAAGACTCTTAGGGCTCAGTACTTGCTCCTTTAGCAACCACAGCTACTATAATGCATAAGGGCAATGGAGAATTCATTTTCACTAATGTGGTCTAAGAGATAATCCTTATCTAGTTGATTAGTCTCTAAAATGGGAAAGAAAATACAAGAATTAAATTTGTCATATCAAGAAAGGGAGCCAATTTTGATGACTTCAATAGACATAGAGAAACGATTGATGATGTAGATATAATGATAGTGAATAATTCATACGTTGGTTGGAACGCAACTAGGAGAAATTCAAGGAAAAGGGTCATAAATGAAGCTTGATTGCTTATTTTAAACAAATGGAGATCCAATTACCTTGTGTTAACTAGAGAGATGATAAGGAGAAAAAGAAACACCTTTGAATGTCTAATTATGAACCCTTAGCTAGCAAAGAAGCATTAAGTCATCAAAGGAAAATACTTTGAGAAAGAAGGTCTTGTCAAGTAAGATATTGTCAATAATGACATCATGACAGTAAGGTGACCCTTAAGGGATGAATACTTCATTCTAGTTTTTCGAAGGCCTTGTTTGTTAGTTTGGGTTAATTTGTTTTGGGCCTTTCGTTCTAGCTTTGGAAATTCTCATCCGAAGTTAACCCTCCATCTCTTTATAAACCCTTAGTTGATGAAACAAACTCAAGCCTTCGTTTCCTTATTAACCCTTAGCTAACAAAGTGAAACCAATCCTTTATCTCCTTATCAACCTTAGTTAGTTAGTTAGGTGCATAATCTTAGTTGTAACTAACTATACAAAATCAATCAAAGGGATAAAAAATGAATATCAAACCCTTGATCTAAGTTTGTATGTATCAAAACTTTAAAAATATTAATTATGAATGTGCATTTTCTTAATTGCAATATCATTCGTTTAATTTTTTTTATTTAAAAAAAAATGTCCCTTAGGCTCTCCTTGTGTTTGCAAATGAAAGAAGAATATGTCATCTATAGATAGTCGGTGATTCAAAGGTTATTATTCACTTGTTCTAAGGAAGAAGGATTTTAAATACTATGATCTTGGAGCGATGGCATAAATGGATTCACGAGTTGCAGGAATCCATGGAGGGAATTGAGATTAATCATATACACAATATCTTTAATTAGAAAGTGAATCTTTTGTCAAAAGAGTCTCTTGCTTTTAATCATGAACTTTTGGTTATTTATAATTTTTTGATGGGAAATTTCTCCCAGAGATGTTCTGAATGAGTACTGAGATCATCCATGATATAATTAAAACTTCCAGATGAACTTGTTGTAGTTGTTCCAAGACTAGCAATGAAAGATCAGATCATGTTGTGAGGAGTGGATAAGTTTTGTCTTTTGTTTCTTGATATGTGTAAATTCGAAATGATCAACTATAAAACTTCGTTATAATTCCAAGCCAATATTTGGCTCTCAACCCTTTTTTGTATGATTTGATTCTTATTAATAATAATTATACGCCTTTATGGTCTAATGAAAAATAAATCAAAGTTAGATGTTATAGGGTTTATGATAGACCTTCAACAATTTATTGTGTATAATGTTTGTATATATAATTTGGTTCTTATGAATAATGGTTATATATGTTTTTTTGTTCATTGAAAAGAAATAAAAGTTGGATGTTATAGTGTTTATGGGAGTTCGTTAACATTTCTATATAATATATATATATATATATAATAAAGTGTATATGTTTTTTTTGTCCAGTGAAAAGAAATAAAAGTTAGATGTTACAGGGTTTATGGAAGATAAACCTTAAGTGTCTACAAATAGTGTCATTATATGGGGAATTTTAGAAATATTGCATCTATTTTTAAAATCAATGTCGTAAACCACTATTGTGTATATATATATATATATATATATATATCAAATAAAGTGTATATGTTTTTTTGTCCAATGAAAAGAAATAAAAGTTAGATGTTACAGGGTTTATGGCAGTTAAACCTTAAGTTTCTACAAATAGTGTCATTGTATGGGGAATTTTAGAAATATTGCATCTATTTTTAAAATCAATGTCGTAAACCACTATTGTATTCTTAAGGATGGACCATAGTAGTTAAGTTTTTGCAAACAATTTCATTGTATGGAGAATTTTAGAAAATATTGCATCCATTTTTTAAATCAATGTTTTAGACCAAACTATAATATTCCTGAGCATAGACCACCATACTTTGGTCCCAAATGGTGATTTTAAAAATGAATACAATATTTCTAAAAATTATCTCATACAATATATGTGTATATATGATAACTTAATGGCTTAACTCAAGTTGTTCAAATAAACTATCTCAAGGAGAGTTCATGGTGAGGACTCTAGTTTTAACTTTGATAAGGTTTAGATTCAAAGTGAATCCCATTGAGTTGCCAATTGATATTTCACCTCGGGGTAGAGGGCCCTCCATTCAAATATTCCAGGGAAGAAGGAAGATCCCACAAAGTTTTCGTTACAAAAAAAAATTATAAGTGGTGTGTATGTGTGTGCACAAACTGTTGAATTCCAAGGGTTTAAGTTAGCTAGTTCTCACCAATATTATTAGGCATTTGGTCAGTTGTATGCTAATATATCCATTTGAATCCCCCTTGGTTAGGCATAGTAGTCTACATTGATGAGTTTATTGTGG
Source organism: Pinus tabuliformis (assembly GCA_031772625.1). NCBI lineage: Eukaryota > Viridiplantae > Streptophyta > Pinopsida > Pinales > Pinaceae > Pinus > Pinus tabuliformis. Next base: position 930,914,782 of record CM062812.1, on the reverse strand, counting down.
ATGTCATCGCTGAACGTGGGGAAGCATCCCTTGGGTTTCCCTTGAAAACAAATATATGTGAGAAATCCCCAAGGGCTTGCTTAATTGTTTGAACCATCTATGCAAGACATGTTACCAATGGGGAGTGGATAGGTCAAATGTTCAAATCCAGTCAAATCCCTTAGGTTTATTAATCACTATTGTGGTTGGCGGTTAAGCCTCCCTCCATTTGGACATTCCAAGGAAGAGTGCAGATCTTACAAGGTTTTCTCTGAATAACCTGAAAGGGTTAAATCTATTGGTTAAATGATAAATACTCAAAGTTTTGTGTAGGAGATCTCTAGGTTGATTCCCCAAGTTGGATGTCTCTATTGTGTGCCTCACTCAATGTCCCTACTGGGTTAGACATATCAACATCGGAATGTTTGCATTGGGTATCATTTGTAAAATCTAGAGAAATACGAAGAGTTTACCAATAAAGTTTTTCTCAAAAAAGTAAAAATAAAAATAAAAATAAAAACAAACACCTTATTTTTATTAATAGTTACCAAAATGTTAAAAACCAAATTTCATTAAATACCAATTATGAATAAAGTTGTATAAATCCAACTTAACTTTAATATATCGTAGAATTTTGGTTTTAAGTAAAGAGAAGGCCCTTTGATATCATTGTTATGATAGCAATTTTATATGGTTATGAGATATGGGTTTATATTATTTTGTGGGAATTTTTTATGAAAGTAAAGAAATCCAACAACACTTTAAATAAAGTAACTTTATAATTAAGTGTAATACACGATCATATCCTTTTTGTATAAGTCAAATTTTAATCCATTTATAGAAAGGCTATGATCAAATACTTAATCTACATGTACACACTAAGTCCTAATAAAAGTTATTTACGGCTTTAAAAAAGTTAAAGTAGAGGTGTTTTTCGCTTAACCCAATAGGTGATTTACATGAAGGAGGACACCCTCCGAGATATCAATACTATTAAATGTAATGTCATAATTTAATTTAAAATGAAAACATGTAGTGATATGGAGATTAAAAATAAGATAAAGCTAAATTAATACATATAAATTGTGAACCCGGAGTTAAAAGTTCAAATTTATCTTTCCATTTTTACAATCTCATAAAATAAATTGTTTTGTCTAAACATACTTGATTTAGAGCTTTTCTGACCATCTTCTTCCAATCATTCTTGCCCAAAATCTAACTAAAAGTTTAGAAGAACTATTGGAATTGCAAATATCAGTTGTTGAAAGTGCACAATCTAGGTGCAATAAGGATTTTCTAGGATTTTGAATCCATTTTTGCAATGATAAATGCAAATTCAATGATAAAAAACTTCAATTCCAACCATTCTTCTAAAAGCATATTCCAATGATGATTGTTGGGAAAAGTCTAAATTATAGAATGTTCAGACTAGATATTGCTAAAGATAAAAACAACTTTCCTTGAACTTCATAGTGAACAAGACATTTGGCAAGACCTAAAATCCCTTTTCACAAAAAAATCTATGAACTTTGGAAAATGAAAAAAATAGAGGATGAAAATCATTTTCTCTTTGAATATCCAACATAGAGACATCAAATTTATTTTTCAAAACATTTATAGCTATTGTATATCCATCTTAACTTGAAAGCTCTAAAAGACTAAAAGGAAGCAAAAATAACTAGAAATAAATTTCTTAGTACTTACAAGTTTGAAAGTCGAGATGAATATAAATGTATGTGTGTGTAAATTAACATTTGGTGTTATTTTAAAAAATAAAAGGTTAAATTACACACACATACAAGGGAGGCAGGAGTGGGAGGGGTTATTCTTCGTACCGATGAAAAAAATGAGTCTCAATATGCTTGGGGATTGGGCATTGTGTCCAATAATCAAGTTGAATACCTAGTGGTATGGAAGGGCATGAAACTAACACTAGCTAAGAATATACTTAAATTATCAACGTTTGGAGATTCAAGGCTCATCATCCATCAATTGTCGAAGACTAAGGAAATGCTAAGTCCTAGACATCCTCCCATTCTTCAAAGGATTATTTTACTATCAAGGAAGTTTGAACAACTTGAATTCTTTCATGTGTACATGCACTTGAACATAGTGGAAGACATAATGTCAAAAAAAGGGGCTACAATGGAGCAAGGAAGATTAGAACTAGAACAAAGTTTGATTTGACACTCACCCATACCTTAAATATGAGCAAAAATCAAAGTTGTTATAATATAATTTTCAAAGGAATCAACAATATAATAATGGTTCAAGCCTGCGAGGTGGATCCAACCTGTTGACCATTGAACTACACTTGCATACTCCATGCCCGAGGATATGTCAAAGCATTCTTGCACTTATAGAGTTACATATATCATCAAGTCTTCTAAGCCCCTTCCTCTCTCTTCTTCTTCCTCGTACTAATATTTTGCAACCCTACAAGGATATTGTAAAGTGATGCTAGCATGATGAAATAGAGTCATGTAATAGGCCTAGGTAACTTACGACTTTGTTATCAAGTGAGTTTACTCAAGCGAGTTTTTTTAACTTAATTAATTATTTGTGCTTTTCAACGCTTAATAATTAATTGAGCTTTTTCTCCCATATACAACCTAAAAGTTGGAGTGTGGCTTGATGGTAAGGCCTTAACTGAGTCCTAGTGTCTAGAGTCAATGTATATTACCATGATAGATCACTCGTAAAATTTCGTGAAATTTGATTAGGTCTAGGTATCATTTTTTAAATTATTAAATTTTTTCGTTAGACGAGATTTTTAATAATTTTTTTATAAAAAATGTAATAAGTGATGTATAGAGAAGTTGTAGGGGGTATGAGTAGTCAAAAGTGGACCTCTACTTGTCAAATTTCTACTAACACACACTTTGAGGTATGCAAATTCACTATAGACCCAAAAAACCTACTTTTTCTTAAATCTAATTGGGAAATGAGAAATAAATAACCCAAAAAATTAAAAAAATCCCCACGTGCTCAAATGATGTCGAAATGAGATGGAAAATAATCCCATGTCAAAAGTCAAGTCATATCGTGAGTTGGCAATCAAATTATCCAAGGAATAAAGTCATATGGAGAAAATCAAAGTTGGTGGGCTAGAATCAAAGGTACGCACATCCTCTTGGGAGATCTATTTTTCACTTGGGAAATCAATGCATTAGAAAAGATTCGATAAAATATTTGGTGAGATTATCATGGATTATTGTCTCCATAATATTTTACAAAAATTACACTTGTACGATGTTATTCATTCCAAGCTCCACGCAACAAATGAAGACAACAATCTACAATAGTTTTGAGCTTCAACGCTAGGTAGTTTGGTGATGATTTTACAGAAATGTCATCACAACATGGATTTCTAGCAAATCTTGGTGGGATTTTCATGGAATTTATTCCCCTTTCCACCCACATTCTTCACACTTAACATCTATAGCAAGGAAATTTGTTTTTGCACATGGGCAGAAGCTAGAAAACGCTGCCACTTACTAGAATTCATTTTTACACTTGGATAAAGGCTCTCCAATAAAAAAATTCTAATTTTCCTTGAGATTTTCTCTATCTCCACTTGCCATATGGATTTATCTTGGGATTTTCTTTCATTCTCCTATTTAAGTGAGCCATTGGCTCCATTGTACTCATGAAAAAATAAGCTTTTGTGCTTGGGGAGATTATCGTGCCTTTTACATTTGCATTTATATGAAATAACAAGACTTTGGGGTTCATATGTGGTCTCTTACTTCCATCTCTGTGGCATGATTTATGATTATGTGCTTACATTATACTTGCTATAATTTCTATTTGTCATTTCCATTAGCTTCATTGATTTACTAGTGTCTAGCTACCTTGCACTAGTGTTTGGATTAGAGAGTTATTCTAGAATTGGAAATTTTAGTTAATTTTAGGTTGAATTGCTAAGATTTCCTTTTCATTATATTATATAATCCCAAATTGAGCTAGAAAATTGTTTTGAGCTTGTCTATATTTTTTTGTAAATTAGCTCTCAAGCATGAGGGGACATTGTAGGTTGGATTTCCCACTCTTGAGGATAAATTAGAAGCACCCGCATATTTGTTTTTCCCCAAGTGTCATCATTTGGATTAATGCACAGGGATCTCCCAAGACTTGACTTGTAACAACTATCTACCTTCAAAAATATCTTTTCCAAAACTTATTTTAAGGATAGGAAAAGAGATATACTCTAATCCTTGGTCTAGTTTCTTTGTAACCACCCCCTCCCACATTTGCCCAATTTAACTGGACTGCTAGGGTAAACATGAGATGAAGAGTTACTATGACATGACCCGACCTCCAAGATTCAATTATTGAAATGGGGCTGACAACTCACAACTCATTGACATCCCTCAAGGCTTACAGGACACTTAGGGACCAAAGAACCACGCCAAGTGACCAAACCCTGAGATGGATAACTTTTTCATTCTCTTGGGCCCACAACCGCACACACAAGCTGCCTTCCCTATGGTTATAGACCAAAATTTCCAATTCAAAGGATGTGGTCTTGAGACTTGAGCCACTTTTCTAGGCCAGCCTCCAGACCACTGCCCAAATTTTTTTGTAACTTATCATAGTGATAAATGTCATAATAACAATGTTATTCATACAAAACTTGAACAAGAACTTGACGTAACTAAGCCTAACCATGACATTCATTATGTCAAACATATGGTGGACATGTAAACTACAGGTCATGAATGCATATTTGATCATAGGAGTTTGAAACTTGTCTGAGAATCACCAAGAAGGTCCAATACCCTCTCATAATAGTTGCAATAACACTTGTTAGCCCATGCATTCATTAACCAAAAAATACCTATCAAATCCCGAACAAGTCATAGATAGATAACATTACAAATCCAAGCTTATAACCAACATATAATTAGATTAATAACCATGACAGAACAACCATTAAAGCTACATAATAACAAGTACAAGTACTCGTGAATCACAATAGAGAAATAACTCTTACTAACATATGCAAAATCCAACCAAGTCAGGGACTTTCACATATCACCCGACCATAGATTGGGCTGAACCAAATCTTTCTTTCAGCTAATCACCCTTGTGCCATATTCCAAGCATGAATGTGGGATCTCAAGACATAAACAACTAGGGCTTCTTGGAGATTAAACCAATTCCACCCTTAGGCTACTGTAATCTCGCCAAAATCGGTCAAGAGATCAGAAATCCAAAACAATCTTGGATGCCTCAAAATTTCTTCACCATTACCTTGAGGAATTTGTTTGTCTCCACCCACCTGTCGAGGCCTTCCCGTAGATTAAACCACCTCCTCTTCCAACTCTTGGGAATTTTCCTAAGACCACCTCACTCGATTCCAAAACCTTCCGACAATCTGAAGCTCAACCAAGAAAATAATCCCATCACACCATGGTTATCTAGGAAATGGCAAGGCTAGGTTGGAAACATTGTCAAACTAGGCAAAACTCGTGCCAATGACATCAAATTAACCAAATACACAAATGCATGTACCATGTATTCACACCTCAGCTAGGAAATCACACATGCAACCCGTTACCTACAAAACCCTCTTATTGAAGTTGCTTGATCCAACCTCTTTGCGTGTCCTTTACTTTCCTTGTCTTTTTTTTTTGTTTTTCTTGTCTTTCCTTTGCTTTGCTTTGCCAATGCTATAGTGCTTCAAGAATACTCTATGTGTGCCAGAGTATGAGAGAATAAAGAGAGTTCCAAAACTAAATTGACAAAAGTTGTGAACTGATCCTCATAAGCCTTTTTATTATTAAGGCCTCTATTTCCTTCATTTTCCTCTATTTTCCTTCAATTTTCCTCTCATGCAAATCTATGACCCTTCACGTTCCTTTTCTCATATTTTCCTTTATTTCCATAACTAATTGCCAATCAATGTCTCTTTTCCCTTTCCAATGCCTTTGTCAATTTATTTAGCCATAATAAACCAAAAGTGACACCCACTAGGATGTTTTGCCCAACATTTAGCTTAGAATACATGTCCCATGACCTTGGTCTTATTTTGCCTTTATTAACTTTATTACATTGACTTTTAACTCGGGGTGTTCGAACCCCTCCCCCTTGGGGACACGTCCTCGGTGTTCTATGACACCTATGACGAACAAAAGCGTTGAAAGCAAAAACATATTGCCTGTGGAGCTTTATAACTTAGCTCGATGCAGTATTTACAATAAACAATTGTTGAAAACCATGTTCAACATGAAAAACGTCACAATCATACTACGCATTGGAGCTTTATAACACATCTCATTGCGATTCTTACAACCAAAACTCATTTACCTCAAATGACAAATAATGAAGGATACAAAGCCTACATTTGATCATCCATCTCCCATGTAGCTTCATCAAGCCCAAAGTGCTTCCATTGCACTTTAACTTGCTCGATTGCTTTGTTCCAAAGCATGATTTATTTCCACTGCAATATGCATTGAGGTTCCGACTGGAATTCTCCTTCTGGCTCCACCTATACTGCATACCATTCAATCACATGATCAACATCCTTCACATATCTTTTAAGCATTGAAACATAAAAAGCATCATGGACTTTCATTGTTGGTGGCAAAGTAAGTTTGTAGGCCACTGGTCGAATCATCTCAAAGATCTCAAAAGGCCCACAATACTAAGGTTCCACCTTGGCACATGATCCAATCCTCAAGGACATCTTCTTGGGTTTGATACGCAAGTACACATGCTCCCCAACCTGAAATTCCTTAAACGCCTTGGGTTGATCTACATAACTCTTGTTCCTGTCATGTGCTCCCTTTAGATTCTTCTTGATAACCTACCTTTCCTATCCATCTCTACTAACATATGCAGTCTAATCAGTACCATATTCATTAGATCACTCCAGCTGATGGGAGTATTACAAATATGCCCATAAAGTGCCTTGAATAGACTCATCTTCAAAGATTCCTGATACCCATTATTGTACACAAACTCTACCATCGAAAGATACTCTTCCCAATTCTTCTGCTAATGCATGACATACATCCTTAGTATATCCTCTAGAATATTGTTGACCCTCTCTGTCTGCCAATGATAGGTTGTACTAAAATCCAACTTTGTCCCCAAACTTGCAAACAACTCCTTCAAAAACCTAGAAGTGAACTTGGCATCTCTGCCTGGTATGATCTTCTTAGAAACACCATGAAGTCTTGCTATCTCCCTGATGAAGACCTGAGCTACCTCACTGGATGAATTAATATACTTCACCCAAATGAAGTGAGCTACCTTGTCCAACCTGTCAACCACAACCATAATGGAATCATGTTTCCTAGATGTCTTCGGAAAACCTGTAATGAAATCCATAGAAATGACCTCCCATTTCCATTCCAGAATTGGAATCGGTTGCACTAAACCACCTGGATGCTTGCACTATGCTTTTACCTATTAACAATCCAAACATCTAGCCACAAAATCAGTCACTTCCTTTTTCAATTTCAGCCAATGATAGTACTTCTTGACTGTTGCCAATGTCTTTTGATATCTCAGGCAACTTCAATACAACTTGACATGAAACTCCCTCAAGATAAGCTTCTTGAGTTGATTGTCATCTGGTAGATAAATCTTGTTCTTGAATCTGACCAAGCCATCTGTCATGAGATGATACTCTACATCCTGATCACATGTACTCTATTGTTGTAACCTATGCTTAAGTTGTTGGTACCTATCATCCTGCTTCCTTACCTACAAGATCCACTCCTGCAAATCTGTCCCATATGAACTCATAATTGTTATGTGATTTACCTACACTCTTCCGCTAAGAGCATCTAAAACCCCGTTCACCTTACCCTTAATTTACTTTATCTCAAAGTCAAACTCACTAAGCGTGACCGACTATATAGTTTGCCTAGAATTCATATTAGGTTATTCAAACAAGTAGCTCATTCCATTGTTCAAACAAATACCTCATTCCAATGTGATCACTCATCAAGATGAACCTCCTTCCAAGAAGATAATGTCTCCACATCTTCAATGCATGAATGATAGCTGTCAACTCAAGATTGTGAGTCACATAATTCTACTCTTGCTCATTCAATTTCCTTGATTCATAGCATGCCACCTGCCTTTCCTACATCAGGACTCCACCAAGTCCTCTCTTGCAAGCATCTGTACATACCATGAATATTTATCTGGATCTGCAATATTTAGAACTGGGGTGCTTGTAAATAAGTGCTTCAGCTGCTCAAAACTAGTTGCACATTCCTCTGTCCATTCAAACTTCTTTCCTTTCCTCTAAAAATATGTAATCCATGAGAAGTTCCTAATGAGCCTCCTATAGTAACTTGCCAATCCCATGAATTATTTGACTTCATCCACATTCCTTGGAGCTGCCCACTTCATGATAGCTCTGATATTTTCTGGGTCCACTACTATACCTTCCTTGGAAACAACATGTCCCAAGTAATGAACTTTTGTCTCGAATAAATTGCACTTACTAAGCTTGGCATACAATTAATGCTCTCTCAACAATCTCAATACTACTGCTAGATGTTTTGCATGTTCATCCTCATTCTTAGAATATATCAATATATCATCAATGAATACTATCACAAACTTGTCCAGATGAGGACACAACACACTATTCATTAAACAAATGAAAGTAGTTGGAGCATTAGTCAAACCAAAAGTAACAATAACAAACTCATAATGCCCATACGTGGTCCAGAAAGCAGTCTTGTAAATGTCCTCTTCTTTGATGCATACCCGATGATATCATGATCTCAAATCAATCTTCGAGAACATTGTTTCTCCCTTCAACTGATACATTGATCCTCAACAACGGATACATGTCCTTGATTGTCACCTTGTTTAGCTGCCTGTAATCAATGCACAACCTAAGAGTGTCGTCCTTCTTCACAAACAACACCGGTGCATCCAAAGGCGATACACTTCACCTAATGTATCCCTTGTCAAGCATTTCCTTCAACTATAGCTTCATTTTCACTAACTTTGGAGTGCTCATCCTATAAGGTTCATTTGATGTTGGTGTTGCTCCTGGTACCAAATCAATAGAGAAATCCACTTCCCTATGAGGAGGAAACTATGAAATCTATGTTGTAAATACATCCTGAAATTGTTGCAAAACCATATACCTCTTCAAGACTTCTGTATCCTCAACACCCTTACCTTTGTCACTGGAAAAATGAACTGCAAACAATACACACCCTTTCCTGCAACTGTGCTTAGCTTGCATAGTTGTAACCATTCTTACTGATGTAGGATTCTTCTTTCTCTACAAGATTTTGTTCTCTCCATCATCATCCAAGCATTCGATAACTTTCTCATAACAATCCACCTTAGTCTTTTGAAGGTACAACCAATCCATACCCAAATGCATACTGTATCATCCTAATGGAAGCAAATTTAGATGCATTGATGTAGGCATACCTTTCAACTCAAATGCACAAGCTCTTACCCAATGATGAACTAGTTTCTTAGTACTTGTAGCCAACTGCACCAACCAATACTTTGCATGCACTTCTTTTCTCAAACCACACTTATCCACCAAGTCAGGATTACCATAACTATAATTATATCCAGGGTCAATCAAAATGAAAATGACTCGATCACAAAGCTTACCTTCCATCTAAATAATGGATGCCTAGTGATCCGCCTGCTTGTTCTCAAATGTTTCATAGATCGAGGAATCCTCTGACCAACATCTCCAACTGTTTACAACTCCTGAGCACTATAGATATGAGGTATGTTGCCCTGATACACATACAATCCTTCTTGTGGTGATCCTTTCCAGATATCCAACATTGAAACAATTCTCTACCACTACCCTTATTTTGCTTCTCTACAGGATGAGATACATGTCCTTTCTCTACCATATTAAACTTCTTGTAAGGAGAAATTTTTTCCTTCTCACCTACATCCTGAGGTCTTGCTCTCTTTGGTGACCACTTTCCTTTAGTCTTTTCATTGCCTTTCCAACCATGCTTAGGCTTTTCCTTGCACTTAGACTACTCATAACAATGCTTCAACTTTCTAATAAATTCTTCTAGTGACCAAGGCTCATCATACTCAATCCAATCTTTGAATGCTAATGGCAGTTCACTGATGAACCTTTTAAATTTTTTCTTCTCATCGTTGAGGTAAGGCACGTACCTCAACAACTCCAGGAACTTAGTTGTGTACTCCTTTTCTATCATAGATCCCATCTTCAACTTGTATAACTCCTTAGCCCTTCCATCAAAGTATCTCTCTAACAAGTACTTCTTTCTAAAAAGTCTCTTGAATTCATTCCAACTCAACTCCTTTTTCTTTATGCCCCTAACACTCTTCACATCTTCCTAACAAATGTCTATCTTTCCCTTGAGTCTGAAAATAGTTATCCTAGCTTTCATGTTCTCTGAGTAATCATGTAGCTCAAATAACTTCTTCATCCCAAGCAACCATGCCTCTACATCTTCCGATTTTTTCAGCTCTCCATCAAATGTAGGATGCTTGGCTTTCTTGAACTCATCTGACAAGTATCCCCTCTCACTCCTCCTATAAGGATGATAGTGATCATGACCATGATACCTCGCTCAACCAGAACTAGAATATAATCCATAACCGCTACCTCTGATGTCAAGTGAATCCAAGAATCTACCATCTATAACTGTGTCATCCCTGTCTAACCTTTGCCTTGATCGAGATTTGTTACCATATGTCCCATTAGTCCTGTCCTCTTGTCCATAACTGATCCTAGTTTTCCTTGTCTCTACAAATATGATAAACTCTCAAGGATAACTGCATTGACCTCTACTTGTTTTTCCTAAGCCCTAGAAAGTTGTGACACCCTCCTCTTAGGCCTACCCAAAGTAACCATGCCAATCAGGTAAACATGAGATGAGAGGCTACTATGATCATATTCGACCTCCTATGTGACCTCAAGGAAGTGGAATCGAAGGAACATCACACACAGTCATCCAACATCATCAATAGAACCCTCAGGAGACAAGTCAGCCACTCAAACAACCTGTCCTTGGGTCCCACTATTTTTTTAGGTCTCTTAGGCCATAGTTGCTTTCATGCTATGGACAAGGGAGCGACCAAAAACCTAAAGTCACTGTTATAGGCCTGCCTGCCAGCGACTGTGGACCAGACTTGCCATTTCTGTGCTAGCGACCCCAGGAATTAAGCCACCTTTTCAGGCCCAAAGCCTAGGCCACTGCCAAGAATGGAATGAAAGCTTCGAATCAAGTAAAGTACAAGGAAGCAATGATGCAAAAGTAAATAGTTGATCAAGCCCTTAACCAGACCCCTACTAACCATGATAGGCATTTCATCAAACATATTGTCAACATGTATCCTACAGGTGTAAACAACATAATTAAGTGTAGGGATCTCATACTTATCAGAGAATCGTTATGAACCATTGTTCCCTCATGCCATTTGCTTCCTTATCACTTATTAGGTCATAGATACTATATCCATTCAAATAAATGTAAAAATATGCTGAGAGCCATACATAGATGCTGTCACAAAATGTACATATAACCAACATAATAGGAACAAAAATACCATAAACATATTAGCCATCAAAATCCATATATACATCAGTACATTTCCGCATGAAAATCAAGGGAATGAATTTTTAATTAATCAATGCAATGAACCAACTAGAGATGGGACTACCATGTTCCACCCGACCATAGAATCGTTGAGTCAAATCTCTCTTCATCCATTCACCCCCATGCCATATTCCAAGCATGAATGTGGGATTCAAACCAAAAGAACTCAACCAGGGCATACCAAGGCTAAACCATCTCACCCTCATCAACAGAAACTAGGCTTTACTGTAATCCATCCCGGATCACTAATTCAACACAATGAACACATCATAACATGTCTTACCATGATCTTCACCCAATCACTAGGCCAAACAAGCATGGATGCCACCGATTTATCCACCTACACCATGAGGAATTTTCCTATCTCCTAGTCTCTCAGGCTTTACCGCAATCCAAACTTGGATCATTAGGCCCTATACCAAGACCCACTCTCCAGGCTTTACCGCATATCCCAAACTGGGATTACTAGGCCTAGATGAGAGAAACCCACCTCTAGGCTTTACCGTATATCTTGTCGTTCATCGGCAAGGATTCCTAGGCGATCCGAGGCAACATAAAATTCAGCTTTACCACAACTGATAGTCCGGTTTAGGGGTTACTAGGCCATGTGTTCTATCATTTCAAAGATCCACCTCACTCAGTTTCGAATCCATCCAACAATCTAGCTCAACCAAACATGAGAACCCCATCACACCATGGCTATCCGAAATTGGCAAGGCTAGGTTGAAAAACATTATTACACCTAGAAAAACCCATGCCATGATAGAAAAGAACCATATGTAATACCATGCATGCAAAATATAACAATGAAAATACACATGCAAGTCGATACCTACAATGAATCTTGTTGTAGCTGCTTGATCCTGCCTTTCCTTGTTTGATCCTTGCTTCCTTTTGCCTTCTTTTCCTTTCTTACTTCAATGCCAAAGTGCTCCAAGAAAACTCTAAGTGTCCAAGAGTATTAGAGAGAGAGAATAATGAAAGAACTCCAAAGCTAAAATGACAAAAGGTTACCAACTGATCCTCATAAGCCTTTTTATGAATGAGGCCTCTATTTTTTTCATTTTCCATTATTTTCCTTCATTTTCCTCCTCACATGCAACCTGTGACATTTTACCTCCTTTTTGTCCTAATTTCCATTATTTTAATAAATACTTGTGCCAAAATGCCATTTTGCCTTTCCGAAGCCTTAGCCATTGCCTTAGCCATAAACAACCAAATGAACACCCCATAGGATGTCCTACCCAACATTTAGCTTGGAATAAGTGTCCCATTCATCCATGGTTAGTGTTTTTAACTTTTATTACATGGAATTTTCACCAGGGCTGTAACAAACCCCCCTCCTTTGGGGGACACCATCCTCGGTGTTCAATCACACATATACCTCAGAAACCCGCTAAAAGAAGACATACTGCTCATGGAGATTTATAACGCAACTCGATGCAATATTTACAATGAAAGATTTGCTTAAGAGAAGAACATCATGACAACATGATAACATACCGCATAGTGGAGCTTTATATCACAACTCATTACGGTATTTATAATGATCATCCTGCTGAGTGCCAACTCATATAACATCATAACATCATGATAACATAGCCACATTATAGCATAATAACATGACACCCATACTGCATAGTGGAGCTTTATAACTTAGCTCGTTATGATATTTACATCCATACACAGGTGTACATATAGCTACATCATAAAAGATATAGATCCCAAAACATATGCCATATCATATACCAAAACATATATCAAGCATATACTAACATCATATCTAAGCATATACCAAAACATCATATAGCATATATCAACCATCATAAAGCATATATCGATCACCAGAAAGCATATACTAAACCAACATAAAGCAAATACTAAACCACCATGAAGCATATACCAAGCCATCATAAGAAAATACTAAACCACCATAAATCAACTACCAAACCACCATAAGCAGCTACCAACCACCATAAGAAATCACCAAACCACCATATCAAAGCTGCTTTGCCTCAATTGGCAAACAAGGAAGGATACATGGCCCACATCTGATCCGCCATCTCCCATGTAGCTTCATCGGGCCCAAAGTGCTTCCATTGCACTTTAACTTGCTCGATTTCTCGGCTTCGGAGCATGAGCACCTTTTTCTGCAATATACATTGAGGCATCGACTGGAATTCTCCATTTGGTTCCACCTGCAATATAGACTAGTCAATCACATGGTCAACATCCTTAACATACTTCTTAAGCAAATATACATGGAAAAAATCGTGGACTTTCATTGTGAGAGGCAGTGCAATTCGATAGGCTACTGGCCCAATCCTCTCAATGATATTTAAGGGTCCACAAAACCGTGGTGCCAGCTTGGCACATGAGCCAATACACAAGGAGTTATTCTTCAGTTTGATGTGCAAGTGCACCTGCTCCCCAACCTGAAACTCCTTAAACAATCTATTCCTATCAGCATAGCTCTTCTGCCTATCATGTGTTGACTTAAGATTTTTCTTGATCACCTACATATCCTATTACATGTCTGCCAACATATATGGTCCAATCAATACCCTGCTGAGCAGATCACTCCAACTAATGGGAGTGTTGCAACTCCGCCCATACAATGCCTCAAAAGGACTCATCCTCAATGACTCCTAATAATTGTTGTTGTATGGAAACTCGACCAAGGGGAGATACTCTTCCCATTTCCACTACTGATGCATCACATACATCCTCAACATGTCCTCTAATATCTTGTTGACCCTCTCTATCTGTCCATCTGTCTGTGGATGATAAGTTGTACTAAAGGCCAACTCTGTGCCCAAACCTACAAATAACTCCTTCCAAAACTTGGAAGTAAACTTTGCATCCCTATTTGACACAATCTTCTTTGGAACACCATGTAGTCTAACCACATTTATGATGAATACTTGTGCCACATTGCTAGCTGAGTACGTAGACTTTGCCGGAATGAAGTGTGCAACCTTTGTTAACCTGTCCACAATGACCATGATGGAATCATGCTGCTTCACTGTCTTTGGAAACCCTGCGATGAATCCATGGAAATAACCTCCCATTTCCATTCTAGAATCGCGATCGGTTGTAGCAGTCCACTTGGATGTTTACAATTCGCTTTCACTCACTGAAAATCAAAACATCTAGCCACAAAATTTGCTACATCCCTCTTCAAGTTTGGCCAATAATAAGATCTCTTCACTACTGTTAGTGTCTTCTGGTAACCTGGGTGACCTAAATACAGTTTCGCATGAAACTCAATCAAGATCACCTTCTTGAGATCACTGTCATCAAGACACATATATCCTATCTCGGAACTTGACTAATCCATCCGCTAGAAGATAATAGTCCAAGTCTTGTGCACCTGTACCTGTACTTGTACCACTACCTGTGCAGTACCTGTACCATCACCTGTACCTATACTCTGCTGCAACCTATGCACAATCTCCATATATCTGACATCTTGTTGTCCTGCCCACAAGATATTTCCCTGTAAATCTGTCCCATAACTGTTAAGTGACGTACATGTACCCGTCTACTAAGAGCATCTACCACCCTGTTCTCTTTACCTTTGATGTACCTGATCTCAAAATCAAACTCATTGATCATGGCCAACCATCTAGCCTAACTAGTGTTCAGATTTGGTTGGTCAAACAAATACCTCAACCTAATGTGATCACTCATAAGCACAAACCACCTGCCAAGAAGATAATGCCTCCACATCTTCAGTGCATGTATAATCGTTGCTAACTCAAGATCATGTGTCGGGTAGTTCTTCTCATGCTCATTTAGTTTCTCGGACTGATAACATACCACCTGTCCATCCTGAATAAGGACTCCAACAAGCCCTCTCTTGTAAGCATCTGTGCATACCACAAATTCTTTGTCGAGATCTAAAATATGTAGTGTGGTTGCATGCGTCAACAACTGCTTAAGTTGGTCAAAGCTAGCCTCACACTCCTCAGTCCATTCGAAATTCTCACCTTTCCTCTACAAGGATGTAATGGGATAAACAATATGTGAGAAGTTCTTGATGAACCTCCTATAATAGCCTACCATACCCATGAAAGATCTCACCTCATCCACATTCTTAGGAGCTACACACTCCATGATGGCCCTTATCTTCTCTGGATCTACTGCAATGCCTTCCTTGGAGACAACATGTCCCAAGTAATGCACCTCGGTCTGAAAGAAACTACACTTGTTGAGCTTAGCATACAACCGATTCTCCTTCAACATCCTCAACACCATTGCTAAATGCTCGGAATGCTCTTCCTCATTTTTAGAATACACCAATATATCATCAATGAACACAATAACAAACTTATCCAAATATGGATGCAACACACTATTCATCAAACACATGAATGTAGTTGGAGCATTAGTTAAGCCAAATGGAGCTACAACAAACTCATAATGCCCATACCTGGTCTCGAACGCAGACTTGTAAATGTCCTCCTCTTTGATGCGTACCTGATGGTATCCCAATCTCAAGTCAATATTCAAGAACAATGTTGCTCCCTTCAGCTGATCGAACAAGTCATCAATCCTCGACAAAGGATACAAGTTCTTGATAGTAGCTTTGTTCAAGTGCATGTAATTAATGCATAATCTAAGGGTACCATAAATCTTCCTCACAAACAAGACCGGTGCACCCCAAGGTGATACACTTGGCCTAATGTATCCATTGTCCAACATTTCCTTTAGCTGCAACTTTAACTCAACCAACTCAGGTGTGCTCATCCTGTAAGGTGCTTTCAATGCTGGAGATGCCCTTGGCACTAACTCAATCGAAAAGTCTACCTCCCTATGAGGTGGCAACTCTGTAATGTCCTCAGGAAATACATCTTGAAACTGCTGCAACACTGGGTACCTGTTCAACACATCTACATCCTCAACCTCCTTACCCTTATCACTAGAAATGTGTACTGCAAATAGCTTGCACCCTTTCCTGCGGCTACGCTTTTCTTGCATAGTTGTCACCATCCTAACTGATGTGGCTTTATTCTTACCTTGCAAGACTCTTGGTTCTCCATTGTCATCAACACACTCAATAGATTTGTCATAGCAGTCAACCTTGGTTCTATGTAGATACAACCAATCCATGCCCAACAACATATTATATGATCCCAATGGTAATACATTCAAATGTGTTGTTGTAGGCATACCATTTAAATCAAATGCGCAAGCTCTTACCCAATGATGAACTCGCTTCTTTGTACCTGTAGCCAATTTCACTAACCAAGACTTTGCATGCAATTCCTTATTCAAACCACACTTATCCACCAAGTCAGGACTAACATAGCTATAATTAGATCCAGGGTCAACCAAAATAGAAATGACTTGATCACAAAGTTTACCGTCCATCTCAATGATAAATGCCTAGTGTTCTGCCTGCCTATTGTCCATTGTTGCATAGATAAGTGTAATAATCTCACCAACGTCCCCAACAGTCTGCACCTCCTGTTCATTGTATATCTAAGGCCGACCACCCTAATTCTGTGGACAATATCTCTTAAGGTGTTCCTTGCAACATATCTAACACTCCAACTGACAATACCAACACCTCTATGTTGCTGTTGTGACTCATGTACCTGTCTAGCTGCACTAAATCTCTTTCGCGGTGCCACATTCTCTTTCTCATTTGCATGTTGAGGCCTTGTCCTCTTAGGCTGCCATTTACCTTTACCTTTGTCCTTTCCTTTCCATCCATGTTGATATTCATTCTTACACTTTGATTGCTCATAGAAATGTTTGAGTTTCCCAATAAGTTCCTCAATTGACCGAGGTTCATCATACTCAATCCGATCTCTAAATGCTAATGGCAAACCACTGACAAACCGTTGAACTTTATCCTTCTCATCAGTAAGATACAGTGCATACCTCAACAACTCCAGAAACTTGGTCATGTATTCTTCATCCGTCATTGATCCATTCTTTAGCTCATAGAATTCTTTTGCCTTACTGTCATAGTACCTTTCTAACAAGTACTTCTTCCTGAAAATCCTCTTGAATTCCCGCTAGCTCAAGTCATCTGTCCTGATGTCTCTAACCCGCTTAACATCTTCCCACTAGATGTTTTGCTTTACCTTTCAAGTTGAAGATAGCTATTATGGCCTTCATGTTATCTGTGTAATCATGCAACTCAAAGAATTTTTTCATCCCAAGTATCCAAGGCTCTGCATCTTCCAGCTTCTTCATATCTCCATCAAAAGTAGGTGGTTTTGCTTTCTTGAATTCATCTGGAAATTATCCCCTATCATTCCTCCTATAAGGATGATAATGATGATGATGATGAAGTCTATCAGATCCAGAACTAGAATAATACCTATACTCACCACCCCTCCTATCTTGAGTTTCCAACAACCTACCATCTCTCACGGTATCAGATCTATTCAACCTATGTCTACAAGGAGATTTACTGCCATATGATCCATTAGTTCCATCCTCATGTGCATGGCTGATCTGAAGTGACCCTTGTCGCTGAAAGTTCGAAAAATTATGAAGAAGTATAAAATTCACCTCTGCCTGCTTCTCTTGTGCCTGTATGATCCAGTCATTATCTGCCTTACAACTCCTTATCTCTTCCTTCAAACTTCTCAATGTATCGACCAAATCAGAAGTATGCCCCACACCACGTTGCTCATCTGATGCATAGGGAGATTCTACGTAGTCTACCACCTTGCTAGCCATTTGATATTTCTCTTCCTGCAATGCATAATATGTCAGATAAACCAAATCACAATAAATCAACGTACCTTAGTATAGCTCAGGGAGGATACCTTGTCTGCAAGATCGCCAAGTCAACGTGATACATGCATAACATAATAATAACAACATATCGACATATGCAAGTAAATGTATCAAATCATAAACATCATTCTAGCTAGGGTCTAGTCATCAATGCAAGGCCATATCAACAATGCATGTTATGACCTCATGCATGACAACAACCATTATTCCATTATACACATTACTACATGCAACCGACAATATGCATAACTAATGACTAGCCAACTACAAATACACATAAACGCATGTAGTCAAACATAATCGATCAGTTCTTGCAATCAACCTACAAGACTAATACATGTAATCAAAATATTCAAAATGTAACCTAACATACAAGGATGTAAGTAGGCAACATAAAATCAACATGTGAGCAAAAAATAACCATATACTGTTAGTCACATACTCATGTTAAATACTCTTCATGAAATCAACATCAAATTCTCTATGATAACCATATTACAACCCTAATCCAACATCAAGCAAATGTAACAAGTATATAAGTGCAAGAGACACACATGCAATTGACATGCATGCATGAATAACACATTTAACCCATCCAGTCTAAGAGTTGAACCATGTTCTGATTCCACTCTGTAACACCCTCCTCTTAGGCCTACCCAAAGTAACCATGTCAATCAGGTAAACATAAGACGATAGGCTACTATGATCAGATTCGACCTCCTATGTGACCTCAAGGAAGTCGAATTGATGGAACATCACACATAGTCATCCAACATCATCAATAGAACCCTCATGAGACAAGGCAACCACTCAGACAACATGTCCCTGGGTGCCACTGTTGTTTTAGGTCTCTTAGGCCATAGTCGCTCTCATGCTATGGGCAAGGGAGAGGCAAGAAACCCAAAGTCGCTTTCATAGGCCTGCTTGCCAGCGATTGTGGACTAAACTTGCCAATTTTGTGCCAATGACCTCGGGAATTAAGCCACTTTTTCAAGCCCAGAGTTGAGGCCATTGCCCAGAATGGAATGAAAGCTCAGAATCAAGTAAAGTATAGGGAAGCAATGATGCAAAAGTAAATAGTTGATCAAGACCCTAACCAGACCCCTACTAACCACGACAGGCATTTCATCAAGCATATTGTCAACATGTAGCCTACAAGTGTAAACAACAGAATTAAGTGTAA
This sequence comes from Pinus tabuliformis, assembly GCA_031772625.1. Taxonomy (NCBI): domain Eukaryota; kingdom Viridiplantae; phylum Streptophyta; class Pinopsida; order Pinales; family Pinaceae; genus Pinus; species Pinus tabuliformis. The sequence continues at coordinate 930,895,261 of CM062812.1, read as the reverse complement.
GGATCTCATACTTATTTGAGAATCTCTATGAATCATTGTTCCCTCATGCCATTTGCTGCCTTATCGCTTATTAGGTCATAGATACCATATCTATTCAAATACAAGTAAAAACATGTTGAGAGCCATACATAGTTGCTGTCACAGAATGTACATATAAGCAACATAATAGGAAAAAAAATACCATAAACATATCAACCATCAAAATCCATATATACATCAGTACATTTCCACATGAAAATCAAGGGAATGAATTTATCATTAATCAATGCAATGAACCAACCAGAGATGGGACTACCATGTTCGACCCAACCATAGAATGGCTAAGCCAAATCTCTCTTCAACCATTCACCCCTGTGCCATATTCCAAGCATGAATGTGGGACTCAAACCAAAAGAACTCAACCAGGGCATACCGAGGCTAAACCACCTCACCCTCATTAATAGAAACCAATCTTTACCGTAATCCACCCTGGATCACTAGGCCAACACAATGAACACATCATAACAGGATTTAGAGTGATCTCCACCTGATCATTAGGCCAAACAAGCATGGATGCCACAGATTTCTCCACCTACACCATGAGGAATTTTCCTGTTTCCTAGTCTCTTAGGCTTTACCACAATCCAAACCTGGATCACTAGGCCCTAAACTGAGACCCACTCTCCAGGATTTACTGCATATCCCAAACTCGAGATTACTAGACCCAATGCAGAGCAAACCACCTCTAGGCTTTACCGTATATCTTGCCATTCACAGGCAAGGATTCCTAGGCCATCCAAGGCAACACAAAATCCATCTTTACCGCAACCCACATTCTGGTTCAAGGGTTACTAGGCCATGTGTTCTATTGGAGATCCACCTCACTCAGCTTCGAATCCATTCGGCAATCCAGCTCAACCAAACATGAGAATCCCATCACAAAATGGCTTTTCGAAAATGGCAAGGCTAGGCTGAAAAACATTGTTACACCTAGAAAAACCTATGCCATGATATAAAATAACCACATGCAATACCATGCATGCCAAATCTAGCAAGGAAAATACACATGCAAGTCGATACCTGCAATGAAGCATGTTGTAGTTGTTTGATCCTTCCTTTCCCTACTTGATCCTTGCTTCCTCTTGCCTTCTTTGCCTTTCTTACTCCAATGCCAAAGTGATCCAAGAAAACTCTAAGTGTCCAAGAGTATGAGAGATAGAGAGAATAATGAAATAACTCCAAAGCTAAACTGACAAAATGTTACCAACTAATCCTCATAAGCTTTTTTATGAATGAGGCCTCTATTTTCTTCATTTTCAATTATTTTCCTTCATTTTCCTCCTCATGTGCAACTTGCGACCTTTCACCTCCTTTTTATCATAATTTCCATTATTTTAATAAATAATTGTTCCAAAATTTCATTTTTCCTTTCCAAAGCCTTAGTCATTGCCTTTGCCAATTTCCTTAGCCATAAAAAACCAAATGAACACTCCCTAGGATGTCCTGCCCAACATTCAACATGGAATAAGTGTCCCATTCATCCGTGGTTATTGTTTTTAACTTTTATTACATGGAATTATCACCAGGGTTGTTACACAAGCCTTTCTTATGACTGAATTATTATGTGATTGTCTGCCTTGCAAATTTTAATCTCTTCCTTTAAACTTCTTAAGGTATTTTCCATGTCAGGAGAGTACTCATCGCTTGGCTGCTCATCTAATCTATAAGGAGAGTCTTGTGAACTGTAATCCACCATTTTTCTAGTCATCTATGATCCTCTTCTTCTTCCATCAAACATACCATGTCATATAACCAAATATAAACATAACCAACATACCTCAATGAAGTTCATGGGAGGCTATCTCATTTGCAAAATCAATCCATATTAGAACGACACACACACACACACAAATATATATATACATGATCATATAAAGATGTTGGCATCATGCATGATAATACTAACAACATACAATGACCTCATGCACGATAACCATAATCATGACAATGCATGCATAACAACATGCATCTAGCCCATCCAGTCCAAGTATTTGAACCATGCTCTGATACCACCCTGTAACCACTCCCTCCCACATTTATGCAATTTCACTGGCCTGCTAAGGTAAACATGAGACAAAGAGTTACTATGACATGATCTAGCCTCCAAGCTTCAGTTATGGAAGTGGGGTTGACAACTAACAACTCACTGACATCCCTCAAGGCTTACAAGACCCTCAGTGGTCAAAGAACCATCCCAGGTGACCAAACCCTGAGTTGGATAAATTTTTCACTGACTTGGGATCGCAACCACACGCCCGAGCATGTAAGTGTGTGGTTATGAACCTCCAACCACACGCCCAAGCTGTCTTCCCTACGGAAATAGCCCAAAATTTCCAATTCATAGGGTGCGATCCCGAGATCTGAGCCACTTTTCCAGGCTAGACTCCAGACCACTGCCGAGAACTGCCTATAACTTCTCAGAGTGATAAATGACATAATGAAAATTCTTTTCATACAAAACTTGAACAAGAACTTGACCTAACTAGGTCTAACCATGACAATCATTTTGTCAAACATATGGTGAACATGTAAACTACAGGTCATGAATGCATATTTGATCATAGGAGTCTAAAACTTATCTGAGAATCACCAAGAAGGTATAATACGCTCTCATAATAGCTGCAATAACACCTATTAGCCCATGCATTCATTAACCAACAAATATTTATCAAATCTTGAACAAGTCATAGCTAGAGCACATTACAAATCCATGCTTATAACCAACATATAATTAGATTTATAACCATGATAGAACAACCATCAAATCTACATAATAACAAGTACAAGTACTCCTGAATCACAATAAAGAAATAACTCTTATTAACATATGCAAAAGCCAACCAAGTCAGGGACTTCCACATACCACCCAACCATCGATTGCTGAAACAAAATTTTATTCCATCTAATCACCCTCATGCCATATTCCAAGCATGAATGTGGGATCTCATGTTAGGTCCCTATAATACTAGTGATTACCCCATTACTATTGTAGTTTTATCCCTTATTAATATTGTTGTGCCCCTATTGTCCCCATATTTTTATTACTGTGCCCCATAGAATCCCTCTATTGTTATTTTTGTGCCTTTATATTATTATTGTTAGGTCGGCTGGGTTATATTGTGACTCCTTAGACTCCTATATATAGAAAGGAGGTTTTGTCATTTGAATCATCAAAGAATCATTCATTTGTGTAATGTAAAGGAGGTTTCCCCCTCGAAGAGGCTAAATTCTAAGGCGTTGATCTATCTTTTCTATCTTTTTGTGAGCTGGTTTCATAACATTTGGTATCAGAGCTTTGGATTCTAGGGTTTCGCTGCTCCAAATAGGTCATCGTGGCATTTTCGCTATAATTTTTTTTAATTATTATTATTATTATTATTATTGTTATTTTTTTTATAATTTTAATTTATTTTTTTTTGGCGACGTTTCAGAAGCGAGAAAAAAAAAACCATTTGAGACGAAATCGCACTGAACCTCGGGTCTGAATTTCAGAGCTTTTCGTGCTATATTTGCAGAGATATGATCTGAGGAAGTTGGTCTTTTTGCAGACTCCTGAATTACATTCCAAACAGGTGACCTGGGAAAAATCGTCATAACTTTCTCTCTGAGCATCGCATTGAAATTTCGTAAGAAAGTATAGAAAGAGAACAAATTGTAGTTTCTTGTATATATTTTTCAGAGCCAAAGGTTGAAACAGGGACACGTGGCACGTCGTACAAGTTCGCTCTACTGAACTAGTCTATAATCAGGTCACTGTGGGAGATTTGGCATAACTCTTCCTTGGAGAATCCAATTTGGATCAGACTGGTGGCATTGGAAAGAGGACACAGAGGGCTACTGCAGGTCGTAATTTCAGAACTGGATGATCTGAAATTGCAGAGATACATCAGAGGTAATATCTAGCTCCTACAAAGTGAAAAAAGGTGTGTAGATTTTTAAAATATTTTTGCTTAAGCTTGGTTTGAAAAATTATTTTGAAGGAATTCAAAGGGCATAGTAGAGCATTATTATTGGTAACTGATGCCCCAAGGAAAGAAAATGCAAACACCTAGTAAGCAACCTGAAATCTCTAGCATGACTCATGAAGAAGAGGAAGAAATGCTACATGATATATCAAAGTTACATGACCAAGTGCAACAAATGTCGCTCTCACAAAAGCTAACAGAAGCTAAGATAAATGGCGTGGAATCTAAGATAAAGGGAGTGGAAGCTAAGATGAATGGTGTGGAAGCTAAGATGGACGATTTGAAGATAGATTTGAAGACAGATTTGAAGACATGCATGGCAGATTTGAAGACAGATTTGACAAATTTTCTACAAGAAATACTTACTAATGGTGAAAGGGTAGTAAAGGAAACTCATGATGCGAACAAAAGAGATATTAATCATGATTTCATAGACTCTAATGTTGGATCGAAGACCCACCATATTCCAAAAATTGATATGAGGAAGTTTGATGGCAAGGATCCCGCAACATGGATATTACAAATGGAGCAATTTTTCGATCTCAATAATGTGCAAAACACACAAAAGGTACGTATTGCAACTTTATATTTGGAACCAAATCAGCTTGTATGGTATCAATGGCTTTTCTCTCATAAACAAATTATCACTTGGGCAATTTTTACGGAAGAATTGACAGCACATTATGAGGATACAAAAAGCAACACTTTTTTTAGCCAATTGATAAGTCTCAAACAAAAGGGTTCAATAATGGATCACATTGAGGAGTTCCAAAAATTGAACATAAGGGTAAAAAATATTCCAGAGGAGCATAAGATTGATGTGTTCATAGGGACTTTAAAGGATAATATCCAACATGATGTTCACCTTTGGGAACCTGATTCATTAGAGAAGGCATTTAGGTTAGCAAGAAAAATGGAAAGCAAAATTATGGCAACCAGGAAGCATACCACTCACAACTATAAAGATGGAAGTGTTGTTGCCCCTAGTCTTCCACAACCTAGGTTGACACCACAAAAATTGGAAGAAAAAAGAGAAAAAGGGCTTTGTTACAGTTGTGATAGCAAATACACTAAAGGTCATAAGTGTGTCGAGGAGAAATTATTCTACATAGATTGTGAAGAGGAAGAAGAAAAGGAGCAAGAAAGGTCAAAAGAAGAGGATATGCTCCAGGAACAAATCTTAGATAAAGAAGAAATGAATCCAACCATATCTTGTAATGCATTGGCTAGAATTATCACTCCTCAAACCATCAAGATAGAAGGACAAATCAAGAAGAAAAAGGTAATAGTGTTGATTGATTTAGGAAGTGATGGTTGCAAATGGAGGAACAATAAATTGCTCTAGAAAGTGCCATGATATCAAGCTATCCATGGGAGAATATGTATTGACTAGCCCAATGCTTTCCATTCCAATGGGAGGTGCTGATGTTGTACTAGGAGTCCAATGGCTACAATCCTTGGGTACAATAGCTTTTAATTTTCATGAAATTTTCTGCGAAAGGAAAGGAAGTTGAATTAAGGGGTATTGCAAGGAAACCGGGAAAGATAATCAGCTCTAACTGTATGACAAAGCTTCTAAAAAAGGAACAAAGAGGTGTAATTGCACAATTATGTTCGCTAGATGTTTACACATTGAAATCATCTATTTCTCCAGATCTCCAAAAAGTCTTGGACAATCATTCCAAGGTATTTGAGACTCCCAAAGGTTTCCCACCTATTCGTGATCATGATCATGCTATTCATCTGATTCCAGGAAGTGTTCCTCCAAACATCAGGCCATATAGATATCCCTATGCCCAAAAGAGTGAAATTGAACATATGGTTGCAGAAATGCTACAGGCTAGTATAATTCAACCTAGTCAAAGTTCTTTCTATACTCCAGTAGTATTGGTGCACAAGAAGGATGGATCATGGCGCATGTGTCCGGATTATAGGGGGCTCAACAAGCTCACTATTAAAGATAAGTTTCCCATTCCTATCGTTGATGAATTACTGGATGAATTGCATCTATCAATTTATTTCACCAAGTTGGATCTTCGTTCAGGATATCATCAAATCAGAATGAAGACTGAAGACATTCCGAAAACAACATTTAGAACTCATGAGGGTCATTATGAATTTTTGGTCATGCCTTTTGGCCTTACCAATGCACCTTCTACATTTCAAGGTTTGATGAATTCCATTTTCAAACCCTTCCTTAGAAAATTTATGTTAGTATTTTTTGATGATATACTAATCTACAACAAGTCTTGGAAGGATCATGTTGAACATGTTGACAGGGTGCTACAACTATTGGAGGAGAAAAAATTATATGCAAAAAGATCCAAATGTTTCTTTGGAGTACAAGAGGTGGAATATCTGGGTCATATTGTATCTCATGAAGGAGTTAAGGTAGATCGTAGCAAAATTAAAGCCATTAAGGAATGGAAAATCCCCACATCCATAAAGCATCTACGAGGATTTCTCGGGTTGACAGGGTATTATCGCAAGTCTGTTAAGAATTATGGGAGAATAGCAGCACCTCTAACAACATTATTGAAGAAAGATGCATTTTCATGGACTCTAGAAGCAACAAAGGCCTTCGAACATCTTAAAGAGACAATGTGCCAAGCACCGGTCTTAGCTACACTAGACTTCACAAAAACCTTTATTGTGGAATGTGATGCTTCAGGAAATGGAATTGGTGTTGTTTTAATGCAAGATGAAAGACCCATTGCTTTTGAAAGTCGTCCAATCAAGGGAAAGTTTTTACACAAATCTATTTATGAGAAGGAAATGTTGGCAATACTACATGCACTTAAGAAATGGCGACCCTACCTAATGGGAAGACACTTCAAGGTAAAAACGGATCATGATAGCCTTAAATACTTTTTAGAACAAAGATTATCCTCTGAAGACCAACAAAAGTGGGTCACAAAGATGTTGGGTTATGACTTTGAAATCATCTACAAAAAAGGGAAGCGAAATGTGGTGGCAGATGCACTCTCAAGAAAGGATGAGGATGTGGAAGCATTGTTGTGCGCCATTTCTATTATCCAACCAGATTGGATAAACGAAGCAATGGAGGAATGGAAGAATGATGAAGAAGTGTGGGCACTTATTCGAAAGTTACAACAAGATTCCAGTACATCTGATACATTTAGTTGGCAAAATGATTTGTTATGGTACAAAGAATGCTTATACCTCTGTAAGAATTCCCAACTCAAACAAAAGATTCTTATGGAATTGCACACTTCCCCCTTAGGAGGGCACTCAGGATTTTTAAAAACTTACCACAGGGTTAAGAAGGAATTTTTTTGGGATGGCCTTAAATCGGATATTCAAAAGTTTGTGGCGGAATGTTTGGTTTTCCAACAAAATAAAGTTGAAACAATTAAGACCCCGGGTCTATTACAACCTTTATCCATTCCAAGCCAACGTTGGGAGGAGGTTTCAATGGATTTTATCATAGGTTTACCCAAGTCTTAGGCAAAGAGTGTCATCATGGTGGTAGTTGAAAGACTTACCAAGTATGCACACTTTTGTGCATTATCACATCCATTTAAAGCCAGTACAGTTTCTACTGCATTTATGGAAACAATTCAAAAGCTACATGGAAACCCAAAGATTATTGTAAGTGATAGAGATCCCATTTTCACTGGAAATTTTTGGACAGAATTATTTTCTTGTCTCGGTACTCAGTTAGCTCATAGCTCATCTTATCATCCTCAATCTGATGGGCAGATTGAGATAGTAAACAAATGTTTGGAAGGATATTTTCGTTGCTTTGTATCTGATAAACAAACACAATGGGTCAAATGGTTTCCTCTGGCTGAATGGTGGTATAACACTTCCTTCCATACAACAACAAAAATGACCCCATTTATGGCACTTTATGGATATCAGCCACCATCCATCACATCATATTTAAGAGAAAATTCTAAGGTTCAAGCAGTGGAACATCACATCGAGCATCAACAACAAGTCCTTCAACTCTTAAAGGATAACCTCGTGTTGGTGCAGAATAGAATGAAACAATAGGCAGATTAACATCGCAGTGAAAGAAGTTTTGATGTAGGTGATTGGGTATTCTTACGGCTACAACCATATAAACAAATGTCCCTCAAGTAAGATAAGAAGGATAATAAATTATCACCAAAGTATTATGGTCCGTACAAGGTGTTGCAAAAGATTGGTACTATGGCATACAAATTGGAGCTTCCTGCAGCTTCTCGATTGCACCCAGTTTTCCATGTTTCATGTTTAAAGAAGGTTATAGGCGACAAGCTCCCAGTTCAAACAATATTGCCAGAACTTGACGAGGAAGGAAAAATTATATTGTGACTCCTTAGACTCCTATATATAAAAAGGAGGTTTTGTCATTTGAATCATCAATGAATCATTCATTTGTGTAATGTAAAGGAGGTTGCCCCCTCGAAGAGGCTGAATTCTTAAACACCCTCAGGCTATCGCAATATCGCCAAAACCATCCACACCCTCAGGCTATCGCAATATCGCCAAAACTGGTCAATAGATAAGAAAGCCTAAAACAAGCTTGGATGCCTCAAAATTTCTTCACCATTACCTTGAGGAATTTGCTTGTCTCCACCCACTTGTCGAGGGCTTCCCGGAGGTTAAACCACATCCACTTCCAACCCTTGGTAATTTTCCTGAGACCACCTCACCCGGTTCCAAAACCTTCTGGCAATTCGAATCTCATGCAAGAAAATAATCTTGTCACACCATGGCTATCTAGGAAATGGCAAGGCTAGGCTAAAACCAATTTCAAACTAGGCAAAACCCATTCCAATGACAACAAATGAACCAAATACACAAATGCATGTTCCATGCATTCACACCTCAACTATGAATCACACATGCAATCTGTTACCTATAAAATCCTCTTGTTGAAGCTACTTAATCCAATCTTCTTTGCTTTTCCTTTGTTTTACTTGTCTTTCCTTTTCTTTTCTCGTCCTTCCTTTGCTTTCCTTTCCCAATGCTAGAGTGTTCCAAGAAAGCTCTATGTGTGAAAGAGTATGAGAGAATAGAGAAAGCTCCAAAAATGAATTTAGAAAAGCTGTGAATTGATCTTCAAAAACCTTTTTATTATTAAGGTCTCTATTTTCTTAATTTTCCTCTATTTTCCTTCAATTTTCCTCTCTTGCAAATATGTGACCCTTCAACTTTATTTTCTCCTATTTTCCTTTATTTCCATAATTAATTGCCAATTAATGCCTCTTTTCCTTTGCCAGTGCCTTTTCTAGTTTCCTTACCCATAATAAACCAAACGTGGCACCGACTAGGATGTTTTGCCTACCATTTAGCTTGGAATACATGTCCCATGACCTTGGTCTTATTTCTCCTTTATTAACTTTATTACATGAACTTTTAACTCAAAGCTATTACATTCTTGTAGATTACTTGTGAATATTTTTTTTTTTCATCTCCATCTTCTAATTTTTGGGTGTGTTTTGCGAAGAGCTAGTAGCCCATTTAAGAGTTATCTTGTTACTAACATTGGTATGGATTTAAGATCTCAAGGTTGTGAATCATTTCCATATATTTTGCAGGACACAAACATTGTTTAGGAGCAAAGGTTTCTCAAGGTAGTGGGCCTTGGAGACCTCTTTTTAGTACTTGGTCATGAGCTTGTGAAGATTTCCCTTCATCTCTGTTGGGATGTGGACTCTTAGAGGAGGCTACTCTTCTTTCCTTGCATGAAAAACTACCATGAATCCCTATTGAAAGAGTGAACACAAGCTAGCTTTTATTGTTGTCATAACAGTGGTCAAAGTAGGCCCCTATCTCTCTCTTGTTGGGCAGATTTCATCATCTCAAGTAGTTGGTCATTTTGAAGCACAAGTCACATAGGAAATGTCAATCTTGTATGGAGGAGTTTATTCATGTTCATGGCCATAATATTTTGTAAAGCTTCCTTGAAATTCGAGCACTTCCTCACTATAAAAAATGTCTCTTATAATTGTAACATCATATTAATAAAAGTGATTTTTCTCTTGGAGCTTGGGGAATCATTCCCTTGGCACCCATTCCCTCTCATTTTGGGGAGTAAGCCCTCTTCTTGTGTGGTGTTTCATTTGATTTTCATTTCCCATTTTTTGAAGATAGTTTTATTATTTTTAACTCTCTCTTTATTTAATTTGGAAAAGCTAATATCTCATGGTCACATGCTAACTTTCACTTCTTCAATTCATCTAGTTGCAATTTCATAGCTCCATTTTCAATTTTTTTGAGTTTACTTACAAGTTGTTTCAATTTTGGAGTCTCATTTTGAGCATATCTACATTTGAGGCAATTTGTGCTAATTTCATTTATTTTTCTAACTTGAGCAATGTAATTGTCAACTTGTTTCATTAGATCATTCCATTTACATATTCAAGCAACTCATTAGCTTATGGTCTTACGCAACTTTAAAGCATTGAGCTAATCTTCATTTCATTATTTCCATTGAGTTGTTGGTACATGTTTTATTGAAGATCATTTCAAAGTTTATATCATTGTTGTATCTCTATTGGAAGCACATTGTTATCAATATATCTCTTTGGACACATTTTATTAACTCTTAGACATTTCATTTACATACTAGATTAGATTTGCATCTCTAAAAGACTGTCTCCAAACATAAGCTTGGTTGAATAGACATTTTAGGAAAAATTTCTCTAATTTTTCTTTCACTTGTGTACAGAGTAAGGTTAGTGACCTTGCACTTCGCTTGGTGGCTTAGTCCTCTTGTAGGAACAAAGGCACGTGGATTGTAAGGATCTTGGGAAGTGTGTCATTAACAACGAACTAGTGCCTTCTCAACCCATATTCCTTGCAACTCACCCCAATATTTACCTTGTTGTAAGGATTCGAAAGGGAAATTTCTCATCATAGACTAGGCATTTAATTAAAATTAACCAAGATAATTTGCATCTCACATAGTCTAGATTTGCATCATCTCATTTTACATCAACCTGATTTATGGGCATCCTATCTTACTTGCAATTCTATTGTACTTGTTGTCTAAATTGTTTCTCATGGCTATTTGATGTTACTATATTTTATTTGAGCATTTCTTTCAAAGTACAAGCTTTCCTTTGGCAAGTTGTATCTTATTTGCTCATATTTTCAATATCTCTTGTACTAACTTATGTTTGACAATTTTCCATTCTCACAATTTACTATATCTTGAAAGATATGTTTTGCATGCAAGTATTATGATTTCACTTTGAGCATATTATTTCTTGCACATATATTGGCACTGGTCATATAATTTTCTTGCAAGATTTATCTTGTTGATTTGATTTGCTTTATCTACATTGTTAATACTTATATGCTCATAGTTATTTAAACTTTTTTATCATTTATTTGCTTTCAAGTTATCTTTCAAATTGTTGAATGGTGAATGTATTAATGTATTAACTATCTCCTAGAACTTGTTAGTTTAATAAGCCTTCCTTTAGAAACCGTCCTTAGGGTCCACCCCCCTTGGATTTAGCTAGAAGAGAGCCTAGACAAAGAGAGTTGGGATTAGGTGACAACCCTTTCTCTAAGCTTTGCCACCAAAGCCACACCTAGTGGGGTTGAGGATTTTTCTCGCATTAACTTAGGTGTGTAAGTGAGGTAAAAACATTTTTTGGGGCCATTGTTGAGGACAAGTCTTATTGCACCTAGAATACGACTAACATTTATGTTCTTGCATTTTTTTATTTTTAGAGTTAGATTCTTGTTCAAGTGGCGAATCCACTTGGTTCATTCACTGCAAGGATTTCTTCATCAAGTACTTTTTTTCTTATCTTGGACAGGAGGCTATCTCTGATATCCATTTGCCTTTCTAAGTCAATTTGGGCAAGACACCATGGATGATTTGCTCGCCCCTTGTAATTTTGCTTACATTAATGGTTATCCGAATACTATTCTGGATGAAGCCATCGAAGAGTTGCTTATTTTTCTAGGTAGAAATGTCATTAGTGTTGAAACTTACCTTAGGAATTTCAACATTTATGTGAGAAAGTGGTGCCATAATATTGACCATGAGGATGTTAAAATGAAACTTTTCGCCTTCTCATTAGATGATGATTCTCTGGATTGGTTCATTGAGCATCTTGCTAACTCATTTGATTTCTTAGAATCAATCACTAATGCCTTTAATGAAAAATATGGATATAAAAGACGAGACAAAGCGAAAGATGAAATTATAAAAGGTGAAGGTGATATTATTAAGGAATTAACTCAAATGGTTAAGGATGTGCAACTCAACCAAGCTCAACTCATTAAGACCATGAAATTGCATCACACGCAGGAAATGAAGGCCATGGAAGTCAATCATTCTAATCAAATGATCATTATTCAAAATCAGTTGATTGAAATTGAAGCATATCACACACAAGTAATTTAGAGCATGGAACATAATAATGCAAAATTAATAGTAAATCATGCCAAGGAAATGAGTGCCATGGAGGCTAATCAGATCACACTTCAGAATAGGTTGGCGGCCATGGAAGCAAGTGATGCTAAAGAAAAAAGTGCCTTGCAGAATAGGTTGGCAGAAATGAAAAGATCACAGGTACAGAAGTTCTAGCCTAAGACAAATGATATACAACAGAAGAAAAAAGAGCCTTTAATAAATCATAAACCTCCCAACCCATTGGGTACTACCAATATGGTGAAGCAAGCTCTGCCTTATTGTAAACCTTGTGATGAATTTCATGTGGAGGTCACTTGTCTCAGGTTAATTGAAAGTTGCATGGCTAGAAAGGAAACTGAGGAAAATCGATTTGTGACTATTGGGAGAAATCAAGAGATTGATCATAGTCTTAATACTTGTGAGAGTGATTCAGTGTTGACAAATTTTCCACCACCCTTGATAGAACAGACCCAAAATGAAGAGTGTAGACATAGGACATAAAGTTTGGGTATTTCGAATCTTCCATCAAAGCATTCTCAAGATAAGGCAAAAGGATTGACAATAGTTGAATCATCGTCAATATTACAACTAAGCAAGAAGAAAAGAAAAAGGTGAAAAAATAAAAAAAGATATAAAAAGTGGATCTCCAATTTTGAGCAGGATCAAGCCTCAACAAGTCAATAGTCGAAAAAGGAAAAGGAAGAGGCTTAGTATATCTGATGGCCACATGTAGGTTAATATTGGGGAAAGTCAAGGTCCTAAGATAGTCAACATTGGACAAGGCATATCAGAGAAAGAACCTGTGGATATGCATGTGAGTAGGCATGTACTCAAGACAGATTTCACTGAAGACATATGATGCCATGGGGCATCTTTGTATTGTATTTATAACCCTACTCCTTGTCATTTTGTTCTTAGAAGAGATTTCATTTTATGATATTAGATTAGTTTATATTTAATGTTATTAGAGTAGTTTTATTTTAACATGTTATATTAGTATTTGATTTTATATGATGATTTTTGGTGCAAACACTACTGATATATTCTTTGGGTGGATGCAAATTCTAGGTTCTTGCATGCTCTCATGTCATATCTAGAGTGCATCTCCATGTGGAGCCCAATGTTGACCACTAAATTACACTTGAAGACTCGAGGCTCGAGGATATGTTAGAGCATTCTTTCACTTACAAAGTTCTAGATATCATTAGGGCTTCTAAGCCCCTTCCTCTCTCTCTTCTTTTTCCTTATACTCAAATTTCGTAGCCCTACAGAGATATTGTAAAGTGATGCTAGCATGATGAAATAGAGTCATGTAATATGCCTAGGTATCTTAGGAATTTTCTATCAAGTGAGTTCACTCTAGGGAGTTTTTTTTACTTAATTAATTATTTGTGCTTTTCAGCGCTTAATAATTAATTTAGTTTTTTCTCCCAAATATAACCCCAAAGCTGAAGTGCGGCTTGATAGTAAAGCCTTAAGTGAGTCCTACTGTCTAGAGTCAAATTATATTACCATGTTAGATCACTCATAAAATTTTGTGGAATATTATTAGGTCTAGGTGTCATTTTTTAGATTATTAAAATTTCCCACTAAACATGATTTTTAATAATAAAAAATTAATTGTAATAAGTAATGTCTAGAGAAATTGTAGAGCGTATGAGTAGTCAACATTGAACCTCCACTCGTCAAATTTCTAATACGAAACACTTTGAGGGGTGAAAAATCACTATATACCCCCAAAACCCACTTTTTCCTAAGTCTAGTGGGGAAATGAGAAATAAATAACCGAGAAAATAAAAAATGGAGAAAAATAAAATTCCCACATGCCCAAATGATGTGGAAATGAGATGGGAGATAATCCCAAGTTAAAATTCAAGTCATATGGTGAGTTGGCAGCCACATTATCCAAGGAATAAAGTCATATGGAGAAATTCAAAGTTGGTGGGCCAAAATCAAAGTTACACACATCCTCGTGGGAGCTCTATTTTTCACTTGGAAAATCAACACATTAGCAAATATTTGATAAAATATTTGGTGCGATTATTGTGGAGTATTGTCTCCATAATATTCTTCAAAAAATTACACTTGTATGTTGGTACTCATTCCAAGCTCCAAGCAACACATGGAGGCAACAATCTAAAGAAATTATGAGCTTCAACATTAGGCAGTTTGGTGATCAGTTTACAGAGGTGTCATCACAACATGGATTTGTGGAAAATCTTGGTGAGACTTTCATGGAATTTCTTCCCCTTTCCACCTACATTCTTCACACTTAGCATCTATAGCAAGAAAATTCGTTTGTGCACATGGGTCGAAGAGGGAAAACACTAACACTTACCACGATTCATTTTTGCACATGGGTAGAAGAGGGAAAACACTGACACTTACCAGGATTAGTTTTTGTAGATGCGTAGAAGAGGGAAAACACTGACACTTACCAGGATTCATTTTTACACTTGGCCAAAGGCTCTCCAATAAACAAATTCAAATTTTCCTTGAGATTTTTTCCATCTCCACTTGTCATATGGATTTCTATTAATATTTTATCCCTTTCTCATATTTAAATGAGTAATTGTCTCCATTGCACTCATGAAAAAATGAGTTCTTATTCTTGGGGAGATTAGTGTGCCTTGAACACTTGCATTTTTATGAAATAACAAGACTTTGGGGTTCATATGTGGTCTCTTGCATCCATTTTCATGGTATGATTTATGATTATGTACTTATGTTTTTTTTTTGTTAAGTTGTCTGTGATCCTCCAGGCTTGACCTGTGGCTTGAGGAGTCGCGACCTAGGGGCATCTAAGTTGTCAAAGTCACCCGGGGATCGCAGCCGGCCTGGGCCACACCAACTCTTCATTGACTGGTTTTTTTAGCATGTCTCCTCCCCTTAACACAGGGCACAACCACCCCCTGCGAGGTTTGATCTTGGGTCGCCTTGCTAATAAGGCCCATCCTCAATCGGTTGTGCTAGTGGGACTTGACATGAATATGTGTTTGTGTTATACTTGCTATAATTTTTATTTGTCATTTATATTAGCTTCATTGATTTACTAGTGTCTAGATACCTTGCACTAGTATTTGGATTAGAGATTTATTATAGAATTGGAAATTTCAGTTAGTTTTTGGTTGAATTGTTAAGATTTCCTTTTCATTATATAATATAATCCCAAATGGAACTAACAAATCATTTTGAGCTTGTGTAGATTTTTTTTGTAAATCAGATCTCAAGCATGAGGGGAAATCCTAGGTTGGATTATTCCACTCTTGAGGATAAAGTGGAAGCACCCACATATTAGTTTTTCTCGAAGTCTCATCATTTGGATTAGTGTGGAGGGGTCTCCCAAGACTTGACTTGTGACAACAATCTACTTTCAAAAATATTTTCTCCAAAACTTATTTCAAGCATCCATTAATATATATATATATATATATTTAAAAGAAATAGGTAGCACTTTAATTATAAAAAATGGAAAAGGGCCAAGTCCCTTACAATCTTGAAGAGAATGCTCTCAAAAATATTCATCGATTTAAATTGAAGAAGGACCTTCTTGCTACTAGCCTTATTTATGTTGAAGAATCTAGGGCGATTCGGTGTAGAGTGATTCTTCGGGACTAGATAACAATTTCTGAAGTCTTTTTACTTTTCTTGTTAGCTTAATATTCTTCTTTGCTTATTAATGCATGTGTGTGTGCGTCTTCTAATTGCTATAAAAACATAAAACAAGAACACAAGATGTTGGCTCTCTACGAGGGCCAAAACCTCTCTTCTCTTGAGAGGAAAACCCTTCGGTAAGTTTTCTCTTATTGAAGCTTCTTTCTTGATCAATGCCAAACCCTAGACCCTTGATTAGAATATCCTCCAAGCAACAACCAAATCCTTCCTTTTTCCTGCAATTTGTTTCCTGACACTTCGTCCTCCTTCTTCCGGCACTTCATCCTCCTACTTCTTTCTGCAACTGGTGATAGACCTTCTTATGCTTAGTTCTAGAAGAGATATTTCTCCTCGATCCTTAGTGAAATCTTTAACATAAGATGATGCCTTCATTCTCTTAACCAATCGAGCTCCTTCTTGATGTGAGGTTGCAGACTTGCTATAACAAAACTGCAACCCTAGTTTTTCACACGTGTGGAAGGTTTCTCTTAGGTTTTGACTCCTTTCTCCTTCGGTTGTGAGAGTCTCTTCTTGCTTGTGTAGGAAGCCTTATAGGCCTAAGTTTCTAGCCCAAACAAGAGAGATACGTAACTGTGATGTGGCTGTTGTAATGGTCGCAGATTACCCTTCCTTTTCTCACACGTGTGATTGTAATTCACACTTAGAACAACCTGTTATCACTTGATTTTGTCTCTTCCTTCTTCGTTGCACTAGAGGCTCCTATTCTCAACTTCTTTCACCTTTTCTCAGCTTCTCTTGCTTGCAGATTTCAGAGGTATGAGTGCTTATTGTTAGAGGAGTGGACAACCTCTATATATAGAGGATTGTCCCTCCTTTAGGCCGACTTGAGGACATTAGTTTGGATTCACTTCTTTTGCATCAGAATTGCTTCTTTGATGATGTCGTTGCATGGAGAGGACTTTGACTTTGCTTGTAGAGATATTCTTTGACTCTTATAAAAATGTATACATTGTGTAACATGCCCTTAAGGTCTTTAACAATTTCTTTTGACCATTTGACTCACCTATAACACTTAGCATGTGCTAGACCTATTTCAATGAGCAAGAAACTCATTGACATATATTATAAAAATAATATTTATTTTCTTGAATAAATACAAATATCAAAGTACATTTATGAAGACCGAACCTAGTTACATTTCCTTCAACAAATTACATATGAGATTTGTACATAGCTTATATTTTAGACTCTCCAAAAAATCCCACAGTATTCTATAGATCGACATAAAATAATTAAAACTTTAAAACAAAACAACTACTCGTTGTTACCAGGTTCAATTTCTTCTCCCAAAGCTTCATCCGCTGTTATAACCAATTCTTTAGCAGCATCCGTTCCAGGTTCCAGGTCTCGTTCAGCAGTAGCATTCACAACACCAACAATGTTGGGGACCATACCTTCCCCGAATCCAAATACTTCCTTTAACACATCGACCATTACAGTCTCCCCTTTAATTTCAATATTTTCCACCTTTTGATGTAAACTCAACACGTCAATGCCCAGGCTCTCCATAGTCTTATGCAGAAGCTCCATACCTTTACCAAGTCCCGATAACTAAGCCTAAAGAATTGCCATATTTTCATTTATCTCCTTCACTATTCCTTAACCACCTGCTTACGTGAACTGTCAACCAGACCTTCAATGTTCCCAGAGTGCCCCACGCCTGTTCTGCCACTACTGCTATTACTTTCAGAGGCCATCTTCGCGGCAATTATTCCCTAAATTAATAGTATCCTTTGGTTTATCGTTTGCAACCAACTACAATATATAATGTCTTGGTTAAATCCGACATTCTTCCCTGTTTTTTCCTTCATAAATGCTAAGCGATTCAAAATCATGTCGTAGTAGCTACCCTCCATTTCCTCCATCGCCAAAAATACCCTGGAACGAAATGCAATGATACCAACCTCCCTGCGAATGTAATTATATTGAAACTCCCAGAGAATAACCAAAGACGCGACACCCACCTATCCTCGCACATGAACTTCAATCTAATGCCGCCACACTTGTGCCATAACTCCTTAACAATTACCCCAGCTCCCAACGCACTACAAAAAGCCATCAGGGAAATAACCTATTAACTACCAACTTTATATGATGAAGACCCGTACCCTAACAATACATCGTCAACCTAGAGTAATTAATACAGTTCATGGAATGTGACATATTTTTACAGCTTGGTTGATACTTAATAAGCCTTGCTCCAAGGCCACACCGGAGTTGGCTTGCACATCTGCCAACTGGTTGTTAGCCCCCAACACAAGGAACATATCAACCTTTCCAATTTTTTTTAATAAATAATTAATCCTGATCATGATTGAGGAGGGTTCAACTTCGAGGAGGTTCTTGTTCTCATAGAGCTTCAAACATTTTTGAATAATCATCATAGATTCACCAACTATAATCAAGTTTTTGATGCCATTATTCACGCTAATATTCAAACCCTTCTAAAGAGAGAGAGCTTCAACTTGATTTTTCCTCGTTGTGCCTAGTCCCAATTAAAACTTTATTTCTATTTTTCCTTTGAGGTTAACTATAACCCCTCCCACTCTAGCCTCCCTGTGCATAGATCATATTTATGACTAGGATAGGAGAGGAGCTATACTCTAATCCTTGATCTAGTTTATTATATATTAGTTGTGAATATTTTTTGCAAATTTTTCTCATCTCCATCTACTAATTTTAGGGTTTGTTTTGCAAAGATATGGAAACCCATTTAAGATTTATCTTGTTACCAACATTAGCAGGGATTTAAGCTCTCAAGGCTGTGAATCGTTTCCATATCTTTTGTAGGCCACAAACACTGTTTAGGAGCAGATATTTCTCAAGGTCATGGGCCTTGGAGACCTTTTTTCGTACCTAGCCATGACCTTTTGAAGATTTCCCTTCACCTCTACTAGGTTGTGGACTCTTGGAGGAGGCTCCTCTTCTTTCCTGGTATGAAAATTTGCCGCGAATCCTTGTTGAAAGAGTGAATGCAAGTTTCCTTTTATTGTTTTCATAACAATGGCCAAAATATGCCCCTATCTCTCTCTCTTGTTGGGCAGATTTTATCTTCTCAAGTAGTTAGTCATTTTGAAGCACAAGTCACATAGAAAATTTCAGCCTTATATGGAGTAGTTTATTCATGTTCATTGCCATAATCTTTTGTAAAGCCTCCTTGAAATTCGAGCCCTTCCTCACTATAAAAGAGTCTCTTATCAATATAACATGATAATAATAAAAGTGATTTTTCTTTTGGATCATGGAGAATCACCCCCTTGGCATCCATTCCCTTTCTCCTTTTGGGGAGAAATCTCTCTTCTTGTGTGGTGTTTCATTTGCTTTTCATTTCCGATTTTTTGAAGATAGTTTTAGCATTTTGAACTCTCTATTTATTTCATTTGAAAAAGATAATATCTCATGGTCACATGCTAACTTTAATTTCTTCAATTCATCTAGTTGCAATTTCATAGCTCCATTTTCAATTTGTTTTAGTTTACTTGCAAGTTGTTTCAATTTTGGAGTCTCATTTTGAGCGTATCTACATTTGGAACAATTAGTGCTAATTTCATTTATTTATCTAACTTGAGCAATCTAATTGTGCACTTTGTTTTATTAGCTCATTCCATTTACATATTCAAGTAACTCATTAGCTTATGATCTCATGCAACTTTCATTTAGATAATTTTTCATAACATATCATTTTCATTTCAAGGCTTGTGAGTTGGTATTTTAAAGCATTGAGCTAATCTTCATTTCATTATTTCCATTGAGTTGTTGATACATGTTTTATTGAGGATCATTTCAAAGTTTACATCATTGTTGTATCTCTATTGGAAGTGCATTGCTATCAATATATCTCTTTGGACACATTTCATTAACACTTAGGCATTTCACTTGCATACTAGATTAGACTTGCATCTTTAAAAGACTGCCTCCAAGCATAAGCTTGGTTGAATAAACATGTTAAGACAAATTTCTCTGATTTTTCTTTCACTTGTGTACGAAGTAAGGTTAAAACTAGTGACCTCGCAGTTCTCTTAGTGGCTTAGTCCCCTTGTAGGAATAAAGACATGTGGATTGTAAGGATATTGGGAAGGGTATTGTTAACGACGAAATAGTGCCTCCTCAGCCCATATTCCTTGCAACTCACCCCAATATTTACCTTGTTGTAAGAATTTGAAATGGGAATTTCTCATCATAGACCAAACATTTAATTAAAATTAACCAAGGTAACTTGCATCTCACATAGTCTATATTTGCATCATCTCATTTTACATAAACTTGATTTGTGGACACCTATCTTACTTGCAATCTTATTGTACTTATTGTCTAAATTATTACTAGAGGCTATTTGATGTTACTATATTTTATTTGAGCATTTATTTCAAAGTATGAGATTTCCTTTTTCAAGTTGTACCTTATTGCTCATATTTTCAATATCGCTTGTGCTAACGTCTGCTTGGCAATTTTCCATTCTCACAATTTATTGTATCTTAAAAGATGTGTTTTACATGCAAGTATCATGATTTCACTTTGAGCATATTATTTTTTGCAAGTATATTGGCGCTGGTCTAACTCACATATAATTTTCTTGCAAGATTTATCTTATTGAATTTATTTGCTGTATCTACATTATTAATACTTATATGCTCATAGTTATTTAAACTTGCTTATCATTTATTTGCTTTCAAGTTATCTTTCAAATTGTTAAATGGTGAACGTATTAACTATATCCTAGAACTTGTTAGTTTAACAAGCCTTCCTTTAGAAACCATCCTTAGGGTCCACCCCCCTTGGCTTTAGTTAGGAGAGAGCCTAGACGAAGAGAGTTGGGATTAGGTCACAACACCTTCTCTAAGCTTTGTCACCAAGGCCACACCTAGTGGGGTTGAGGATTTTTCCCACATTAACTTAGGTGTGTAAGCGAGGCGACAACATTTTTTAGTGTTATTGTCGGGGACAAGTACTCTTGTACATAAAATACAACTAACATTTTGGTTCATCGTTCATAAATCCTAAACATAAAATTGAAATGAATTAAGATGTTCATTGTTCCTCCTAGTAAGTAGTAGGGGAAAAATATCGTGTGCTTAGCCATTTTGGGGATTGTTTCCCACATCAAAGATGCATCTCAGTATGTGTCAACTGAGCATCAATGCTGACGAGACAAGAATACAAATGATTTTGGATGCACTGGATATTATTGATATGGACAATGGTTTCATTACGACGCCCTTTCTTTTCCTTGATGACCCAACCCAACATTGTTTTCATCTACTATTACATAGTGATGGAGTGGAAGTTTTAGTTCATGTTGTTGGATTTTGTAACTATGGTTGGTCTTTATAATGTATGGTTTATCCTTTAATTTATTTGGTAAGCATGTTCTTCATGCTTGAGTCAAAAGGAAATTATTAGAAGACACATTCTTCATATCAGTTGAAAAAGAGAGAAATTTGAATTTGTAAAAATTGAATTTTTAGGCTCCAGAAAGATGAAGCCGACCTCCTCCTGGTCAAGTTGGCTTATCCTCAAAGAGACACCCATTTGGCCAGCAATAATTGTGTAAATAAGTGTGATTCAACCTTCTCCAAGGGAAATTCAAGAATTGTATAAATAAGTGTGATTCAACTTCATCCAAGGGAAATTCACATCACATATTTATCACTTGATATCTTCTAAAATTAGGATGAGAAAGAAGGACAAGTATATTGGAGGACGAATTAAAGGATGAATCTATTTCTGTATTGAAGGTCAAATTTCTATGACTGACATTATATTGAAGGGTCGAGTTTCAAAAGGGCAACCGAACTACAAGAATGAATTCATGAAGGAATGAGACGCCAAATTTCACCAATGAAGAAGAAGAGTAGGAGACTGAATTATGAGGAAGGAAAAAGGCCTAATTTGTTTTGTGGGTAGATGAATTGACTAGGAGTATGGACTAGGTTTGACCTAGTTATTGACTAAGATGTATCTATGTTGAATTGAAGAATTCTCTATTGAAAAGGTTGTTGGGTTTTACCCATGTGGGTTTTCCTAGGGTAAAATTATTGTGTTCTTTGTTGGCTGCCTCTTGATGATCCTATTGTTATGTATGTTGTACTATTGATGTCTTTTTGTGTAATTACTTAATGATGTAATCATGGATAAATGTGTAAAATAATTAAACTCATTAGAAGCAATTGTCATAATAAAAGACTCTATAAAAATCAACATGGTATCAGAACCATGGGTGAAAGAGCAACCTTAGAAAGAATCCCTAATCTCAAACGAACCAAGTTTCATATATGGTGAAAATAATACCCCTGTTTATGAAGTCAAGATTCATAGAAGAAAAGGACATTGATGAAAATTTTTAAGCTTAAATCATTTTGAAGAAAACTAATCCCTAGTGTGAAAATTTTCAATAGGCCAAAAAAGCCTTCGAAGATAGTTACAGGATTTGAAAACCTATGATAAACTCATAAGCCAGTTATAAGGGCCAAGAAATCTCAGTTAATCTATGAAATATAAGCAGGATGAAGAAGAATCAGAGGACCAAGAGCCTCAAGTTGTAGACCAGTAGGCTTAGCACGAGTTTTATAGGGATACCTCAATCCATATATTAAAATACCGAAGATCTCAGTATGTTCGACTTGCGATAGAAGGCCAGAAATATGGTGTAAATCAAGATCTTTCTAAGAAGGTTGAAGCCCTAAACCTTAGGCTAAAAATATCAGAGCTTCAAATGTCTAAATTATCTCCAAGGAAAAGAAGTTTAATCATATTCTTGATGTGAAAATTTCAATGTTTAACCTCAAATAGGCTGAAGTCCTTATCTTACCTCAATAGATCTATTTCTTTTTGGGTGTGGAGCCTGATTATCTTCCTAATTGTTCAAAGTTTTTTATTTTAGTCGTGTTGGATCCCTATTCCTATCAAGGCGGTAATGCTGCCCATTTAATCACCAGCAGGGGGGGGCAACGATGAATTTTATGAGGCCCCCCACTAGCAGGGGTTCAGGGGCAACACCCCCGAAGCTAAAAATAGATGAAATTTTCCTTGTAAGATATTGTAATTTCGTAGTCAATCTGGGTTGTTCATTAGGCGAATGATCTGATGGTATAAGTAATGTTAATTTAGGGTTTTTTTTTCCCTAGAAGGAACCTCCTCGGTTTATATGAGGGAATTGTATTGCGATTGCAGATTATTATTCTGAGCAAGAAAGAGAGAGGAGACTGTGTGAGAGCAAAGATGAAATTACAACGGATCCATTGTAGGTTGTATCTCTTCATTTTTCTGGATAATATAAAAGGAAGGACTAGATGTTTCTCCGTGGACGCAGCCCAAATTAGGTGAACCATGTATATCTGTGTCTCTATTGTTTTATGCATTTCTGTATTTGTGTTTCCATAATATTGTATGTGTTTCATTGCTTCGTTAATTAATTTCTAACATTTCTAAGGATTATAACATCATTTATCTAAGAAAAAGTACTTAGAGATAACCTCAATATTGAACCTTGGGATCCTAATCCCATGACAAAAAATGATGGAAAGGGCAATCCATAATCGTTTCTTGTCATAAAAATACCAAGGATCCTTAAGGGCTAGATCAAAAATTCAAATATAGTCTTTGTCTCAATATTAATAAATGACCTCAGAAAAATCCTAAGATCATGGAAGAGCCTGCCTTCGATCTTGTTTTGATTTGTAACTTGTTCTTGTGGTTCACCATGTCACTGTTTTGATCATTGAAGCTTATTTTTGAAGACATAAATTGGTGATGAAAGATACGATAGTCCAAGATTTGGTGACTAAGACCATGAATCTCAGAAGGATGAAAAGTATCTATGTCTGAAGATAATCTAGCAAGTCATTCTTTGAGCATAAATTCCACTTCTAATCTCTATGATGTAGAAGGCATTGTATAAGAAATAAGGAGTTTGGACTAATATCTTAGTATGGAATGATATGTCAGTTTGAAGTGCCTTCTCTTGAAGTTCTACTGAAACTGACTTTGTCTAAAAAGTAGAACCGATTCTACTATTGAATTATTGAATATCTATAGTGATAGGAATGCAGATCTACAAAAATACCAATGAAGTTAATGCTTAAGAGGTATGTATCATCAATATTTTTTGTTTGAAGTATATTCCTAATCTCAATAACCACCTGTTAAGGAACTCTATAAATACCAAGTATAAGTTTGGAGAAAAACTTAGAGCTATTGAGTTTCAATGTTGGGATCGTAACGTATTCTTGTAGAAGCCCTTAAGGACATGCATTGAAGGAATCCATTATTTAGGGCAAGGAGAAATGACATCATGGATTAACATAGTCAAATAAGTGAAATATGTGACCTATTCTCATGAACCTAAATATTGAAGTATGATGATGTTGTATTATGTTTCAAATCATGTACAAAAGCAACATATATCTCTCCATGATTTCTGACATGACTGATATATATTTCATATAGATGCTCATTTTTTGAAAGAAAAGAAAAGGGCATCATTGTCACTAGTCTAAAGCATACCTTAATAAAATAAGTTCACTTCAATGGAAAAGAGGTTGAGTCCCTCTTCAAGGTCAAGGTTCAAAGTTCTAGTCACTTACAAATCTAGTAGGCCAAGGATCTTGGATTAAATGAACTTGTTTTTGCTAAATATTTGAGCCACTTAAATAATCGATGCCATGTGTGCTACTATGAAAAACCTTACTGTTGATATAAATATTTGGGTACTAAAAAAATGATGAAATTATTATTTTCACATTGGAATGAAGGCCAAGCCTTCATGGAAAAAACATTATTGTTGTTACAAGGATTTAGAAAAAAGTAGAGTTTCTTGGAGCATCATTGGAAATTCTTGATGAATCAAAGACATTTTGGTTCTAGGTTTTGAACAATTGAATACCTAGGGTTTGTAAACCCTAGTAAGCAATAGGGATTGTATAATAAATCCCTAGGGTTTATGGGAAAAACCCTGGGATTGAATAATTTCGCTAAAAGAAGAAACCCTAGTCCCTGCAAGAAAGGAATGACATCATGATGATGATGTGGATGAAATTGATAAATGTGCTAAATGGATGCAAGAAGACTAAGATCAAGAGGGAATTGACATTCTTCTCGAAAGATAAGTATCTTATATCTCTCTCATTTGATTATTACTAGTATTGTTGTTTTACTAGTAGTTAATCTCTTGTCTTTGAATTCTTTGCCAGATTGTAATTGTTCTTCCATGACCTCCTAGTGATGATTATAGGTACATAGTGAAGGATGCTAGTCTTTGGAAGTAGATGAAAAGCATGGAAGAACAAAGAAAAGTGCATGACAAGAGGACTAGTGTTGAGGGATATTGTAGTAAATGAAATTTGGACTCAAAGGAAGCAGACATATCAACAAAGATGAAAGTATGCCTTGATCTATGTTGAAGAGAAGTCTGTTGTGACTTCCAAGACAAAGTATGATTGAATGACAAGAAGTGCAAAGTGAAGAGGGAGTTGCATTGACGAAAAAGAGGAAGCAATGA
The DNA here is from genome assembly GCA_031772625.1 of Pinus tabuliformis. Taxonomy (NCBI): domain Eukaryota; kingdom Viridiplantae; phylum Streptophyta; class Pinopsida; order Pinales; family Pinaceae; genus Pinus; species Pinus tabuliformis. The sequence goes on along the minus strand of CM062812.1, from coordinate 930,869,697 downwards.
AGGCTTTCCTAGGAAACTTTACCTTAGCTCCAGAGGGAGTTGGTTGCTGAATTTGATATGAAGGATTATGTGCACTACTATTTGGGATTAGAAGTTTGAAGTGATGGACTAGAATGTTGAAAGACAGGAAGAGTACATCTGGAAGTTGCTTTTATTCTACTATGATTTCTTGAATAAGTAGGAAGTAGAGGCAAAGTATATTGCAGCCCAATTGGTAAAATCACATCAAGATCAAGTACCACAACATTTGTGACGTAGTGCAAAAGGGACCAGTGAGGCTCCGATATATTCCAGTTGATGAGCAGATAGTTGATATTTTGATGAATCCTTTGTCCAGGGTGAAGTTTGTGTCCTTTAGGGAAAATCTAGGGCTCGTTGATATCTCTCTTAGTGAGAGGGAGTAATGGTGATATAAAGAGGACAATCATTCTTCCTAGGCCAAGTGTGTTGACCCAGATTAGGAAGAATGGTCCTCAAGGCCCGAATACCTGAAAGAGTGGGTTCCTTTTAGTTTTTGGCCCAGTCACTCGAAAGAATGAGTGCCTTTCAATGTTTTAGCTCAATTGATCTATAAGAGTGGGTGCCTTTCAACATTAGGCTCGGTTATTCGTTGAGAGAGCCCATATAGCATCATGGCCTAGAGTGAGGCTTATGGAATATGGCCTGGAGTAAGGCTTGTAGAATATGGCCTGGAGTAAGGCTTGTGGAATATGGCCTAGAGTGAGGCCCGTGGAGTATGGCCTATGAAGTATGGACTGGACGTAAATTTCCTTTAATAGTTGATTGTGGTGAATGCAAACATTGTGGAGTGAGGATGTGGATGTCCTATAGGGTTTGGCCAACCCTGTGAAGTTGGAACATGGATTTTCCCTAAGGTTTGACTGTGGTGATGGAAAACTTGTACTAGTCCATATACCATGAGGTTGAGGCACCGACCAGATCATGGTGACTAGTTGATATTGATGTTGTACCATAGGCTAGGTGTGCTAGCCTAGATGATGGTACCTAGTGGATATTGATGATGTACCATAGGTTAGGTGTGCTAACCTGGATAATGTATTGAGTGGATGCTATGATTGTTATAGGTCAAGAGTGTTGAGTTGGATGATTATGATGTCAAAGATGTTGACTAGATGATTTTGATGATGTCAGAGATGTTGACTAGATGATGATGATTTACCTTATGCTAGAGTTGCTAACAAGGTTGATGATGATTTTGTTATTACATTTTCATAGATAAATTTTGTCAACATGAGAACATATAGATAGTCATTATGAATACCTCACTAGTTAAGAGGGAGTGTTGGATTTTGTAACCATGGTTGGTCTTCATAATGTATATTTTAGCCTTTAATGTATTTGGTAAGCACATTTTTCATGCTTACATCAAAAATAAATTACTAGAAGACACATTCTTCATGTTGATTGAAAAGGAGATAAATTTGAATTTGTAAAAATCAATTTTTTGGGCTCCAAAATGATGAAGTTGGCCTTCTCCTTGTCAAGTCATCCCAACCTCAAAGAGGCACCCATTCTACAACAAGAATTGTATAAATAAGTGCGACTCAACCTCCTCCAAGGGAAATTCACATCACATCATTATCACTTGATATCTTTTGCAATAGGGACAAGAAAGAAGGACGAGTATATTGGAGGACAAATTAAAGGATGAATCTATTTCTGTATTGAAGGTCAAATTTTTGTGATTGACATTCGGTTGAAGGGCGAGTTTCTGGAGGGAAACAAAACTACAAGACTGAATCCATGAAGGAATCAAAAGTCAAATTTCTATGATGAAGAAGAAGAGCGAGAGACCAAATTCCGAAGAAGGAAGAAGGCCTAATATGTTTTATGGGAAGATGACTTGACTAGGAGGATGGATCAGGTTTGAATTAGTTATTGACTAAGATGTATCTTTGTTGAATTGAATAATTCTCTATTGAAAAGGTTGTTGGGCTTTTCCCATGTGGGTTTTCCCAAGGTAAAATTATTGTGTTCTTTGTTGGCGGCCTCTTCATGATCCTATTGTTATGTATGTTGCATTGTTGATGTCTATTTTATGTAATTACTCAATGATGGAATCATGGATAAAAATGTGTAAAAGAATTAAACTCATTAGAAGCAATTATCAAAATAAAAGACTCTATAAAAATCAACACCTACGACCCCTAGTATGGCCAGGATCTGGGTCCTCATCTAAAATTTTAGCCTAAATCTCAATGTGAGAATGGGTATTCCAGTCACGAGTAGACCGAGATTCGAGTAGATGAATGTCATCCAAGATTTCTTGGGGGGTGGTTGAATCGTAAATATTTGTTGCAAACTAGGCTTGAGACTATGCTCAAGGCTTGTTAGTAGGACCATAGCCACTAGAGCCATGCCTCAGGCACATGCATTGTTGTGACATGACACTAGGGAAAGGATAGTTCTCAACTAGAGATGACCCAGGAGATAAGAGAAGGGCAAGGGAATGAAGACCAGAGGGGGGGTCTAAAAAGCATACATGAAGAAAAACTTCAAGAGCAAGGAAGTAAAGCAAGAGCCAAGGAGACTATGAAGATGAGTAGGGAACCAATTTAGGCAACAAAGGGTCCTCCTTTCATTGGAGAAGAGTTAGGGGATCTCCCCACAAGAAATAACAAGTTGATGTCTCTGCCTAGGGGGATGGACCAATTTCTTAGGCCAAAAAACTAGAACCATAACACTATAATTGCAATACCAACAAGAGGAGTCAAAAGTAGACAATTTTACCAATAGGCTTGGTGTAGACGCATTATAGAAGACCTCAATGGAATCCTGGTACGGACCCTGCCACCAGCTAGCTCTCATAACAATTGCATGCACCCCTACGGACGCTTGAATTTCACATAGTATCCAACAAATTATAAGGAATGAAAACTAAAAGCCCAGATCAAGAGGTCCTGGGCTTTCTTAATAGGCATACCATAGTTCCATATGTAGGGAGGAAAATTCCCATAAACAACCCAATGTTGTAGCAAAGTCTCTGGAAAACAACTAAACGACTCCAATAAAAACAAGTAGATGTGGAGGTCACATAAGTTTCCAGTTTAATGCTTTGTGTCATCATAGCTCGTAAACTTGTGTGATTGCATGAGGATGTTTGACCATGCCACCCCTCTTTAATACCTAGAGTGACGACGAGGTGGTGAGCCTTCTCTCCTCCCTCCTGTAACACATGTTCCAACACCCTCAACAATGTATATTAAAATTTTGATATGATAACATAAAAATCTCATTTAAATGAGATAATTAATTTTTAATCTTATATAAAAATGACTTACACTACATATCATATTAATATTAAATATACATCTCTCACACATTATGTTTTATTCGCTATATGCACTATAATCAAATTTCAAAATGTAATAATCCAATTTTTTTTTAAAAATTCAATTCCATTTTAAATATACTAATAAAATAATCCATCAACATTTTTATTTGATAAACCAAAATTAATTTCAATAAACACTAACCATTATTGTTATTATTATTAATTAAAAACATTAATATTTACTCTTTAAAATTTGATATACACCCATTATAAAAATTTTTATTTATAAGCTATAACGTCTATATTTATCTCATAGTTACATCAACCATGTTGGTCTCGTTATTTGAGTGTCCACCCTTTCTAATGGATTGTGGGGCCTATCTTGGCATCATCAAAAGTTCTCATCAATTTTCATGTTTTTGGAGAGGGTGCGTTCTATGGATGGGTGACACTGTCTCTTAAGTTAAAGATGCTTCCTCCATGGAAGCTAAGCGTAAGCGATCCAACATATGTCATAATCAGATTGGACATATAATGGTGTTTTGTTTGTGGACCCTATAGGGATACATATGATATTACTTTAAAATATTTGTTTCATATTTTCACTTATAGGTTTATTGTGCATAGTGTTATGGATTTTTTTTTTTTAATTATTTATTTGAGTTTATGTTGTATTTTTCAATTTTTTAAAATTAAATTTTAATATAGTTTAATATTATCATAATTTTTTAAACAAGTTTATTAGCAATAAACAATAATTTTAAATTATATTATATTCTATTATAAAATAAATTTGTATTTTATAAAATTGGTAGTTATTTTTTTTTTATAATCTTAGTTTAATTTGTAAAACTATGATTCAAGTAGATGCCAAAATTGACATACTATATCTCTTTTTTATTTTTTTATGAGATAAAGGACCCCATTCTACATAGTTATTGGGTTATTTGGTTTATGGAGTTATACATGCCATATAATCCTTCAAAATTAAACTTATAATTATAAGGAAAAAAATTTGCAGTCTTAATAATGTTTAGGTAATTATGGGTAATTGTTGTGTGTAAATACTTGACTCCATATAATTAAATTGGACTTTAATATAAGAGGTGGTTTTATGTATCAATGCATTTTAAAGACACTCTGAATATTTGTTTAGATCAATCAATTTATGTTTGACTGTTATCATTTAATGAAGGTAGAGGACAATCTTATAAAAAAGATATCAAGTAGTTAAGGGTGGCATTGCTTATGTCTATATATGTGCATACCTTGTTTTGGACTTTAATTTATTATATAAAATTGTAATAAAATTTGTGAAGTGACATGCATTGGGCCGGGGGGGAGTTGGATAGGTGGGGGTTCTCTACTACCTCAAGTAACAATGTGAATTGACTTATGCTTTGGGCCCAAGAGTAACCTTTAACAACCAAGCTAAGCCTTAGCTTTATATCAAGGTTAAAAACTTTCAAAACAATAGAGATCTAAAAACTCACAATTATCATAGACTCTTTTATTATCATTCATCATATGCGAGACTTGACTTCCTTGCAAACATCATGTTTGTCCAAATTTATTTTAAGAATTCAAGGGATTGCAAATTATCTTGAATCCATTGAGTTTTTAAAGTCCATTGATCTCTCATTAGTCAAGTGGCCTCTGTGACAAACTTAGGAGCACTTCAGAACTAAGGTTTGTCGAAACAAAATGTGTTGTGGGGTGGGGTTCCTCTTCACAAATTATCTTCCATAAATCTAACATATACAAACATTAGAAATGCCATAAAGTTCAAATTAATAGAAAAAAGACAAGGACCATCATTTCACATGAAGTGGAGTATAACTCTTGTTTCCCCTATACTCCACATTGATGCCTTCAAGTTTGGATATGAGAGTGCAATTAAAGGCAACAAGATGGCTTTTCCTGGCTAAGGTGGGAATATTTTGGTTTTCCTAGCGTGATTTTTATCTAAGACGATTTTTATTTCACCTGTTTTATTACATGGCCTTATTAAGCACGGGGAAGCTGCATATAAATTTATTGCAATGATTGTTATCTTTAGTCATCAATGGTATAGTAAGTCATGTTTATTTAGTCTGATTCTTACACTACATATTATATCTTATGGTTTTGTTAAGCTTTGGGAAATTTGATATTGTGTTGGTTATGTGTTTATTAGCTCTATTTACCTTGGTATTATAGGTGGTCTTCTTTTAGCTCCCATAATGTCTATGTAGCGGTGAGCTTCCTTTTTCATCATGGATAAACATCACCACCCTAGTCGATGCACCCATGCAAAATTACAAACTTTCATTAGGTTTTTAGAAGGTGTGTGCACTCAACTTGAGGATCTTCATGCAATAGTTACACATCTCAATAATAAAGTGTTTTCTCAATTAGAACCTTAACTTACCGGAAATACAGAATTAGAAGCAAAAGTGACCATCCAAAGTAAACATATTGAGAAGGTTATAGCAAACTATGATATGCAAATTTCAATTGATCGTAGGAATAGTCATGAGCTTACACTATGCAACCTCTCCTCCAAAAGTTTCATTTGGTTTTCTTTTGGGGGGGTAATAGCCAAGGAGAAAGATACAATCCAATATATCCATAGGGAGATGGAATTTGAAGATGCGATAATGGAATACAAGACAAATTCAAGCAATAAGCAAACAATGGGCATCATTAAATAGTACAAGTTTTTATGTATTGTTAATAAATTCTTTTTCTAGGCCAATATATTAGAATTGACAACTATGGACATTTTAGTTTTGTGAAGAAAAAAATAACAACAATATAGAAAGTACGTAATCTATTTACAATTCTTTAAAATTTTGAATCCTAATACTATGATCTTTTTGTTTGAATGATGTTAACTCACTATACAATATGGTCACAACTTTCTTTTAACATAATATTTATCAATTTTAGTTTAAAAAAATATATGATAAAATTGGATGATTCTTATAAATTCAATAATTGAATTGTAAGAATAAATATTTTAGATGTAAAATTTATTTTGAAAGAGATTACATGAAGAATCCTTACGCATAAAGGTTAAGGTTAAGGTCTTCAAAAGAAAAAGACAAACAAACTTAATTGTTAAAATATTATAAAATAATTTGTTAATGAACAATTTCAATAAAGGATGTAACATGTGGAGAACATTATAAAAAATTGTTATAACCTTATTTTCCACTCCACTTTAGTAAGAGGAACCATATCTCAACTCCCTTTAGTTGTTAGCTTGAATGCATCCCTTTTCACCCTTGTATGTGCCTAGTTAGGCATCCCACTGCTCCCACAACATTGTTATCTTGTATATCATCACTCCATTCTAGTGAACATCTTGTTACTCATCCTTAAAATTACACAACATGCCTTCTTTTAGGGAGTGATGGAGCTTAGAGTTTATGGAGTGTAGGTTTTAACCCCATACAGAAATTACCTGCATACGAATTCTAAAACACAGAAAATAAACAATGCGAGATCATAACACATAAAACACATATACACAGAGATTTTCCCCCGGATCCCAAAACCGGGACTACCAGCTTGATTTTTCATTATGTTCCTTTCAATGTTATAATACATATTTATACATGTTGAAGCATCCAATACCATGGACCGAAAACCATCGCGTCCAAAAACATGTGCGAAAATCATGCAAAAAACCATAGGTGGGTTTGCCCAACCTAACATAGCGTCCAAAACCAAAATTTTCCGGGACGCTGCCCCAGACCCCATAAAGCGGGGTTACGGGTACACCTCAAACCCACTGTGACCCCCCTCGCTACACAATCGGTGCAACGAAGGGGGTGTTGCGCCCCCCATCTAACCCCCCGGTTAACTACATGGGCTAGTCGTGGAAAGAATATAACACAACCCAACATTCTCCCACTTGTTGTTTTCTTTCCATAGGGGGCCACAAGAGAGCTTAGTCATTTTTCCAGCCCTGAAATGCCCATTGTTTCTCTACACCAAGAGAACTTCTCAGAGCTCACAGATTTTGTCAATGCATCTACAGTATTCTTCAAAGTGTCCACCTTTACTAGCAACACCTTTTTGTCTTCTATCATATCCCTCACAAAGTGATACTGAACCAATGTTTTTAAAACCGGAACCGGTGACCGGACCGGTCCACCTAATGAACCGGTTTACCGACCGGAACCGGTCTAACCGGGACTGGTTTGGTCTAAACGAACCGGTTTTAAAAAAATACATTAAATAATTAATTTTTAATGAAACAAAACTATTTTTAAGATGTAAAACCATGATTCCAAGCCAATAGAGACAAAATATGCAAAGTTTGCTCATTTATATACCATGTAAAGGTGAATATATCAAAATGGCACCGAGTGCAATACATATCATCAACAAAATAGCAAAATACATAAGAAATGAGGCTCTAAATGGCCTATAAAGTCCAAAAACAATGCTGCAAGCTATGAGGCCATTGGCCTACTACAAGTCTACAGTGTACACATGATCAATCATCAAGTTCATCACCACTACTAGACACAAGATCATCATCAGGAGCTACATAGACATCATCTGGTTCAGAGTCTAAGGATGCCTCAACCTGATCTGTAACCTCAGTATCAATGCCACCAATGACAATAGAAGTGGACCTAATGGAAGCACGAGTTTGTCGACCTGCATGACTAGTGCCTTCCATTGGTTCTTTGCCTTTCCTTGATGCCGCTATTGATCCTGGTTCTGATGCCACCACATAATCTGCCTCATCCCCTGCCAAAGCCATGTCGATATCAAAATCAGCCTCAAACACAGGTTCTTCAGTCTCCTCCACCCATTCTAATGTTGGATCAATATCGTCCAACACAATGGGATCTAGATCATGAGTTTTTCTCATCATTTGGAGCTCTAATTGCATTTATTGTTTACCCCCAAACCATGGAATTCCTGAAAACCATTAAGTCTGCTGAATTTTGAGTGAAATCTAAAATTCTAGTTTCTCCATATGAAATCCAATGAGGTCGAAACCACTCTCAAACATCCTGAGTCATTTCATGGTAATGTTAAAAATTTAAGTAAAAGGATGAAAATGAAAATTAAAGGAAATGTCACTTTTACTTTAAGAATTTGACATTACCATTAATTTCCAACATTGTTAGGGTTGAAACACCCTTAGTTCCCCCCCAAAACCCCTCAAACACAGTCAAAAATATGATTTTTTAACTTTATGGTGGGTGTGCCTAAAACCGGCCGGTTTAGGACAGAACTGGCCGGTTTGTTACAAACCGGCCGATTCCGTCCTAAACCGGTCGGTTTTCACTGGTTAGGGCAAAAAAATGGAGAAATCAGCGTTTAAACCGGGTTTTTTGGCCGGTTTAGACCGGCGGGCTTGCTAACCGGCCGGTTAGATCGGTAACCGGTTTTTAAAACACTGTACTGAACATCAATGTGCTTTGTCTTTGAATGATATGTGCGGTTCTTTGCTAAGAAAACTGCACTTTGGTTGTCACAGTCTATCTTTATAACTTCATGTACTGACCCCATACTTGAACACAATCTCTGCAACCAAACTGCTTCCTTGCTTGCATAAGTGGCTGCCATGTATTCTGCCTCTGTAGTTGACAGTGCCAATACAGATTGTTTCTTACTCATCCAACTGAATGCACCTCCAAATAGGTTAAACACATACCCACTTGTAGATCTTCTTTGATCCGGATCTCCAGCCCAGTCTGCATCAACAAAGCCATGAATATCCAACACTATGTCCAATCCTGGTCTTCCTTGGTAGCACAAACCATAATCACTAGTGCCACACAAATACCTAAAAACCTGCTTCATTGTTGTCCAGTGCTCCTTCCCTGGTTTTGACATAAACCTGCTCAATACTCCCATTGCATGTGCAATATCTGGTCTAGTATAGACCATTGCATACATCAGGCTACCGACTGCACTTGCATATGGAACACGGGACATGTCCTCTTCCTCTTCTTGTGTCTTGGGACACTGTTCAGCAGATAACCTCACACCTATAGGAATAGGAGCCTTCACCGGTTTACTATCCTGCATATTAAACGTCTGCAATATTGTCTCGACATACTTCCTCTGGTTTAACCAGAGCTTCCTCTTTTCCCGATCTCTTTTAATTTCCATGCCCAAAATATAGTTTGCAGCACCAAGATCTTTCATGTCGAATTTGGAGGACAATTGGGTATTCAAATTTTGGATAACTTCTTTGTCATTTCCAACCAACAACATATCATCCACATATAAGACCAGATAAATAACATGGTCACCAATTAATTTAAAATACACACAGTGATTTGCTTTGCTTCTGGTGAAGCCAAGTCCCCGTATAAATGTATCAAATTTCTCATACCACATCCTTGGTGACTGTTTTAACCCATATAGAGACTTCTTTAACTTACATACTAGTTCTTTCTTACCCTTCACCGCAAAGCCTTCAGGTTGCTTCATGTATATTTCCTCTTCCAGATCCCCATGAAGAAATACTTTCTTCACATCCATCTATTCTACCTCAAAATCAAAAGCAGCAGCAACAGATAAAAGTAATCTAATAGAAGTTAGCTTGGCAACAGGAGAAAAAATATCACCAAAATCAATTCCCGGTACCTTGGAATAACCTTTTGCTACCAACCAAGCTTTGTATTTCTCCATCTTTCCTTCTGCATTTGTCTTCTTCTTGAACACCCATTTGCTGCTAATGGGTTTCCTTCCAACCGGCAACTCCACCAGATCCCAAGCCTCATTTTTGTGCAAAGATGCCATTTCATCAACCTTGGCCTCTTTCCAGAGTTTTCCATCCTCTGAATCCACTGCTTCCTTCACAGTTCTGGGATCATCATCAGTAACAGACAAAGCAAAATTTGAACAGAAAGCAGATGGACTATACCTTTCTGGTTGCCTTCTTTCTTGAATTGATCTTCTCACAGCCGGAGTTTGTGGCTCTTCATCTTCTGATTCCTCCTCTGCTGTAGAGTCTGATTCTTCATCCTTTAGCTCAAACTCTATCTTCTCAGGTTCCTTTAGTTGGACTTCATGTTTAATAACATATTTCACCTCTTTGAACACCACATCTCGACTGTACATAACCTTCCTTGTTACTGGGTTCCAAAGATTATAACCCTTTAAACCATCCTTATACCCAATAAAGATGCACTTTTCAGATTTACTATCCAACTTTGCTCTTTTCTCCTTTCGAACATGTACATATGCATCACATCCAAATACCATCAGATGTGAAAGAGAGGGTTTCTTACCAGTCCATACCTCTTGTGGAGTCTTATCCTCCAACGCTGATGAAGGTGACCTGTTGACCAGGTAACATGCAGTATCCACCGCCTCTGCCTAGAATTCCTATCCTAAACCGGCACCATTGAGCATGCTTCTTGCCCTTTTCATCAACGTCTTGTTCATTCTTTCTGAAACTCCATTTTGCTGAGGTGTATATGGAGTAGTCTTCTGCCATGCTATACCACACTTCTTGCATAATTCTTCAAATTCCTTACTGCAAAACTCTCCACCACTATCTGTCCTCAGAGCCTTAAATTCTTTAAACCTATCAAAGACTTCATATTTCTTCTTAAGGAAATATATCCATGTATATCTTGAGAAGTCATCTCTAAATGATACATAGTACACATACTTACCCAGTGATGGAACCTTCACAGGTCCAAACACATCACTGTGCACAAGCTCTAATATATGTTTCGCCCTCTTACCACCAGAGGGGAAACTCACCCGATTCTGCTTCCTGTATACACAATTTCCACAAAAATCAAAATCCAGAGAGCTATTACTCATACCTTCTACCATACCTTTACCATGAAGTATTCGAAGGCCCTTCTCTCCAATATGTCTAGGCCTTTGATGCCACAACATGGCCTTTTCTCCAGAGACCACTAGATTTTGTGCTCCACTTTCAAGAACCACGGAACTGTTGCACCCATCAACAACAGTGCTACCTTGCAGCTTGTACAGAGTTCCACTCCGAACTCCCTGCATCAATACCAGTGCTCCCTAAACCATCTTGCAGGTATCCTTTTCGAACACTGTTTTTACACCTGCATCATCCAGCTTACTAATAGAAATTAGATTTCTGGCTAATGCAGGAATATGCAGAACCCCTGGAAGTGTTCTAACCCTTCCACCTTGCAGCTTCAACTTTAATTTTCCACGACCAATGATTCTAGCCTTCTTGTCATCCCCCAAGAAGACATCATCACCATCATATTTCTCATACTCACAGAACCACTCTCTATGGGGAGTGAAGTGAAAGGATGCACCTGAGTCAATCAACCATGCCTCATGATCTACATGTGTACTTGAAGAAGCCAAGTACACATCCCCACCTTCATCTGAGGTGGTTTTCGCCTCTGCAGAAGGAGCCTCATTAGATCCCTTTCCTTTGTCAGGAGCTTTAGATTTACAGTCCCTTTTGAAGTGGCCTTCCTTTCTGCGTTTCCAGCACACCACCTTTACAGGTTTTCCTGGAGATTTAGATCTCCCTCTAGATTTAGATCTCCCACTCGATGACTTATTTTTGTTTCTGTTCTCGGACCGTCCTCATACAGACAAGGCATCACCATTTTGGCTCTACATATTTTTCCGTCTCATCTCCTCCGTCAACAAGGCTGAGACTATTTCATCAAATTGCAAGGCAGTTGCATTGCTACCTATTGCAATAACCAGACTATCCCACGAATCTAGTAGAGAACACAACAAATTGATGCACTTATCTTCATCTGAAATTTTAATATCAACATATGCTAACTGACTTACCACAGTATTAAATGTGTTCAGATGCTCTATCACCGAGTCTCCATCTTTCATCCTCAGGTTATACAGATTTTTCCGCAGGAACAGTTTATTCACTAGAGACTTAGATTGGTACAAAGTCCCTAACTTGTCCCACAAAGCCTTTGCTGTAGCTTCCCCCGATACATTCAACAATACTGAATCTGAGACACACAATCGTATTGTGCTCTTTGCCTTCCGATCCAACTTCTTCCATTCTTCATTGGACACTCCCGTTGGTTTAGTACCCGGATCTACTGCGATCCACTGATCTTTATCCACCAACAGATCCTCCATCTTGAGTTTCCACAACTCAAAACTCTGAACATTAAATTTCTCGATCTCTATCTTTCCACGGCTCACCATCTTCTTTCACCACCAGAATCGATCTCGCAGATCTCCCACTGAACAGGGTCTACCACAGGCCCGAGCGAAACCCCTCAGCAACAAAGGCATCCCCTTGAAGCCAAATCTTCTCTGATACCAAATGTAGGTTTTTAACCCCGTACATAAATTACCTGCATACGAATTCTAAGACACAGAAAATAAACAATGCGATATCATAACACATAAAACACATATACACAGAGATTTTCCCTTGGATCCCAAAACTGGGACTACCAGCTTGATTTTCATTATGTTCTTTTCAATGTTATAATATATATTTATACATGTCGAAGCATCCAATACCATGGACCGAAAACCATCACGTCCAATACCATGGACCGAAAACCATCGCGTCCAAAAAACATGTGCGAAAATCATGCACAAAACCATAGGTGGGTCCGCCCAACATAACATAGGGTCCAAAACCAAAATTTTCTGGGGCGCTACCCCGGACCCCATAAAGTGGGGTTACGGGTACACCTCAAACCCCCTGTGACCCCCCTCGCTACACAATCGGCGCAACGAAGGGGGTGCTACACCCCCCATCTAACCCCCCGGTTAACTACGTGGGCTAGTCGTGGAAAGAATATAACACAACCCAACATGGAGATCGACCTTCCCGAGATGATCAACTTGACCTATGATGTATTTGGACACTTAGGGCCAAGAGAAGTTAGGAAACTTCCACAACTATTGGACCCAAGCCAATTCATTATATCTAGGTCGATTTGATCCTATTTGAAAGATCAATCTCTAGAAACTATGAGCTCCATCACTCCATAAAATAAGGCATGTTGTGTAATTTTAAGGATGAGTAAAAAGATGTTCACTAGAATGGAATGATGGTATAGAAGATGACAATGTTGTGGGAGCAATGGGATGCCTAACTAGGCAAATACAAGGGTGAAAATCAATGCATTCAAACTAACAACTAAAGGGGGTTGAGCTATGCTTCCTCTTAGTAAAATGGAGTGGCAAATAAAATACTAATAAACACTTAACCCCTCTATTTGAAATAGGTAATATAGACATGGTTGTTGTCATTTTAAGGGAGCCAACTCCTCATTGTAAGTACTTCTGATGTAACAAATATTAGAGAGAGTTGAAGAAGTAATATGATGATGATGATGATAATTAATGTCCACTAAAAACAATATGATCTATCAAACTTTAAGATAATTTAGATATTTATAATATGGTATATAATCATTTATACCCACAAAAAAAAATCTTATCTTATTAAGCCGATAACATTTTTATTATGAGGTTCATCCTCACGACATTATAGCATATTCGTCGTCTTCGACACAATCCCTGACACATTTCCACCTAATTACGAACAAAGTGTTACCACCAAGCCTTGCCGACATCGTGGAAGGATGAGACTTGCCATGGAAGGATGAGACGTATTGTCAAATCCAGACAAATGGAAGAATGACACGTATGAGATTTTTTAAGTTTAAAGTTTGAATTGGTTATGCGCATTTAAGTTTGGATTGGTATACCTAACCAGTTGTGTATATGAAACAATAAGTTTGACTGAGCGTGCAGGAAGAGGGGAAGCGAAAGTTGACTAGTAAAAAAGGAGAAAATACCCCCCACAACACTAATAACTGCTGAGGTGAATCCAATAGAGCAACTAGATCTTGATCAAACGCATCACATAATCCAAAAATGGCAGCAACTAGATGTGATGTGACGCGTTTGATCCAGTAGCTGAAGGTTTGATGATCCATTTCGCGATGTACAGTAGTTGAAGAAGCTGTGTCTAAAACAAAAGCAATGACTTTAAAGAAACAGTTTGATACCATAACGCCGCAAAAACTTGCACTTGAAGATCAAGTTAGCCATTTGGAAGGTGCTTGGAAATAATGCGTGAGACAACTTCAATAGGTAAGAGAGGAAAATGAAGAGAAAATTCACAAGGCTGTGACCAAAAAGGCCAAAGAATGGGACAAAATGGAGTTTGATCTTGATGGAAAAATAATTTAATTGGAGCAGCTGCTACATGAGGAAAAATCAGAGCACAATACAATGGATCATTCTCTGCATGAATGTTCAAAGTTAAGGGAAATACATGAAGCCACAAATCAAGATGAAATGGATATTAAAGTTCTTCAGGTGAAGCTTGAATCATTAGAAAGTGAAAATACTTCCATCAAATACAAAATTCATTCTCCATTCACTTTTAACAATGTAAATAATGTAAAAATTGCGATGTAAAGAAATCCCTATGAGGAGAGGACGCGATATCAACATTAAACCATTGTTTATATGCTTATCGGATCTAAAGGAATATCGTCAATCAAAGGTTTAATATATCAACGTTTTACAATTTTTACCATTTAAAAGTTCCGATAAGCGAACACGATATTCTAATTAGACCATCGTTAATACACATATCAGGTTCGGATATCAAAGCCTGAAATATATTGGAAGTTGGAGGGGGAAGCACATTGGAATATTAACGATGGAGAGATTATCAAAGATCGGAGCGGGCAGTTATATCGCTATCGGATATTAGTCAGTAGGTAAACAATTATTCTTTTGCAGGTTGTGTTCAGAGAGAGGGCAAGCAATTGTAATAGTTTCTCAATTCAGCTGATTAATGCAAAGAGGCTTGAGGGGTTTTTCTCAGTTGGTTTCCCCTAGAAATCACCGTGTATTAATGGTTTTGCTTATTGCATGTCTATGCATGTTGTTCTAAATTGTGATTTCCATTCCACAGATTAGTAGAGTAGAATCGTGTCTCTTGATTTAGATTAAATTTCTTGAGTAATTGCAATTCTATCTCCATATTTCTACATGGTATCTGTTATCACAATTCCAGTCAATAATTTTGGAAGTGTTGACGACAGGAGTGTTAGCATCAATATGTAATAAACATGGTTAAAGCGATGACAACAGGAGTGTCAACGTTATTTTATGTTTGAAAATTTAAAAAATGTGTTGACATTCAGGGTATCAACGTCAAATGAAAAATTCAAATTTTTGCATGTCTAAAGGAATGCACTGATTAAGTAGATGGTGACATGCCATTTAATGATTGCACATGGGAATTATTTTTTTTGCTGCCGCAGGGTAATCGTCATGGTAAAGAGTGATGTAAATAATAATTTTATTGTCTGATTGGTTGATTGATTATCACGATTTAATCTCACATGTTTTGGATGGTGGAAGTAGTTTTATTGTGCAGACGATAAAACCATTATATAACCCGCATATAGCTAAAACAAGGTCATAATTTCAAGATAGTTTGAAAACAGAGGTTTTGCAGGAAAAGTGCTGCAACAGGGCTTTGTTGCAAAAATGATGCTACAAAAATTTATTTTCTCCATATCTCTCAAATCGTGTGCCCATTTACCACGAAATTTTGAGGGGAGATGCATTAGGGTAGGATGAACAAGGCTGTTTAATTTCAGGTCAAAATAGTTCACGATTTTCAAGAAAAAAAACCACCATCATTGATCCAGGTGGATCTCTAAAAAGTACCAATGGCATGGTAAGAAGGCTAAAAAATCAAAGTGGCAGAAACTCTATAAACATAGCATCAAATTAAAGTGCTCACCATCCTGATTCCAACGGTGTGAACGACACTCAAATCCGAGTTCATATGAAGAAGTTAGAGTAAGTCAAAGATCAAGTTTGACTTGGACAGGTGGCAGGAGGAAGTGACGTGGAAAAAATCTTAGTGAATGGGGAAGTGCCAAGTGGCAGGCTACCATTGGTCCCACATATCACATAAGGAAGAGGTTGCAATTTAAGAAAATCACCCCCAGCACTACCATGTTGCAGTTTGCGATATCGCAATCGCAGATCGGAGGAGGTCGATGTTAAAGAATCAACCCCAAGCAAGTTAGGGTTGCGATGCGATACATCGTCATTGTAGATCACAAGGAGGGAAGAGTTAAAGTATCGGCCTCGGGAGAAAGCTAGGTTGTGATGCGATATATTGCAATCGCAGAGTTAGGTTTCAATTTGCGATATCACAATCGCAGTTTGCAAAGGGAAGCAGTCGCATAGAGTACCAACCTCAGTTCTCACCAATTGCGATTTGCGATGAGGCTTCTGGACCTAATATATTATGTATTGTTTTCAGTAGCTCGTCGGGTCTACTATTATCGTAGGACGCTTGTTGTAAAGGCACAGGGCTGTCCGTCGATTGAAACGCCGATGGCAATTTGCGATCTCTGCGCCAATGGGTTATCAACGTCGATAAAACCGCCGAGATTCAGGGAATACGTTGACTCATGTGAAACGATGTTAAGGTGGTTTTTCTATGTTTAAATAGGTTTTGTTACTTGCATACTATTTGAGGTCCTGAGAATCTTTGTTGGAAACACCGCTTGATAAAACTTGTCATCTATTTGGAACTGCGCATAAATTGAGGAGTCAGCCGAATAAGACTATATAATGGATGGTCCGCACAGGGAAAGAGGGGGAGACTGGACGATAGTTCAGAATATTGTACGTAGTGGTAACTCGACTTGGAAGCAGTGGCCAAAACCTTGCCTTGAGCAGCAGGGAGGTTCCGAGAGGGTGCATAAAGCCCGATTATCCAAATTGGGTGTTCGGATAGGTGTTTTCGCAGGATTTCGGTGGTACTTTCTATTTGTAAAGCTGGGCTCTCCATTATTCATCCATCTTCCAACTTGGAGGTATAAGTATTGTAAATGAATTTTGTTTGTATTTTTTATCTCTTTTATGCCTCTTAATGAAAGACGACCTCCCTACTATTAAGTCGAGCCCGAAGACGTAGTCCAAATTGGACGAACTTCGTAATCAAATCTTTGTGTCATGGTTTCTTTCTTATCGTGTTATTTCCACATTGTTTTATGTGCGTTTAAGTTTCATGGTTAATAAGCTCAGTGTCATGTAATTTTGATGCATCTATAAGTAAAAGAGCTTGGATCAAGTTTGGTATCAGAGCAGGTCTTTGTTGATGCGAATTGCATGAGTATATGCTAACCTGAAAAAAGCTCTGAAAAGGTGAAGGAAAGCTTAAGTCCTTTGATCCTAAAGCAGGATGTGCACAATGAAGAAGAAACATGGAAAATGAAGAAGCTCATTGGTAAGAGGAACAAAATTTCCGCAAGGTATTCTACAATATGGCAGAGAAGGTGGAAAAGCTATTTTCAGAGTATGAGAAGGCACTTGGGCATGAGAAGAAAGATTCCGATGACAATAGATCAAAAAACCATGAAGGTGGTGGAGAAGATCCCCCTCCCTCTCCATCTTCCAGTGACAGTTCTGCTTTCTCTTCTCATCATTCTTGCAGACGTCATAGACATACATCTAAGAAACCATTCCTTAAACTAGATGTAAAGTTTGACTTGCCTACATGTGCTGGAGAATGTAATGCAGAAAATCTCAACAATTGGATTAGGAAGATTGAGGTATACTGCCAGATTCAACATATCAAGGAAGACAAGGCAAATATTCAGTTGGCATCCCTTCGACTGAGTGGCACCACTCTCGTTTGGTGGGAGAGAAGATTGCAAGGCAGAGAAAATGTGGGTAACCTTCTCTCCTCATGGTCAAATTTTGTTTCTGCATTGAAGAACTAGTTTTACCCTTTGGGATATAAACAAAAATCATTAATGGAATGGCAACACCTAAGGCAAGGCAAGGGGAAAAATGTGAAAAAATTCATCGAAGAATTTAGAAAACAAGCATTGAATTTGAGAATTCCATTAGATTCACCAGAGATTGTAACTAAGTATATCGGTTCTTTACATAGTTACATAAGGCATTCATTATTATTGTTTGAGCCTGCTACTATCGATGAGGCCAGTGTGAAGGCCATGCATCTTGAAAGCAAGGGATGCTTGAACAAAATGACGACCCAAGAAGAGCCACAACAACCAAGAGAAGAAAGGCAAAGCTCTCTTGAATACATTGTGAGAAAGAGGGACACGATGAAGAGAACTATTGCACCCTGAGCTGAAACCTAAGAGGAATGACAAAAAGGAGAGGCAGAAGACAACTTCCACCATACAACAAGATCACGAGTCTGAATCAGAGGAATCTGAGAAGGTCATATATGCAGGATTTACACAAGGTAGACCAATTGACATGAGGTCAGATTTTGGTGACGAAAGGAAGATCACAACTCTTGGGATCACAGCAGATGGACCCCGATTTGGGTTCCTATTCGGGCGATGAAACAAAATTTTCAATATATATTGTACAAAATATGAAAGGGACACCCAATGAGGCATGGCTCCAGGAACTTGAGGATATCAAAAAAAACATTCAAGTAGAGAATGCTGAGCTAAGGAGACTCCTACAGGAAGCAGAAAAGGAGAAACAAAGGTTGCTACACCAGTTGCAAGCCAAGGACGAAGCCTTGGAAAAGCTACAACATAACCACCTTGAGGTAAAAAGTGATTCTTTGATTTCATGTACCTTTCCTGATGATGATTTCGCTGCTTTTGAAAAACATACTACAGGTATCGGCTCCAAACTGTTAAGGAGAATGGGGTATGAGGGGAAGGGCCTCGGCATTAATGGCCAAGGCATCATAAACCCCATCAAAGTAGAGGAATTTCCTCGTCATGCAGGACTTGGGTATGTTAGGAAGGAAGTTGGGGAATGCTCCAAAATAGCTAGTGACCAACCAACAACGGATGATGAGATCACTTCCTCACATTCTAGCGATAGTGAGGGCTCCATGAACACTTATCAGAGGAACACTAGGGGAAAGCACTCCAAGAAAACCTGGAAAGTTTGGAGGAGAAAGAATCGTTGTAGTCACTACAACGAGGTGGGACACCAGGGAGCCACGTGTCATATACTCCATGTCGAGAAAGCATCGATAAAGAAGCCAACGGGTGAAAATGTTCAACAAACAAATCCACCACATTCATGGTGGTCTTATTTATTAAGTCAAATATGGTTTTTTTAGATGTAGTAGCTTGTTATGGCCACTGTTTGTAAGTCATGCGTTGCAAATAAATGTAAAAGTGATGATGTGTTTCCCATCACTTAAAAACGCAATGATGATGTTTTTAGGCCTTCTGTGAGTAGTTTGGGTATTGGTTTCTATCATGTAAAACTTGACCAAAGAGAGTGTGTGTTATAAACTCTTGGAAAGTGTGGGGTTGTTTGAGTCATGTATGGTTTGTATATGATTGCAAATGTACTCAGTAGTGAATGTTGAACACCTGAAGCTTTATGAACCTCCATTGATTATGGATACCGAAGAGGTTCCATAGATTCCTACAGTGGATGATGTTGCACCAAAGTATCTAGACAAGTTGCCCAAAGATCTCATACTCGATAGGAAAAGCAGAACTTCACGACAAGGAGATGTGGAGTATATTCGTGTGAGGTTCAAAGGAATGCATCTGAGTAAAGCTTGGTGGATGGAGAAAGAAAAAGTGAGGGAGAAATTTCCTCACTTGCTAATTGACTGAAAATGATTCCAGCAGTCCAAAAGATCTTAGTGTGGAGGATTGATCTAGGTGAATCTCTAAAAAATACCAATGGCATGGTAAGAAGGCTCAAAACTCAAAGCTGAAAAAACTCTATAAACGTAGCATTAGATCGAAGTGCTCGTCATCCTGATTCCAACAGTGTGAACGACACTCAAATCCAAGTTCATATGAAGAAGTTAGAGCAAGTCAACTATCAAGTTTGACTTGGACAGGTGGCAGGGGGAAGTGACATGGAAAAAATCTTAGCAAATGGGGAAGCACCAAGTGGCATGCCCAGATTGGTCCTACATATCGTAGATTGCAGAAGGAAGAGGTCACAGTTTAAGAAAATTGGCCCCAACACTACCGAGTTGTGATTGCGATATCACAATCGCAGATGGAAGGCGGTCGGAGTTAAAGAATCGACCCTAAGCTAGTCAGGGTTGCGATGTGATACATTGCAATCACAGATTGCAAGGAGGGAAGAGTTAAAGAATCGACCCCAAGAGCAATCTAGGTTGCGATGTGATATATTGCAATCGCAGAGTCAAGTTACGATTTGCGATATCGCAATCATAGTTTGCAATGGCAAGTAGTCTCATAGAGTACCAACCTTGGTTCTTGCTGATTGCGATTTTCGATGAAGCTTCCAGACGCGATATATTATGTATTGTGTTTAAAAGCCCATCGGGTCTGCTGTTATTGCAGGACACTTGTTGTAAAGGCATAGGATTGTCAGTAGATTTAAATGCTAATTGCGATTTGTGATCTATGTGTCGATGCGTTATCAGCGCCAATAAAGCCGCCGGGATTCAGGGAATACGACGATTCATGTGAAATGATGTTAAAGTAGTTTTTGTATGTTTAAATAGTTTTTGTTATCTGTGTACTATTTGCGGCCCCGAGAATCACTGTTGGAAACACCGCTTGCTAAAACTTGTCATCTGTTTGGAACTAACTAGAAATTGAGGAGTCGGCCGATTAAGATTATATAATGGACGGTTCGCATAGGGAAAGAGGGGGAGACTGGCCGATAGTTCAGAACATTGTACGCAACAGTAACTTGACCTCACAACAGGGGCTGGAACCTCGCCTTGAGCAACAAGGAGAATCCGAGAGGGTGTAGAAAGCCCGATTATCCGAGTTGGGTGTTCTGATAGGTGTTTTTACATGATTTTTTGCCAGGATTTTGGTGGTAGTATCTGTTTCTAAATTTGGGCTCTCCATTCTTCGTCCATGTTCCAACTTAGAGGTATAAGGATTGCAAATGAATTTTGCTTGTACTTTTATCCCTTTTATGCCACTTAATGAAAGAAGGTCGCCCCACTATTGAGCAGGGCCCGAGACGTAGTCCAAATTGAACGAACTTCGTAATCAAATATTTGTGTCATGGTTTCTTGCTTATCATGTTATTTCTTCATTGTTTTATGTGCTTTAATTTCCATGGTCAATAAGATCTATTTCATGTAATTTTGATGCATCTATAAAAGATCTTGGATCAATCATATACAATCGTTTCTGGATTTTATTGAAATCCATCAGGCAAATTTTGTGTGAAGAAACATTGTAATGATATCAACTCGCTGACAAAAAATTAGCTCAATCTGGTTCACCGTTTAGGAGATAATTGAAAAATATCAGCAAATAGGTGTCAAAGCCCAAATTTCAAGGAGGAAAATCAGATATCAAGGAGGTAGTTCCAAATTTGATGGAGTAGTCGATTTCAATATTGGGAGAATATAGAGTAGAAGTATTAACAATTGAAATTTCCAGGCAGAGTATCAGTCAATGGTTTTGACCCCAACTTTCTAGCTAATAATGTAGCACACAACTATGTTTTAGATACAGATAGGATTGGAAAAGTTTTATATGCATGCATTTGATATGTATGTTGTTATTTTTAGACTTTGTAATTAAGAATATGCTCTAAACATGTTTTAAGTTGTAGTCTTTTCTATAAAGATGAGTTTTAAAGATGAAAAAGGGTTGGAAACTTCTTGCAGAACCTTGGTATAGTGTGTATACATTTTGACATTAACATAAATTATTGTGATCAGTGTTATTTGTTCAGATTTATAGAGATTCTTGTGTGATGGGTTTCTTGTTTGTTTTCTAGTGCATGTCATTTATTTTGTCTCATAATCTGATCCATATGTCTTCTACGTTTTGGAAATTGAGTTATTAAATTTGAATTATGTTTATCAGCTCAGATTTACCATTGCCAAAGTGTTAAATGTTTTCGACTTAAATATCTTTCACAAAATTCACCAGTTGCTATGTTTTTGGTATTTATTTCTATCTGCTTCTATCATAGCTAAATGAGGAATTGTCTAAGAAAGTTGTCACTGCCTTGCCTCTGTATTTCGGTCATATATCCAATAAGGAGTAACATGTTGTTAAGCAAACTCCATGCCGAACCTGTTCTTTCCAGACCAATTTTGTTTAAATCCAATGAGATCTAGTCGATGTGCTAAGTACATAACCAATTATTTTTGAATGAGTTATAGAAGGGATACCCTTCAAATTTAATGGGCTAGATTTCAATTTTTTCCCACAACTCGGGTTTTATCTACGTGATAACATTTTGGTGCCGTTGCCGGGGAACAAAGGTGATATCATCCTTGGGTAGTGCGACAAAGAAGCAGTTCTGATTGTTGATGGTGAACAATGATCAGACATAATCAAGTTCTGTATCATTCAGTTAGCGACTCGAATCAAGCTTCAAATCAAATTCAAAGACTCCATTAGAGGATGAGCCTTATTAACAGAGACATGGAAGGACAATACGAGGAAACTAGGTATCAAAGCTCGAGTTTTATCCAATATGTAATATTAATTTTTTTGTTATCTACTTCTTGTCCTTTCTTAAGCATATCAAAAGAATTTTCCATTGCTTGCTGTATTCGAATGAAGACCATAGATTTACACTCGTATATCTTTCTTTAAAAAATGTAGATATACCTTCTTCTTGCATTGTTGATCTTGAGCAAGTTTTTTCATTTAAGCCATATGATGTCCATGACCAGTCTTGTGAGCCTCATGTGATAAAGGCTGATATCACACCTTATGTATCTAATCTTATACCTTCTAAGTTTCAAGAGAGATATAGACCCTTAAAATTGCCAAATACATTGCATGATTTTCCTCCGAAACATTACAAATACCTTCCCAAATTTGACGGGAAACTTGACAACTTTGCATTTTTTATACATTTTTAAAGTTGAGCATGATGATGTTTACTTGAGAACTTTTTCTCAAGCATTACAAGGTGATGCGAAAGAATGGTTCAGACATTTAGAGCCTGAATCAATCGGTTCATGGGAGGAATTGAGTGATATTTTTATGAAATTTTGGGGTAAGAGGAAATCCAAGGATCAACATCTTTCAAAGTTTCGTGTCATAGAGAAACATAGGGATAAAATTGTCTCTATGTTCAATAGGAAAATTTTCAGTCGTTATCACAAGATTCCTAAAGACATTCAACCTCCTCCAGTTGCTGCAATATTGCGTTATGAAACAACCTTTCATTTAGATTTTTCTTACCTTATCATGAACAAGCGATCTTTAATCTTACAAAAAATGTTTATCGATTCTTAGGAAATAGATGAGAATCTTCAAGCGTGTGAGGAACTCCCAAAACAAATCTTAGATGAATATACAGATGCAGATGAACAAGAGAATGAGCATGTTCAAAAGAGACTTGTTCTAAATCTTGATCCATTTCATTATGAGCAGAGGATTGACAATATCATACATTTTATTGAAAGTCTCAATGTTAATGTTTTTATAGAGAGTAAAGTTCAGCTTGATGAAAATCAAGTTGTTGCCTCAAATTTTGATTTTCCTTCATATGATGAATATGATGATGACTTTCATGAATAACCAACTATATTTCCTTCATAAAAAATGTTCATTTTCAGCAATCTAATGAAAGCACATATATCACGATTACAACATTGGACATAAAGAGAGTGATCGATTAGCTGAGGGTAACTCTTTTCCTTTATGTTTTTCTTCATTCAAGTTTCTAAAAGAGAAATTTAAAATCATAAATGAAGCAGAGGAACTTGAACCGATGTAAAATCACATAGGTTTACTCGAACAAACTGACAACATTATAGATCAACATGAAGATTTTAATGTTTTTCATGATCTTGTGGCTTTGTATATGGAAAGTTTTGTAAGTTCAGATTTGTAGCCATTAACTTATAGGGATTTTGAAAATGATGATTGTAAGGATGCTAATTCTCAAAATCAACCATAGATTTTTTCTTTATGGGAAAGTATTCAATTGTAGCTGTCATATGAAGATTTTTAACCTCTTTATGACAACCATCAGATTGAGATGCATAGAAGAAAATATGCAGTCGAAGGGATTACACATCAAAGTGATAGTGTTTATTGTTGTGAGATAAGTTTGCAAGCATTTGAGGATCCTTTTGTAGTCTTTTTAGAGTCAGTAAGCAGGCCCAAGTTTTCAGATTTTATCAATGAGGAATTCGTTTTCAAGTTTTAAAATAAGTTGCAAGCATGCAATAAAGTAAAGAGTAATGGATTTATGCTTGCTAAAGCTAAGATTAAGAAAGGACAATCTATTGATGTGGAGCAAGGAAAATAGCACAATCAAGGAGCTACAATATTTGAGCAGCTACTTGACTGGTTGTATCGACATTTTATTATTATTATTTGATTCAACAATTCTTTCAGCAGTTTAGAGTAGGTAGGTGTGATCAATAAGCTTGTTGGACAAGCATCTCTTTCAACATGTGCATTTTTAGTTTGTTGCATTTTTTAGTTTTAGTTTATAGTGTAGTGTACAATTTAGTTTGGATTACAGTTTGGTTTTCAGTTGCAGAATAAGTGCAGGTTGCAACTTGTAGTTGTTGAGTTGGGATTAGCCTAATGGATCAGGCCTCCACTCTATAGGGGTTCTTGCTGCCATCTATGATCGACAACATTCCCGTGGAGCCATCTGTTATCACAATTTCAGTCAATAAATTTTATGTTTGAAAATTTAAAAAACGTGTTGACATTCAGGGTATCAGCGCCAAATGCAAAATTCAAAATTTTGGATGTCCAAAGGAATGCACCGATTAAGTAAATGGTGATATTCCATTTAATGATTGCACATGGGATATTTTTTTTCGTCTTCGGAGGGTAATCATCATCGAAAAGAGTGATGTAAATAGTCATTTTATTGTGTGATTGATTGATTGTCACGATTTAATCTCATGTGTTCTAGATGGTGGAAGTAATTTTATTGTGTAGATGCTAAAACCATTGTATAGCCCGCACATAGCTAAAACAAGGTCAAAATTTCAAGACAGTCTGAAAACAAATATTTCGCAATAAAAGTGCTAGAACAGGGCTTCGTTGCAAAAGTGTCGTTGTAAAAATTTATTTTCGCCATATCTCTGAAACTATGTGCCCATTTGCCACGAAATTTTGAAGGGAGATGCATTAGGATAGGATGAACAAGACTGTTTAATTCTAGGTCAAAATAGTTCATAGTTTTCGAGAAACAAGCCACCATCATCTACAATTATTTTTGGATTTTCTCGAAATTCGTGAGCGAGATTTTTCCCAAATTTTGGGTGAAGAAACATTGTAATGATATTAAAGTGATGACAAAAAATAAAATTAATCTGGTTCACTATTTAGGAGATAATTGAAAAACAACAAACAGGGGTCAAAGCCCATATTTCAAGGAGGGAAATCAGATATCAAGGAGGCAATTCCAGATTTGATGGAGCAATCGATTTTGAGATTGGGAGAATTTAGAGTAGCAGCATTAGCAGTTGAATATTTCCATGTAGAGTATCAAGCAATAGTTTTGACCCAAACTTTCTAGCCAATATTGTAGCACGTGGTTATGTTTTAGATACAGATAGGATTGGAAAAGTTTTATATGAATGTATTTGATATGTACAATGTTATTTTTAGATTTTTTAATTAAGAATATTGTTATGCAACCAGCTCACAAAATAGAAGAAAAGATAGATCAACGACTTCAAAAGCAACTTCTTCAAGGGGGAAACCTCCTTTACATTAAACAAATGAACAAATCTTGGATGATTCAAATGACAAAACCTCCTTTGTATATATAGGAGTCTAAGGGGTCACAATATAATCATAGCCGACATAACAATTATAATGTAAGGGAACAACCATAACAATAGTGGGCTTCTATGGGGCACAACAGTAACAATAAGGGGTCTACACTAATAATAATGAGGGAATACACTAGTATTATAGGGACGTAACATTTCCCTCTCCTTAAAAAAAAGTGTTGTCCTCAACGCTTGAGTAGTTATGGATGCTTA
This sequence comes from Pinus tabuliformis, assembly GCA_031772625.1. NCBI lineage: Eukaryota > Viridiplantae > Streptophyta > Pinopsida > Pinales > Pinaceae > Pinus > Pinus tabuliformis. The sequence continues at coordinate 930,843,484 of CM062812.1, read as the reverse complement.
TGTTTAAAATTCTCATCCTCCCATGTGGAATCTTTCGTGGGTAAGTTCTTCCACTTGATCAAATACTCTGAAATTGATTGATTTCGTAGTTGTTGAGTTCTTGTTTCTGTGACTTCTTTAGGTTCCAATATGATTTTTCCTTCCTCATCAAGTTCTGGCAATATTGTTTGAACTGGGAGCTTGTCACCTATAACCTTCTTTAAGCATGAAACATGGAAAACTGGGTGCACTCGAGAAGATGTAGGAAGCTCCAATTTGTATGCCATAGTACCAATCTTTTGCAACACCTTGTAAGGACAATAATACTTTGGTGATAATTTATTATCCTTCTTAACTTGCTTGAGGGACATTTGTTTGTATGGTTGTAGCTGTAAAAATACCTAGTCACCTACATCAAAACTTCTTTCATTGCGATCTTGATCATCCTGTTGTTTCATTCTTTTTTGCGCCAAAGTGAGGTTATCCTTTAAGAGTTGGAGAACTTGTTGTTGATGCTCGATGTGATCTTCCACTGCTCGAACCTTATAATTTTCTCGTAAAGATGATGTGATGGAAAGTGGATGATATCCATAAAGTGCCATAAATGGGGTCATCTTTGCCACAATATGGAAGGGAGTGTTATACCACCATTAAGCCAGAGGTAACCGCTTGACCCATTGTGTTTGCTTATTAGATACAAAGCAACGCAGATATCCTTCCAAACATTTGTTCACTATCTTAGTTTGCCCATCTTATTGAGGATGATAAGATGAGCTATGAGGTAATTGAGTAACCAAACAAGAAAATAATTCCATCCAAAAATTTCCAGTGAAACTAGGATCTCTTTCGCTTACAATAATCTTTTGGTTTCCATGTAGCTTTTGAATCAATCCTATGCTCCTCTAGAATATCATTTACCCTTATATTCAACTTTTGGAAGTCCTCAATGTTCTCCACTATTGAACCCCTTTGTTTGAGATTTATCAATTGGCTAAAGAAGGTGTTGCTCTTTGTATCCTCATAATGTGCTATCATTTCCTCCATAAAAATTGACCAAGTGACAACTTTTTTACAAGTGAAAAGCCATCAATACCATACAAATTGATTGGGTTCAAATATAAAGTTGCAATGCGTACCTTTTGTATGTTTTGCACATTATTGATATCAAAATATTGCTTCATTTGTAATATCCACGTTACAGGATCCTTGCCATCAAAATTCCTCATATCGATCTTTGGAATATGGTGGGTCTTCAATCCAATATTAGAGTCTAGGAAATCATGATTAACATTTCTTTTGTTCTCATGTGAGTTTCCTCTATTACCTTTTCGCCATTAGGAAGCATTTCGTGTAGCATCTTTGCCAAACCTCCCTTCAAACCTTCCATAACTTTCTTCAAATCTTCAATGTTTCCTTTTGATTCATTGATGCCATTATTCAAACCATCAATCTTAGCTTCCATGCCATTCTTCAAACCATCCATCTTAGCTTCTATTAATTTTTGTGAGAGTGAAATTTGTTGTACTTGGTCTCGTAATTTTGATATATTATTCCTCTTCTTCACGAGTCATAGAAGAGATTCCGGGTTGCTTACTAGGCATTTACATTTTCTTTCTTCGGGGCATAAATTAATTGTAATTATGCTTCACTATTCCCTTTGAATCACTTCAAACTAATTTTTCAAACAAAAATTATGAAAATTTTAAAACAGACTACACACCTTTGATATTTTTGTTTTGCTTTGTCGGAGCTCGATTTTAAATCTAATGTATCTCTGAAATTTCAGATCTCCAAGGTTTGAAATTTCATCCTGTCGTAGATTTTTGAGTCCTATTTCCAACCCCACAAGTCTGATCAAGATTGGATTTTCCAAGAAAGAGTATGCCCAATCTCCCACAATGATTAGATTATACATTAGTTAAGTAGAGCGAACTTGTACGAAGTGACACATGTTGAAAATAGCAACAAGAAATGCTAAAAATAGCACTGCTATAAATAGAAGTTCAACAAGTGTTGATCTTAGCAACAATGGATGGAAAAATGGAAGTGCTAAAAATATCATTCTATAAATAGCATTTCAGGATACCTTCCTATTTTAGTCAGCCCCTAAACTAAAATAGTAAAGTAAAATTCGAATTTTATCTTAGTAGTAGTTTATAAAATAATTAATTAATTCATTTTGAGTTAATTAGTTAAGGAAAATCAAACTTGAAGTCTATGTGGGGACATGCAACAGTTTCTCCATTAATTGAGGAATTTATCCATCAGTTAAAGAGATAAGGATGAGTTGTAATTAGTTGACTTAGTTAACTAAGTCAAGTCCAGTTAGATTAATTCAAACAATTTGTTGAATTAATGTAAGTTTAGTTAGTTAATACTTGCATGCATGCAACTACTGCACTTCAGATAACTGAGTATTCTCTCATAAATAACTCATGCAGTCAATTCAGACAAAGACCCAGTTGAGATCAGATGGAGGGGCAGTGTACTATCAGTTGCTAGAATATTCCATTGTAGATATTCCTTGCATGCAGAAGGAATTATTTCCTTGAGGATTGCGCAGCTACTTCTTCAGGTTTAGTGAGTGTGATGAGGCCAATTCACACATGTGACATCATTGGACCCCAAGAAAAATTGCACAAGGAAATAGGAGGCTTGGAGGGCTTGAGGATGACATATACAATGTCTATTCAGTCTGTGAGCTATATTGTTTGATTGTAGAGAGAGCTGATTCTTTTTGTAATTTGAACAAGATTTCCACTTGTATGATAATACAGAGTTGGGGTTTTAGGCTGAGGCTTTCCCTGTGATATTTCTTCTGTGTTATGTGTGATTGATTTCTCTTTCTCAGTTATATGTGTTCTCTTGATCTTGCTCAATTTGATTAAGCTTCCGCAAAGTGTTGTAGAAGTAGATCTTGTATTGTGTTTTAGTATATTGCATAATTTGTTGACCTACAGTGGGAATTTCTACATGGTATTGGAGCAAAGGTGATCAAGGCGAAGAACAGTATACAAGAAGGAGAAGTTCGAAGTTTGGTTCCTGAATATAGAAATCGAGTTCTTATCACATTTCTATTTGACCTATGGCGTTCAATGGTTTAAGACTCGAGTATGCCCTTGATGGTAGCTTGAATTATATAGCATGGAAGGATCGCATGGAGGCAGTATTAGAGGATAACGATCTAAAGGACTTCATTGATCAAGAAGTCCCCAAGTAGACTGATGCTACTCAATTGGCGGAATGGAAGAAATGTGTGGCTAGAGCAAGGAGAATCCTCCTGGAGGGATTTCGAGACCACATTGTCTCAAGCCTCCCTGGGAAGGAGACACCATTTTCGATGTGGAAAACATTGAAAGATTTGTATTGGAATAACAACGATAAGAGGACGTTGGCACTAAAAGACAAGCTTCGTAAGATCAAGTGTGAAAAGGGCGACACGATCTCTACATATCTGAACAAGCTCACCACCTGCAAGGATGAGCTTGGAAGTGTAGGGATCACTATTGCTGATGATGACATGGTGAGTCTTGCACTCCTCGGTCTTCCTAAGAGCTGGCATAGCTACCAAGACTCAGTTAATGGAAGAGAAAAACTGCCAGATTGGGAACAACTTTGATCAGATCTGATGTAGGAGGAAATAAGAAGAAGCACCAGAGATGGATCCTCATCGAAGCAATATGATGAGGAAAATCTAGCCTTAGCGAGTAAGGCGAGGAAAGGGAAAGGGAAGGCGTCCCATCCCAAATACGGTTCTTCCCATGGTGGGTAGAAGATTGAAAAATTGAAAGTGCGATGCTTTCATTGTCATGAAGTGGGCCATTATGCTATGAATTGTCCACAAAAGAAATCCAAGAAGGGTTCCTCGAAGGGATCTGATGGTGAGGCACTGGCCTCACAGTTTGAGCTGGATTTCTCACTTATCGCATGCATGGTTTCATCCATGGTGGGATGTGTGTGGTACCTAGATAGTGGAGCTTCATTCCACATGTCAGGTGACAAGAATCTTTTCAGTACCTTGGAGGAGAAGGATCTCCAGATGCGGATCGAGATGGGTGATGATGGAAAGTATTGTGTTTTAGGTGAAGGTACGGTTGTGTTTTAGAGGGAGCATGGAGCTCCCCTCACCCTGACTGATGTAAATTATGTACCAGGTTTGAAGAAGAATCTTGTGTCTGTCGCTATGCTAGAAGATAAAGGCTATGATGTAGTCTTTAGTCAAGGAAAGGTATTCTTGAGGCATATTGGTACTGGATAGACAAAGAGAATAGGGATTCGAGTCAAGAATATCTACAAGCTGGAGGTAGATGACCATGCTGTTTTGAGTTCCAAATCTGAGATGGTACAGAGCTAAGATTTTGGTGAGCTATGGCATAGAAGACTAGGCCACTTGCACCATGGAGCCCTGAAGATCATGCAGCAGATTTCTACCGGATTACCCAAGGGAAAACTTGAGCAGATGACTACGTGCAAAGGTTGTACCTTGGGTAAGTATGCGAAATCTTCCTTTTCGAATTGAGACAGTAGAGCTGGAGCAATCCTGGAGCAAGTTCACTCAGATGTTTGTCTACCTTTCTCTACAGCCTCCACCGCTAAACAAAGGTACTATGTTATTTTTATTGATGATTTTTCTCATAGATGTTGGATCTACTTTATGCAAAAGAAGGATCAGACCTTCTTGAGGTTTTGTGAGTTTAAAGCCTTGGCAGAGAAATAATCTAGAAAGAAAATAAAAGCCTTGCGTAGTGACAATGGTGGATAGTATGTCTCCCAACAGTTTAAAGACTTCTATGCTGCAAAAGGTATTAAACGGGAATTGATGACACCCCATAACCCACAGCAGAATGGGGTGGCCAAAAGGAAGAACATATCGATTGTGGGAGTAGCTCGAGCGATGTTGCATGACCAAAGCCTACCACTTCATTTGTGGGCTGAGGCATGCAATACAACAGTATACTTGCAGAACAGAAGCCCGCACCGTATACTGGGGATGAAGACACCTATGGAGGCCTATTCCGAGAAGTGACCTGATGTAAGTCACCTCCGAATCTTTGGATCATCAGTTTACTGTCATGTGACCAAAGATGCCAGGAAGAAGCTAGACCCAAAAACTGAGTTGGGAATACTTGTGGGGTACACGGATACACCCCACAACTTTACCTTCCACTCAGAGGACTGTGGTACAGAGGGTTCTGAAGTTCGATGAGAAGAAAGCCATGCCCTTATCACTTGAGAGGGAGATGGAGTTGCATGCAGATGAGGAAGGAGGAGGAGCCTCAGATTGATGCGGAGTAGCCGCAATGCAGAGGATCTGAGAGTGGACACATCCACTCATGCTGAGACTTCCAGAGATGGGTGGAAATGCTCAAGGGAAGCTGTCAGGTTGATGCTGGATGTGTGGGAGAATGTGGGATAACCATCTTCTCAGCGCAAATAGAGGAGGTCACCCGAGCGGTACACTGGGTACATGGCCCTGGTTGGGGAGTGTGTAGATACCGAACCTTCTTCATTCGGGGAGGCAGTGCAGCAACTAGTCTGGGTTGATGCAATGGTAGAGGAGTACGACTCTATCATTCAAAACAGTGTGTGGGATGCTGTCCCAAGGCCTGAGGGCAAGTCAGTGGTGAGTTCCAGATGGCTTTACAAGGTAAAGCAGGCAGCTGATGGCAGTGTTGAGAAACATAAGGCAAGGTTTGTTGCCCGGGATTTCTCACAGGTCGAGGGGATCGACTACGATGAGACTTTTGCTCCTATAGCAAGGTACTCATCAATTAGATCGATGTTGGCACTATTAACTCAGATGGGGTGGAAGATCCACCAGATGGATGTGAAGACAAAATTCCTCAATGGGAAGATTGAGGAGGAGGTGTACATTGAGCAACCAGAGGGTTTTGAAACCTTCGATTGTGAGTCACATGTGTGCAGACTCAAGAGGGCTATGTATGGGCTGAAGTAAGCACCCTGTGCTTGGTACACCAGGATCGAAAACTATTTCACCGGTTTGGGCTTCACCAAGAGTGAAGCAGATGCGAACCTTTACCACATCATGGTAGAAGGTAAACCATTGGTCATTGTTCTTTATGTTGATGATCTGATCTTGACAGGTGATGATCAGCTGATATAGTCTTGCAAGGAGGACCTTGCAAGAGAGTTCGAGATGAAGGACATGGGCCTTATGCACTACTTTCTAGGCATGGAGGTGTGGCAAAAAGATGGGGAAGTATTTGTGTCTCAAGGCAAGTATGCCAATGAGATACTCAGGCGCTTTCACATGGAGAAGCGCAAGCCAATGCATACTCCTCTAGCTGGGAACTGGAGGAAGGAGGATGCTACTTCAGGTGAGGTAGTAGTTGCTACTGTTTATCGGCAACTGGTGGGTTCACTTATGTATCTGGTGAACACACGACCCAACTTATGCTTTGCGGTGAACCAACTGAGTCAAGCTATGCTTCAGCCTACCAAGCTATTTTGGAAGGTAGAGAAGCATGTTCTGAGATACCTCAGAGGCACATCTCAATTTGGATTGTGGTACAAACAGATAGAGGGAGTGAAGCTTCAGGGCTTCATAGATGCAGATTGGGTAGGGAGTCCATCAGACTGGAAGAGCACTTCTGGAGGAATTTTCAACCTTGGTTCAGCTGTAGTTTCCTGGTACAGCAGAAAACAGAGGTTAGTTCCACTTAGCTCAGCAGAGGCTGAATACATGGCTACTAGTCAGGCTGCATGTGAGGCCATTTGGATGCGGAAGATTCTAGTGGGATTGTTTGGTCAGATGATGGATCCTACAATGATCTATTGTGATAACCAGAGTTGTATCAAACTCTCAGAGAATCCAGTTTTTCATGACATGTCCAAGCACATTGAAATCTGGTATCACCATCTTCGAGACTATGTGGTCAAGAGGATCATGTTGTTGCTGTATGTTTCGACCGAGGAACAAGATGCAAATATCTTGACTAAGGCATTGTCAAGATGCAAGTTCGAGTTCCACAGAGACAGGATTGGGGTTACTGATAATCCATTTCTTATTGAGAGGGAGTGTTGAAAATAGCAACAAGAAACGCTAAAAATAGAATTGCTAAAAATAGCACTGCTATAAATAATAGTTTAGCCAGCATTGATCTTAGAAACAATGGATGGAAAAATGGAAGTGCTAAAAATAGAATTTTGGAATACCTTCCTATTTTAGTCAGTCCCTAGACTAAAATAGTGAAGTAAAATTCGAATTTGATCTTAGTAGCAATTTGTAAAATAATTAATTAATTCATCTTGAGTTAATTAGTTAAGGAAAATCAAACTTGAAGTCTATGTGGGGACATGCAACAGTTTCTCCATTAATTGAGGAATTTATCCATTAGTTAAAGAGATAAGGATAAGTTGTAATTAGCTGACTTAGTTAACTGAGTCAAGTCTAGTTAGATTAATTCAAACAGTTTGTTGAATTAATGTAAGTTCAGTTAGTTAATGCTTGCATGCATGTAACTACTGCACTTCAGATAACTGAGTATTCTCTCATATATAACTCATGCATGTTAGTTCAGACAGAGACCCAGTTGAGATCAGATGGAGGGGCAGTGTACTATTAGTTGCTAGAATATTCCATTGTGAATATTCCTTGCATGCAGAAGGAATTATTTCCTTGAGGATTGTGCAGTTACTTCTTAAGGTTTAGTGAGTGTGATGAGGCCAATTCACACATGTGACATCATTGGACCCCAAGAAAAATTTCACAAGGAAATAGGAGGCTTGGAGGGCTTGAGGAGGACATATACAATGTCTATTCAATCTGTGAGCTATATTGTTTGATTGTAGAGAGTAGGATAGCTTGAGAGTTGATTCTTTTTGTAACTTGAACAAGATTTCCAATTGTATGATAATATAGAGTTGGGGTTTTAGGCTGAGGCTTTCCCCGTGATATTTCTTCTGTGTTATGTGTGATTGATTTCTCTTTCTCAGTTATATGTGTTCTCTTGATCTTTCTCAATTCGATTAAGCTTCCGCAAAGTGTTGTAGAAGTAGATCTTGTATTGTGTTTTAGTATATTGCATAATCCGTTGATCTACAGTGGGAGTTTCTACAACACGTGTCTCTTTTTTTACCTTTGGCCCTAAAATGATATCCAACAAACTACATTTTGTCCTCTTTCTGTATCGTTTTATGAAATTTGAATCCGATACTCAGAGAGAAAGTTATGACGATTTTTCCAAGGTCACCTGTTTGGGATGGAACTCGGGAGCCTACAAAAACCCTAACTTCCTCGATTCATATCTCCAAAAGATTTACAAGAAACGGTTTGAAATTCAGACACGAAGTTCTTCAAGATCTCGTTTCAAATGGGTTTTTTTCTGCTTCTAAAGCTTTGTAGAAAAAAATTTATAGTGAAAATTCCATGATGACTTGTCCGAAGCAGCGAAATCCTAGAATCCAAAGCTCTCATACCAAATGTTATGCAACCAGCTCACAAAATAGAAGAAAATATTGATCAACGACTTCAAAATTAGCCTCTTCGAGGGGGAAAAATCCTTTACATTACACAAATGAACAATTCTTGGATGATTCAAATGACAAAACCTCCTTTCTATATATAGGAGTCTAAGGGGTCATAATAAAATGAGAGCTGCATAATAATAATAATGTAAGGGCACAATAATAACAATAGTGGGATTCTATGGGGCACAACAATAACAGTAATGGGGATGCACTAATGACAATGAGGGAATACACTAGTATTATAGGTACCTAACAAATATGAATGAAACATGTTTTAAGTTGTATTCTTTTCTATAAAGACGAGTTTTGAAGAATGAAAAAGGGTTGGAAACTTCTTGCAGAACCTTGGTATAGTGTGTATACATTTTGACATTAATATAAATTACTGTGATTAGTGTTATTTGTTTAGATTTACAGAGATTCCTGTGTGATGGGTTTCCTGTCTGTTTTCTAGTGCATGCCATTTCTTTTGTCTCATAATCTGATCCATATGTCTTCTACATTTTGGAAATTGAGTTATTAAATTTGAATTTTGTTTATTAGCTCAGATTTACCATTGCCAAAGTGTTATATGTTTTCGACTTAAATATCTTTCACAGAATTCACCAGTTGCTTTGTTTTTGGTATTTATTTCTATATGCTTCTATCATAACTAAATGAGGAATTCTCTAAGAAAGTTGTTGCTACCTTGTCTCTGTATTTTGTTCATAGAGCCTGTAAGCAACAACTTATTTTCAAGCAACCTCCATGCAAAATGGTTTTTCATGTTCTTTCCAGACCAATTTTGTTTAAATCCAATGATATCTAGTCGACGTGTTAAGTACATAATCACTTAGTTTTGATTGAGTTATAGAAGGGATCCCCCTTCAAATTGAAAGGGATAACTTTCAATTCAAAATATTACATAGAGGTTACCTTAGAGTTTTTCCCACACTTAGGGTTTTCTCTAAGTGATAACAATATGTTGATCGGAACAAATGTCCTACGTCAACATTAGGGGATACCACCCGGTGAGGAACTTAGAGCAACTCTTTTTCCGTTGAAGATGGTGATTCCAACTGGTTATGGGTCTAGTTACCCTTAAACATAAATATAATATAATCTAAAACTAATATAACCTAAACTAATAATTAATATATTTACACCTATATTACATCATGTTACATTTCCTTTGCATCGATCTTTAAAGATGTAAGTTAAATAAGTAAATCGACACAAAGGTTTGATCGATTAAAAAAGGCTGATCAAACCAGAATTAAATGATTTATTTGCCTCTGTAACAGAGGACTTGATGCAGAGCTAAATATACAAATGAAATACTAATCTAAAACCTAAAATCATATCTCGAACTAGGATGGGATAACCCTCTCTTAATTTGAGAGCAAGTTAACTAAAACAATGGGAAGGACTGGTATAATTGATCATGTGATTTTGTATTAATTAAAGGAAGTAGTTCACATTAACTAATACAAGTGAAAGCAAAATAAGCTTGCAAATGAATAATAAATAGTTATTAGTCACCACAGGAATACTTCAACGAATTAAGATTGATTTCGATCTCATTCTACCCTGCAAAGATAACTTTAACAAAGTTTCAACAACAAAATGTCAATGACACAACAATAATGCATAATATCAAAGAAACATAATACTGTTTAGAATAAAGATCAAAACCAAAAATGAAACTTTAACAGTGAGACAATAATCCTGCATTTCGGTAATAGTACACAAGAATAAGAATTAATTAAAACCATGTCAAAATTTACATTACAAATGTGCAGTCCTAGAGTAGCTCAGACCCATAATCACATTGCCTGCAATAGTGCTAAGCAATAAGAACAGAGCCAGAAACCCTTTTTTTTCTCTATAATCGGCCTTTTTGTACATAACAGTAGTGTTGTTGCACAAATCGAACAACTACAGAGAATTGTTATAGACATTTTTGTGCCTTACATCATGGAGCATGAAATGTCAATAATCTGAGGGATCCAAAGTCCCTAAACATGTTGTTCCTACCCCTAGAGGAACAAGGTCAGCAAACCACAGCACTTCAGAACAGTTCTCCACTGAAAAACACTCAAAAACAGGTCAATTTTGGATCAAAGCAGCTGCTCCACTAAGCATCTGCGCTGAATGTCAAAAGCTCTATGGTGTACCTGCGTTGCATAGCAAGTGCAACAAAGCCTACCTGCGCTGGGCGTACTTTGACATGTGGAGGAATCTTTTCTCAATGTGCCAGTGCCCAGGAAGCTTCCAAAATGACACTTGGATCAGAAGATTCGCCTAATGATGAGTTAAGAGCTTCTAAAACTCCAAGAGGAAGGTGGAAACTCCGAGTGAAGGACTGAAGAACAACTGGAGTTGAAGAGCACAACAAGTCACACATCAAGCTGACTTATCTTCACTCCAAAAATCTATATAAGGATCTCATCCCATGGGATCTAGAAGGCCGGAATTTTGTGCAGAGAATTGCTGTTGGTTTACAGTTGAGGGTATTGGGTGATTGCTTGAGGGAGGTGAAGAAGAGATTTCTCTCCGTCGGGAAGGTGATGCTGGATTGGACCTCTCATGGTTGTATCACCGCCTGAACCTTACTTCCATATATTAATAAAGCATTTGAGGTTCTTCTATTCGCATGTGTTTCAATGGTGTATTGTCTTACTTGCGTATTTGATTTATGCTAATCCTTGAATCAATTATGAATGCATGCTTCTTGTAGTTTCCTTTTCTTGTCTTATTTACAGGATCTCGTGCAGCTGGGCCCGTGAAAAGACTTGGAGCTGGGAGCAAGCGGCAAACAAAGGAGATTGGATCGACCATTTGCGCAAGACATCGGTGAGTGGATCTCTTCCTTTTATCTCTTGCATGTCATAAAGAAGAAACTTTAGATAGCTTTGCTTTCAGCTGTTGCTAAGGAACTGTCACCCTTAGAGTGGGATAGGGTCATTCCGTGTTGGATACTTTTCCCCACAACAGACTGGCGACTCCGCTGGGGACAGTGTCTTGTTGGTAGCTTGTGTATTCTTGCTATTTATCTCTTGAACAAAGGGAGTACCGAATCGAACTGCATTCGAATCTTTTGAATGCAAAGTAGAGGGCAGCTACTCTAGCCCAGTGCTGGGCATGTTCATGATTTAAAGAGCTGATCCACAAAGACTCTTTTTAGCTCTTTGTGATAGTGTTCATCTTCCTCAATCATCCTCTAGAGTATACTTGACTGATAGCTTCTGATTTGGCCAAAAACTGTTGATTTTTGAGCAAACTGTGACCCGGAATCTGAGTGAGACGAGAGTTGTCTCATCAGTGCAGCTGTAGCAAAGGCTACCTGCGCTGCAACGCAGGTCCCGAAGGGGCTACCTGCGCTGCATGTCAGATTGACAGTGCAGTACCTGCGCTGATCCAGTTTTGCCTTGTGCAACTGGGGTTCCCTGCTTTCTGTTGCCCAGTTTTCAGTATTGTTTTTGCAGCCTGTTATCAACCTGTATACCCAGCTGAGACCACCTTTCTTTGCCATCATTCCGCCTCAGTTGTATGAAGAAACCGTGATTGTTCTTATTGTATTTCTTGCTTTCATTCACAGTTTCCCATAGCGAAAGTAAACTAGTCTTGCTGTGACCTCTTGGATCTAGACCTGTGAGAAAGTGTCGTTGTGATTCTAAGAGCTAGTTTATTGCTGTTCATAGCTACTTGAGCATTTGCTTTCGTTATATGGTTCGAACTTCAGTATTTCTTGTGTTTGAAACGAGTGAATCTTAAGGTGTTCTTTTGATTATTGGACAAATACTTGTTTGCTTTCGCTTGAAGTTGAATTCGAAATCGTACAACAGCTTTCTTTTTGTAATACACCAACATTAAGGAAGAAGAAAAGAAATACTTGCATTGTGCATGTGCATTTTGACAGTTTGCATGTCGATTTAGGGAAAGTGCATCAGTGTGTGCTCTATGATCTGTTCGAAAAGATGATGTCTTTCTTTTCCCTCAGTAGTTAAGATTTTCATAAGTTGAAAGAATTGAAAAGGCTTGCTTATCATTCTTAGACTGCATTTAGGAGTTGTATCATACATCACATGGTGATCCATAAAGGCAAACTGCTAAGCAAGATCAACCTAAAAAGAACTGAATTTATCTAAAAACGCTTTGAAACATAACGAAACACAGTAGAGGTCTAGGTAGAGACGTGAACCGGCGTCGTTAAACATAGTGACTGTCGATCTCTACGAAGGTGGGTGATTCCTCCTGAGGGACGATAGCACTAATACGGATTTGTGCCCCCGCGTACCGTCGCGTATATTGGGGGACCCCTATAGGAACAAAGCCTTTATCCATAGGAAACCGTGTCTGCCGCCCTACTGATCGCGATGCAGTGAACACAGCATTCACGAAGATCGACCACTCGTACCGTAAAACGTATTCTGTGGTTTCGCGAAAGGTTTGGCACACCCTCTGCCTAAAACTCCAGAGTAGTTTCTTTTGGCCTTTTTCAAACTCTATAACTGAAAAAGTCCATCCGAGCATTTGTCACTTCGGGCTCGTTAATACATCGAAGGAGACTAGAGTCATCTTTAGCTTTTTCTCGACTCTTAAAACATGAAAAAGCAAGTTGTGTCTTAAAAAACGTCTAAAATTAATTCAATTCGAAAACACATTTTACCCTGTGCATTGTTGGTTGATCAAGTAATCCGCAATCGTGGAAGAAAGTCAATCGATGAACCGTCGTTCGCGGAGGAATACGAGACAAACGTCTTTGTCCCCGGAATCGAAAACAACCCGGGCAAAGCGACCTCGTTCAACTGGTTCCAAATCTCCTGTCAAAGTTAGAACAAGTGTTCCGACGACATCTGAGGTTCCGGTTACTCCAAACATTTCTGGAAACCCTGCCCCTATTGAAGAAGTTCAACAGCCCCAGAAGGACAGTAACACTGATCCTAGTCTGAGAGCAAATACTTGTGCGACTGAATCAGGTCCAACAGTGGTCAGTTCAGAGAGTCTTGCTACTCAAACAACTGTCGCTGTCGAAACAACCCCTTCTTCGGCACCAGAAATATTCTACGGACCTGACGGTCTTCCTCTTCCACCCGGACTGATCGCAATAGAAGAAATTGTAGAAGATCCGCAAGCAACTACTCCAACACATTTTGGAGCAGGGATCACTCTACTTCCTACTGCATCCGAAGCTAGCCTATCACCCAGAGAAGTTCCTGAAGAATCACTAGGCAATCTACTGGATAGACTAAAAATGTCTGAACAACCGTCAACATCTAGGACTGTGCCAAATGACACAGCGACAGCAGAACTTCCTGCAGTCATTCCGACAATGTTTGCCGGCATACCATCTGTCCCTAACTCTCTACAGCTGGAGGGGGTCCCTTCGGGGGCCATGACGACAGTATGGTCTGTTCCTGTTTGTTCTCCCGGGATAATACCCGGTAACTCCTATGTTGGAACTCAACAAATTGATCCTTTCGGAAATCAGTTTGGACAATCCGGTCCTCGAGGTGTAATAAATCCTCTCGGTTCCGGACCGCCGCCGTATGGGGGGCAATATGCTTTTTCATTACCCCCTCCGGGAGGTTACCCATACGGGAGTTCACAACCATATTCAGGTTATACTGGAATAACTACAAGTGGTTGGATACCTATGCTACCCCAGCAACCAAGAGTTGTGTATTCTATGCAACAACAAATGCCTGTGACGAACATCCCAACGACACCAGCGATTGTAACCGTGTCGCAAGTTCAAACGGTGCCTGTTGTATGTCAACCTCAGTTTCCTCAGGTTGTAATGCAACAGCCCCTTGACCCTGCGACTCAACCACAATCGCCGGCTGGCGGGGCGGCACAAGCACAAACGGGTAACCTCACCCCTCATCTTGGCCCAGTGGTAAGCATCGCACAACAACCAATGGTATCACAACCATGGTTGGTGCAGTATCAACAACCGCAGTTCCAGCAAGTGTACCAAGGTACCGAGCAGCAGATTTTTGCGAACAGTGGACAACCGTATATCCAAAACGGTCTAAACCAACCACTTTACAGTGGGGTGGTCCACCAACCGTATCAATCATACCAGCATCAAATACATTATGCCGGTATGCAGAGACCAACTGCTCAGGCGATCCCATCGTATCCTGGGTACGCTTCGCCTAATCTGAGTCAACAGCTGCCATTCGTGGCAACTCTAGAGTTACCCGATTTACATCGGTTGACAAACGATCCGATTGCCTACGCCCCTTGGTGGCCCATGATTCCTCACAAACTTCCATCGGACATTCCTAAATTCAATGGAAATCCAGGTGAAGACCCGTCGAATCACGTCATGACCTTTCATCTGTGGTGTTCGTCGAACACTCTGAACGATGATTCGATAAGACTTCGCCTCTTCCAGAGGACATTGACAGGTCCGGCGGCTAAATGGTATATAGAATTGCCGAGAGCCTCTTTCGACAATTTCAGCTCCTTAGCCACGACTTTCTTAACCCATTTTCAATTACCAATTAGGTATGAAACAGGAACCGAAATACTGACCAACTTCAAACAAATGACAGCTACTCACATATCAGATCATATACATGAGTGGCGTCGCCGTCGTAGGATGGTAAAAACATACGTTCCTGATCAGCTATTAGCTGAATGGTTTATAAAGTCATTACTTCCGGCTATAACGGAAGATGTGGCCAAGGGAGGAGTCGTAACAGAGGAGCAAGTAATCGCTCGTGCTCAATATTTAGACTTAGTATATACTCAGTCTGGCACGCTCTACGACAAAATACCTGATGCCCCCAGACCTGAATTTTCAATTCCTCCCCCTCCTAAATCGAATATTGACTCTCATGCCGGAGATGGCGTGATTGGCACTGCAAGCGCGAAGTCGAAAAAGGCTTCACCTCAGAAAGCCCGTAAGACTTCAGATCGAAATGCCCATGAAGAGATTCTTGCTTCGGAAGTAAATGCCATATCAGCAGATAAAGGCAAAGAAACCAATCAACCAGGAAGCAAGAAAAAGCAAAACAAAGGGAAGAAGAAGCAACAGGATGATCCGTCACCTGAAAAAACTTCTTCGAACTCTCCTGAGAAAGGGAAAAAGAAATGGCCCTGTATGATATGTGACGAAGATCACAAGACAACAGAATGTCCATACAAAGCTGAGCTCAAGAGATTCTTTAAGAGTCCTAAGAACCCAGCTGTATTGACTGATCCATTTCCCAATCCAGGTCAAAATATGGTTGATAGTGGAAATGCTTCCCCGTCGCAAGTGCTAATGTTGTCGATCTCTAAGCAGCAAAATGATGCTTTGATTTCGACAAGGAACAAAGATTACGGGAATCCGCAACTGTCAAACGAAAAAGGTAAAGATCAACCTAGTAGTTCGACAACAACTTCGACATAAGTTGTCCCACCCATAATGCCAGAATTAACGATAAAACCACCTAAGGGTGTAGTACACAAGTCGACTTTTAATCCTCGTGCCAGAGCGGCGCAGCATTATAACATAGTAGAAGATTTGGCTCAATCGCCATCCGCTATGTCGACTCTAGAAGTACTACAAAATTGTCCATCCCAAAGGCAGGCATTGTTATCGGCAATAGGGGGGGTTGATCCTAAGGATTCCAATCTTGTGTCCTTTGATCACAAAGGGTATGACCCTCAGTTACCAGCTCAACTAGCTTTCCTTATTCAGGTGAAGGCCCTCAACAAAACTGTTCACAGAACAATTATTGACGAGGGGGCATCGACATGTATTATGTCGATGAGCTGCTGGAAAACGCTAGGGTCACCAACCTTGTCGAGATCTTCGACAACACTAAAGGCTTTCGACGGTAGGACATATACCCCCTACGGTATCCTAAGTAACTTGAAGGTTGAACTAGGTGGAAAAACAGTAGAAATTGATGTTGAAGTCATAGATGGGAATTTGGATTACAACATCCTACTGGGAAGACCATGGATTTATGCCATGGCAGCTGTCGTGTCGACTTATTTTAGGAAGATCGCATTCCCGTTTGAAGGAGGGATTACGGTCGTCGACCAACAGAACTTCCTCCTTAATGGTTCACAAGTTACGGGAAGCATTCCCATGATCCATGAAAGCGACCATTCAATCCAAGATATCGGAGTAGGCCTGTTGAAGGACCCCACGATGATGGGGACTTTCTCGCTACCAAATCATACGTACATAGGAAATGTACCATTGGTGGCTACCTGCAACATGATATCTTCCACGAAGGTCGCAAAAGACAAAGTCGTCATGGATCGGGCAATGGTCTTGCACCCGAGCCCAATCGAAATATTGTAGCAATCAATGTTTCAGGCATGGGAGGCGAGCCCGAATCAATGCTCGTCAAGCGTTTGGGTAGATAGGTCAGGAGAATGTGGTACCCCTTTGGATCCTTGGTCACGAGTGCATGCAAGTGACGAAGGAATCCTGCAATCAATGTGGATTGAGGGGGCACCATGGGATGATAACCACCATCGTTCCCTTCCTAAGGAAGATACTCAAGGCGACCTGTATCACCCTTCAGTATTTGAATTCCTAACGAATACTGTAAATACGGTGGACTCCGAGAGAAACCTATCCAATATAGAAGAGACTATAGCCATAAATATCTCGACAAAAACAGACATTGTAGAGAATATTTATGTCGGCAAAGGTTGTTCCCCTTCAGAACAAGAAATATATAAAGCTCTTTTCCGCGAATTTAGAGATGTCTTTGCTTGGTCGTATGATGAAATGCCAGGCATTGACTCGAGTATCGTTGAACATGAAATTAAGATGTATCCTGATGTCAAACCAGTAAGACAACGGCTTTGGCAGGTGCACCCCAAGAAAGCCGCTGCCATTAAGGCAGAAGTTGAGAAGCTTCTCCATGCTGGTTTCATCTACCCGGTTCCTCTAACCGATTGGGTATCGAATATTGTCCCTGTTATGAAAAAACAAGGGACAATACGAGTGTGCGTCGATTATAGGGATGTAAATCAAGCTTGTCCAAAGGACAACTACCTTACACCCTTCATCGACCAGATAATTGATGAATGCGCCGGATGTGAAATCTTTTCGTTTATGGACGGATTTTCCGGGTATAATCAAATTAATATCCGCCCACAGGACCAGTCAAAGACTGCATTTATTTGTCCGTGGGGCACATTTGCTTATCGAAAATTACCCTTTGGTTTAAAGAACGCAGGGGCGACGTTTCAGAGAGCAATGAATTATGCTTTCCATGACGTCAAGAACATCGTTCAACCTTATCTCGACGATCTTCCGGCTCATTCGCAGAAGCGGACTGATCATCCGCAGCATTTAAGAGCAATATTTCTACGATGACCGACACTACAAGATAAGACTCAATCCGCACAAATGTGTGTTTTGCGTCGGTTCTGGTCGTTTACTTGGCTTTATAGTCTCCAAGGATGGGATTCGTCTCGACCCTTGCAAGGTGCAGGCAATCATTAATTTGCCTCCACCTTCGAACTTGCTTCAGATTCAGAAACTCCAAGGGAAAGCAAACTTTCTGAGGAGGTTCATTCCAAATTACGCAGAACTTGCTAAAGGTTATACCCGTCTCCTGAAAAAGGATGTACCTTTCGTCTGGGACCAGGTTGCACAAGCTTCCTTTGATGCTTTGAAAGAAGCGCTAGTCAAAGCATCATTAATGTACGCCCCAGACTATCTAAGGGACTTTAACCTGTATCTGGCTGCAACAGATACGACCATAGCAATGGTTTTAGTTCAAGAAGTCGATGGAATTGAACACCCTATATATTATTTAAGTAAAAACTTAAATGATACAGAAAGTAAATATTCTCATGTTGAAAAGCTAGCATTAGCGGCTGTTCAAGCGATACAAAGATTTCGGCATTATGTCCTCTTTAGGAAGACCACCGTATTGTCAGATTGCAACCCCATGACTTATATACTGTCGCGACAGTTGCTTGGGGGCAAATATTCAAAGTGGATAGCTATCCTTCAAGAGTTTGATCTGGAATTTGTGAAATCCAAATCAAAGAAAGCTTTAGTGTTCGCAGAATTATTATGCGATCTCCCATCATCGTCCAACGATGAAACGTCCAAAGAATCAATCGTGGACGAAAGTTTGTTTCTGATATCAGCAAGTGACAAGTGGTATGGAGATATAATAGTTTATCTCCAAACCCAAAAATTTCAGCCAGACACCTCTCACTCAGAACAAAAACGCATTCGATACCAAGCAAAAGACTACATGATCGTCGGTGATACGCTTTACCGTCGTGGTGTCGATACGGTTCTGAGAAGGTGTCTCACCCATGAGGAGGCCGAAAAAGCCCTGAATGAATGTCATTCAGGCACCTGTGGGGGGCATCAATCTGGATACGCTACAGCACAAAGAATCTTACGAGCAGGATACTTCTGGCCAACCATGTTCAAAGATTGCATAACCGCAGTTAGAAGTTGCCATGCATGTCAAATTTTTGATAGCAAAACCAGAAGACCCCCCACTCCTTTACAACCAATAATAGCTGTGGGGCCTTTCGCCAAGTGGGGCATCGATTTCATGCAATGTAACCCCACCTCGACCGGGGGGCATGGGTATATTATAGTCGCAGTTGACTATTTTACCAAATGGGCCGAGGCGATGCCTACATTGGATAACACTGGTGAAACAGCAGCCCTATTCTTTTTTAATCATGTAGTCGCCAGATTCGGCGTACCACAAGCCATAGTAACAGATCATGGATCGCATTTTCGCAATCACATGATGGTTGAATTAACTGCCAAACTAGGATTGTCTCACGACAGCTCTACTCCATACTATCCGCAAGCTAACGGACAAGTTGAAGCGATCAACAAGGTCCTGAAGCGCATGCTGCAAAGGATGGTTGGGGTTCACAAAAGAAGATGGCATTTGATCCTGTACTCGGCTTTGTGGGCTTACCGAACATCGGTAAGGAATGCCACTGGGTTCACACCGTTTCAGCTAGTGTATGGCCTGGAGGCGACCCTACCAATCCAGTGTGAAATTTCGCCCCTTAAACTCGCAATTGATCTCCTCCCCGGAACTTCGGAAGAAGAGGCTCGTTTCTTGGAGTTAATCCAGTTGGATGAAACCCGTCGTGATGCCGCTTTGGCTAATGAAGCCCATAAGAAACGAGTCAAGGCGCAGTTCGACAAAAATGTCAAACCTCGCGTCTTCTCAGAAGGTGATTTTGTCTTGCTTTATGACCAAGAATCCGATAAATTGGGAGCTGGGAAATTCAAGTCCTTATGGATGGGCCCTTATATTGTTAAAAGTGTGTTAGCAAAAGGTGCCTACGAGTTGGTAGATTATGACGGAGTTCCACTGGCGCAACCCCGTAACGGGTTGTACCTTAAGCGTTACTATGCCTAATAGTAACCTGTATGCTTTTGTTACATTTTTGTTTTCGCTAAAGCGTTTGTTCCGGTTTAAGTAATCCGCTTTTTACACTTATTGTAGATGTCAAATCCATTGGAACCGTGGGTTGGATATGCTGACGGAGCGAGTCGTAGTTCGAGGAACCTATCCTCTGCAGCATGGGCCATTTTTGACCCAAGCGGCGAGTTAGTGAGTTTCAGGGGGGTATGTATTGGTCAATCAACAAATAATATCGCTGAGTATAGCGCGTTGATAGAGCTCCTCTCTGATGCCATCACCCATGGCATACGCCGGCTAGTCGTCAGGCTAGACTCACAGCTCGTGGTACTACAGCTCAATGGTACCTACTCTGTCCGAAATCCAGCTATTTATCGCAAGTTCCTAAGAGTTAAAATCTTGGAAAGACAGTTTGATTTTATCCAATATCAACACATTTCCAGAAACTTAAACACATTAACCGACTCGTTAGCAAACTATGTGTTAGATAGACATTTGCAAAATTGATAAAAAGAGAAGCATCATCGATGTTTCATACATGGATCACATAAAAACTAGAATAAACCCCGAAAATCAAAAATATATATAACTGTTTGCGGTTTACATATAATGTTCTGTAACCAAGACAAAATCGGTCATATGACCCCACAACTCAAAAATGGCTGGGGGGCACCCTAGCCTAGTGATGCTCATGATAGCATGCCACGGCCTGTGCAATCATGCACAGAAGACAAGACCATCGTCTAGGAACACCAGCAGTATGTCGCTGCAATCGTAGAGGCAACTCGTCGATCCGTACATCCGGAATCCCAAGGGTAAGACCCTCCACCTGTTCCTGCACAGCTGCAAGAGTCTCGGCCAAGTCAAGGTCACGGAGAATAGCTCTCCCAGGAGCCTCCCCTGCTGGGGCAGCGGCCGGAACTCTCGGACGAACTGCTGGACGGACGGGGCCCACATCTGCATGCACACATGAGTTTGATTAGAGTCTTGATAGAGTAAAGCACAAGGACATTATAAATAAAAACAGTAAACAGTGATAAGGTCAAAATATTTACCAAGATCACCCCAATGCTCGCCATCTGGTAGTACCAAATCCGGATCACCTCGGAAATCCATGCCAATATATGGATACTCGGAAAAAGCCATATCCTGCTCGAACCACCTAAAGAAGGCATCAGTAAAAGTAATCTGAGATTGACCTGCATGTCTGGACATGTGGTCAACCCACCTCTGCATGCGTGGCTCAGTAGGAGATGGCAAGTCGAGAATAATGTACTGAGGTTGCATCAGGGGTATCTTCTCCAAAGCGAAGGCAGTCAAAACTGAACTGAAGCCAAAATTCTTCAGTTTCCTGTCCTTTACTTTGGTCAACTGGTTTTTCATCTGAACTAATACTGCATCACTCCAGTTAAAAACCTTCGGCTGAAGACACTCCAGGGCGTGCTGCACATAAGACCTGTTGGCAACATGAGGGGATGCGCTGCCGGCCATCCTACAAATCATGTAGAGAATAGACCTGAGAGACCTGTCAGTGACATCACGGATAGAAACCTTGCCGTCTCTGCTCGGCTGGGATCCCTCCCTACAATACTGACGGATATAATCTTTCACGGAATCGCTCCCTCGGGCCGAACCAGACAAGGAAATGGGGGCACCCCGCCTTGACAACCCGGTCAAGAAGTAAATGTCCACTATGGTCAAGGGGATGGACTTGCCCCTAATCTGGAACACTTGGTTAACAGGATCCCAAGCATCAAGCAGGTACTGCAGTAAACGTATCTGTGCCCTCATGCTAGATATGCGGAAGAATTTTAGCAAGCCACAGTTCCGCAACGCGCTCACGGTAACATGATCATGGAGGGCAATCATGTCCTCCTCTTCATGCTCTCGTTCTCGCCACGTAAGAGTCATTCTGCTCCAATAAACTCTGCAAAACAAACAAGAGGAGGAGTAAGATCCCTGACTCAGTAAAGAAAATGGCAAAAATCTCATGAAAAATTGTGCAACCAAGATGTTTTCTGCGCCCAACGCAGGTAGGGAAGGGTCTCACCTGCGTTGGGGCACAAACTGCCTTTGAAAATGAGAACCCCAACGCAGGTTTCGATATAGGGAACCTGCGCTGATGGCAGAGTGCCCTAGAGAAACCCCAGGGGCTCATGGGGGCAGGAAAACAAGCATAAAACTGAGAAATTAAACCATGAAAAGATAGAGCTAGGGTTTAGCTCCTACCTGGTGGAAACGGCACTGAAAATCGTCCACAGAATCTCCCGAAATCAGCTGGTGAAAAATCAAGAGGAAGAGGCACCTCCAAAGCTCCAACAAACCAAATGCACATGAAATGGTAAAATGAGAGGTAAAAACATCTTTTAATTGCTTTTTACGTAGTTAAAAGTGAAATATTAGTATTTTTACTTCATATTACCCGTTTCTAACAAAGTTTGTTGCAGCAATTGATGATACAATACTATTTCTAAAAAAGAAAAAGCTAGTCATGGTAAAATATGAATTTGATCTTATCAAATGAGCAGTTTTGGCAAAGTTCATGCTCGTTAAAAAATAAACGCAAAACCGAGCAGTTTTTGCAAGGGTTCATGCTCGTTAAAAAATAAACACATATGTGAGCAAGCTTCCCCCAGAGTTCAAGCTCATTAAGAAAAATGAACCGGTAAATAACCATTTGAGACCGTAAATTCATCAGCCATAAAAGCCTTGGTCGTGTTTGTGCACCGTCACCTCCACTTTTCATTTGGCCGATCATTCACATCCACTTGATTGTTTACCTATTTTGAGGAACAGCTGCGAAGAGTGATTTCACCTAGCCATCCTTGTAATACTGCCGTGATTGGAAAATTCCAACCTGTACCTGGAATCTGCTGCTATCCCTGTTTATCACTCGTTCCTCAAAAGACGAGTCTTCTTTGAGCTCTTTTCACTGACTCGTAAAATATGAAAAGTTTGCCGAGTTTTGGCCTTCCAGCTCGTTAAAAGGACCGGAAGAGCTATCCCTCCTCTAGATTTTAATCTTTTTGGACCTGAGGGATTATTGCACAAAAAGATCGAGCGCTTGTCTAGTTCGGCTCGATAAAGATATCGAACATTCATCCCTTCTGTATTGTTTTATACTTTTTTGGACTTAAGGGATTAGATGACGAAAAAGGACCCCTGGAGTCCACTTTATGTACCCTTTTCAGACTCTCTAAAAATGAAAAGGACCGAGTTGTCTTTGTCGCTGGGCTCGTTAAAAATATTAGATAGCGACAAACTTGTCTTTAGACGAGAACGAGTTTCCCTATCGTTAAGCTCGTTAAAAAATAGCGATGGGCTTGCCCGAAGGGCAGGTTATAGAACAAGCATATGTTATCCTCCTCAAGCTTGACAAAAATAAAGAGGTACTGGTCAGAAATGACTGGGGAAAAATTGGGAAGAACCTCAAAGCTTAATGGTAGCAAGTCGCTCTTGAACATGACACTTTTGCCTCCGTAAATATCGGGTTGGGTTATTATCATTCACCGGTCCCTTCACCATGGTCTCGCCATACCATCCATACATGGGGTAATGCTACCGATCCATCACATCAGTGTCGTTATATGTTCAAGAGATGTCATTCAGAAAGTGTCAACCGGGTCCCATCCACTACCGTACATCATCTTTCATCCTTCCATGACCGCCACCCTGAATCATATTTCACAGATCGTTTTCACCATCATCACTAGCTCCGTTCCGTGTCACTGATGTGGGATTCGTTAAGGCCCTCCTTTGACGGATCACTTCTTGTCGACATCAACTCATTATCCAAGAAGTTGATCTAGGAACACCCCCTCAGTACTTTGAAGCTTGCATGCCTCAATGGCAAGTTTCTCACTTCCGGCGATAGGTATACATTAATGACCTTCGACCGGAAGACTTTGCGTGGTGTTCGACGTCAGATCCTATATTCACGCCACGTGAATTGTGCTGCAGTACCTTGAGGGTCATCATCATTATCGGTGATTCCTCTCGCGCTTGTTAACGGTTTACATTATTGACTGGTAATCAAGCGATGTCTTTCCATGTTCGACTTCAAGAAATTCTCACATGGATCGACTTGTACTAAAGTGAAGATCGGACAAGTTTGAAGACCCCGGATCTAGTTTCATCCATCCGGGCTGCGATATATATTCAGGAGATAAAAACATAGACATGTGCAGCAGATGATCATCCTACTAAAAGGATGATAATTAAAAGCAGAGAATTATCAGTCTATTATCAGACGATCGTCTGTACAACAAATGTATTTATAAAGCTGAGCATGGGAAATGCCCGCATCAGCTAGATCATGAAAAGAAAGTATGAAAAGATAATGTATTGTATTGTATTTTGTTACAGGTCACCTCCCGGCGATTGAATGAACTTCAGATCCTCCTAATAAAGCATTTCACCCGATAAACGACCTCATACTTTAGGGGGCAACTGTTATAGACATTTTTGTGCCTTACAGCATGGAGCATGAAATGTCAATAATCTGAGGGATCCAAAGTCCCTAAACATGTTGTTCCTACCCCTAGAGGAACAAGGTCAGCAAACCACAGCACTTCAGAACAGTTCTCCACTGAAAAACACTCAAAAACAGGTCAATTTTGGATCAAAGCAGCTGCTCCACTAAGCATCTGCGCTGAATGTCAAAAGCTCTATGGTGTACCTGCGTTGCATAGCAAGTGCAACAAAGCCTACCTGCGCTGGGCGTACTTTGACATGTGGAGGAATCTTTTCTCAATGTGCCAGTGCCCAGGAAGCTTCCAAAATGACACTTGGATCAGAAGATTCGCCTAATGATGAGTTAAGAGCTTCTAAAACTCCAAGAGGAAGGTGGAAACTCCGAGTGAAGGACTGAAGAACAACTGGAGTTGAAGAGCACAACAAGTCACACATCAAGCTGACTTATCTTCACTCCAAAACTCTATATAAGGATCTCATCCCATGGGATCTAGAAGGCCGGAATTTTGTGCAGAGAATTGCTGTTGGTTTACAGTTGAGGGTATTGGGTGATTGCTTGAGGGAGGTGAAGAAGAGATTTCTCTCCGTCGGGAAGGTGATGCTGGATTGGACCTCTCATGGTTGTATCACTGCCTGAACCTTACTTCCATATATTAATAAAGCATTTGAGGTTCTTCTATTCGCATGTGTTTCAATGGTGTATTGTCTTACTTGCGTATTTGATTTATGCTAATCCTTGAATCAATTATGAATGCATGCTTCTTGTAGTTTCCTTTTCTTGTCTTATTTACAGGATCTCGTGCAGCTGGGCACGTGAAAAGACTTGGAGCTGGGAGCAAGCGGCAAACAAAGGAGATTGGATCGACCATTTGCGCAAGACATCGGTGAGTGGATCTCTTCCTTTTATCTCTTGCATGTCATAAAGAAGAAACTTTAGATAGCTTTGCTTTCAGCTGTTGCTAAGGAACTGTCACCCTTAGAGTGGGATAGGGTCATTCCGTGTTGGATACTTTTCCCCACAACAAGAATCCCCCTTGAGTGGATCACAACCTCCCCCATCTTATTGAAGAGACAGGTATTTATACATAGTTTCAAAGTTAGCTGATCCCTTTGGTTTCTCAACAAACGAGAAATAAAAAGTAAATGAATCTGGAGGTTTTGTATTTTGTTGAATCACAAGATAAACTTAGAATATCTCGAAAGCTTCATTTGGATCAGATTCAAACAGTCTTCGAATGAGCGGAAGGGTAGTTTCCAACAAATTCTCTGAATATCCTTTTTTTAACAACCTCTATCTTTCTTTAGCATTGTAGTGGTTCAATTGTTCCATTAAAATCAGAAGAAAAAGTTCTTCTAGAATCAACCTTGCAATCCAAATACAACAAAGCAATCCACGTTTTACAAATAATTTGAATATAAACTAATCCTAATGAAAAACCAATGATAAATAGCCCGAGACCATTAATAATGACTTATTCAAAACTTAATAGTAAAGACCGAACCAAAGTGTGACAAGCGGCGAACGCAGATGAATATCAAAGGTTGGAGTATCAAAGTTTTAACATGACACTTTGCAAAACTTGCGATATATGGAAAGTTTCGACAAAGAGGGGATGCGATATTATGTTAAATAGTTGTGATAAAGCCCATCGGATCCACTACCAAATCAACGATTGAAAGATTAAGTTATATCAACGATTTTAGATATGTGCCATTTCAAAAGTTCAGATATGAGAGTGGATGAGATTTATAATTAATCTAAAATTTAAATCAAATCAGGTCCGACATATCGAAGATTAAAACATATCGGAGGTTATATCGTATATTGGAGATCAAAGTTTATATCGTATATTGGAGATTAGAGGTTATATGATTATCGAAGAACGGAGATCAGAGGGATTGGATTATCAGAGAATTGGCACATCGGAACTCTAAGAGGTGACACATAACAAAAACTCTGATATGAGGGATTCTCCGATATGAGGGAGCAGAGGAGGGTTACGTGGTATGTGGGTCCTCCCTAATACTTCAACCACTTTATACTATATATAAGTGAAACCTATATTCGTTTGTTTGTATTCAAGCTATTTGTCATATGGTTTGGAGTTTATATTTGTATGTTTATTAAAAAGGGCTAAGCCACTTACCACATTATAATATGGTTAATGTATGAATCTTGGTTTTGGGGGTTATGTTTTATTAATTAATATAATTAAAACAAAAGAATAATTACAAGTTTATTAACTTTAGAGAAAACGAATATTTTAATTAACTTAAAAGTATAAATAGTAAAACTAGGGCTAAATTTGCAAACCATAAGGGAAGATGAAACAAGCGTTAATGAAAAAAATGACTAGGCTAAACTGAAGTAATAAACACTCAAAGCCTAAATGGATGAAAAGGGCCCCGATGTCTATTATGATAGAATAAAATGGGGGTGTTGTGTTTTCACTACAACACAATATCAAAGCAAGTTTCACATTAGAACAAGAATTTCGAAGTTGTTCCTTAGGAGGTTCAAATTTGCAGCTTTAGTGTAGCAGGATTTCTTCAGAGTTGGGAGAATGGCCTTCAATGGGCCGAGGAAACTCGAATTTAATTGCATGGAAGGATCACATGGAGGTAGTGCTTGATGATAATGGATTGTATGAATATGTAAAGACAAACATTCCAAAACCAGAATTTGTTGATACCCATAACCGAGCCCAATGGAAGAAAGATGTAGCCAAGGCAAGGAGAATAATTACAGAGGGAGTGGGAGACCACATTGTCTCAAATATCCACGGGAAAGAAACTCCTTTCACAATGTGGAAGGCACTGACTGAGTTATTAAAGAATAACAGTGACCATAGAAAACTGGCCCTCAAAGACAAACTTTGAAACATTAAGATGCATAAGAATGATACTAGTCCACAGTGTTTCACTAGATTTAGACAAGTTTGGGATGAGGTTGGAGGGGTTGGTGTGAATGTTGTAGAAGATGACCTAGTGAGCCTAGCTCTTCTAGGCCTTCCAAAATCTTGGCAAGCTACTAGGACTCTATGAATGGAAGGGATAAATTACCGAATTGGGAAAGATTGTGGTCCGATTTGATTCAAGAATAATTCAGGAGAAATACTAGAGATGGAGTAACATCCAAAGAAGAGGAAGAGGAATTTGCTCTAGTTGGAAAAGGAATGAAGGCAAAGGGAAAGAAGTCCCAAGGTGAGGCTGAGTCCAACCAGAACAATGGAAAGAAGAAGGATCTAAGCAAGATAAAATGCTTTCACTACCATGAATATAAGCACTATGCTACAATGTGTCGACAAAGGAAATCTAGCAAGGAACCCGCAGTAGGAGCAGGAGGAGATTCCTTGGCTTCTCAATTTGAGCTAGATTTCATCCTCCTTGCTTACTTGGCCAACATAGTAAGAGGGAGTGATTGGTACCTAGATTATGGTGCCTCTTACCATATAACAGGAAACAAGGAATTTTTTAGTACCCTAGAGGAGAATGATCTCTAGATGCATATTGAATTGGGGGATGATGGGAGGTACAATGCTACAGGAATTGGTACTGTAACCTTTAAGAGGAGTTTGGCTCTCATCTTCACCTCAAAGATGTTATGTTTGTACCTCGGTTGAAGAAGAATTTTATCTTTATAGCAATATTGGAGGATATAGGCTATGATGTTATTTTCAATAAGGGGAAATCATTTCTGAAACATGTAGCTACCGAGTAAGTGAAGTAGATTGGAGTCAAAGTGAGAAACCTCTACAAGCTAGAGGTATAGTTTTATATGCATGAAACTATACCTCTAGGAGTGAGGTGGGGTGATGTATATCCTTAGTCCTAGAGTTGTGGAAATTTGGGCAGGGTCCATTGAGGTGTTCTCCTCATGGATCATTACCTTGCTATAGGGGTCCACAATATTCAGTAGCAGGAGGATCAATGTCCGTTAGATACCAAGGGGTGTAGAGCAGTGTTGATAGTAGAGCAAGAGGCTCAGTAGCAGAGTCAACAACAACACATTTTTTCCTGTAAACAGTTGTAGACACAATTGATTTAGTGTTTGTTTTGGATGCTTCTCAGTTGTAGTTGTTGCAGTAGCCACAAAAACAATGAGAGGTAGTACTCCAGTACATTTCATAGGAGCTGGATTGGGGTTGGGTAAAATCCCTTTCTCGCTAAGAGTGAGTGTTAGAAATTGTAGCAAGAAAGGCTCAATTTTGACTTATGCCTTAGTCAAATTGAGTAAATTGATTTTCCACATCAGCAAATGACTTGTATGTAGTTATCTATATATATACATACATACATATACATACATATATATACATACATACATAAATATGTACATATATATATGTACATATATATATATCTATATATATATGTACATATATATATCTATCTATATATATATATAAATGGATATTACATAAACAATTTTATTTTAATAAATATTTAAATTGAATAACTTAAAAAATACAATATTTTTGATACATTTCTTTTAACGGAATGGATATCATTTAGATTAAAAGAACTAAATACATGGCCAAAACCATTTACATGTTTCAAACATAGCCAAGGCTTGCAAATTTGAGATTGAGAATGGAGGCTCAATTCAAACCTTTAAACAAGTTCCCCATGACACACAAATTTTAGTCCCTTCCTAAGTAAATATTTTCCAAAAAACCCCCAATAGCCAGACATCTTCACTTTCCATTTTTCACAAATTTTATTTTGATCTAGTCTAACTTCTTGTTTTTCTTAGTGAAAAACTTTTTTCCTTTCTTCCCAACTTGAGTCCAACCTACATTTTTTGCAATTTCGATGGATAATTCTTCAGCAAGTGTACGATAATATTCTTGAGATCTTCCTAATCCACCTGATTTTCCCAAGAAGTTCCGTTTTCAACATTATTTCTTATGGTTTTTGATGGAGATTCATTTTCCACAAGGGATTGATGCTTTTCTATTGAGGTTGCATATGGGGAATCCTTATTAGCGACTATAGGATCCACATTGGCTTGTGATTTTTCCTGCTTAGATTCTAATGCCACATATGCAATTCTTTAGTCGTATATGCTTGCTTCTTGTCTTTTGGTTCTTTATTGTCCTTAAGCTCTTCCTCTTTGCATACCATATAGTGATCACCTTTCACTCCTTCCCACCTTTTTTTTTTTCGATCTATGTTACTCTGAGACCGTTCGGGAAAATTTTTAATTACATGCCCCATTTCATCACATGCTTTACACCAAAATGCTATATTCTCATAGTCGAGTTTTTGGACCCAAACATAGTTTGGATTTGTCAAATTAATCTCTATGGGAAAACCCTTGTTGAAGTCCATCTCCACACAAATGCAGGCATTTTTCTATAAAAAATTGTTTCAGAACTATGACGATAAAACTTTCCCAGCGCATTCCCAATGGAGGAAAGCGATGTAAGATTCTTGAAATGCAAGGGAAGATTTGGAAGCCTTACCCAAATTGGGTTGTGGAGATTGATGCCACATCAAAAGTGGGAATCTAGGGCTACATGAAGACACTGACATTGCTCTGAAACCACAGCCTAGCTTCACAAATGGCCTTCTTGCCCTCTATATTATAAAAAACCATGGTGAAAAATCCTTGAGCCATATGCTAAATGTTCAGTTCGTCCGTCAAAAGGGACTTCCAAGTCTTAAAGATCCATTTGTATAAATCGTCCAACCACGACCAATACCCATTAAACCTACAAATCAAGCGAGTCTCCGAAAAATACTTTTCACAACATAAAAATTCATGATCCATAAGAACATTGAGGAAAGAAATTTCTTGAACCACTAGAATAGTAGAACCAAATTTCAACATAAAATTGTACGAAACTTAAGAAGAGCTAGCTTGACCAACAACCATACCTACAAAAGAAACAATATTTTTAACCAAATCATAAAAATTCACTATTTAAAAAAAATCCATGCAAATAAAGTAAAAATTAGATAGCTAAGACAAAACTCTACTCGCCACAAAAGTTTCTCGAACTTCTTCCATTAAAACTTCATAATATCTTAGATATTTTAAAACTTAATGTTTACTTAAAAACACAATTATATAGAATGTGAAACTAAAAATTTTCCATATTCATTTATATAAAAAATGATAGGAAAATATTGCCCTTTAGAGTGGGGCGAGCTTCACGAGAATAGATAGAACATAATATATTTGTTGTTAAAGTAACTTTATGTTTTTCGTTTTCTTAGCGAATTTCAAAGCAACTTTGGATTCTTATCCAAAACTGCTATCAATTTTCCACTTTATAACGAATTACCCAGTGACACTTGACGAACGCACATCCTTGGGAATAACCCATTTGACTTTAAAATAATTATGAGCGTACAAAGTTATCAAAGAGGGAAAAAGGGTGATTGTAAAATCAAAATAATTATTAAGCGATGAGGACTTTTGTTTTGGCCAACAAAATATAATGAAATAATTATGAAATCAATTATTAAAAATAAAAGGTGTAAATAAAGTTACGAGAATAAATATTAAATAGATCATTAAAGTAAAAGCAAACTATTAAATAGATCATTAAAGTAAAAGTAATTATTAAGGTTGAATTGAGT
Organism: Pinus tabuliformis; assembly: GCA_031772625.1. Classification (NCBI taxonomy): domain Eukaryota; kingdom Viridiplantae; phylum Streptophyta; class Pinopsida; order Pinales; family Pinaceae; genus Pinus; species Pinus tabuliformis. The sequence continues at coordinate 930,812,585 of CM062812.1, read as the reverse complement.
AAAGTGAGTATTGAGATGATTAAGGTGTTGGATTTTTGTTCGAGTAATTGTGATTTATGGGTATTAAGTTATCAAAATAATTTAGGGATCACATTCAGTTTGGGTCACATTAGCCCTTAGTATGGTTGGATTTTTGCCCACAAAGTTTTGAACCAATAACCTTTACACCATAGAGTGCTTTACCAAAATATCCTATCACCATATGCTCTACACCCCATGAGCTATAGTTGATTGGGCCTAATGGTTAAGAGCACATGTTTCCTCCTAAGAGGTCACTAGTTCAAAACTATAGGGGGGTAGAGTATGTATGCCTTCATAGACTTAGCAGTCAAATCGTTGCATGGAAGTGGGTCCCTTGTCCCACAAACAAGGAGGTCTCCTACACGAATTTGGTGTCTAGCTTGATCGTGACCTTAAAAATGGATAATAATAATAATAATAGTAATAATAATAATATAATAAAATAATTATAAAATAAACAACTATAAAATTTCAATCAATTTTAAATAAATATAAATATTAAAATATAAGTATAGTTGATTATATCATTGATATAATGGAATAACTATAAAATAAATAATTAAAAATAAAAGTAGTTATTAAGTTCCAGTCAATTTTATATAAAATATAAATATTAAAATATCCCTACCATTGATATTCAACATTTATCTAACATTTTATTGATAAATATTTATGTTTTAAGAAGATTAATGATTATAGCAAAATATAATGATAACACCAACTTTTTTTTAAAGTAGAGATTTATATTATTTTGAAATAAAAATACACAATAATTCTATTGTGATTATTGGTTTATGATTAGAAAAACTAGACCAATAACATAGAAGGGTTGTTGTTGGGCAAGTAAGCAGTGTATCGAATTTCACACAAACATGTAAATAAGGGAGTGTGAAAAAGTCTAGAAATATATCATGAAATTAAAACTTGTAATTTCCTAGGATTACACCCTTGCAGTGTCTAGTATGGAAAACAAATTTTATAAGTTGAAATCATTCAATTGGATGGAGAATCCACTTGAATAATATTAGGTGCCCCTGTATCCTCCTCGGAGTTGGAGAATTCCAAATTAGCTAACTTCTTAGCTCGCATTGAGATCTTGTCATTGACCTTCCTCAATTACATCTGCACGTAATTGATATTGAGTAATGTGAAAATTATTTGAAATTGCAACAACTGGAAATTTATGCTTCTAGCTGATTAATTATGTAGTTTATTTGCTACGATAAACAATGAATAAATCACATTGCAATTCTTCAAAAATAAAACACCGCGAAAAACAAAATGTTGGAACTGAGAAATAAAGAGCACACATACAAAAAATGGACACAATTACTTTTGGATAAATGTCCCTGGAAAAACCCAATGCGAGAAAATCGGTGTAACATATAAGGGTTTTATTATTAATTCTTCAGCAACAAATATGAGTACAATAAAACGGATGCCAAAATGGCAACCCTCGCTAAGAGAAATATTGGAAAAATTATTAAGGGATTTTTCCCTTCCTCGATAATCAATCTTGTAATAAAACGACCACAAAATTGGCTCTGGAAAACCCTTGCACCAGCTTATGCACTTGGTCCAAATTGGATCATTATATTGATTGTCATTCATCTCGATGCATTTGGACTGGAAAAAGTGGAGGAATCAACTCACTGGACCGTTTTTACCAGCGTAACCCAGTTTAGCAAAATGAGGTCTGAAACCTTCCGAGAGAATTTTGAGGCATCAAATGACGTTTTTTGGAGGTAAAACTTCACCACTTTGTCATGGCACCTTTTCATGCTATTCTACACACAAATACCTTTCCAACGGTCCAAGAAGCACGTCAATCAGAGTCTGTATGCAAAAGTTATGCCACTCAGAAGTTGACCTTCATGTTTTCACACCTATAGTTCGGGAGGATGTCGCATCAGCCCACAATATTCATGGAAAAAGGGGTTAGCCATGTGTTTATGATGTAAAATACTCAAGAAGAATCCATATTGTAACTCTAGTTAAGAGTTGATGTAATCGGAATTAGCCACTAGTAGACTATCAGGCTGTGTTATAAACAGACCATTAGGAGGAAGAGGCATTCCATTCTTTCGAGAGCATTTTGTTCCATAACTGAGCAAAGATAGCCCAGAAAGATAGGAGGTAGAGCACACAGAGAGGATCTCTGCACTGTAGCAGCTCACGGTCCACATGCATTACGTCTTTGTACTTGCAGCCATATTTCCAGACAGAGAAAGAGAGGGAAGTGACCTCACCTTCTTGTTGGGTTTTATTCTGAAAGGGTTTCCCAGAGAGCATATCTTGTATCTTGTGTGCGTGTGTATGTGTGCTTATTTTTTCGTTCTCTACTTTTCTACATAATTTCCATTCAAGTGCATGCACTAATTACAATTAAATCCATAGATCTTAAAGTTTAATAAACTGTAATAATGTAGAATCTTTAGAGTTTTAATATAATATTATGAGATCTGTTTTGACAAATTGCCCAGTGGAATATCCACGGAAGTTTACAGATCATTTGGTATCACAGCTGATTTCTTTGGGTATTTGTAAGGGATCTAGGTCTACAAGGTCAAAAATCGTTAAACCCTAATCATGGCTGACGAATTTGTAAACAAACCTCGTGATCCTATAGAAGTGAGGCTTTTGTGGTTCGAATAACAACTCACAGATATAAACTGCAATGTAAACCTCCTCATGGCAGCCCTAAGTAATAAGCTGGGGATATTTGGAGAATATGGGGGTTCGGATGTAGAGGAAAAATCAGAAGGGGGATCAGGAGATAGGGAAGACATAGAGAACCAACTGAAGAAAGAACCTATAAAAGATCAACCCAATTCGAGTGTCGTGAATCAATCCCTATTCAAAATGGAAAAAAAAGTTGATATCAAGCTGTACCACAACAAGATCGACACTCTGAAGCTGAACCACTGGTTGCAACAACTGGAATTTTATTTTAGCATCCACCAGATTGAGTAAGGGCAAAAGATCTCATTTGTGCATATGAAATTAGACGGCCATGCACTGACTTGGTGGGAGAGCCGCACATAAACCTTAAGGTTGGAGGGAGAACATCCAATGACTAAGTTGGAGGATTTCAAAACCCTCATTAAGTCACATTTTTATCCCATTGGGTACATGGAGGACCAGTGGATCCGATGGCATTACTTCAGGGAAAAGCTGGGCCAAAGCGTGTAGGAGTACACCACAAAATTCAGAAAGATGGCTATAATGTTGGGTATCTCTCCAAATAACCCAAATGTACTCCTTAAGTGTTTGGGGTGTCTGCACCACCATCTGCGTGAGCAAGTGATGTTGTTCAAGCCCAAATCAGTGGACGAGGCTTGTGTACAGGTACAGTACCTGGAGAAAATTGGCCTGAAAAGAGCGCAATCAAGTGGATCAAAGCAGAAGGAGCAACAAGAAGCTTCTATGGAGAGGAAGAAGAAGCAAAAAGGGGGAAAAGATAAAAAGACTACAACCACAACACACTAGTACAAATATCCTAGCAACCACTGCAACCACTGCAACATTGATGGCCATACAGAGAAGAAGTTATGGAAGTTGCATCTAGAGCTAAACCCGAAGAACAAGAAGAAATATAATAAGAAGAAGAATCTCATGGCCACTGATTCGAGCAACCAAGTTAAAAGCAACTTAGACGTGGATGAGAATATCGTTTGTACATCAGTGTAGAAGGAGGTGAATCTGAGTAGCCTTCAACAACAAGATGAGAAAGAAATGAACAAACTCTTCCATATAAAGATATAGGTCAAGAAGATGAAAATTGGTGCTTTGTTTGACTAAGGATCGCAGACGAATCTCATTGTAGCAGAGCTGGTCAAGAAGTTGGGGATAGAAGTTTGTGATCATCCAAACCCATATCCACTGGAATGGGTAAATAAGGATGCAGAGTTGAAGGTAACAAAATAGTGCAAAATTAGATTCCCTATCAGTGTTGATTTTAGTGATGAAATAGATCTAGATGTGGTTCCCATTGATGTATGTGGAGTCATGTTTGGGAGTCCATACATGTACATGCGTGATGAAATATTCGTGAGGAGATCCAACCAGTATCGACTCATCAAGGATGTAAAATCGTTCATCATTAACACGCATAAAGGCAAGTTGAAAATTTCTCTAGTAAGTGCCAACCAAGCCAAGAAATTGATCAGTTCTAGCAAGAAGTATGTTTTGTTGTTTTTAAGAGAAAGTTAGTCTGAAGAGAAGTCAATAAGAGGTAAGGTATCCCTAGAAGGGTGTACTAAGAAATAGAAACAACAATTGGAGGAGTTGTTACAGGCATATAAGGAAGTGTTCCAAGAGCCTAAAGGGTTACCACCTAAGAGAGAAGTGGAACATGAGATCCAGCTATTGTTGGACTCCCCATTGCCAAATATTGGGCCTTACATGCAGTTTTTTGTAGAAGCAAGTGAGGTGAAGAAACAGTTGCAGTAGCTACTAGAACAAGGTGTCATTCGACTGAGTACATCACCATGTGGGTCACCCATCATCATTGTGTCGAAGAAGGATGGGACTTGGCAGATGTGTGTAGATTACAGGGCGTTGAATAAAATCACAGTTAAGAACAAATACCCCCTGCCCAAGATAAATGATATGATAGATCAGTTGCAACAAGCAAAGTATTTCACTAAGATGGACTTGAAGTCTAGATATCACCAGGTTCAAGTCAAAGAAGAAGATACATGGAAGACCACCTTCAAAACCATGCAAGGTTTGTATGAGTGTTTAGTTATGCCATTTGGCCTATGTAATGCACCATCTACGTTTATGAGATTAATGAATGACATACTACACCCTTTTATAGATTCATTTGTTATTATCTATCTGGATGATATACTAGTATATAGTGCTATCTGGGAGGAGCATATTTCACATTTGACGCAGGTGCTAGAAACATTGAAGAAGCACCAACTACTAGAAAATCTCAAGAAGTGTGAGTTTGCGCAGCAGTCTTTGGTGTATTTAGGGTATGTGATCGGTGGAGGAGAGTTGAAGATAGATCCTTCCAAGATGGAGGGCATCATGAAATGGATGGTGCTTACTAATGTTTCTGAGGTCAGGAGTTTCGGTGGAGCAACACAATACTTGAGGAAAGTCATAGCCTCATTTTCAGTAGTGGCAGCACCACTTCACACCATAACAACAAGTGGCAAGAGTTTCCAGTGGGGAAAAGGTCAGTAGAAGGCTTTCGAGGAGCTAAAGAAGAAGATCAGTCAAGCACTAGTTCTGGAATTACCAAACTTGCAGCAACCCTTTGAAGTGGAGACAGATGCGAGTGGGTATGTTATGGGAGTTATCTTGATGCAAGGAGGAAGCCCTGTTTTCTACCATTCTGAAGTATTTCATGGGGAATTTCTTAACTACCCTACCTACGTAAAGAGCTTTATGCCATGGTGTAAGCTGTGAAGAAGTGGAAGCACTATCTTATGGGAAAGGAGACAATAATCCACACATATCACCAACCATTATAGTACTTGCAGGCCCAAAGTAAGCTACAACAAACTAGGCATTACAAGTGGATGGGGTTTTTACAACAATTTCATTTGGTTGTCAAGTATAAGAAGGGCAACACAAACAAGTTGGACCATATGATTTTAAGGCGACTACATCAAAGATTACAACTTCGGGGACTCTTATGCACATGGATCCATTCACCCATGATGCATACAGGGAGGCATACTTAGAAGATGAGGGCTTCAAGGAGGTGTATCAACATTTGTAGAGTCAGAGTCATGTGCACGATGATGACAACACCGTTGACTACCATCTCCAGGATGGGTTAATTTATAGGTTAGATAAGCTGTGTGTTCCTAAAGGTAAGCGTTTGCAGCTAATTAGAGAGGCTCACACGTCCAAGGTTGTAGGGCATTTTGGTGTAGGGAAGAGTCGAAGACCATGGCTAACTTTCATAGGTACGTGTATTGGCCCAAGATGCAAGAGAAGGTAGCTAGGTTCATAAGGGGATGCATGCTTTGTTGTACCAGCAAGCCTAGCAACAAGAAACAAGGTTTATATCATCCCTTACCGGTACCTACTCATCCTTGTGAAAGCATTTCAACGGACAAGAAGCAACAAACTTGTTCTTTAGACAGGTCTGGGTGCACTTTGGGATGCCAAGGAGCATCATTTCAGAAAGGGACACACGATTTCTCAGTGCATTCTGGACTACATTACGGGAGAATATGGACACAAAGTTGAAGATATCTACAACATTCCATCCACAGACAAATGGGCAGACAGAAGTAGTCAACGTGACTTTGGTGTAGCTTCTGAGGGGATACAACCAGAAGCATCTGAAGTCATGGGATGAAAATTTGATATATATACAACATTATTATAGCAGAGAAGTACACACTTCTCCAGGAAAGTCCCCATTTGAGACTTGTTTTGGATATTTGCCACCTCCACCTTTGGATATTGCATATGGGCAGCAAGGAGGAGTGAGGGAAGATCTTACATGAGATGCTTTGAGGGCTTATTTTTTTTATAGAAGATCAAGTAGATCCATATATAGGTACAAGAAACACTGCAAAAGTCATAGGAGAAGTATAACACTAGGGATGATCAACACAAAACAGAGAAGACATTCAAGGTGGGAGACAGAGTATGGCTAAAAGTTGAACAAGGACAGGCTGCAAGGGCCTGGTAAGAAAATCGAGGCTCTAAGGGATGGTCCCTTTGAGATATTGGAAAAGGTGGGTGATAATTCCTATCGAATCAGTTTACCACCATATATGCGTATTTACTTAGTTGTGAATGTAGAGAATTTGAAACTCTATAAGCCTTCCATGCTAGACCAGGAAGAGGAACATGTCCTACCTTCTGTGGAGGATTTGGCACCATACGCTCATGCAAATTTGACAGAAGTTACAATTTTGTAGAAGAGGTTCAAAACTACAAGACAAATGAAGTATGACGTTTGGCATATTGGGTTGAAGGGACAACTTCCAGGCAAAGCAAAATGGTACACTAGAGAGAAGGTGGAGGAAAAATTTCCTCACCTCATTCAGTAATAGATTTTGGGAACAAAAAGCCTCCCATAATGGGGGAGGTGTGATCCGAATTGGATCATTATATTTTTTCTCATCCATATTGATGCATTTGGAGTGGAAAAATTGCAGGAATCAGCTCACGGGACCGTTTTTACCGATGGGACTGAATTTGGCGAAACGAGGTTTGAAAAATTCTAGGATCATTTGAGGCATCAAACGACATTTTTTGGGGGTAAAAATTTGTTGTTTTAGCGCAACACATTTTCATGATCTTCTACACATAGGGAATTTTCCAACGTAAGAAGCGTGCCACTTAGAGTTCGTATGCAAAAGTTATTCCACTTAGAAGTTGACCCTCCTGTTTTCACACCTATAGTTCAGGAGGATGCCGCGTCAGCCCCCAATATTCATAGAAAAGCAGCTAGCCACATGGTTATGATGTAAAAGGCTCTAGAATAGTCTATATAGTAACTCTAGTTAAGAGTTTATGTGTAACACCCTCCTCCCACATCTACCCAAGTAACCAGCCAACCGGGGTAAACATGTGACGAGAAGTTACTATGATATGATTCGACCTCCTAAATGACCTTAAGGAAGTGAAACTGATGGAAACACACCATTAAAAACTTCCATATCAACAAGAAGACTCCAAGGAACTATCCCACCTTCTCAGGTAGCCAACCCTTGGGTCCCACTGAGTTTTTAGACTAATGAACCCCTAGATGCTCCCATGATATAGCTTGCCAACATCCAGAAGGATTTGGACGCTCCACAACATGGTGTGCCAATGTCCAGGAACTTTTCTACTCATTGTTGTGCCAGTGTCCCTGAGATTTGGGCCACTTTTTCAGGCCCAAAGCCCAGGTTATTGTCCAGAACTCAATGACACTTTCAAAATCCATGATTTACATAATAACAAGTCTTACAAATAAAAAAATGACTCCAATACTAAGCCTGACTGTCCCCAACTAGGATTAAAATTTTGTCAAACACTTAGAATCAATGCAATCTACAGGAAATGAATACAAGATAGAGCATAAATTGTTGATAAATCATATGGGACTTGACAAGAAGGATCACCGCTCTCTTCCCTTAACTGTTTGACATCAATTAGGTCTTGCATCCATTATCCTTTCAGTTACAAGTAAACACATGAAATAACCATGACAATAACCAATCATATAACCATGAAAATAACAATGAGACAACAACCATTAATACCACATATTAACAAGTGCAAAAGCAAGAGAACTTAGCTTTTATTAAACATAGGCAGATCTGACCAGGTCCGAGACTTCCACGTACCACCTGACTGTAGACATGGATGAACCAAATCTTTCTTTCAACCAATTACCCCCATGCCATATTCCAAGCATGAATGTGGGATCTCATGACTAAACCAATCCAAGAACAACCAATGGAATCCAGAGGTTAAACCACCTCCACCCTCACCAAACCATGATCTCACCAAAACCGACACCGAGATCACAAAACCAAACCGAGCTTGGAATGCCTCTGGAATCCATCACTATCCTTGAGGAATTTTCCATCTCCTTGTCTCTCAGGCTCTACTACAATCCACAATGGATCAATAGGCCCTAAACCAAGACACCAATCTGCTATAGGATAAAATGCATGGTGTATGGAGAGTGGAGATACCCTCAAAGGTCTTCCTGGGACCTTTGGCAGACTGTAAGATTATCTGCAGCTATCACAAAGCTACATGCATGTCCATAAACAATAACTAACTATCAAAGCAAGATAGATTCATTACCTCAAGCCTCCGTGTAGATTTGCTGGAGAGCACAATGCATCTAGGTGGAAGTCGCCTGAGCTGGCTCCAGATCAAGTCCTACACATAGAAGAGACAAGCATAATCACATCATACAACCTTGATAACTAATACATGAATACATAAAAGACATCTAGTTACACATAACTAAGCTACTCATGCTAAAAGGTATTAGACAAACAAATAAATGAATGATAGTACCAACACCACGGAGTAGACAGTACAACTGAAGTTCTATATTAATGTTGGAAGAGTGATTACAACCATCTATTGCATTACCCTTCCCTTACCCCTCTAGATTCTCTCTCTATCTCCCTTCTTACCAACTTCTTATGCTTAGATTTGAGACTATGCTCAACAATCAAGTAAGCTATCCTTTCAAATGATCTGACCTCTATCACCATAGCCCTAGCTTTGCTTATGTAGCAATTGAGTTAGGGTTGCCAAGTTCCTCCATGAGTCTCTTAAGGTAAAATCTATGATGTTTCCATGCTTTTCAGCTCTTTCCCATTTTCCCCCTTCATTAGGATTTATAAATCCCACAAATAGGTCGAACTTGAGATGTTTCCTTGCTTTTCTGAGTAGATTTAGGAGGGAATATAGAGATATTTATGAGTCAATTCGCTCCTTTGACCTCTAGATGCTCATTAGGATCCACTAATGTTGTTCCCGAACTAACAACTAGAGTTAGTAGGGTCACTAATGCTCCCTTAGGCTTACAAAGAAGCTTTATAAAGCAGGTTGTTAGTGTATAGCCAGCATTAGTGTGGAAACAAGGCATGTGATCTTGGTCTTTGCTTCAGCTATCATGTCTTTCCCCTCTGAGCTGATGAGGGGGTCATTTTGCTGTATAACAGATGCCCCTTAAAGTGTGAGATCAGAGGCTGCGACGATGGCCGAAATACTTTACTTAACTGTAATTTTCCTTCTTCAACAAAAAGAGAGAGAGGATCAGAGCTTCGGGTGGTACGGGAAACTTGATACAACACACATATATAAAACAACTAAAATCATGTCCCGTGTCGGGCATTCCCATGCTTAGTAGCTATGTCAGAGTCATTTTCTCAGAAAAGAGATATGACAATGTTGGCCGCCGATAAGCACAATGCGGATCCGGTGTCATAATAGGATCATTCTGATGAGCTGTCTCCAAAAAACAATATACACAACTTGGGAGAGGAAGCAAGGCTGAGTGATGCAAGCCTCTACCCAAGGTCTTGATTTCTGCTTCATCGAACAACATAGATCGATACATGTGAATATATGCATTGATGTCGAACATGCACGAAATCATCTGATTACTAGTCAATAATGGAGACCGTTAACAGACGTGAGGAAGGCCACCAATAATGGTGATGGTCTCCAAGATGCACAATACAATCTAATGAGTGTGAAAGATGTTTTTGTTGTCAAACACCCATAAAATCACTTAACCAGGAGCCAATAATGAGAACCCATAATCAAACACAAAGTGACCTACCACTAATGTTTGCAAGTACCAAGGCACTGAATGTGTTTCTGGGTTATCTTCCTAGATAGAGTGTTGAAGTCGATAGAAAGATACCTGTTGAAAGGTAGGAAATAATGTGTCCTACATCAATCGACATGAAACGAGACAAGAATGATTTGTTTTTTGAGGAATCTTTGAGCATTGGGTCTAAACAACAGAGGGCATGATGAAAGGATATGCTTGATGGGTTGATGGAAGAAACAAAAGGTTAACTCTTGAACAATAGAAGGCACGACAACAGTTTTAACCATGCAACACTAGACTCATGAACACCAAAGAGTGTTAGGATATAGAGATGCAAGAACATCGAGGTATTTAGGCTAAGCTCATAGGATGGTAGGATTCATATTGAGAGGCCGTCACAAGGAAGGTTTATATGAGGGAGTGCCATGTTCAAGGGAACTACTGCTGCCAAACCACGCTTTCTAATATTGAATGTAGTTGTATTGTCTACTTTCCCTGTCTAATTAGTTTAGTGAGTCCAGACGGGTAAACTTGTCGATCTTTTCATGTTTTAAGAGTCTGAAAAGGATCGAAAAAAGAGCGACTCTATGCCCTATCTAATTAGTTTAATGAGTCCAGATAGGAAAACTCGTCGATCTTTTCATGTTTTGAGAGTCTGAAAAGGAACGTAAAAAGAGTGACTCTATATCATGTCTGTATATTTTAATGAGTCCAAACTAGACAACTCGGTGGTCTTTTCATATTTAGAGAGGCTGAAAAGATCATAAAGAACGACTCTAGGGTGGTCCCTTTGTCATAGTTGTTAACCGGGTGTGACAAAAGTTTAATAGTATACCCGGATCGGTTACTTTTCCATGAGTTAATCTATTGAATCCGGATAAAGATAAACCTATGTTCAATAGATGTTGGCCTCATTTTGTTACGAGTACGAGGAGATGGACTAAACTCATTTTTTGTCATGAATTTTTAATGAGTCACGCGATGACAAACTCAATACCTTCATAAAATTTTAACGAGTGAAACGAAGAAAACTCAAGGTACCTTTTTTCAGTTTATTGAGCAAGGAAAAAGAGGTAAAAGAACTTCTCATTCCTTCTTCATATATTTAACGAGCCCGAAGAAGGGGAAAAACTCGGGGATTTTTTTGATTTTAAGAGCGAGAAATGGTCCCAAAAAAGTAAGTGCTTTGGTTTCTACCATAGATTTTTAACGAGCCCGGTGACAAAAACTCGGGATTTTTAAGTTTAACGAGCAAGAAAAGTACCTAAAAGAATGCTCGGGTTATCTTTATAAATATTTAACAAGCCTAAAGAAAAAACTCAGGATTTTTTTTTTTTTTTAATCCAGTTTTATGAGCAAGAAAAAAGCGCCTAAAAAGAATGCTCTAATGATCTTTTTCAGTATAATGAGCTAGAAAAAGAACGAAAAAGAGTTACTCAGACCGTCGTTGTATCTGTTTAACGATCCCAACGATGAAAAACTCGGGGATTTTTCAATTTAAGAGCGAGAAAATATCCCATAAAAGAAAGCGCTCATATCTTCTCTGTAGTAGTTTAACGAGCCCAAAGAAGCAGACTTGAGGTTTTTCGGATCAACGAGCAAGAAAAATACCATAAAAATAATGCTCGCTCTTCTTTGTGGTAGTTTAACGAGCCCGAAGAAGGAGACTCGAGGATTTTTTGGATTAACGAGCAAGAAAAATACCATAAAAAGAATGCTCGATACTTCTTGATCTCATGCTCGACAATAGAAGGGTCTATGCCATGCATTTCTTCATGAAACCAAGGGAAAACATCACAGAAATCATTAAAAGGGCAAGTGAAGCTCACAATTTCCTCAGGATTGTGATTGGCTCCAATTTGTATGTTTTCCACGATGCCTATCGTGACAGAAATATCAATGAGCAATGTCTTTGAAATATTTCCCATGTTTGCTTCCGAGTCCAACATTTGGATAGTCATATATGGTGAGGAAACGATTTTAGGTGCGTCAAGTGATAGGATTCGAAGAGGCATCGTGTCCGAATCAAATATTGAAACATGATGGTGTGGGTCCTCCCAAGGTCGCTCTTCTAAACTCATGATCTCTCTAATAGCTTCATCCTTAGGTAGGACTTGATTGAGGGGATTGAAAGAAGGAGCAGTTATGGGAGGGGCGATGGTACTGTTGGCTGTGACCAAAGTGACCAGAGACTTGGACGTAGATTGAATGGCCTGGTAGGCCAATTCAGCTGGTGACAGTGACATTTTTTCTCCGTAAGTGTTAATGTCTGAAGGGGCCATGAGGATCCAAGGATCAGTCGGTTCATGAGGAATAGATGAAACCATAGAGACTGTCTGTGGAATTGCAGGCGGCGGAAGAGGGAAACAACCCATCAGGGAAGAGCCCTTCAATAGACTAGTGCAAATACTGACGTAAGAGTCAGGTACACCACCCACTAAGGGTACAAAGCCACTGGGTAACGGGGAGTAATCTGGGGTGCAAAAGGACAGTTGGTCCACTATGACTATCTTTCCATATGAGGGAAATAGGATGATACGAAAGACCGCAGACACAATGGCATTCATGGCATAAGTCTAATTGCAGCCCAAAAGTAGATTATAGTCAAGTTTATGATCCATGACTTCAATATCCACCGTTATCGTCTGCCCACTCAAGGTGATGGGGTAGCTGGCTAGGTAACCTTTTGGGATGAAAGTGTGGCCGTCGAAGGCTTTAAGGGAATTCGACGGTGGGGATAGGGTTGGAGAACTCAAAGCGAGCCAACGTGAAGCCGATATGACACAGGTAGAAGCACCTTCGTTGATGACAGTTCTATGTATACCATTACCTTTCGAAAATATTTGCACCTTAAATGGAAGCTGGTGGGAAAGGGGAGGTTTACACTTTTCCATGTCGAAAATTGCAAGCATGGAATCTTGTGGGTCGATACCACCAATAGCCGAAGCAAAGCTTTCCTTTGTGCTGGACATGTTTGTAATACTTCGAGCGCCGACATAACCGACGACGTTTGTGCCAAGTCTTCTACAATGTTGTAGTTTTGGGTGGCACGTGCAGATGTATTGTGCATTGTGTGTTGAAGTGCCCCTTTAGGGGGGCGAATCACAAGGTCAACAACTGGCCTTTCGATATGCAAATCGTTAGGCGATGGTGGGTTTTGACTTGAGGAAGGTTCCTCTGCATGAAAGACAGGAGCTCCATAGGATTTGGCTCTTGTTTGTAGATCTACCATTTCAAAGGTGTAAACGGTAGAGGGTCCTTCACTAACTTAAGGATGTTGTGAACCACCATTGCCTCCTTGCAAGGGTTGGGGTTAGTTTGCAATGAGGTGTTTCTACTACTGAGTGGGGAAAGGATTATTAAGGATAGTTGGGGTCCTACCAGTATCCTTTTTAGCAATGAAATCTGTGCATTCCTGAAGATGCAGACACAGATATGTCATGTGGTATTGCGCACAGATTTTGTAAGGGAATCGGGCGGGTTTATCCTTTTCATCGTCAGGATGTGCAGTGGCCTTCTGTTATCGGGAAAACTAGTGTCTATGCAGAACTTCTAGTCCCACTAAGGCTGGTAGCTACCTTAGAAACAAACAAACTAAAACTACTTTCGTTTTCCTTTATGAGAAATAGATAAGAGGGGAATAAGGAGACCAACCTCTATCTTGCGCTTGGTTCCTTGCTCGATTCCTCTCCCTTCTGATAGATCTTTGCTACTCACTTCCTTGTCTACCCAGCTTCACAGAGCACCTGTAGAATCAAAGCAGCATAACACTATCCAAGAACATAGATCTATTATCATAAACAATATAAGACCAAATATATATTGACCACACAAATGCATAAAACGTCAATCATACAAGAATGTGGAGGAAAACTTGAATAACTTTTTTGATAATCAAGAAAGAGCAAAGAGGATTACAACCAATTGTTCTAACCCAGCGTCATCCTCTCAGCAAGAGAGCCCTTATTCACCTCATGAAAAGCCTAGATCACCCAACACTATGATATTGCACCAAGAAACCAACAACACTTCCTTACAAGATACAAAATTCCAGCCTCTGGATCTCTGGGATGAGGGATCCATATATAGATGTTTGCAAGGGAGGTGAGTCAGCTTTTGAGATTTGATTAGTGTCCTCTCTCTGATAGTTCTTGATTCCACTTGGAGATTGATGATCTCTTACTCATCCCTGGGCGAATGCAGAGAGGCAAGTGTCACAGGAGAAGGTTCTAGAAGATTCCATGATCCTCTACCTTGCGGATTGACCCTGCCATTTGTCCACTCTTGCCCATCGCATCCCATAGAAGGGCTTTTCAACATGCATCACACCTACTGTGGGTATTTAGGTGGGATGCAACGCACTTTGACAATGGAGTAGGTGAAATGGTCCAGTTTTGACCAGTTCTGAGTAGTTTTTCATGGAGAACTTCTGGGAGATGCTGTAATCAGTTGACCTTGTTATTTTAGGGGTTGGAACAACACCTTTAGGGACTTAGGAGCCCTTTGTTTATGGACATTTATGATTGGGGTTGCAGTGCCCAAAAACGCCTATAACAATTGCCCCCTAAAGCATGAGGTCGTTAATCTTTTGATGTCGGGTGAAATGCTTTATCATGAGGATCCGAAGTTTTTCCAAGCTGGAAGGCGACCTGTAATAAGATACAATACAATACATTATCTTCATAATATTTTCATGATCTAGCTGAGGCGGGCATTCCCATGCTCAGCTTTATAAATTCATTTTCATGTACATGAGACAGACAATCGTTTGAGTGTAGACTGATGATTCTGGTAGAGCCATCATCCCTTAGATTGGATGATTATCTATGCAGCAGTGATGTACATTTGATGTTTTTATTTTCCTGAATATATATCGCAGCCTGGATGGATGAAACTAGATCCGGGGTCTTCAATCTCGTTCTATCTTCACTCAAAGTACAAGTCGATCCATGTGAGAGATGTTCTGGAGTCGAACATGGAAAGACATTGCCTGATTACCAGCCAATGATGTAAGCTGTTAACAGGCGCGAGAGGAATCACCGATAATGATGATGACCCTCAAGGTACTACAGTACAATTCACGTGGTGTGAATAAGGGACTTGGCGTCGAACACCACGCAAAATCTTTCGGTCGAAGGCCATTGATGTAAACCTGTCGCCGGAAGTGAGAAACTTGCCATTGAGGCATGCAAGCTTCAAAGTACTGAAAGGGTTGTTCCTAGATTGAATTCTTGGATAATGAGCTGATGTCGACAAGAAGTGATCTGTCATAGGAGGGCCTTAGTGAATCCCACATCAATGACACGGAACGGAGCAAATGATTTTAATGGAGGTGAAAACGATCTGGTGATATAAGGTTCAGGGTGGCGGTCATGAAAGAATGGAGCGTAAATGTATTGCAGTGGGTGAGACACAGGTGAATTCTCTGAGCGACTTCTCTTGAACATATCGGCGACACTGACATGATGGATTGGTAGCATTAACCCCAAATATGGATGGTGTGATGGAACCATGGTGATGTGACCAGTGAATGGAACAACCCAACCCGACTCGGATGGAGAGTGAAAGTGTCATGTTCAAGAGCGACTTTCTACCAACAAAGTTTCTTCAAGTTTTCTTCCCAATTTTTCCCCAGTCATTGCTGACTAGTACCTCTTTATTTTTGTCAAGCTTGAGGAGGATAACATATGCTTGTTCTATAATTGGCCCTTCGGGCAAACCCATCGCTATGTTTTAATGAGCCTAGCGATAGTGAAATTCGTTCTTGTCTGTTATGGACAAGTTTGTCGCTATTCGGTTTTAACGAGTTTAACGACAAAGATAACTCAGTCCTTTTCAATTTTAGAGAGTCTGAAAAGGGACGTAAAGGAAACTCCAAAAATCCTTTTTCGTCATATAATCCCTTGAGTTCGAAAAAGTATAAAACAATACAAAAGGGATGAATTTTCGGTAATTTTAACGAGCCGAACAAAACAAGCGCTCGATATTTTTGTGTAATAATCCCTTAGGTCCAAAAAGATTAAAGTCTAAAGGAGGGATAGCACTTCTGGTCCCTTTAACGAGCTGGAGAGGCCAATGGCTTGGAAATCTTTTCATATTTTACGAGTCAGTTGAAAAGAGCTTAAAGAAGACTCGTTTTTTGAGGAACGAGTGATAAATTTGGGTAGCAGCTGATTCCAGGTAAGGTTTGGAATTTTCCAATCACGGTAGTGTCACAAGGATGGCTAACACGATCACTCTTTGCAATTGTTCCTCAAAAAGGGGTAAACAATCAAATGGAGGTGAATGATCGGCCAATACAGAGTGGAGGTGATGATGAGAACACGACCAAGGCTTCAAAGGCTGATGATAATACATTCACGATGGTTATTTACCGGAAATTGGTTCATTTTTTAATGAGCTTAAACTCTGGAGGAACATTTTCTCATTACTTATGTTTATTTTTTAATGAGCTTGAATTCCGCGTTAAAACTGCTTGATCCAGTCGTATAATAAGGATGTCTCATCTAAGATGCCATTTTTTATGGAGCTTGCACCTTACAAAGCTTTTCCCCGGATCCTTTATTTATGCAAGTTAGGAAACGACCAATCCTACGAGTTTAGAGGGTTAGAGGACCTATAAATTTAAAAAATAAATGGTCGCTCTTTTCTTGCACGCCAAAAGGTTTGCATGCCCCCAGGTATAGCAAAGTAGAGTTTCCAGGTTACCCCTCAATTTGCAGACAAAACATTTGTTTTATCAGGAAAGGCCTACCTTTTCAGGTTACCCCTCAATTTGCAGACAAAACATTTGTTTTATCAGTAAAGGCCTACCTTAATAGAGGTATCTTATTCCGGTCTAATCCCATTTTCCAAAATGGACGGGTGTGTCAGGCCAGTCATATACTCTCTGCGGAAACCTACCCTATACCCAAGGTTTTCCTATCGAAACAGGCCAGGGTGCATGCCCCCTGGGTTTCAGTCATATCCTCCGAATCACTCGCGCTCATCAGGAGGATGGATTGGGGATTGATGAGACATTCCTTGCATGAAAAGACCATTCAGGGTTGGTATATGACTATTTGCTATGTGTGAACCGGGGAATGAAAGTTGGTCTACGAGCTTGACCACTCTTCCTTCGTGCGGAAAACACATTACTCTAAAGAGTGAGGAGACAATGGCTCCCATGCAATAAATATAGTCTCTTCCAAGGAGTAGATTATAATCCAAGGGTCCTTGGACTACCATTACGTTCATGCGAACGGTTTTCCCTCTCAATGTTATCGACACATTGGGAAGGATCCCTAACGGTCGACTGGTTCCTTTGTCAAAGCCTGTTAGATTTCTCATCTCAGGCAAAAGCGATGGTGAACCAAGTGCTTTCCAAGCAGTTGAGGAAAGGATACTCACAGAAGCCCCTTCATCTATGATGGGACCGGCCATGACCATTCTATATATTTGAGCAATGATTCGAAATGGTACACTAGCCGGTAAACGGGGTCTGCCTAGTAGATTCTAGTCAAAGGAAACAACCAGGTTTCTTGGAGGTGGGACCGAATAGACGGTCGGATATGACTCTGACAAACTTCCTTCCCGCGGTAAAGGAACGGGTAGACTGCCCCCATGTTCATCGGAGTCTGTGCTTACGAAGAGAATTTGAACGGTGTCGTTCTTGTTCTCTTCGGTGACTGTATCATCTGAAGATTGATCCTCTGAAGGCAAGACTGGGTCAACTGCCGCCTCGACCTTTTGACTTTCGTCTGGTGTGGATTCAGATGGTTTATCTTCAATGATAGACGCTTCGGCCGACCACAAGGGTGTGTCAGCCGGATTTTCAACTAGTGATGGACTCGGCAAGAGTTTCTTATATCCAGGAGGAAGCCATAACGGTGAAACCGGACGGTCGTTAAAAACACTTTTAGCTTCGTCTAAGAAGGGACAACGGTGGACGGTGTGATCGCCTTCACACAATTTACAAGGAAATTTATATTTTCCTTTTTGTCCAGGGGCTTCACTTTCACTAGTTGACGGTGTACTTCCAACATGATCATCAGAGGTTGATGACACTGGATTATGCAAACGAGGAGACCAGTCCCTTAAGATCCGAGGGATGCAAGGAAAATCTCGATGATAGTGGTCTCCTTTGCAAATGACACATGGAGATTTAGGCCTGGATGGTGCAGTGTGTGGATTTTCGCTAGACGATGCCTAGTCACCCCTTTTCGCCTTTGGCTCTTTCTTCTTCTTCTCCTTCTTCTTCTCGGTTACTTGATTTTTAGCTTTACCAGCTTCATCAAGCGAAGAGGAAGGAGGAGAGGAAGAATTGGATGAAGTAGAGGGTTGGGGGGTAACTCTGGTGTCATTTAGTTGATGACTTGATTGTTCAGGAATCACGGTGTTCTGAACGACAGAAGTTGAGAAGAGCCATACGGGCAAGCCGATTGTCAATCCTAGAAGAGACAATGTGGCCATATGGGGTGCACCAACATCTCCCCAATAGGAGAAGGGACTAGGATTTCGTCCAAGGGGAACTCCTTGGTTGGTGGACTCCATTTTTCTCAACCTAAGACCAATGTAGGAAAGGTGATGTTTATTCCAATTAAAATAAATTTTAGACGCTTTGACACAACTTGTTTTTCAATTTTTAAGAGTCGAGAAAAAACAAAAGATGACTCTAGTCACCTTTGATTTTTAATGAGCCTGAAGTGACAAGTGCTCAGATGGACCTTTTCCTTTAAGGAGTATGAAAAGGAATGAAAGAGATTGCTCTGGAAATCTAGACAGAGGGATTACCAAACGAATCGCAAAACTGCATAATACTTTTTACGGTATGACAGTCAATCTTCCCGAATGCTGTGTTCAGTGCATTGCGATCAATAGGGCGGCAGACATGGCTTCCTATGGATAAAGGATATAGCCTATTGTGGTCTCCCAAAATATACTCGACGGTACGTGGGAGCACAAGTCCGTACTGGCACTTATCGTCTCAAAGTGGAGGAATCACCCAACCAACAGTGAAAACAACAGTTACCAGGCTTTACGACGCCGGAATACGTCTCTAGCCTAGACTTCTAGATATTGTGCGTTAGGTTCCAAAGCGTTTTTAGATTCATTAAATTTATTTTATAGTTTATCTTGCTTAAGAAATTTTCCTTTTAGGTTCACCGCGTGATGTAGATGTACAATTCCTAAAATGCAATCTAAGATGATAAACAATCGTTTAATCTTCTTTTTGCAATGAAAATCCTAGCTACTAAGGAAAGAGAGATGGCGTTCTTTCAACAAAGAGCAGAGAGCACACACTATATGCACTGTCCTAAATCAAACCAACAAACAGTCTAAATGCAAATGCACATGCTTGTATTTGTTTTCAGCCTTCTTAATGTGTGAATGATAAAAAGAAAGCTAAGCGCAAATCTGAATTATTTTTCAAAGCGACATTATTAACAAGTTTCTTTTCAAGACAAAATGAGGACAATGACGACACCTTGCTATTCAGAATTGAAAACTTGCTTTCGACACTTGAAAAAAATACTAATTCAAATCAAATACAAGAGTAACAGTGTAATTGACTTTCAAGAACAATCAGATTCTTTTCTATGACTGAAAACGACACTTGCGACACTTTCAAATCAAGAAACGACAGTATAATTACGCTACTTCTTTGTAAAGGAGAACCGAAAATGACTCAAAATACATAAAAACATTTACAGTTCTTTGCATAATGGAGGAAGAATAATGGCAAGGAAGGGGGTTTCCAACAAAGGTATACTGACTACAGACAACAAAACTCCTGAATAGAGCTGAAAAGAGTGAACATAGAAGCCAAAATCTAAGAGCAGAAGAGGTCTGATCAGCGCACCTGTAGCACAGGGAAACTGAAATGAAACGCACCTACTACACTCAGGAAGTGCGATGAATTTAGGTTCCAAAGAAGAGACTATGCGATGGACCATGGACGAGACTTTAACTGGGTTCCGGGTCACAGTTTGCAGCTCAGTTCAGGGATTTAGGCCGAGCAAGTGGTAATCAGTAAATGAATCACAGGGGTAGACCTAACGAGGTTACTAGAGCCACCACAAGGGCAATTAGAGAGCTTGTAAATCAATTATTTAATTCATAAACAAAACCTGGAGATAGACTGAAGCAGCATTGATCTACTTTGCACTTGCATAGCAAATGCAGTTTGAAGGCTAGCTGGCTTGACTTCAGGCTCCGTTTGTAAGTTTATAAAGTAAACAAATGTAGATAAACAAACAATCTATTCGCTCCCCAGCGGAGCTGCCATTTTGTTATCGGGAAAACTAGTGTCTATGCAGAGCTTCTAGTCCCACTAAGGCTGGTAGCTACCATAGAAACAAACAAACTAAAACTACTTTTGTTTTCCTTTATGAGAAATAGATAAGAGGGGAATAAGGAGACCAACCTCTGTCTTATGCTTGATTCCTTGCTTGATTCCTCTCCCTTCTGATAGATCTTTTCTACTCTCTTCCTTGTCTACCCAGCTTCACAGAGCACCTATAGAATCAAAGCAGCATAACACTATCCAAGAACATAGATCTATTATCATAAACAATATAGGACCAGATATATATTGACCACACAAATGCATAAAATGTCAATCATACAAGAATGTGGAGAAAACTTGAATAGATTTATTGATAATCAAGAAAGAGCAAAGAGGATTACAACCAATGTTCTGACCCAACGTCATCCTCTCAGTAAGAGAGCCCTTCTTCACCTCATGAAAAGCTTAGATCACCCAACACTATGATATTGCACCAAGAAACCAACAACACTTCCTTACAAGATACAAAATTCCAGCCTCTGGATCTCTGGGATGAGGGATCCATATATAGATGTTTGCAAGGGAGGTGAGTCAGCTTCTGAGATTTGATTAGTGTCCTCTCTCTGATAGTTCTTGATTCCACTTGGAGATTGATGATCTCTTACTCATCCCTGGGCGAATGCAGAGAGGCAAGTGTCTCAGGAGAAGTTTCTGGAAGATTCCATGATCCTCCACCTTGCGGATTGACCCTGCCATTTGTCCACTCTCGCCCATCGCATCCCATATAAGGGCTTTTCAACATGCATCGCACCTACTGTGTGTATTTAGGTGGGATGAAATGCACTTTGACAATGGAGCAGGTGAAATGGTCCAGTTTTGACCAGTTCTGAGTAGTTTTTCATGGAGAACTTCTGGGAGATGCTGTAATCAGTTGACCTTGTTCTTTTAGGGGTTGGAACAACACCTTTAGGGACTTAGGAGCCCTTGGTTTATGGACATTTATGATTGGGGTTGCAGTGCCCAAAAATGTCTATAACACCTTCTACTTTGGGTTTTGCTGCTTTATCGACTGTTCCTCAGAAGGAGTGGTATTTTTCTTATTCTTCTTGTTCTTACCACCGGGTTTTTGCGTAGACTGCATAGAGTTTATTGCGGTGGTAGGAAGAGTAGTCGATTTGGTAGAGGGGTCCACTGACATCTGGAAATGTGACCGCTGAGTTGTTTTACAACAGTCCCGAAGGTTGCATCGATAATCCCATCGACGTGCGCTCCGGGGTGCTGAGTAGCGGAAGCATTGGAGTTGCGAGGGGCATTGGATATTACGTCGTAAAGAGTGTCATACTCTGAATATATTAGATCTAAGTGCTAGGCATGACGTATGCATTTGTCTTCTGTGACTGACCACCTAAGGCGACATCCTTAGCGATTTGAGGGAGTAGGGACTTGCAAAACCAGTTCGCTAAGAGATAGTCTGGGAGGGCAGCTTTGACTAACCTCTGCCTACGTCTCCAATCATGTATATGATTAGACATGTGGGTGGCGGTATCCTGACATAATGAAGTAAGGAGCTTTGTCCCAGTCTCATAGCAGATGGGTAGCTGGAAGTGCCTTAAGAATTCCATAGCTAGAGCGTCGAAGGTATTTATTGACGCGCGTGGTAACTCAATGTACCACTTGGTTGCATTACCAGTGAGGGTGCAAGGAAAAAGATGTAACCGGACACTATCGTCCACCATGGAGTTGGAAACACACCAAAGATGATAGGTGGTGATATGGGTGCCCGGATCCTCCCCTTGTTTCCCTTTGAACTTGGGGATGTCTGTTGGTATTTTATGCGGGATTGGCGGCCAAAGTAAGTTATGATAGATGGGGTCATTTGTAAGTTTGTACAAGTTGGGGATGTCCAACGTTGCCAAGAAAGGTAGAGTGTGTGGTGCCCCCGACTCGGACCAAGGCGATGACATATGACTTGAGGATCCTTGCGGTCCTCCCATCGTTTGAGTCCCAATATTATACATAGGCTATGTGGTATAGTAGTTGCCTTGGGGTATGGCGTTGTAGTGTGGATTTCCATGGGGATTGTGATATTGGGGTATAGAATTGCCCCCAGGATAAGCAGTGCCCCCTTGACTCATTTTAATTTGTGAGTAGGGTGCCCCCATGGGTTGGTTGGGACCTCCTTGAGGATTCTTGCCCACCATAGAACTAACCATATGTCCTTGATTGACATAAGGAGTGCTCATGTCAATCAGTGACTGACCATGCATGCCTGAAAATGGAGGGGGAATTGTTACATTCCCGACCAATATATGCATATTGGGAGTGCCCCCAGATACTTGAATCTGGGGGTTTGAACTGTACAATGGATGCCAACCATATTGTTGGTTGAGGGGACCCACGCTAACCATGCTATATTGAGTGTTATAAGGAGCATTGTATGTAGCACTTGTCAAAGGCATAGAGTTAGACACTAAAGGGGTGGAACCCGACATAGGCTGGGTTCCACTCGTGGAGGATGTCATGTGAGGGTTTGTACTTGGGACAAATGGGATAGCAGGGTTCGCCATCAACAGTGTGGTGGTGGCTGTCGACCAGGGAAGTGGTGGGGGACCAAAAGTGTCCACAAAGTTCCACGGCCCGTTAGTCGTCGACGGGATGGATGGAAATGTTCCAACTAAAGAAACAGGGAGTAAAGGTGCCATGGGAACCAAGAGTGGGTCCAACGGATTCGTGAGCAGAGAGCAGCCCGCCCTAGTCACCTTGTGTAAGTCCCTAAAAGTTTGGCCACTAAGGATACCTCAAATCACAGACACTACCAGGGGGGACATAGTCACAGACAGTACGCTATGTGGGCAGGATACCTGAGTCCCTGACTCAGCTCCGAAATCCTCGAAGGGATCCCCAATACACAGAATACCCAAAGGAGTTGCAAGCGAAGGTGGGCTACCTTCACTTACAGTCCGATGTTGTCTCGTATTTAGCTCTGCTTTGACTGGAGTGGTCCTGGTAGTATGAGTGCAGAAGGAATTTTCTCTCTTTTAATGACACTAGTTTTGGTTTTTGATCTTGGGCAGTTTACTCACACTACCTATCCCAAGATCCTAGCCTGAACTAATGTTTGTTTGCTCTATAAAGAGTTACTGATTGATTTTAGGTAAATTTTATGTGTACTTTTTTAGTGTCTTTGGTAGGGGAGTTGACGTATGAAATGTGGTGGGACTCTGACTCAAAATCATGCAAAAGAAAATGCTTAAAAAATATTCAATTTGATGAAACAAGCTATATTCTATAGGTGAGAGTCTTTCACATATTCATATTTGTTCCATGCATCCTAGTCATTATAACACATGCATAACCAATAGAAATCTTTCCAATGCTTTCTAACAACTATTTGAAACCAAAATAAAGCAGATTTTAACCAGCTAAGCAGAAGAATGAATAAAAAAATGTTGATTTTTCTTTGATAAAAACTTTTTAAGAAAGAAAAAAAAACTTATTTCTTAGAAAAAAATTCTTTTAGGACACTGATCTTGCTAACAAAATGCAATTGCAGACCCCTTTCAGTCCATGAGCAGGCTTCCCATCCCTTTGAGTTTATAGACACAGTTGTATGTCAAGATTTGGGGGACTAACGCTCTGTAGTAGTGGCCACAGAGAGTTACTGGGTCCACTAACACTCTGTTTGTGTAGACATAGAGATTTATAAAGCACTGTTTAGTTTTCTAACCTGCGTTAGTGTGGGAAAAGAGCTCAAAACAGGGCTTTTAGGATCAGATTCAAGGCTAAATATATGAAGGCATAATGCAGCAAGGTTTTGGTGGTTCAGCAAGGGAATGCAGAAGTATAGGGAGGTATTAGAAGGAGGAGGAAACTAAGAACTGTCCAGGTGAACCGGGAACTAGATGTATAGTCCCCAACAGAGTTGCCAATTCTGCTATAGGATAAAATGCACGGTGTATGGAGAATGGAGATACCCTCAAAGGTCTTCCCGGGACCTTTCGCAGACTGTAAGATTATCTGCAGCTGTCACAAAGTTACATGCATGTCCATAAATAATAACTAACTATCAAAGCAAGATAGATTGATTACCTCAAGCCTCCGTGTAGATTTGCTGGAGAGCACAATGCAGCTAGGTGGAAGTCCCCTAAGACGGCTCCAGATCAAGTCCTGCACATAGAAGAGACAAGCATAATCACATCATACAACCTTGATAACTAATACATGAATACATAAAAGAAATCTAGTTACACATAACTAAGCTACTCATTCTAAAAGGTATTGGACAAACAAGTAAATGAATGATGGTACCAACACCACGGAGTAGACAATACAGCTGCAGTTCTATATTAATGTCGGAAGAGTGATTACAACCATCTGTTGCATCAACCTTCCCTTACCCCTTCAGCTTCTCTCTCTCTCTCCCTCCTTACCAACTTCTTATGCTTAGATTTGAGACTATGCTCAACAATCAAGTAAGCTATACTTTCAAATGATTTGACCTCTATCACCATAGCCCTAGCTTTGCTTATGTAGCAATTGAGTTAGGGTTGCCAAGTTCCTCCATGAGTCTCTTAAGGTAAAAGAAATGATGTTGCCATGATTTTAAGCTCTTTCCCATTTGCCTCCTTCATTAGGATTTAGGAATCCCACAAATAGGTCGAACTTGAGATGTTTCCTTGCTTTTCTGAGTAGATTTAGGTTTTTACCTCTAGATGCTCATTAGGGTCCACTAACGCTGTTCCCAAACTAATAACTAGAGTTATTAGGGTCACTAATGCTACCTTAGGCTTATAGAGAAGCTTTATAAAGTAGGTTGTCAGTGTATAGCCAAAGTTAGTGTGGAAACAAGGCATGTGATCTTGGTCTTTGCTTCAGCTATCATGTCTTTCCCCTCTGAGCTGATGAGGGGTTCATTTTCCTTTATAATAGAGACCAGTCTCTCATGATTTACCGAATCTTCACCAGATCACTAGGCTCTAAAACGAGACTCAACCCTTAGGATTTACTGTGTATCCTGCCAAAGCTGGTCAAGGGATTCCTAGTCCTTTGGGAATTTTCTTGAGGCCACCTCTACCTTAGATTCTGAAACCATCCAACAATTCCAAAGCTCAAAACCGAGAAAAAAATACCATCACACCATAGCTATTTGGAAAAAAGGCAAGGCTAGGATGAAAACCATTGTCATAACGTAACAAAACCATGCCACCGACAACAAGAGAACCATATACCAACATGCAAAGCCATGCATGTCAAAAACAGCTAGGAAATTACACATGCAATATGTTACCTGCAAGTATTCCTACTGAAGCTACTTGATCCTACTCTTCCTTGCTTGATCTTTGATTTGATTTCCTTTCCTTTTCCTTCATTTGCTTGCTTTTCCTTTCCTTGCTCCAAAGTTGAGAAAAAGCTTAACTCTAAAAAAGGCTTGAGCCAAAAGCTCCCCAACTGATCCTTAGAATCCTTTTTATAATTGAGGTCTCTATTCTCTTCCTTTGCCATTATTTTCCTTCATTTTCCTCCTCACATGCAACCTATGACCTTTCACATTCCTTTTCTCCTAATTTCCTGTATTTTTCATAAATAACGTGCAAAAATACATTTTTTCCTTTTTAATGTGTTTACCATTGCCTTTGAAAATTTCCTTAGCCATAATAAACTGAAATAAACACCCACACTAGGATGCCTTGCCCAACATTAAGCTTGGAATGCATGTCCCTTAACTGTGGTCCTATTTTTTCCTTTATTAACTTTTATTACATGAACTTTTAAAAAGGGGTTCTTACATGATGTAGACAAAATTAACCACTAGTAGGCTATCAGGCTGTGTTATAACCGGGCCACTATGAGGAAGAGGCATTCCATTGTTTTGAGAGTATTTTATTCCATAGCTGAGCAAAGATAGCAAGGAGAGATAGGAGATAGAACACACAAAGAGGATTTTTTCACTGTAGAAACCCACGGGCCACAAACATTACTTCTTTGTACCTAAAACCATATTTCTAGATAGAGAAAGAGAGCGAAGCAACCTCACCTTCCAGCTAGGTTTTATCCCGAAAGGGTTTCCCAAAGAGCATATCTTGTGTATTGTGTGTGTGCGTGCTTATTTTTTCATTCTCTACTTTTCTGCAAAAATTCCATTCGCATGCATGCACTAATTACAGTTAAATCCACATATCTTAAAGTTCAATAAACTGTAATAGTGTAGAATTTTTAGAGTTTTAATATAATATTATTAGGTCTATTGTGATGAACTGTCCAGTGGAATATCATGACAGTTTACAGATCAGCGCTGCCTCTATGCAGGCCAAACTCGCACTACTCATAATATACCTTTGATGATGATGTCATGCCTATTGCTACCTCTAGAAATGATTCACTTGGCCTCCTGGTGAAAATTTCGACCTCCAATAACCGAATCATTTGATTTCTTGCTGAATCGAACTACCTCCTTGAGGCTCTGTGCAAGCCTATGTGCAACCTCCCGTGGATAAATTCGACCTGCCTTAGCTGACTCTTCCCGCACTAGAAAAATCCTCTGGAATCTAACTTCTGATCTCCCTCTCTCCTCCGCTTCCTTCTGGCTCGAACTCTTCTCTTTGCTCAACTTTTGCAACCAGGTAGCTCGATTTGCCGAGGATACCCGCTACACTGGTGTGTATCTCTCCAATTCCATCGACCTCCTCTTATAATCTCTTGTTGGCTCACCACGACCTTTGATTACCTCCCC
This sequence comes from Pinus tabuliformis, assembly GCA_031772625.1. NCBI lineage: Eukaryota > Viridiplantae > Streptophyta > Pinopsida > Pinales > Pinaceae > Pinus > Pinus tabuliformis. The sequence goes on along the minus strand of CM062812.1, from coordinate 930,785,291 downwards.
ATCAATGGATAAGATCATTTGTAAGTCGATCCATGTGAGTTTCTAGAGAAATCACACCTTTCTCAATTAATTCTCATTAATTAATCACTTTTCATAAGTTAGACTTTGGGAATATTTAATTATAGATTAACTAACTTAATTGAGTTGTCTCTAGGTGTTTTCTCTTGGAATTTTTTATTGGTTTTGGAGATCTTGTGTTCCTTAGCTTCGCTGATCAAAGTCGAGACTAGACTACCTATCTGATGCTGCAAAAACTAACACTCCCTCTTAGCAAGGAAGGTGTTCTCTTTCACTCTATCTCCATAATATCCTCCATACATGTTGCTTATTTTTGACATCTGTGAAAACCTGCCACTTCCCACCAACTACTGTGCAAATCTAATTCATCTTCCACTCCTGTATATGATCCATATTGCATCTACGCTGCTGCTAAAACTGCAATGTGCCTCACGCATTGCGGCTATCTTTGCTATGCACTGCTACTGATCTCATGTTGATTTTCTGTTACAACTACTGCAACCGAGAACTAAATTCTGCATCAACTATGTCCTCATGCTACAAATATGTTTTGAGTCTCTAACTGCAACTAGCTCTGCTCTGTCCACTAATTAACCTTCTGCGTTGTAACTACTTGACACCCCTCAACATCTAACTGCAACTAGTACCGCATATGTCCCTTAAGATCTATTTGTGCCATTTTGAACACTGATCCATTTGCTACTGAATATTGTGAGCCCTTCTAGCCAAGGTAACGATCCAAGAAGAAACACTTGTCTGATGCAATCTTCCTTGAACCCTACCCAAATCTCTGCAACTCTTGGATCTAGAGCTTAATGTCTCCCCACCTCTCTCATAGAGTTATAAATGCATATAGTGCAAATTCATCCTCCAACCTAGAAGACAAATTGTCGATCTTTTCTGAAGCTACTTCCTAGTCCTGCTTCTCCTTCTTATCTTTCTTCCTCTTCAGACATTGGGTACTACAGTGACCAAACTCACCACATCTAAAGAACTTGATCTTTGACAAATCCTTCTTCTTCTTCTCTCCTCCATGTGAGCCTTATCCCTATCTTGGAAATTTCTTTGCCTTCCCCTTTGATTTAAGGGCTATGTTCTCCTCTTCCTTCACACTCTTTGGTCCTTTGCCACTGCTTCCACTGGTACTGCTCTTCACGAGAGCAAGCTTCATCTATTCCTGCATAAAATCTGCCCACAATCGATCCCAACTTGGTAGGTTGTCTCGTCTAGTGATGCCTTGGAAAAAAGTGGCATAGTCAGGGGTGAAACCATTAAGATTTGTATGCACCAACTCACCTTCTTGAGGTGATTCTCCTCTTGTGGAAAACTCATATCATACATTCTGAATCCTAGTGAGATAAGGAGTAACTCCTTCACCCTTATTCATCATGGTAAGCCTCAACTTCTCCTTCAAGAACATCTTACGATTTTCTTAAGGATTCTGGAAGAGCTGGGAAACTGCATCCCACATTTCTTTGGTTGTATTCTTGGCTGTTAAGTGTGAGGCTATATGATCCTGGATGCCATCAAGGATCAACTGCTTTCCTTTACCATATCCTTATTGTAATTCTCTAGCTACTACTGGTTTGTAGGTATGGCTATAACTCTCTTTGCATACATCTTCAGACATGCTCATCTAGCAGGAAATACATTCTAGCTTTCCAAATACATTAATTCGAGGCTCTGTCTAGCCTATCCTAATATTGAAGTCTTGTTGAGGCCATTTCTATAAAACTCAAACTTGGGAAAATAAATAGTAATCTCCTCCTTTTCTGCTCGATTTCTTACTCTGCTACTCACACTCCCTTCTATAATTCATAGTTCTGCTAGCTGCTACTACCACTTGCAACAAGAAATCAAGGATTTCCTCCAGAAATATGAATCTAGAAACCCTCTGAGAAAAGTCCCTCTATGTGTGCTTTCTCTTCCACTTGTCACTAATTCTACTTCTACAAAACTATTTCTAATCAACTGCCCCTAAATCTTCTCAACAAAAATACTGATATGCTCACTGGAACTACTTCCCGACTACATCACTTCCTACTGGAACTGATTCTTGACAATTTTGATCTTTCCCGACAACCTGCTTCTGGAAATTGAACTCTCTTCCAAACAATTGACACTGCCTAGTTGGCTCTGCGCAAATCTTGGGAAGTTGTGCTGCAATTTCCCTCTAAACTGCGAAATTTCTCCTTCTTGCTTCTAAGACTATGATCTGATCAACTTTGCTTTGATATCATGTGAAAATTCCTTAAAATTGCAACAAATCAAAATTTATTCTTCTAACTGATTAATTATGCAGTTTATTTTCTACGATAAATAATGAATAAAGAACACTACAATTCTTCGCAAACAAAATATTGCAGAAAATAAAATGCTGGAACCGAGAAATATTGAGCGCACACACAAAAATTTGACACAATTTTTTTTGTACAAATGTCGTTGGAAAAAACTAATGCAAGAAAACTGGTGCAATAAATGAGGGTTTTATTGTTAATTCTTTAGCAACAAATCTGAGTACAAAAAAACACATGTCAAACTGGAAATCCTCTCTGAGACAAATACTGGAAAAATTATTCATGGAATTTTACCTTCCTCCACAAGCAATCCTGCAACAAAACGAGCCACAAAATGGCTTCAGAAAACCCTTGAATAGGCCTTTGTGTTGCCTCTATGTAAGCCAAACTTGAACTACCCAGAATCTACCTTTGATGATGATGCCCTTCCTATTGTTGCCTCTAGAAATAATTCGATTGACCTCCTGGTGAAAATCTCGACCTTCAACAACTAAATTGATTTCCTCTCTCGCTGAATCAAACCGCCTCCTTGAGGCTCTATGCAAGCCCCTACACAACCTCTTGTGGATAAATTCAACCTCGTTCAGTTGACTCTTTTGGAATTGGAAATATCCTTCGAAATCCTACTACTAACCTCCCTCTCACCTATGTTTCCTTCTGGCTCAAACTCTTCTCCCTTCTTGACTTCTGCAATTGGGTAGCACGATCTATCAAGGAAACTCCCTACACTGGTGTGTCTCTATCTAACCCCATCGATCTCCTCTTATAATCTCTCATTTTCTCACCAACAACCATGATTAGATCCCCATCAATGACTCAGATAGTCTCTAAGTTGATCCATGTGATTTTCTAGAGAAATCCCATTGTTCTCAATTAATTCCTACTAATTAATCACTTTTCCTAAGTTAGACTTATGAAATATTTAATTATTGGTTAATCAACTTAATTGAGATGTCTCTAGTTGCTTTCTCCTGGAATTTTTTTTGGGTTCTGGAGATCCTGTGTTCCTTAGACTCTTTGACTTGTTCAATGCTACAAAAACAAACAAACAAGATTTCCTATTGAGCTCTCGAATGTTCCACAAGTAATTTACCCATTATTGTTTTTATTTGCCAATAAAAATATGTAGTTTACATGTATCTAGTCTATCTAGTGTGATTATTTCGTGCTTTGAGGATCCAACTACTAACCTCTTCTGCCACTTTAGCATCCGTAGAAATCTCTATTCCACTTGTGCTTCCCACTCTATATTTTTGATTTATGTACAAAACTCAATTGGAGTATTTTCCATATAGGTCATCGCAAACTACTCCACCAGCTATTGAGATCTGGGACATGGAGGGTTGTTACACAGTAATTTGTCACTGCCTTCCTGTCAGTCACCCTGCTGTGTCAATCACTAAGCTTCATGCCTTCCGAACTAGCCCAGAAACCCATTTTTCTAAAGTTTTATGCATCAGCGCGTCTGTTTGAAAAATACCCGCGATGACTGGCGCTCCATAGTGTTTCCAGTGCGCTGCTAGCTCGGAAGGACATCATCGACCAGCGCGCCTTTCCCATGTTCTTCCGCGCTGACATGACTGTTTCAGTTATATAGACGCGGCGACATCGCGTCAGTTTCCTCATTATCCGCGCTGATCCAGTTTGGGCGAATTTGTTCAAACAACCAGCCTTCCAGATAACTCCAGGCTTGGTTGTTAGCTTTGTGAATGTCGACTCCCTTCTATGGCATGACTGTTCGACCCTTTGCAACCGTTTCCCTCAGAGATAAGCTCATCCTTCCACCCTTTTAGGAGACTCCTTCTCCTATATAAACTTCCACCATTACCATGAGCAGCTAGTTAGACTTAGCTTGGAATAGCTTGGATTGTACAGAGCTTGTAGTGCTCAGATTGCTGCTATAGGTTTGGTGTGCTAGGTGTGGAAGTGATTGATTGCTTAGGGAAGGTTGTTTTGTGCTATTTGTGTGAGAGAGAGAGTTGTTTGTCTTGGGAGAATCATCCTCAAAGGTGAATGCTTGAGATACATGCTGACTGGCCCCTCCTGAGAAGGTTACCGACGTCAGAACATTTGGTTGTACTCTTCTCTATTCTGATTAATAATAGATGACTGCTATTATTGTTCCATTCTCATTTTTCTATGCAATGGTTAAATGTGAATTACATCTTTTCTGACTGATGTATGGTTGCTTTTACTAGATTTCACGCTTGTGTTTGTTTCCCCTTCGTGTGTGCAGGTATCTATTCGCGGAGATCGCGGAGGATTGTGACCAGCCGAAGCGGAGGAGCGAAGGCAACATCTCTTCGTCAAACGACAGTGCAGGAATCCAAGTAGGTGCTCTTTACCTCTTGTTTAATTGTAATTAGGAACATGCGTAGCAGCATTGTGTGATTGTTGCTAGACCCCTGCTGGGCTAGTAGGGATCGCCTCTACCCGTAGAGGGGATTTACCTCTCCAACAATTTGGCGACTCTGCTGGGGATCAGCCTTTTTGTCTCTTGAGTCCACTTTTGTGTTTGGCTTTGATTGATCTCTTTTCGAGTTTTTGGGATTGTCTCTTTTGCTTATGAACTTTCTGGGCGTTTCTGGGAAGCATCTTTATTGTTAAAAAGCTCTTGCCTTTGGTTTGGGAAGTTTTTAGTTTGGCCTTGCTTGTTTTTTGCGCTCAGCGCATTTTAATTCCAAACAGTCGCGCCGACATCGCGTTCCTGTTCTTTGGTTTTCTTTCCATCGCGCCTGTACGTCTAACAGTCGCGCTGACCTCGTTTTCAGAGACAGCGCGCTTTATTCGTGTCCTTCCGCGCTGGCATCGCGCCGCCGCTTCTTTGTGTTTCTTGTCATCGCGTCTGTGTGTTTTCTTTCCGCGCTGACCTCGTTTTTCCGAGACAGCGCGCTTTATTCCTGTCTTTCCGCGCTGACGTCGCAAAGTTGCTACAGGCCTCCCCCTGTCAGCGCCGAGTTGCTGAAGGCTACCCGCGCTGATCCTGTAAAACTCATTTTTGACCAAATTGGCCTCCTGAACCTCTTGCTGTGACTTTCCCTTCTTCTCTCCTCCTGTCTGATGACTTGTTTTTCATTGTTTGAACTCTGAACTGCTTGATTTCGGAGCTTGTTTCCATAAGGTTTCATTTTTGCTCAGTTTTAAGTTTGCAAATACCTTCCCTTTCTTGCTTTCGCTGCTTGGTTCGTGTTCCCACCATCACTTTTGCAATTGCTGGATTGTGTTGTGTCTCTAGTTGACTGGTTGTGACTCTCGTCCTTCGGGTGTTTGCCTTTTTCTATTGATTTCGCACTCTAACTCTAGGACATCTAGAGGCTGCGTGTGTGTCAAGCCTACCGTAGGGAGCTTGTTTGCTTGTTCGACCAGCCAAGTTCAGATCTGTTCATGCACTTGTTCAGTGATTGTTGGAGTGTTTTGGATTGTGTTTCCGAGTGGTTTCTTTTCGCTTCCTCCTTGCTTGCGATCCTTGCTTGTCTTGCAGAGCTTAGATCACATAGCTCGTGCAGACCTTTGTTTTCCTTTGATTTGGAAGCTTTGGTTGAATGTTTTGGGAACTTTGTGTGCTTTCATTAAGTAGTTTACTTGGTGTTCCGGTTCCTCCAAATTATTTTAGATGCTTTGTGTCACTGAAAGAAAATCAAACTAGTGGCTTTGCTTTTGAAAATTGAAAAGGAAAAGAACATTTCATTGATTTGCATCTTCAAAAGAAAAGTTTCCTTTCCTCGCTTTAGTTGCATTAAGTTGCTTGTTTGCTTGTACTTGTTTTGTTTGGTAGAAAATTTCTTGCCCTCTCGTAGCTAGAATTCATCGAACAAAACGGAATTCTTTGGCATATAGATTGCATCTAGGTAATTGTGAGCGAACATACGATAGAGCTTGAAATCGAAACTTAATCTCAAGATCAACTATAAAATGAACCAAATGAATCTAAAAACGCATTGGAACTAAACGCAAATATCTAGAGGTCTAGGTTAGAGACGTGTTCTGGCATCTTTAAACATAGTCACTGTTGTTTCACATTAGGTTGGGTGATTCCTCCTTCTGTGACTCGATAGTGGTCTAACACGGACTGCGCTCCCACGTACCGTCGCGTATATAGGGAGACCCCACTAGGCTTTTATCCTTTATCCATAGGAAGCCGAGTCGGCCGCCCTACGATTCGCAATGCAGTGAACACAGCATTCACGAAGATTGACCACCCGTACCCTAAAAAGTATTCTGTGGTTTTGCGAAAAGTTTGGCACACCCTCTACCTAGAATTCCAGAGTAGTCACTTTTGATCCTTTTCGGACTCCCTAAACGAAAAGGTGCCTGTGAGCGTCTTGTCACTTCGTGCTCATAAAACATTCGAAGGAGACTGGAGTCATCTTTTCGTCCTTTTCTCGACTCCTGAAACATGAAAAGGTCAAGTTTGGTTCTTGTGTCTTAAAATTAATTTGGCCACGATAACATCACCTATTTTAGATCTTGTGTGCGATAGTTTTGAATAGGGTTTTATCGTTAGTTTCCTTTAGGTTTTCTAAGGGGTCTGGTCATCCTGGCTGATCCATCAACTCCCGGTCTAAGTGATCAAGGTTCTCCGTCCTCTGTTGCTCCAGAGGTACCAGTTGTAAGCGGTACTCTTCCCATTGTTCCGAGTATCCGGCCTATCAACGTACGTGCCCCAGGCGACGAAGATTACATAGAGGATTGGAATCCCATCTGGGAGCCCGATTATACCCCCCGTACCCCTCGTACCCCTCTCGGTATGTCGTCTCCAATGTCTTCTTCCCACATGGATGAGGCAGCTTCTAGCACCGGTGAGACACCCGTGGTCACAGACATCGAGACCCCGATCCCGGCTTCCTCTCCCCTCCCTCCACGATACCAATCACTGAGGGATAGGTATGCCGCTAGAACGACTTCTACAACTATATGGGATCCTAGTCTTGCTGCTTCCACTGGGCCTTTTGTTTCGCAGCCCCTTAGTACACCCCTTACGTCAGGGCTTAACACGCCCGTCACCTCAGTTCCCACTCAACCTACTGTCTGTGTAGCACGTTCGACTCCGGTCGTCAGTGCTGTACCGGTTTCCTCATCTGAAATCCCTCAAGCTGGTTCCTTTGTTGGTGGAATTCCAGGATCAGGGCCGTATGATGCTTATGGGGAACCCATAACGGACCCGGATTACGAAGGTCCCTTCTTTTTCTATGATGAAAACGGTGAGTTCCTTGAGAGCGTCTCAGGCCTCCCTCATCGCCCTTTCGAAGAAAACGAGGAACCCTTGAATGTCACGTACGATCACGCTACTCATATGTTCAAAGGGAACCGGGATCCTCCCAGGCAGCCCATAGGACCACCCAATCAAGGCCAGCCATTCTACGTGCAAACCCCCCAGGGGCAACCACTTTATGGCCCGCCTGACCCAGGACAATCTGGGGGCCCACAAGGTCAACCTTACCAGGAACAACCCATGGGCATTGGAGGTCCGCCGTATCCATATCAAAATCAACCCACTGGACAACCAGAGCAACCTTCTTTTCAACAAGGCCAACTCGGTTTCCAGCAAGGGTACCCCTCTGGACAAACTGGCTCAGTTTACAATCCTCCAAATCAACCAGTAGTCCAGCAAGGGTATCCTCTTGGGCAGGGTGGACAACCCTATGTACAACAGGGCCAACCTATCGCCCAGTCTGGTCAATTCCCTGGGCAGGGTGGACAACCCTATGTTCAACAGGGCCAACCCACCCCTCAAATCACGAATCCTTCTGGGCAAGGGGGGCAACCTGCTATACAGCAAGGCCAACCCTCTGCTCAGCCCATACACCAAGGAGGGCAGCCTGCCATGCAGCAAGCCCAACCCTCTTCTCAATTTGGTCACGCTGGGGGACAAACGGGCCAACCGTCTATACAGCCAAATCAACCCGGTGTCCACCCTCATCGTCAAACTGGACAAGCTGGCCAACCTCGGCGTCAACCAGCTATCCAGCCGATTCGACCATCCGTTCCGCAAAGACAACCCTTGGTGGCACATGGACAACCTAGCGCCCAGCAAGGCTACCCTGCTGGCCAACCAGGTCCATCTCGAATCCGACCAAGTCAACCTTCGGGACATATGGTTCAACCCCAGCCGGTTCAAGGACATTACTCTGGGCCTCAAACTCAAACAGGTTATCAACCTTCATACCAAACGCAGCCTGCCTACCATGCTCCATATGGGACCCAGCAGTCATCTGGCTACCAGCCACCCCAGGGGCAAAATCAGTATGCTCCTTATCAAAATTATCAGCAACCACAGGTCACTCCTTATCAAAATTATCAATATGGTCAACCTGTCGGGCAAGCTGCTAATACTTGGGGAGCTGGGGGGCAGACACAGGGACAGCCGTCCGCATATGGCCAAAATCCATACGGACAAAACTCCTACGGACAAACTCCCTATGCGCCAGGTCCTTTTGGACCAGGTCCATCGGGACAAAATTCCTACGCGTCAGGTCCTTTTGGGCCGGGCCCGTCCGGACAAAGTTCGTGGGGGCAACCCCAATCTGGGTGGAACCCTAATGTCGCCTCGAATCCGCAGCCATAGATGTCCTTCAACCCGCAGCTACCATTTTTGGCAACGTTGGAACTACCTGATGTGTCCAAGTTAACAAATGACCCTATCTTGCATAATCCATATTGGCCACCGGTTCCAACCAAAATACCAGGTGACTGTCCAAAGTTCGACGGCAAAGCCGGAGAGGATCCTCAGGCCCATGTAATGACTTATCACCTTTGGTGCTCATCTAACTCATGGCTTGATGATTCTATCCGACTTCGCCTCTTCCAAAGGACCCTCACTGGTTCAGCTGCTAAATGGTACATCGAACTCAATCGCGGCATGTTTTCTGATTTTAACTCGTTGGCTATGGCCTTTTTAACTCATTTTCAGTTACCCATTCGGTACGAGACTGGGACCCATCTTCTCACGTCTCTAAAACAGGATACGGCAACGCACATCTCCGATCATATACATGAATGGAGAAGGCGTCGTCGCTTGATTAAATTTTGGATCCCTGATCAACTCCTGACCGACTGGTTTACCACGTCCTTTGTCCCTAAAATTGCCAAAGATATCGCAATGGGGGCGTGTGTAACTGAGGAGCAAGCAATCGCGCGAGCTCAATACCTGGATTTAGTGTATTCTCAGTCAGGTACTTTGTATGAGTATTTTCCAGATGCCCCGAGGCCCGGACAACCCAAAGCTCCACCAAAGCCTTCTGTTGATGGAGTCATTGGTTCCGTAAACTCATCATCTAAGAAATCGGCCGCGAACCCTGGGAAGCAGAAACAAAATGCCTCTAACGAGAATGCTTCTCAGAGCCAATCTATTCCTGGGAATACCTCCGAGGTAAATGCCGTTCAGTCCACCGCGGCAGACAAACCCTCGAAAGGCAAAAAGAAAGGGAAGGCCAAAGATAAATCTGGACAGCCTAAGCAGAACCCTCCTAAACCTCCCTCCGAGGAAGGAGCCAAACGGAAGCCTAAGTATCCTTGTCTCATTTGCGAAGAGGATCACTACACCAAGGATTGCCCCAGGCGGTCCGAGGTTAGTCGGCTTTTGAAAGGTGCTCCAGGGTCCCCTGCCGTACTTAAAGAGCCTTTCCTGTCCCAGCAGACGCATCAGGTGGCAGATCCTTCTCAATCCTCTTCCTCGTTCGGTTCTCAGGTGTTCATGGCTGGAACCATCCCCATCCATGTTACAACTCGAGCGAAAGATTATCCATCTTCAGCCGGGAAGGAGCCGGAAGTTCCCTCCAGCGCTCCCCCGTCCAGTTTTGGTCCTCTTCACATCAAAAGACCCAGCACTGAGACGATCCCCCGACCCCCTCCCAAAGGTGTACTCAGGAAGTCATCTTATAATCCCAATGCTCGTGCTGCACAGCATTATAGCATTGTCGAGGACTTAGCTCAGGCTCCGTCTGCTATGTCCGCATTAGAAGTCCTCCAGAGCTGCCCCTCTCAGAGGAAGTCCCTGCTATCAGCGATTGGTGGCATCGACCCGGCAGATTCGGATTTAATCTCTTTTGATCTCGAGGGTTTCGCGCAGAGATTGCCTCACCAGGTGGCCTTCCTTATACAGGTTCTCATCAACGGCAAAACGATTCATCGTACGGTCATTGATGAAGGTGCCTCAACCTGCATTATGTCGGTTGCTTGTTGGAAAGCTATTGGTTCTCCTGCTCTGAGCCAGTCTCCTACCACCCTAGAGGCTTTCGATGGAAGAGAATCTCGTCCATATGGTATCCTCCCGCGATTGCCTATCTCTTTAGAAGGGAAAACGGTAGAGGTCGAGGTTGAAGTCGTTGATGCTAATCTCACTTACAACCTCCTCCTTGGACGAAGTTGGACATATGCCATGCATGCCGTGGCTTCCTCTTTGTTCCGTGTCGTTCGTTTTCCCCATCAAGGGAAAATCGTCACAGTAGACCAGCTGTCCTTTTTCACTTCCTCTTCTGAAGGGAATGTGCCATTCGTAGAGCATACCTCCAAATCGCTAGTGAGTGTGGGTGCTGGATTATTTAAAGATCCCTCCCTAATGGGAGTCTTTCCCCTCCCACCTCCAAATCTCGCCTCCGTTAACATGATCGCAGTGCGTTCCGATCCATGGGTTCTCCCTCCCTTGAATCAGGAAGACTCTTGGGGCGAGATGATGCCGTTGAGTCCCGCCGAGCTCAACTACATCGAGATAGTCGCTGCATCGGCTCCACCTCCTGAACCTGCTTTTCCAAGCAGCGTTCCCAATTCATATGACCGCTTCCCTTGGATGGGAGGAGAGGCCACTTCGGATCCCCTGAAGGAATCATTTCCCTCCGACGAGGCTATCATTGAGACTATGTCTCCCGAGGAGCTCCCTTGGTCAGATTACCACCATCGCTCTTCGTTTCTCCCTCCTCATTCAGAAATGGCCACATGTCTCGAGCGGTTTGCCTCATGTGTCCCATCTATCCCTCTCCAAACGCCTGTTCAGTTGTATCAAGTGTCTTCGGAAGGAAACATGGGTAACATTACGCAAACTCTGGCTATCGACATCTCTGTCAAAACAGGGGTTGTCGAAAATATTTATATTGGAGTCACATGCACTCCTGAGGAAATTCAACTTTACACTGACTTATTTCGTGAATTCCGTGACGTTTTCGCATGGTCTTACGAGGAAATGCCCGGCATTGACCCCAGTATCGTGGAGCACGAAATCCCTACTTATCCCGGCGCTAAGCCTGTTCGTCAGCGTTTACGCCCAGTGCACCCTCGAAAGGCTGCAGCCATCAAGGCCGAAGTTGAAAAACTCCTTCAAGCTGGTTTCATCTATGCCATTCCTCTCACGGAATGGGTATCGAATATAGTCCCTGTGAATAAAAAACAGGGTACTATTCGGGTTTGTGTTGATTATCGCGACATCAATCGCGCCTGTCCAAAAGATAACTTTCCTACGCCTTTTATTGATCAGCTTATCGACGATTGCGCAGGAAGCGAAATTTATTCATTTATGGACGGCTTCTCTGGTTACAACCAGATCAACATAGCCCCCGCAGACCAGCACAAGACTGCTTTCATTTGTCCTTGGGGCACCTTCGCTTACAAGAAGCTACCTTTCGGTCTCAAAAATGCCGGTGCCACTTTCCAGCGTGCGATGTCGTATGCTTTTCATGATATCCGACACATCGTACAGCCTTACCTGGATGACCTACCAGCTCATTCAGCTAAACGTCAAGACCATCCATCTCATTTACGCGAAATCTTTCTCCGCTGTCGACACTACCGTATTCGACTCAATCCGCATAAGTGTGTCTTCTGCGTAGAATCTGGCCGACTGCTCGGGTTTATCGTCTCCCGGGAAGGTATCCGTTTGGATCCCCTTAAAGTCGAGGCCATTTTGAATCTTCCTCCCCCTGCCTCCCTACAACAGTTACAGAGCTTGCAGGGGAAAGCCAATTTTCTCAGACGATTCATCCCAAATTATGCCGAGGTGGCTAAGGGTTTCACGCGATTATTGAAGCGAGACACGCCCTTTCGCTGGGACGCTATCGCTCAGTAATCTTTTGAGTGTCTTAAAGACCTTCTGGTCTCAGCTCCGCTCCTAAGACCTCCAAATTACCACCGTGACTACACCCTTTATTTGGCCGCCGCCGATACCACCATCGGCATGGTTTTAGTGCAAGACGACGATGATGGCACCGAGCATGTTGTATATTATCTTAGCCGCAACCTTCTGGATACAGAAACTCGCTATGCATACGTCGAGAAGTTGGCATTGGCAGCTGTCTGTGCCGTCCAACGTTTCCGTCATTACATCCTGTTGCGCACGACGACCGTGATCTCTGATTGCAACCCCATGACCTATATTTTGTCACGTCAGTTGCTGGGGGGCAAATACTCAAAGTGGATCGTAATCCTCCAAGAGTTCGACTTGGAATTCACTGCAGCCAAGTCTAAGAAATCACTGGTCTTCGCCGAACTGCTCTGCTCCTTACCATCTCAGTCTACACCATCTCGTTCAGAGGAACATATTCCGGATGAAACACTATTTCTCATCAGCACTCTCGACCCGTGGTACGGGGACATTATCGTATATTTACAAATGTCCTCGTTTCGTCCCAACACATCGAAAGATGCTCGACGACGAATTCATCACCAAGCTCAACCATACCGCATTTTGGGCGATACCCTGTACCGCCTCGGCGTCGATTCTGTTCTTCGCCGATGCTTAACCCTTGAGGAGGCTGAGCGAGTCTTGAATGACTGCCACTCCGGCGCTTGTGGCGGCCATATGTCCGGATATACTACCGCTCAGAAGATCCTCCGCGCTGGTTATTTCTGGCCTTCTATCTTCAAGGATTGCATCCTTGCTGTACGTGCATGTCACGAATGCCAGGTTTACCACCGGAAGATGCGTGCACCTGTTGCACCACTGCACCCTGTCGTAACCGTAGGTCTATTTGCAAAATGGGGCATCGATTATACGTCCTGTAACCCTCGTTCGGCCGGGGGGCATGGGTACATTATCGTTGCTGTGGACTATTTCACCAAGTGGGCCGAAGCGATGCCTACATTAAACGAAGACGGTTACACCGCGGCGCAGTTTTTATTCAATCATGTTATCACTCGTTTCGGAGTCCCTCAGGCTATTGTTACAGATCATGGAAAGCATTTCCGAAATCATATGATGACGGAGCTAACAACCCAACTAGGCTTGCGCCAAGATAGTTCGACACCGTACTATCCGCAATCCAACGGTCAAGTCGAGGCCGTGAACAAAGTTTTGATCACCATGCTTCAACGCACCGTCAATACGCACAAGTCTAATTGGCACCTTATGCTTTTCCCAGCCTTGTGGGCCTACCGGACTTCTGTAAAGGATGCCACCGGTTTTACCCCGTTTCAGTTAGTTTACGGACTGGAGGCTACCCTTCCCTTCGAATGCGAGATTCCTTCATTAAAATTAGCTGTCGAGTTGCTTCCCAACACCACTCCGGTGGAGGAACGGCTTCTTTACCTAGAACGGTTAGACGAGACTCGTCGTTTGGCTTCTCTGGCTATCGAAGCACAGAAGAAGAGAGTCAAGGCTCACTTCGATCAGAATATTCATCCTCGTTCCTTTGTTGAGGGAGATTTAGTACTGCTCTACGATCAAGCTAAAGATAAGCTGGGGGCAGGAAAACTCGAATCCATGTGGTTAGGTCCCTACATCGTGAAAAGAGTTTTACAAAAGGGCGCATATGAGTTGATTGATTATGAAGGAAATCCTCTGGACAAGCCCCGCAACGGGCTGTATCTGAAGAAATATTATGCATAACTTCGCGCATTCACTTTGTATATACGTGTGTTTTGTGTGTTGTGCATGTTTTCGTTTTGCCTTGGTGTGAAAGCATGTTTGCCTCTTATTGTGTTTTCTTCTTCTTGTGCAGATGCCTAGTGCACCTTATGTTGGTTTCGCTGATGGCGCCTGCCGTAGTACTTGCAATTTGTCATCTGCGGCGTGGGTGATCTACGATCCTCACGGAGAATTGGTAGACCTTCAGGGTGTCTGCCTAGGTCGTACCACTAACAACGTTGCCGAATACAGCGCTGTAATTGAATTACTTGCCGAAGCGGTTGACCTCGGCATCCGAGAATTAGTAGTGAACCTGGACTCCCAGTTGGTCGTCCATCAACTTAACGGGCGATATTCCGTCAGAGACCAACGCATACTAAGGTTGTACCTATGTGTAAGATTGTTGGAACGGAATTTTGATTATATTACATATCAGCATATTCCGAGACGATTAAACACATTGACCGATGCATTGGCAAATCATGTGTTAGACAGACATTTGCGAAACAGATAACATCATACAAGAAGACATAGAAAGCATAATAGAGTAAAGCATATGTAAATAAATCATTTCAAGCATAGTTTGCATATGAGTGCTTTTAAGCTTGCATTAAAAAATATATAAAATTTATGGGTCATGTGTCGTGCAAATTCATACATGAGATCACAGTTGTACTGAACAATTGCGTAACATAAACAAAACATCATCACATGTAACAATGATCCATCCAAAAACCGGTATGTATATATATATATATCGTGTGGCGCACTAAGGCGCTCAAAAATAAGTGTATATATCCAAAAATCAGTATGTCTGAGTCATGAGTCTCAAAATAACAGTGGAAATAAAGCCTAGGTGACTATTCGGCTGGATGATGCTCTCTGTAGTACACAGCTGCTCATGCCACCCGCCTCAGAAGGCGGTGCACCCTGGGTTGCACCCCCACTGTATGGATCTGATGCTCTAAGGGGACCTCTTCGACCCCCTGGTAGTCAGGCACTCCCTCCAGTAACCCCTCAAGGTTGCGAGCTACAGTCTCTGACGTGTCAACCCCTGGAGGGACTAAGGCCAGGGCTCCAGCTCCCTGTCCCTCTCTCCGTGCCGTGGCAGCCAGGCCAATCGGTCTAGTGGGCCCCACATCTACAGACCATGACATTTATTAGGACATGTACATAAAAAATCCAAAAAAAACATTTACAATATTCAAAAGTCAAAGTGTTATACCTGCATCATCCCACTGTTCACCTGGGGGCAGTGCCAGATCAGGGTCATTGCGGAAATCCATGCCCGCATATGGCCAGTCCACCACAAAAATCTCCTGCTGATCCAGCCAGTCTCGGAAAAATGCTCCCCAGCTATGTGGCCGGCCACCACCTCCGCGTGGCATGATTCGAGCCCATCGTGAGGCCCTCGTCTCTCGAGGATCCCTGGGAGCATCCACGGCCATCGTCTGCAGCCGCATGGCTGGCACTCGCTCTAGAATGAGCGGGACTAAGATGGACCTATAGCCGAACTGTTTCGTCTCCCCACGACGACAGTTGCTCAGCTGCCTTTTCATGTTGTTGGACACTGCTGTGCACCAATCAAACACTGTAGGCTCAAGGCAATCAAGAGCTAGCATGAGGTGGGTCTTTGAAGCCTCGTGGTTGGCCATGCTTCCCGCTGCCCGGGTCACCATGAACAGGATGGTGCGAAGGACTATGTTTCCCACTGTGGGGATTGCTACTTTCCCGCTCCTCGTCTTCTCAGCCTCTGGGCATACTCGAGCCATGAGATCATCTAGAGGACCGCCGCCAGGTCGCTGTCCCTCTATGATGGGCCGCACACCCCGGCGTGACAACCCAGTCAAAAAGAAGATATCCATGTGGTCAAATTCGATATCCTGGCCCCGGATAGTGAATTTCATATCCACCGGGTTCCATGCCCTGATCAGTAGCTCGAGAAGATCATGCTGAGCTCTTAGGCGAGGTGTGAGGAAAAATTTCATAAAACCGCAAGCCCGCATGGCATTGCAGCAATCCACATTTGCCCAAGCAGCAATATCTTCGACATCGTGCACTCTTTCCTGCCATTGGAAAGCCATTACGTCGTGCAGGAACCATGAAAAGAAATTAGAAGTGCTGCCATTGGATTTTTTACGTTCAAATTAAAACCAAATAATTTTTCCGCGCCAGCGCGGCTGTTTTAAAAACAGACGCGCTGGCCATGACAGCCCTTTGTTAATTTTCGAGGTCAGCGCGGAAGAACACGGGTTTTCCGCGCTGACCCGAAGTTGGCCACGTTTTGTCCTAATTCGGCCAGGGCGGACCCGCGTGGGATATCTGCGCTGACCGAGAGCGCATCCATGCACCAAGAATTCGCCCGATTGGGCAGATTCGACCGCTAAAATTCTACCAAAAACGACCAAAATGCAGGGCAAGAGAGCGAGAACCTACCTGGAAGAAGCGGTTCGAGAAATGGTGTCCGTACGGGCTGGAAATCACTCCGTCAACTTTCTGGCTTCTCCACGTCCTTCGCATCCAGAAATGGTAAAATGGTAAAAATGAGTTTTCACCCTCTTCTATTTAGAGCAAAAACTCATAAAATTGCCATATTTTTGGGTTTTTTGCCATCTTTTGACATGAATTCGGCCCTAGCTTTGTCAAATACATGTTTTAATATGTTTCTTACTCATATCGAATGGATTTATGCGGATAGTGCTCTTGTGCAGGTTAGTATAAACGGTGGAAATCATCATGGTCCTGAAATCGCTTTGTCCCAAATATGTCGTCTTTAAGCTCTTTTCCGACATTAAACAAGAGAAGATAGCCGAGCCTCCTTTCAGCTCGTTAAAAGGAACGAGAGGCGGTCATTTTAAGCTCTTTTTCGGACCGTGTAACTTAAAAAGATTGCCGGGTGTTTGTCGTTTCGCACTCGTTATAGGCCCTAAAACGACGTGTTTTCGACCGCTTTTTTACTTTTTCGGGTCAAAAGCACTATTTACGAAAAGTACTCCTCGATCGTAATGGTCGGGCGGTTCTTTCGAGCATTGTTTTATACTTTTTCGGGCTCGAGAGACACAACTGTACGAAAAAGGACCCCCCTGGAGTCTTCTTTTCTGCTGTCTTTTCAGGCTCTCTAAACAAGAAAAGACGCCGAGTTTTTCCTTTGTCAGGCTCGTTAAACACTTGATGACATCGGGTATTGTCGAAATGACACTCTTCGAGCATATGCTATCCCCGTCAAGCTTGTCATCCAAAAATAACCGGGGTACCTGCCAGAAATGGTGGGGAAAATGGAACTGTAATCATAGTCGTGTCGGCAGTATGTCGCTCTTGAACATGGCACTCTTTTGCTTCGTGTCTGGGTGGGACCATCTCATCTTGTTTTCACTGGCCTCCGTGGGTTTGGGTTATCCTATTCAACCTCTCATCTGCCCATTGCCGTCATCACTATACCCTTTGCTCATTTGATGTCAAATACTGCCAAACCCGCCACAGTGCCGCCGATCTGTTCAAGAGAAGTTGACCTCTGTAATAACACAGCCTCATCTGCTATCTCACACAAATCATTTTTCCTCTGTCTCGCGTCGATGATGTGGGAAACATTATGGCCCACCTTCGATCAAGGTCACTTCCTGTCAACGTCAGCTCATTATCCGGGAAGGCGACTTAGAGACTCCCTTCAGGTGCCTTAGAGCCTGCATGCCTCAATGGCAGGTTCTTCGTGTTCAACGAGAGGTTTTCATCATTGGCCTCCGATCGAATGATTCCGTGGATGTTCGACACCAGCTCATTGATTCACATGCCGCGGATTGTACCTATAGTACCTTGAGGGCCATTGTCATTATTGGTGGTACCTCTCGCGTCTGTTAACAGTTTTCATCATTGACTGGTAATCAGACGATGTTCATGCATGTTCGACTTCAACTCATATATTCACATGCTTGAACTTGTACTTTGTTCGGATCGGGACGGAGCGCAAGACCCTGGATCCCTGTCTGTTGTGGGCCAGGTTGCGATTTTGTGGATGATCATTACATGACTCATTGATGGATGGCTGCGCCCATACCTGAGTCTTCATGGATGGCTGCGACCATACCTTGTCATTATCATGGTCTCTTTAGCTGGGTGGCTACGTCCATTCCACAGACCTTTTCGCATGTCTTTTGGATGGCTGCGCCCATGCCTAGACTGCATGTACTTGATTATCAGAGATATTTCGGTCCTTCCTAGTGGTGTTCCAGTTCGGCGTGTGTTGTAAAGCATTTCACCCCTCCCACTCTCTCGGTCTTCATGCTTTAGGGGGCATCTGTTACACAGTAATTTGTCACTGCCTTCTTGTCAGTCACCCTGCTGTGTCAATCACTAAGCTTCATGCCTTCCGAACTAGCCCAGAAACCCATTTTTCTAAAGTTTTATGCATCAGCGCGTCTGTTTGAAAAATACCCGCGATGACTGGCGCTCCATAGTGTTTCCAGTGCGCTGCCAGCTCGGAAGGACATCATTTTTCCGCGCTGGTCGCCAGCGCGCCTTTCCCATGTTCTTCCGCGCTGACATGACTGTTTCAGTTATATAGACGCGACGACATCACGTCAGTTTCCTCATTATCCGCGCTGATCCAGTTTGGGCGAATTTGTTCAAACAACCAGCCTTCTAGATAACTCCAGGCTTGGTTGTTAGCTTTGTGAATGTCGACTCCCTTCTATGGCATGACTGTTCGACCCTTTGCAACCGTTTCCCTCAGAGATAAGCTCATCCTTCCACCCTTTTAGGAGACTCCTTCTCCTATATAAACTTCCACCATTACCATGAGCAGCTAGTTAGACTTAGCTTGGAATAGCTTGGATTGTACAGAGCTTGTAGTGCTCAGATTGCTGCTATAGGTTTGGTGTGCTAGGTGTGGAAGTGATTGATTGCTTAGGGAAGGTTGTTTTGTGCTATTTGTGTGAGAGAGAGAGTTGTTTGTCTTGGGAGAATCATCCTCAAAGGTGAATGCTTGAGATACATGCTGACTGGCCCCTCCTGAGAAGGTTACCGACGTCAAAACATTTGGTTGTACTCTTCTCTATTCTGATTAATAATAGATGATTGCTATTATTGTTCCATTCTCATTTGTCTATGCAATGGTTAAATGTGAATTACATCTTTTCTGACTGATGTATGGTTGCTTTTACTAGATTTCACGCTTGTGTTTGTTTCCCCTTCGTGTGTGCAGGTATCTATTCGCGGAGATCGCGGAGGATTGTGACCAGCCGAAGCGGAGGAGCGAAGGCAACATCTCTTCGTCAAACGACAACGCAGGAATCCAAGTAGGTGCTCTTTACCTCTTGTTTAATTGTAATTAGGAACATGCGTAGCAGCATTGTGTGATTGTTGCTAGACCCCTGCTGGGCTAGTAGGGATCGCCTCTACCCGTAGAGGGGATTTACCTCTCCAACAAGGGTGATGTAGGAGCAACCCCATCATAACACAATCACTTTTTCTGGACCTAAGGGGGCTTTGAAATTTACTAAAGGGAGTGGGTTCTATTAATTTAAATATTTATTTTCCTAATTGTAATTAGGTTCTATAAGTTATAATTGAGATTTATTAATGTATGGATTTTGAGAATTTATAGAGATCTAGAAGGGGATCAAGAGATCATAGATATTTTCCTCATGATATTGTGGACATGAGGGATTTTAGGAGGTTGTTGTGGAAATATTTTAGGATCTGAACCAATTTTGGTTTAAGAATCCTTTGGTTTAATTTTGTAAGCATATTAGCATAGAAAGAGTGTATGTTGTTTGTGTATATGTAGAAGATAAAATTTTAATATAAGGTTATGGGGGTGAATTTAATCCCATTTCTGTAGTTGACGTGTTGAATTTTTCCTCTTTCATTTTTTATGAGAATCTAGTGATTATTCCTCTCTTGAAATTGAGTCTTCTTGTTTGTGGGAATTATTTTGATTGTTTATTAGAGAGCGTATAACATCACTTTTGTGGAGGAATATTTTATCTCCAACGCATAGGGTAGTTTTGTCACAGATAGAGTCATAAAAACTTCAAATTGCAGTGAAGTGATTAAGTCCTAAACCATGCTAGAAACTACTAAATTGGGATTTATAAACATTTATCATCACATAAACTTTAGCCCCGAACCGATGAATGAATTAAATAATTAAACCTTTTGGGTGCGGGACCTAGTCCAACATTCAACCCTTTTTAGTTGCAAGTTAGAAACTCTTCCCAAACTCGCGAACCCCAAATCAAGCCTAAATCACAGGTAGCACTGAACCATTGGCACTGTGGATTTTTGCGATTAAGAATTGTCATTGATTTGATTAGAGTTTGGGTTGGAGGAGCACGGGGGGTATTAAAACAAGGGTCCACATTTGCAAGAAATGATGTTGTTAAATATTCTCCAATAGATCTGGGCCATTGAGTTCAAAGCTACGAGATCCAAGTGTAAAGAAAGGTACGATTTTATGAGTTTGTGGGCCAAAACTACATGGGCTCCACTAGAGGTAAAAGAAAGTGGGTTACTTATGTTTTTGCGCTTTATGAAAAATTTGAAAATTACAATGGATTTATATTACAACTTTAGACCTTCATAAATGAAATCAAGCATAATATATTGGTTCATTTTGATCTAGACATAGCAGAGTATAACTTGAACTAGATTGTTAAATAAAAAGGGAAATTTTGTTACTCCACACTTTGGATTTCAAGCACGAAGTAAGTAATGTAGTGGATTAGGGTTTTGGCAGATTAATGATTGAGGTTTGTTGATGCCTTTGGCATCAGTGTGGTATTAGAGTAGAATAAAATTTCTCATTTAAATATGGCAGACATCAACAGTTCGATAGAAGATATCAACATGTTGTCATAATATCGAAGGGAAACATTGCAATAGACTTTGCAACAATACAAATTTGGTTGAAATCTGACAAGTAAAATGGTTTTATATGTTAAAAAAGAATTGATGTTTGTAGGTTAAGCTCTCGAAGAAGAAATTCAGAGTAGGTATGCTCTTGAAATAAAAAAAATATAAGGTGGGTGTGCTCTTGACAAAGTTTACTCTTTGAGGTCAAAGCACATAAGTTTATACCTTGGGAGGAAGGTAAGAAACAATAGATTATGCAATAGGATAATTGTAGACACATAATAGTTCAATAGGGAAGTACAAGCTTGGTTACAGTGGAATTATTATAGGTTGAAACTATACCAAGAGTGGAACAAAGAAGAATATTGAAAGACAAGCTCATGGAACAAATCTTGCAGGAAATGAAATTGATGATTGAATTTAATTCTGGTTAAGAAACATTTATGATTGCAAGTATCAACAAAGAAGGTATTGTGGTAGAGAATTACAACTAGACAGTCATGACAGAAGAACCAAGGAAAAGTGAAGTTCTCAAGTGAAGAAGAGTGTGGCAAAAACCCTTTATAGTAAATGTTGTAGAGTAGAAAGAGGAACAACTTCCATCTAAGGTTGGATAGAAGTTGTTAAGACAACTCCATAATTGCAAGTGTGGGTAGAGTTGTTTGAAAAGGGAGTAGGAAAAGCTCTCAAGAGGAGAAGTGATAAAACTGTAGAAGCCTAGAAGATCAGAGGAAGCTCAAGAGGTTCCATAGGAGGGAAACTAGAAGGTACCACAATACTAGGTTCAGGGGCAGCTTGGTGAGATATTGGATAACAGGTACAGAGGCTCGCTATATAGAGAGGATTGGTTGCAACTCACAGTAAGTATGGGGAAGATTATAAATTAAGAGATGAAGATGACCTTAAGGTAGTCAGATAAAGGAAGAAAGCCACAAATAAAATGAGGAAAGGTTCCAAGGAAATTGTGAAAAACAAGATGAGTCAAGAATAATTTGACATAGAGATGACTAAGTTGAAGGAACAACTTAGCATAATGACAATGCTACTACAAAAAAGTGGAAAAATTCAGAGAGATGTATTGAAATTGGGAAAAAGATTAAGTGGTATGTTAAGAAAATTTATGTAAATAATTTGAGACATATAATTAATGTCTTGATTAAGAGGGAAATTAAACTTAGAGAAATCAAGTATGAACAAAGGTTTTTGGAAGAGGAAGAAGAAGTTCACATCTGTGAACCAGAGCATGGAATCATGCTTGGAGAAGATGAGATTGATGATGATATATCTATTAAGAATCTCTTGGAATGTTTGAATTAGCACAAAGAATAGAAGCTAGAAGCATCAATGGGGATCAAGGAATATCATGTTTTTCAAATTAATGAATTGTGTGTAAATCTAGGTTATGAAGAAGAAAAAAAAGGGTTAGCAAACTTTGAATATGGATAGTTTCAAAGAAATGTTATAGAAGAAGAAGGTTTAACATTGTTTCATGAATACATTACCGAGGAATCTTATGAATAAGTTCATGAAGAGAGAAATGAACCCATAGAACAATGTGAAAATAGTGAAGGAGGAGGTGATAAGAAGAACTCAACTCAAGTCATTCTAGCTAGTCCAAATGAGACTATGAAGAATCAAGAGAAAAAAGACAACCAAGAGTCTATTATGGAGGAGGAGGAAACTTCATTGTTTCATACAACCAAGAAAAGAGGAAGGTTTACTTATGAATATAGTCTTGAAGAATGATATACAAAGTAAGGAACTATTCTATGGAATAATAATAAGGCTGTCAAGCTTACCAAGGAAGTTGCAGGAGATGAACTAAAAGTTCAAGGAGGATCCCGTATACATGAAGGGGAAAAAAACTAAACATTTGCCAAGGATAGTAAAAAATAAGAAAGAGGTGTAACCATAAATGAGAATCGCGAGGATGAACACAAGAAGATTGGACAAGACAACCATATGCCTTGGAGATTTGTGAAGGAAATTGGGAGCGAACTTTTACAACTCTTACACAGGCTATCATAGAAGAAAAGAAGGATTGTAAAGGATGTAAAGTTGCAAAGTATAAACAAAATTTGTTTTCAAATCAAAGAATTGCTTGGGATTGTGGAAAAGTTGATAATGAAATTGGGTACAACTTGAAAGCAATGATTAGTTGGCAAGGTTCATAAATTAAAGAGCAATTTTTTTTAGTACAAGGTTAACATATAAGTGACTAGTTTTATGTTTTCATATCAAACAAGAAACCAATTGTTTTTGGAGAAGAGGAAATTTCACTTGAGACAATGGACATGAGGACAATGAGAAAAACAAAAGAGTTATATATTATAGCTTCTACAAATCAACAAGTTAAGGAGCTATGGAATGATGCACACGATAAGTTAAAAGAAATATTTTGGAGACAAATAATGGAGGTTAGAATTAGAGTACATAGTGGGACACAAGACACGAGAGTTGATAAAGAATGCATGGAGCAAAATTGCAATTTATTTCAAAATACTAATTAAATGCTTGTATAATTGCAGTAAGCATTGTGGACTAGAAGTATTAGTAGAATGAGGTAAAATTCATGCAGAGAAACCATATGGAAGAAGAGTGTCAAATCTGAAGAGGCATCAATCCACATCAATAAAGTGAGAAAGAATTTGTAATTAGTTAACATGATGTAAATTTTAAGTAATTTAAACAACAAGTAGATTCTTGGGGTGAGATGGTGAGGCACCCATATGCCTTACTAAACTATGAAGAAATATTTCGTCATAATATGGAAAATTATTATAGCAGTGAAACCATGATAGCCAAAGAAAAAGTTATTGATTTGGTTAAGCATTTTCAAATTCATGAATTTGACAAAAAACAAGAAGAAATGTGTGAATGATTATTTGTCGAAGTAACGTATGGATCTAATGGAATTATTAAACGAAGTGCTAGAAATTTAATCAATTGGAAAGGGAAGTATTGTTCTTTACAAACTTGTAATGAAAAGCATGAAGAAGGGATTTTTATAATTTTCTTACATTAAGGCTTTGATGGTGTAGTGATAACTGTGCAGGGACATAGATATATTTTGAAGAGTAGACAATATATTCAAGGATATGAGAATTACATAGATTGTAATATGATGGAAATTCTGAACCCTGAATATGACAAAGAAATGGTAGGGACCATATGAATTTTGTGTGCATAAGTAAAGAAAGATATATACTAGAAAAGGACATAGTTATATATTGAGGTTGAGAGAGGGATGAAGCAAAGAAGCAACCAAAAAGTGCAGTTGGTTGGAAATGAGTTTGCAGATGACTTAATGAGGAAAAAAATAGAGTCTAGGATCTTAGAAGACTATAAACAATTATGAAACAACATGATAGCAAAACAAATGAACATCGACATAATAAAGTATGGAATCTTGGAGGATTCACTTATTGAAAGCACATAACTAGGAGGCCATGAATTTTTCTTTTATGTGGGGAGTATGATGCAAGAGAAACCTCATCAAAACTTAATCACTTTGTCCATACCTAAGGGGTCTTTGAAATTTATTAAAGGGAGTGGCATCCCTTAATTAATTAATTAATTTTCCTAAGTTGTAATTAGGTTCTAGAAGTTGTAATTGATATTTGTTAATGTATGGATTTCGAGAATTTATAGAGATATAGAAGGGGATTGAGAGATCATAGATACTTTCCTCATGATATTGTGGATCTGAGGGTGTTTTAGGGTCTTCCTAGGCCTATGTTTGTCATAATATATAATAACTATGTAAATGTGAGTAAAAATCAATAAATGTATATGGTAAAGTGAATAGTATGACTTCTCCAACCAAATTATCTATGTATAAGTATACATAATACTTGGTTGGAATTCCTTCCTAATTTTTGTTGTTCTTTGTGTATCCTTGTATGTTTGTTCTTGCTATAGCTATAATGTATCATGTTTATGCATGTTGTAAGTTAGGCTTACAAAAACTAGCGCCTTTTCCTCCTTCATTTGGCTTGGTAACAACAATAATGAATGGAGGTGGTTCGAACCTAAAGAGGAAAAAGTGGAAAGGATGGCATGAAACGAGTCTGCAAGTATGAAGAAGATGCAAGTTCAAATTTTTCTGAGAGATGTAAGAAATTTTTTGTTGATGTTTGTAAAATCCGATGGATGCTGCTACATTGGAACTGAAGATCTATAACACCAAAATACAATACTTACAAAAAGAAAATATCGTGAGGAAGGGAATGCCAAGGATCATGCAAGAGAAGACCAGTCCAAGACACATGTAAAATAAAATTTTGTCGAAGAGGATTGTTTGACATGGTTAGAGTGAGAACCTACTCTATCGATTTCAAGAGCTATAACATGCAACTATTTATGTTGGTCATGGATGCCACTCAAATAATTTCCTTTTGCTCGTGGTTTGATGCATCAAGTTGATTTTTGATGGATGAATGATCATGATAATTCACGATGAAAATATGTTTTCATCTATACTAGAAAATTCTTAATGGCTTCATCGATATAGTCAATTCAAAGACATGTATTTACTGTGAGTAAGTGGATAACTCAATTTTTTTACTTTTCATTGAATTTGTATTGCACTTAGCTTGTACTATATATAAAATAATCATGAATCAAATATGATAACAAATGAAAATGCTAGTATAAAAATCAATTTGTCATTGAATTGCAAGTCAAATTGAGGACAAATTAACTGGAGAGAATTCCTCTTGCGTTTGTTACATCTGGTATGCTGCCTTCAGCTGCTGTTGATGGTGTTGCTTGCTATGATGCTGTTGCCATCATATCTTGATGTCCTTGTCTATGAACAACTCGATGCCTTGGTGGGTAGGCAAGTTCATAGACACTTGATTGGCTACATCCCCAAGTGTCCTCTGAATGGTGTCTTCAACTTTGCTCTCCTAGAAACCATTGTACCTATGCTGCTGAGAGGAAGATGAACACCTGTGAGACCTGAAGACATGGAAACACTCATGGAAAGAAATCTGTTAGTCGAAAACCAAAACGAACTTGATAATTGACTTGCAACATATCTGTGTGACTGATCATGAAGGTCACACAATTTCTGCCGAGAGGTTGGGAGATCGACTGCCAAAACTATGCAACGAAAAATCAGGGCTGTCAGGAGGCTGACTGACTACTGGAACTATGCAATGCACAGTCCAACCTAGCTTGTTGAGGACTGAAACTATACAATGCACAATTTCAGTCAGCAGTGACATGCAACCAGCAAACTGCATTGCGCGATTTCTTGGGCCAACGAGACACTGCCTCCAAGAATTGCACAATGTAAGCTTGGAGGTCAGTGCCTAGCTAGGCTTGCATAATTTCTGGAGGGAAGGTAGAGCCTTCACTTCTGGAAATGCGTAGTGCTAGCCGGGAAAGGCATGGTCTAGGCCAAGGCAACCTACTCTGGCTGATGGGCGACTGGAAACATGAGAAGTTTGAATGCATGGTGAGATGAGTGCAAAAAGGAGTGAATTATCATTCATGCAAACAACAAGTGTAGGGTTTAGGAAATGGGAAGGCATGCATGTGTGTGAAGTGAGTTGTCACAATGACGACCGTCCGTGCAAAAATAATTTCATGCATGCGACAACAATGAGATATTAACGAAAACTGAAATGGTGCTAGTATAAGCTAGTATGTATCAAAACAATAGCAAGTGTTCACTGAAATCAAGAAGACAATATTCATATGAAGTGAAACACAAAAAGCACCAGAAACGCAGTGCGAAAGATGAAAAGTGGGCTTACCCCAAAACAACTGAGTTGAATGTGTCGACGACTCCTAAATGCAATGTGGGATGTTAGAGCTATAAGACAGATGTGAGGAATGAGCTCTATAGCATCTGGTTGAAGAGTTTTGATAAAATCAAGGTTGCGACGCGCATGCCACCAATCTAGGGAAAGAGACACTTGGTGGGAGGTTTTTGAAATAATCTTTGCATGTAAACTCCAGTTGCTAAAAATAGATCCCTGAAACAAGGGATGCCTTTGCATCCTGCCTTGGGAGGAGCAGGCCATGCATGCAAATAAATTTTGCTCAGTCCCAGAGGGAACCAGTCAACTCAATTGCACATGCAACAGTGTGCTCAGCTGGGAAGAAAAAATGCACATTTCTGGGGGGGAGCTGGGCTGGCTGCCTAGAGTGATTACACAATTTCTGGGCAGAGTAGCTATTTGCTGCTGAGAATTGCACAATTTCTGGGCTGAGTAGCCCTGCTGGGAGGAATTGCACAATTTTTTGGGTGAAGCTTGGCTGGCAGATTTGCGCAATTCTGGAGCCCATTAGGTTGCCAAATAGAATTGCACAATTTCTAGAGGGAAGGCTGGTTGCCCTACAAAATTGTGCAATTTCTTGAGGGAGTTGCTCAACCTACAGCTGGACCAAGTCCGGAAGAACAACTTGTGAGGGGAATGCAATAAGATATGATGGATAGGCTATCATTCTATAAGAAAAACACTGAAGCTTGTGTACTTGACGAAGAAAGACATGCTGCTATGAAAGGTTGGTAGGAAGGCTCCAAAATGAAGCTAAGGGAAAATTTTGGAGGGTAGTTAAAAATACTATTAAACTCAACAATTTCTCACTTTGTTATTCGCATGCACCAAATATCATCAACCAAAGAAGATTTACAACTATTTTTTATAACCTCTATTCAATAAACATTTGGAATGGCTTATTAATAAATAAAACAAATGGAGATGAAAGGAAAAATATTTATCATACCATATTTTATTAAATGAAGGAATTGCATCGAAAATTGTGCACAAGCCCCACACATTTGTATGAATCTTATCGGGCCAAGAAAGGAGGTTAACACACCTTTATCTTGCCATCTGATATGAATTTCAATCCCTCATCAAAACAAGATCAATGGATGAGATTTCATTGGGTGAGTAATACTTGTGAAAATACTCCCTAATCCTCACCCGAGGCAAAAAGAGAACCATTGATTTAATTTACATTGATTTATAGTGAAATCTATGGATAGATTCACGTAAAACAAGTCTTATAATTTTGTTATATTATCCAGAATTACCATGCATAATTCAATCAAGAAGAAAGTAAATAAATGTGCATACAATATGTCAATATATTTTTCTTAGGGTTTGTTCAACCTCGTTGACTTTTTTGGCTAGGGTTTTGTTTCAAATGAAATCCACTATGTGAGAATATTCCATAGCTTAAGTATGTACAATAATTATTGTGATTTACTGTCAGGGGTTAAATCATGAAAATAATCAAATAAATTCGCAATTTATGCTTTGTTATATTTTAAGGGATTTTTCTAGATTTACTGATGGAGTTTGTAAAAGAAGCACGAAATATGAGGTTTTATCAAAATAATTATTTTCACAACATTTTTGAAAGTCATTACCAAAATATAAAAGAAGCACAAGGTATGAGGTTTTACCAAAATAATTATTTTTCACAACATTTTCGAAAGTCATTACCAAAATAAAGTTGCATGAAATAATTATGAGTTAAGGAAAAACATTTACCACATTTTTATATTTAATTATTTAAAGGAATGACTCTAATTTGTTTTATGCAGAATTAGATTAAAGTGGATTAGTGCCCAGACAATTGGAAAAACAAAAAATAATACCTTTCCTTAATTTTCAAGACAACCGAAAAAGATTGAAGTTCCAAAGTTATTTGATATTATTCTCATTTCCCTTTACATTAGAATATTAAACAAATAGTTATGTAAGATAATTATTCAAACTGTTTATATGAAAACCTCTAATTTCTCATTCGAGGGGGTTGAAGGATCGGTGATTAGGAGAGAGAAGACACTTAGGTATTAGATGCTTGACTGTACATGATGCACAGTCCAGGACTCGAAATATTTTGTAACCTTTGAATATATCATATGAATTTGATATTTTTGCAATTTATTTCTGTTTTCAATTCATGAACATTCGCTGGTTTGCAATAGTGGTTTAAATAGTTGACATGATCAATTATATGAATTGCTTTCATCATCTGATCTGATTGCATCCTAGATATACATACTATCAGAGGAAAATAAATAGAATTATTTACATGCTTTATTGTTAATATAATTTCCAAATGCTTAGCATTACTATTCTGTTACAATATCTCTTGTAAATATCATTATGACAGTTACATGTTCTTTTTGTTTCCTTTGCCATTAATTTTCATTTATTTCTTATGTTTGCATCTTACATCTGTCAGTAGGGTAGTAGTTGACTTGATCGACACTATTCTGTTACATCCAACAAGAGTTTTACTCATTTTATGATATCTATATTATGAGATGATGATTTGATCTTGATACTTGACTTTTTGTAAAGTGAGCAGAAAAGTATAATACTTGATATTACATCTTTCACATTTTCCATTAGATGAATTTTCAACAATAAGATACAAGCATAACTAACCCTCAATTACTTTTATTTTATTTTTTGTTCTATTATTTCTTTGGTTTTAAGTTGTTTGCAGAATATCATTTTTTCTTGTCTCATAATCAAGGCTACAACTTGATATGATTCACTAGATCTTGTACAGGTTTCTCCCACATAGACCCTCACACTTTATACCTCTTTTCATCATATCAATAAACCAGCCTTATTCATTTTCCTAAACATAATAATTCTTTAATTAATATTATTACCAAGGAATATGTAGGTTTTAACCCCGTACATAAATTCCTTGCATACGAATTCTAAAAACATAAAATAAACAATGGCGAGAAAATAAAACATAAAACAAATATACACAGAGATTTTACCCTGGATCCCAAAAACGGGACTACCAGATTGATTTTTCATTATGTTCCTTTCAATGTTACATATATATATATATATATATATATATATATATATATATATATATATATATATATATCTATATCTATATATACACATTCCGAAGCATCCATAAACCCCAATCCATTAACCCTAGATTAGAACATAATCGTAGTTCCCTTGACTGGATCTACAAAATACTTTGGAAAATAAACCAACATGCCTAAAACCATGTGCGAAATCCATGCAAAAAACCATCTGTAGGTCTATGCACGAGGGGTAGTCATGGAAAGAATATAACACAACCCAACAAAATACCCCCTGTGGTGAAAGGGACGCCAACCCTTGTCACCTAGAGTGGGAGGATCTATGATACTCAGTGATGTGGTCTTAGGATGTCCTCAATTACCAGATAATTTAAGCACCAACACTTGGTGTTAGTGACTGAATTGATTGATCCTTGGGAAAATCTACACCTTTCCCCTCTTTAATCATAGATCGGGAGCTTTCCCCTTTCCTAGAAGAAAATGCATAATCCTTTAGCCTTACTGGCCTCTCCAACTATGTATTGTGTAATCACAACCAACAGAAGCCCTTCCTTGCCTACTACAATTGCACATTACATAGTCACTTCCCTTCCCAAGCTGCACATTGTGCAATCATGGACAATAGTTACCTTTGTCTACTAGCTAAAACTCCGCACTGCACAATTGAGTCTCTCTCTTCCAACTGAGATTGCGCATTACGCAAATCCAATGCATAGTCAGCTTCCGTGTAAACCAAAATTGTGAAATCCCTCTCCACAACCGTGCAATGTGTATTTCCAGCCAAATTTGCCCCTCTTGAGCCCAACATTATGCAATCCATTTCCCTAGTGACCATTTTCTTGCTTGAAAGTTGATTGTTGAACTTATCTTTGTTGAACTAACTTAATTTAACAATGAGTGCATCTTTTGCAATAGGTACTATAGATATTGAACACATCAGCCTTTTATCATTAGGTAGCACCATGCCTCCAAAGAAAGAAGCATCAACGGAGGTAACAGAAAGCAATACCAAAGAGACCATTGATAATAGCTTGACAAGAGTCCTCATCATGTTAGATACACACTACTACATCAAGAAGGATTGTACTGTCACATGGATCACCATCAAAGATGTATTCACTTCTATAGAGTTCAAAGAAGATCTAGAGGATAGGGAAGTCTATGTGAACATCCAATGATCAAGGTTCCATAAGGTGGCCTGTAGATATCAAGTACTACCATGTGTTGATGCTATCAAGTGGATATTGGAGGGTCTAGATACCAAGATCATGAAATTGAACAATGTTAGTTGGAAACAACTTGCCTCTTATCGACCGCATGAAATTCACTTGGTTTACAAATTGCCCAGGCCTCAACAACACTCGTATTCTCAATTCTATGCAACATGAAGCTATCTGAATACTAAAGAAGTGATCAAGTGATGGTGGAAGGAAGCAACCAAATTTCGAAAGAAGACAAATAATACTTGTTAGTGTGAAATTTCTTGGAAGGTGTACCAAAAACACTTCACTTGAGTCACTAGGTGACAAGTGACTTGTTGTAACATCATTTGTTTTCATAAGTTAGCTGTTTGAAAAAAAAAAATATATTTTTTTAATATATATATATAGTAAAAAAGGGATAAAAGAAAAAATACAAAAATAGAAAAGAAAAATAGAAAAAGAGAAAAATAAAAGAAAAAATAGAAAATAATGAAAATCCCAAAGAATAAAGCGTGCTAGTTTAAATGCCGCTCATTTATTTATTAATTGTGTTTAATTTATTGTAAGCACAATTACATTAAACTTAAATTAAATTTTATTTGTAAATAAATAACAACAAGGCCTTTTTTTTGTTTTTGGTTAAAGTTCTCAAAGTTTTCGATGTTGAAGATCTAGAGCGTGGAGATCAACGGATCCTCAACCACTCCACACCCCCCTAGCCCCTCTGATGTTTAATCAATGGGGTGGGGGGTGTGAAAAAGTGGTCTACCCCAAAACCACCTCTTCCACGTGCCCTCCGCATAACTACTCTGCACCCCCCACTCCAAAACCGCAAACCGCCTGCTACGCCCCCACCCCCCCCCCACCCGAAAAAAAAAATCCACCTTCCCACACCCAACTGACCGTTCCACCTCTTCTCCTGCGCCATTTAATGGGTATTACCCAATAAAAAAACTTCAACCAGCCAAAATCCCTTTTATTTTTTTTCTTCAATGTTGATTGCCTGACCATTTTCCCCTACCCTGTCGAACCAGAATTCAATCATTTGCAACCAATACCAAGCCAAACAACTGCCCAAGTTATCAATGAATATTTGCACACACTGTTACTTGTCATTCAAAAACAAAATAATTAATTTACCAGGTAATTACAGTCATTTCACCCTTCTTTTTCAATCATGGCTTCTAAAAATAAATCTAATGTTATGGAAAACCCCATGCTGCCCCCTACCATTGATTTAGATCATCAACCTTTAGTTGACCAATACTTCAAAATTGCTGAAACCAACTGTGAGTTCGATCTCTATGAACTCCATAGTTGGTTAAAACATAAATTCATTGACCAAAGTGATGAAATAAACCTCTGGCAATCCTCCTTACCCCAGTTCAACATTCCACAGACCCACCATTTCCCAGATTTTGTTGTATGGTGTCATGATAGGTATATTCCCACTCAAAGAGTAGTAGTTTCTAAAAACAATGAAGTTCTCTTTACCATTACTACTGAGTCAATCAACCAAATGTTGCAGATTCAAAACACTGAACCCTTGCATCCATTTTCTCCAAAATCCCTCATGGACATTTACAAAAATCTTGACTTTCCCTAGAGAGCCAAAATTTTTGAAACCTTTTTACCAGAAGATGTCCAATTACCTAAAACCAACCCACCTTATCAGTCATCTATGTTTCCAGAAATGACCAAGAAAATTATATCCATTGCCTCATGTCTGTTAGGTTATCATTCTGATCAGTGGGTCGATGAGGTCTTAATAGGTTTTCTGTCAGTTTTCTCCACAAATGAAAAGCCTTCTCTGATTTTCAATTACAGTGGATACTTAGCAGAGTCAATTCATGATCAGTTCATGAAATTGCCTACAGAAGGAGTGTTCAAGTATGCCTTTGTTTTAGTATACTTGTTTTTGTTTAATCAGTCAAAGAGGTTTTCTTTTCCCCTACAGAAGATGGACAGTCAAGGGAATCCACACTCAGTCATCCATTGGACTTCCCTGGTGAGGAAGAACACCATTGAATTCACATTCAGTGATTTTGTAGATCAATTCCTATATGTTGCTACATGTTTATTCAACAGTGATGCAGAACCAAGAATTGGGACAGAGATCAGGAAAATCCTTCATCTCAGTGAACAGACCAAAATGGGAGATTGGTATTTATACCAAAATTATACAGAGATTAGGATATATGGATGTGAGCTGCCCCCATTCAAATTACCTAAATTTGTTCCTATTCGTATATTTTCATTAGAGTATATCAGACAAATGATCAACATGGATCAACTACATTTTGTTGCAACAAAGAAAAAGGCTCAGTTTAAGATTAAAACTCAAGTAGGGCCCTTTATTTGTAATGCTAGAGTAGCAGGCAATGAAGAAGAAAATATCATCAAACAAATGAAATTTAAGATTAGTTTCACCTGGTCTTATGATCCCCAAAGAGTAATTTCAAAACTAAGGGTAGAACAAAAAACTACCCAATATACTTACACTCCTAGGCCTGAGACATTTATAAATCAGGATAAATGGCAGGAAAACACACTTCGGGAAGAAGAGGCACATGTTATAACATATACACCATCAAAAACTCCTCTAAGAGAAGAAAAATAAGATAAAAGGCCCAGAGATAGTGCTTCTCCCATGGAAACACAAACTTCAGCCAAGGAATTTAAAATTTACAGTAAAAGGCAGAAGACAGCTAGTACAAGTGATACACATTCAGAAGACACTACACAACAGTGCCCAATTATCCTAACAGGCCCATTCATATCATCATCTTCTAGCAGAGAAGAAATGGTTATAGGCTCTCCTTTATCTTCATCCAGTCCAAATGTGTCATCATCTCAGATAGGAGAATTGCAGTAGAATCAGAAAGAGAAGAGTATCTTCACAATTTACAAAGAAATCAAGCAGAGGAATGAAGCTTTGAAGGCTTCCACCTACACACAGTTTTGGAAGTAGACATCATCTACTCAACACAGGCTACTTTCTTCCTTCGACACTAAGAAGGGAAAGATGAAAATATCCTTTCTAGAGCCCAAAGTCACTCATCCTAGGAGCGCTGATGATTATACTAAGTCTATCTTTACTTTTGATACAAATTTGATTCATCCTATTGACTAGATTGACCTAAATGAGAAATGTGGTAAAATGATCTATTCTTCCCTGACAAGTTCAGTTATGCCACATCTAAAATTCAACAATTATTAGACAATGTACAATCTAAATTAAAGTTAGAAAAAGTTTCTTCTTCAGCAAAAGATACCAAGATCAAATCCTTAGAGGATTTAGTGATAAATTTGGGATATGATCCCATAGATGTAAAAGCAACAAAAGAACTTATCAAGACTAAAATTGCAGACGTAGCTACTATGAGAAAATATCTTAAGCTGCCATCTACAAAAGATCCACAAGAAAAAGAGATATGTTAGCTAGAAATGGAGAAAGAAAATATGTTCAAGATCATAATTGAACAAAATGTGCAAATAGAGAAAATGGAGACTGAGATTGAAAAGCTTCTAAAGGAAAAATAACAACAGGGAAATCCAACATCTGATAGAACACCAACATCTACATCAACCACTACTTCAACAGAGGGGACTACATCTACTGATCCAACAATAGAGCTCGAAAAGGCTATGGAAGATTTGTCAATTAAGGGGCAAGAGGTCAAAAAACTAAGGAGTCAGCTTAACAATTTACAAGAACAAAAACTAAAGATTGATAATGCTTATTTAGTTGAGTTGCAGAATTCATACAAGCTGACACAAAGAGTTCAATTCCTAGAAAGCCAATCTGTTATGATTGATACTATCACACAGGATAGAGAATGTATCTGGATCCAGATAAATGAAACCATTACTGAGACAGGGCCAAGCAAGTCATAATAGATGTAAAGAAAGATTTGGGTTCAAAGCCAGGAAGAGCACATGCATTGATAAGGGTTTTGAATTCCAAAACCAAAGATGAATTGGAGGAATATGATATAGAAGACATGACAGAGACCATACTGGAAGTGAGAAGAGTTCTCACTAAGAAGAATTTGATGCTACAGCTGGAAAATAAGTGCCATAACCTCGAATCAAGTATCCAGAGGTTTCACAGGAAATTTTTAGTTTTACACCAAAAGGGATTGCCTAGATTATAGGGAGTGGCAGATAAATTAATTGATTTAGAAGAATATAAAACGAAATTATGTTCAATTGCCAATGATAAATGCAGATTTGCAAGATCAAAGGCACAATCATAGGTAAAGTGTTTATAGAAGGCCTCAATTATGATTTACTCATCAAGCATGAGATAAATCATTTATTTGTGGTAAAACCAACTTTTCAAAAATATACTAAGGTAGATGAAAATTTTAGAAGATTAATCAAATACCAGATTCCAAATGAAGAAATATGGGAAGAATTATGCAAGTTACTGAAGTAATGAGTCAACAATAGTCATCAGCAGATTCAGCAACAGAATAGCAAGTTTATCAGCCACATCAGCACCAGAATCCTCGAATCTAGAGACAACAGCTTCAACAATTTCATTTCCCTATATTTATGTACTATTTTTGTATAAATAGATCTAGATATTTTCCCAATGTATCTAGATATTTTACTTTAGATAATTTTGGAACATTTTGTATAAATAATTCCCAATTCGAATTGTAAAGGGTTTCACCCTTGGGCTAAGTTTATTCGAAGCATAATTACATGTATCTGAAGTTGTCTGATATCAATAAAAGGATTCTGAATTTGTTTCAAACAACTTGTTATCTCTGTGAGTTTTCTTTATGTTATTCATTCCATTCTGTTATTTCAACATATATTTGGTTTTATGAAGAAATTTGAGTAAGATATAAACTAAATATAAATCTATCTTAAATCTCCTACGAAGTTATAATAAATTCAGAGACTAGTTCATTAGAATATTTATCTAAATAAACTCCTCTACACCAATTAATTATCAATTCTTCCTGAATTTAGATGCATTTTTGTCGGTTAGTGAACATAGTTTACTAGAATCTGTCTTATGATTATTTTAATTATATTATCTGAATACTTAAAACTCATATTTTCTCTTAATTCTTCATTCCAAATATTTTAAAGCTAAATCACTGTTTAGAAGTGAAGAAACACCCCTTTCATTGTGTTGAGAGAAATTAGGACACAGTACCTACTTACATAAGCTTAAAACACCGATCTTCCACAAATTAAAAAACAACAAAAATATTTTAGATGCTCTGACATAATTACCTAACCTAGAATTATCTCAGAGGACAAGATCAGATTGGTACCATTGTCGGGGATCAAAATTTAAATCATTTTCCTTGGGACAACGATTTAGCTTTTCCTTTAAGGTGAATATAGGATTAACATGTTAAAATATTTCACCTGGTGACTCCACAAGCCAAACTGGCTTCTTCTAGACATACCAGATCTCATTCAGACCCTGAGCTTTAGTCTCCATGATGAGATCCTAAGAGACTGGTAAGAGAAGATTATTTTAGAAGAAGATTAGAAGCTTCTACCTCTTCCTTTGCACTGATGCAACCTAAAACTATTTAAGATACTGATCTTTTTGGACCTGTTCCAATTCCTTCTGAATTGTCTGACTTACCCCTAAAAGTACTAGAACTTTTATCCAAAGGAGTTTATCTATAGTCAACCTTTCTAGTCAATTCATTGGAATCATATCGAATCCTTGAAACCCTTTTAGAATCACCTAAGTCAGAAGAAGAGTTAGATATACATTTATCGGAGTTAAAACCTAGTGATTTCATATCACCTACTGTACATACTTTTGCATCTACTTCTGTCGAAGCTGAGGACACTTTTTCTATCTATACAAATCCTTTATTTGAAACTGAAGGAAAATTTCAACCAGAAGAGCAGAAGTTAGTTATCCAATCACCATTAATAAAAGGTTTAAGAGGACCTCCTCCTACAACCACACCTCCATCTTCCTCCACAAATTCATCTTCATCTACAACATCTTCTTCAGAATCTTCCTCATCTTCTACAGACTCATCCTCATCTTTAGATATGGCTTTTCAGCCTATCATTCAAGCTAGGTATGCTGCCTTACAACTCCCTCGTCAACTTAATAATTTTCCTGATGGGTATTTAAAACATCTACCTAGATTTAATGGAGAAATTGGTTTGTTTGCTGAAGATCACTTAGCTGCCTTTTTAGATTTTGTTGATAACATGAATATTGAACATGAAGATGTGTATATGAGGTTGTTTGTCCAATCACTTGAAGGAAATGTTAGAATTTGGTTTAGACAACTAAGAGAAAATTCTATTCCATCTTGGAATCAGTTAACAAACATCTTTAAAAATAAATGGGGGGTTAAAAAGGATCCTGTATATTTTGTTATAGAATTTGAAGAACTGAAAGAAATCTTGGTGAACCAGTGGCTAATTTTTTAAAAAGATTTAATTTTTTTTTATCATAAGATGCCACCTGACTGTAAACCACCAGTATCAACAACTAAAGTTAGATTTTCTAAAGCTTTTGATGATGATTTCGCAGTCATGCTTAGAGAAAGAACATCCATCACCCTAGAAGACATGCAAACAAATGCCATAGAAGTTGAAGCCAATAGATCAACATTAGCTAAACTTAGGGCTAAAGCATAGAAGGATGAAAGAAAAATAAAAGCTAAGGAAGAGGGTTCTTCATCAAAAAGTACAAAGGAAGATCAAAAGATAGATGAAATCACTTCACTTCTTAGAAATCTTTCAAATAGGATTTCAAAAATGGAGGCTCAACCTAGAACAGTTCAACAAACAACAAATAGACCTCAAGCTCCATTTAGAAGAACTACCCAACCTCAAATTTTGCAAAGACCTAATACTGATCAGAAAATTCAACCTCCACTAATGATTGATGATCAGGAACCTGAAGACACTGGCCCTTTGATTATAGATGACATCAATAGTTTTGATAACTCATCAGTTCAAAATGCCATTGTCCCCCTCCCTCAAAATCAATTCCCACAGCAAAATCAAGAAAACTCACAAGTGTCAAAATATCAAGCCTTCTCTGAATTCTTAATTGCAGAATTAAATAGAAGATATGATTTAAGACCAAGACTAGGGCCTGGTAGACCTCCTAAGAATCCCACTGTAAATGAACCACCAATTAAAACCACTGAAACTCAAACAACAACAACCATTGAATCAATCAAATGAACCAAATTCAGTTGATAAAACAATTTTAACTACTTTCAATGTGGAAAGAGAGCTAGAAAGGGTCAAAATACCTATTCCCTTATCTGAACTTTCCAAAAATCTAGGGTATAAAAATCAAGTTTCTAAATGGATTCAATCTTCAAGTGTTGATGCTGAAGGAGATGTTATAAGCTTGCAAGATGAGAAACCTTCAGTAATATTTGGTCCCAGTTCTGATATGATTGATGAAAATGTACCACCTTTTTATGTCACTTTAAAAGTTCATGATTTTCTGTTATACAACTATATGTTAGATTCTGGGGCTTCCCATAATCTGATGCCTAAAGTGATCATGGATCAACTTCAATTACAGGTTACTAGACCCTATCATGATTTATATACTTTTGACTCAAAGAAGGTACCTTGTCTTGGACTTATAAAAGACTTAGTTGTCACTCTAGCACAAATCCCTGTTAAGAGTGTAGTATTAGATATTGTAGTTACAAATATTCCTCCTAAATTTGGCATGTTATTGTCTAGATCATGTTGTGCCAAATTAGGAGGAAGTCTGCAAATGGACATGTCTTATGCTACTATTCCTATATATGGAGGTGAACAACTAAGATTATACAGGGAGGTTAGATTCATTAATACTATTTGTAGAGATGATCAAGCAAGAAATCATCCCATTTATGTAGTTGACCAAGATTTTGGATGTTTCACACTATCATCAGATAATTTACAAAACACTCAACTTACCATTGAACAGATTGTGGATAAACCTGAGACTGTCAAAACTGATATTTGGAAATTATACTTTGATGGAGCTTTTTCAAAAGAAGTAGCTGGAGCTGGTATTGTACTTATTTCACTAGATAAAGAGAACATAACTCAATCCTATAAGTTAGAATTTGATGTTACAAACAATGTAGCAAAATATGAAGCTTTACTTCTAGGGTTGGAATTAGCTAAAAGTCTTAAAATACAAAATTTAAGTGTATTTAGTGACTTAGAGCTCATTGTTAAACAAGTCAGGAATCTTTGTCAAACAAAACATCCTATACTTAGATCTGTTATAGACATTTTTGTGCCTTACAGCAATAAGCATGAAATGTCCATAATCCAAGGGATCCAAAGTCCCTAAACATGTTGTTCCTACCCCTAGAGGAACAAGGCCAACAAACCACAGCAATTCACAGAAGTTCTCCACCAGAAACTGCTCAAAAACAAGTCAATTCAGGATCAATTCAGAAGCTCTACTAGTTGCCTGCGTTGAAATGCAGAGTTTACACTGGCTGGTTGCATTGCAACGCAGGTAGAAGCACTACCAGGGTGCGCTGAGCGGGAAGTGACAAATGTCAGGGTCTCTTGTGAAAGGTGTCAAGACTGTGGAAGCTTCCAGAATCTTCCTCCATGACACTTGCCTTGATGAGTTCGACTAAGTGATGAGTAAGAGGCTCTTAGCCTCCAAGTGGAAGTAAGAACTGACAGAGAGAGAGGACACTAGTCAGATCACAAGCTGACTCATCTTCACTCCAAACATCTATATATAGATCTCTTCTCCATGAGATCTAGAGGCTGGAATTTTGTTATTGCAAAGAATTGCTGTTGGTTTGAGACTGGAATCATTGGGTGCTTAATGCTTTGAAGGGAGGTGAAGATAGGAATTTCATTTGCTGGGAAGGAGATGCTGGATTGGACCTCTCTGGGTTGTATCTCCTCCTGAACCTTGTTATTCATCAATAAAGCTATCTTGGTTTCTCCTATATACTGATGTGTCTTTGATGTATGATTGCATTAGTGTATTTGGTTTATTTCTAATCCTGAACTAGTTATGAATGTGAATATATGTCTTTGTGTAGTGTTCTTCTCTTGTGATCTTGCAGGAACCTGTTGAAGCTGGGCGAGCGAGAAGGCAAGTAGCTGTGAACTCCCGAAGAGAAGAGAAACCGGATCGAGGGACAAATGGAAGACACCGGTAAGTCCATCTATTTCTCTTCATTCTCATTTCATAAAGGAAGAATACTAGAATAGCTGTCTTTGTTTGTTGCTAAGGCACTGTCACACCTTAGGTGCATAGGATCGTCCTACATAGGCATTTTTCCCCACAAAAAATTGGCGACTCCGCTGGGGAAGATTTGTTTAGTCATTTTATTTGTGTTTCTATCATTGTTTGTTTCATAGACTCAACAACAGCAATCAAACTGCATCTGCTATTCTCAGATGCAAAGTAGACAGCTGCCGCTTTGATCCAATCACTGGATTTGTCTATGATCTGAACAATGGACTCACAAATGATTTGATAATCCTTTGTGATAGATCTTAGTCCTCCCTCAAAGCATCCCTTTGATTGCACCTTGCTTGTTGCTTTTATTTGGCCTGAAACTGTAGATTAAATAGCAAACCGTGACCCAGAACCCAGAGAAACAACTCTCGTTTCTTCAGCGCAGGCTCTGTGAAGAGACTCTGCATTTCAACGCAGTTCCCGTGAAGGCTACCTGTGCTGAAATTCAGTTTCCCTTCTATACAGGTGCGCTGATCCAGTTTTGCCTTGTGCAGCTGGGGTTCTCTGCTCTGTTTTGCCTTGTTTTGATCTCTGATTTTTGCAGCCTGTAACCAGCATAGGTACCTGTCTGATAACCCCTTTTCTATGCTTAAATTCCATCTCCTTTTGTACAAAATACTGTGAGTGTTTTTATGTGT
This sequence comes from Pinus tabuliformis, assembly GCA_031772625.1. Taxonomy (NCBI): domain Eukaryota; kingdom Viridiplantae; phylum Streptophyta; class Pinopsida; order Pinales; family Pinaceae; genus Pinus; species Pinus tabuliformis. The sequence goes on along the minus strand of CM062812.1, from coordinate 930,744,377 downwards.
TTGTGGCATCATTTACAGTCTCCTTTTGCATGAGTGAAATAGTCATCCTGTAGCCCTTGATTCAGATCTGTTGATTGTGATCTTAGGAGAGAGTTCATTGGCTGTTTACAGATTGGTTATACATTCATTTTTGCTTTTGGTTTGAGTTTGTCTCTTTTAAGTGTCAAAACAAGTAGTTCATTTCGAAAATCGTTAAGTGTTGTAATCTCTTCTACCCTTTCTGATTTCGAAAAAGTAAACTTGTTTGTAGTGATCATTTAAAAGCAAATTCAAAGTTGTGCAAAAAGCTTTATTTTTAGGCATCAATATTAAGAAAGCAGAAAACAAACACCTGCATTGTGCATTTTCATCTTGATAGTTTGCATGTTTGATTTAGGAAAAGTACATTTTAGAGTGTGCTGATTGCTCTTTGAGAAAAGATGGTGTCTTTCTTTTCCCTTTGTAGCTAGGATTTTCATTGTTGAAAAAGAGATAAAATTTGCTTATCATCTTTTAGATTGCATTTAGGAAGTTGTCTATACATCTCGTGGTGAACCTCAAAAGGCAAACTTCTAAGAAAGATCAACATAAAATAAACTGAATGAACTTAATAACGCTTTGTAACATAACGCACAACATAGAGGTCTAGGCTAGAGACGTGTTCCGGCGTCGTAAAACCTGGTATCTGTTGGCCTCGCTGATGGTGGGTGATTCCTCCTGAGAGACCAAAAGTGCCATAACGGATTGTGCTCCCACGTACCGTCGCGTATATATTGGGAGACCCCTATAGGCTTAAAACCTTTATCCTTAGGAAGCCGTGTCGACCGCCCTACTGATCGCAATGCACCGAACACAGCATTCGGGAAGACTAATTGCCGTACCGTAAAACGTATTCTGCAGTTTTGTGATTGGTTTGGCACACCCTCTACCTAGATCTCCAGAGCAGTTCCTTTTGGCCTTTTTCAGACTCTATAACGGAAAAATTCCATCCGAGCATTTGTCACTTCGGGCTCGTTAAAACATCGAAGGCGACTAGAGTCATCTTTAGCTTTTTCTCGACTCTTTAAAACTGAAAAAGCAAGTTGTGTCTAAAGCGTCATTAAAATTTATTTTAACGGAATAATCAATCACCCTTATTCCCGCGTTGATCTTTCAGTTGAGAAAATGGAGCCCTCCAACCAAGGAATTCCCCTTGGTGGAAATCCTAGTCCCTTCTCCTCTTGGGGAGATGTTGGAGCGCCCCATATGGCCACATTTTCGCTTCCAGGACTGACAATAGGCTTGCCTGTCTGGCTCTTCTCAACTAATGTTGTTCAAAACACCACTACTCCTGAACAGTCGAATCAGCAGTTAGACCAGTCCAGAGCTGACCACCAGCCTTCCACTTCCTATAACTCTTCCTCTCCTCCTTCCTCTTCGCATGATGGAGCCGGCAAAGCCAAAAGCCAAGCTCCTAAGGAGAAGAAGGAGAAGAAGAAGAAAGAGAAGAAGAAGAAGGAGCCAAAAGCGACTGGGGGCAAGCGAATGGCATCTAACGAAAATCCACACACTGCACTGACTAGGCCTAAATCGCCATGTGTCATATGCAAGGGAGACCACTTTCACAGAGATTGTCCCTGCATCCCTCGGATACTAAGGGACTGGTCTCCCCGCTTGCACAATTCGGTTGCGTCAACCTCTGATAGCCATGTTGACAGCACACCGTCAACTAGTGAAAGTGAAGCCACAGGACAGAGAGGGAAAGCTAGATTTCCCTGCAAACTGTGTGAAGGCAACCATGCCATCCACCGTTGTCCCTTCTTAGACGAGGCTAAGAGAGTTTTGGAAGATCGCCCGATTTTACGAGCGCAACTTCCTCCTGGATATCAAAAACTCCTGCCAAGTCCTTCACCAGTTGAGAATCCGGCTGGCCCGCCCAGGTGGTCAGCCGAAGCACCTATCATTGAGGATGAACCGTCTGAATCCATACCTGACGAAAGTCAAAAGGTTGAGGCGGCAGTTGACCCGGTTTTGCCTTCAGAGGCTCTCTCCTCGAATGATACCATCACAGAAGAGAATAAAGACGACACCGTCCAAATTCTCTTCATCAACACAGACTCCAACGAACAAGGGGGCAATGTGCCCATTCCTTTATCGCAGGAAGGAACTTCGTCAGGGTCATACCCGGCCGTATATTCGGTCCCACCACCAAGCAACCTAGTTGTGTCCTTCGACTGGAACCAACTAGGTAGACCCCGGTTGCCAGCAGCCATACCATTCAGAATTATCGTCCAAATATACAGAATGGTAATGGCTAGCACTATCATTGATGAGGGGGCATCTGTGAGTATCCTTTCCTCTATTGCTTGGAAAGCGCTTGGTTCGCCAGCGCTTTTGCCTGAAATGAGAAATCTGACAGGCTTCGATAAAGGAACCAGTCGACCTTTAGGGATCCTCCCCAATGTGCCCATAACATTGAAAGGGAAGACCGTTCAAATGAACGTGATGGTCGTTCAAGGACCCTTGGATTATAACCTACTCCTTGGACGAGACTATATATATTGCATGAGAGCCATCGTCTCATCACTCTTTAGAGTAATGTGTTTTCCGCATGAAGGAAGAATGGTCAAGCTCGTGGACCAACTTTCATTCCCCGGATCACGCATCGCAAATAGTCATATACCACCCCTAAATGGTCTCTTCACTCAAGAAATGTCTCAACCCACGGTCCGTCCTCCTGATGAGCGCGAGTAATCCGGGAGGATATGACTGGAACGCAGGGGGCATGCATCCTGGTCTGCTTCGGCAGGAAAACTTTGGGTATAGGGTAGGTTTCCACGGGAGAATATGACTAGTCTGTACCCCGTCCGTGGTTGGAAGAGGGGTTATTCTAGAATAGGATTCTTTTGTCAAAGTTACGTGTTTGGCGCCAAAGTCATTCACCTTTGTCTATCTCGGTAGACACCGCCGAAGAAGTGTTTTGTTTGGAAGGCAAACGAAACTATCTTTGGGTAGCCTGAAAGAGGTAGGCCTCTCTCGTTAAAACAATTGTTTTGGTGGAGGAGAAGTAGAGGTAACCTTGAAACTCTGTTTTATACCTGGGGGCATGCAAACCTTTTGGAGTGCAAGCAAGGGCGGCTATTTATTTTTTAAATTTTTAGGTCCTCCCTTTAAACCTGTAGGTCTAACCCTTTAAACTCGTAGGATTAGTCGTAACCGAACTTGCATAACGAAAGGATTGGAGCAAAGCTTTGTAGATGAAGCTCCATAAAAAATAGAATCTTAATGAGACATTCTTACCTTATGACTGGATAATCGAGCAGTTTTAGCACACAGTTCATGCTCGTTAAAAAATAAACGCAAGATCCGAGCAGTTTTAGCGCATAGTTCATGCTCGTTAAAAAATAAACATAAGATCGAGCAAATGTTTCCACCCGTGTTTAAGCTCGTTAAAAAATGAACTATTCCGGTAGATAACCGCGGTGAACGTAATATCATCAGCCATTAAAGCCTTGGTCGTGTTTGCCCACCACTTCCACTTTTCCATTGGCCGATCATTCACCTCCATATGATTGTTTACCCATTTTGAGGAACAGCTGCGAAGAGTGATTTCACTAGCCATCCTTGTGACACTGCCGTGATTTGGAAATTCCAATCCCTCCCTGGAATCAGCTGCTACCCCTGTTTATCACTCGTTCCTCAAAAGACGAGTCTTCTTTAAGCTCTTTTCATCTGACTCGTAAAATATGAAAAGGTTGCCGAGTTTTGGCCTTCCAGCTCGTTAAAGCGACCGGAAGAGCTATCCCTCCTCTAGATTTTAATCTTTTTGGACCTGAGGGATTATTGCACAAAAAGATCGAGCGCTTGTTTTATTCGGCTCGTTAAAAAAGATCGAAAATTCATCCCTTCTGTATTGTTTTATACTTTTTCGGACTTAAGGGATTAGATGACGAAAAAGGACCTTTGGAGTTAACTTTATGTACCTTTTCAGACTCTCTAAAAATGAAAAGGACCGAGTTATCCTTGTCGTTAGACTCGTTAAATGCATTAAATAGCGACAAACTTGTCTTTAGACGAGAACGAGTTTCCCTATCGCTAGGCTCGTTAAAACATAGTGATGGGCTTGCCCGAAGGGCAGGTTATAGAACAAGCATATGTTATCCTCCTCAAGCTTGACAAAAATAAAGAGGTACTGGTCAGCAATGACTGGGGAAAAATTGGGAGAAACTAAAGAAAACTTTGATGGTAGCAAGTCGCTCTTGAACATGACACTTTTCCTCCGTACCACAATCGGGTTGGGTTGTTTCATTCACCGGTCACATCACCATGGTCTCGCCATACCATCCATATTTGGGGTAATGCTACCGATCCATCGTATCAGTGTCGCCATATGTTCAAGAGAAGTCGTTCAGAGAAGTCACCTGTGTCCCATCCACTACCATACATTATACTCTTTCATGACCGCCACCCTGAATCATATATCACCAGATCGTTTTCACCTCCATCAAAATCATTAGCTCCGTTCCGTGTCATTGATGTGGGATTCATTAAGGCCCTCCTTTGACAGATCGCTTCTTGTCGACATCAGCTCATTATCCAAGAAGTTGATCTAGGAACACCCCCCTTCAGTACTTTGAAGCTTGCATGCCTCAATGGCAAGTTTCTCACTTCCGGCGACAGGTATACATCAATGACCTTCGACCGAAAGATTTTGCGTGGTGTTCGACGCCAAGTCCTCTATTCACACCACGTAAATTGTACTGCAGTACCTTGAGGGTCGTCATCATTATCGGTGATTCCTCTCGCGCTTGTTAACAATTTACATCATTGACTGGTAATCAAGCGATGTCTTTCCATGTTCGACTTCAGAGCAATTCTCACATGGATCGACTTGTACTTAGAGTGAAGATCGGACGAGATTGAAGACCCCGGATCTAGTTTCATCCATCCAGGCTGCGATATATATTCAGGAAATAAAGACATGGAAATGTACAGCTTTGCAAGCGCAGATAATCATCCTACCAAAAGTATGATGGCTCTTTCAGAATCATCAGTCTATCATCAGACGATTGTCTGTTATATGTACATGAAAATGAATTTATAAAGCTGAGCATGGGAATGCCCGCTTCAGCTAGATCATGAAAAAAGTATGAAAATAATGTATTGTATTGTATTGTATTACAGGTCTCCTCCCAGCAATGAATGAACTTCGGATCCTCCTAATAAAGCATTTCACCCGATAAACGACCTCATACTTTAGGGGGCAACTGTTATAGACATTTTTGTGCCTTACAACAATAAGCATGAAATGTCCATAATCCAAGGGATCCAAAGTCCCTAAACATGTTGTTCCTACCCCTAGAGGAACAAGGCCAACAAACCACAGCAATTCACAGAAGTTCTCCACCAGAAACTGCTCAAAAACAAGTCAATTCAGGATCAATTCAGAAGCTCTACTAGTTGCCTGCGTTGAAATGCAGAGTTTACACTGGCTGGTTGCATTGCAACGCAGGTAGAAGCACTACCAGGGTGCACTGAGCGGGAAGTGACAAATGTCAGGGTCTCTTGTGAAAGGTGTCAAGACTGTGGAAGCTTCCAGAATCTTCCTCCATGACACTTGCCTTGATGAGTTCGACTAAGTGATGAGTAAGAGGCTCTTAGCCTCCAAGTGGAAGTAAGAACTGACAGAGAGAGAGGACACTAGTCAGATCACAAGCTGACTCATCTTCACTCCAAACATCTATATATAGATCTCTTCTCCATGAGATCTAGAGGCTGGAATTTTGTTATTGTAAAGAATTGCTGTTGGTTTGAGACTGGAATCATTGGGTGCTTAATGCTTTGAAGGGAGGTGAAGATAGGAATTTCATTTGCTGGGAAGGAGATGCTGGATTGGACCTCTCTGGGTTGTATCTCTTCCTGAACCTTGTTATTCATCAATAAAGCTATCTTGGTTTCTCCTATATACTGATGTGTCTTTGATGTATGATTGCATTAGTGTATTTGGTTTATTTCTAATCCTGAACTAGTTATGAATGTGAATATATGTCTTTGTGTAGTGTTCTTCTCTTGTGATCTTGCAGGAACCTGTTGAAGCTGGGCGAGCGAGAAGACAAGTAGCTGTGAACTCCTGAAGAGAAGAGAAACCGGATCGAGGGACAAACGGAAGACACCGGTAAGTCCATCTATTTCTCTTCATTCTCATTTCATAAAGGAAGAATACTAGAATAGCTGTCTTTGTTTGTTGCTAAGGCACTGTCACACCTTAGGTGCATAGGATCGTCCTGCATAGGCATTTTTCCCCACAACAAGATCATACATAAATGGGGTATGGGACTCAGTGGATAATTTCTTTCAGGCATTTAACATCACTGTTATTCCAAGAAATGAAAATATTCATGCAGATTCTTTAGCTGTTTCAGCTAGTTCTTTTAAAATTCCTGATCAAATACAGTTACAATATCAGATTCAAGTAAAATACAGACCATCAATTCTTGATAATCTTAAATATTGGCAAATATTTGAAGATGATGAACAACTAAAGTCATTTTTGCAGGTAATTGATGAATTTTCAGTCTTACAAATCGAAGAAGAACAACTTGATGATAAAGAGTTGAATAATGAAAATGAAACTTCACAATTAAACTAAAAAATAACTGATCATAACATCATTCAATTACCCACCAATTTCATCCCAAAGGGCTTAGTCCCTCTTGAAAAACTGTTTGACCATAATGATGTTCCAAAAAACTGATTATCAGATTCATCTGAAGAAGATATAGAAGAATGCAACATAGGATCTCAAGAAGAAACCAGAAATGTTAAAATCTCTGCATCATTACCAAAGGAAATAAAAGATAAATATCTAGCTCTCCTTAGGAGTTACAAAGATGTTTTTTCTTGGTCTTATGATGAGCTAAAAACCTATGATACATCACTCATCAAACATAAAATTCCTTTGAAACCAGATGTTAAACCTTTTAAGAAAAATTTAAGGAGAATAAATCCAGTCTTGCTACCCACAATTGAAAAAGAACTTAAAAAGCTACTAGATGCCAAGATCATAGTTCCCTTAAGATATTCTGATTGGATATCAAATTTGGTTCTAGTTAGAAAGAAAAATGGTGAAATTAGATTGTGTGTGGATTTCAGGAACTTAAACAAGTCATCCTTAAAAGATAATTATCCATTACCCAAGATGGATCAATTACTTCAAAGGGTTTCTGGTTCTAATAGAATTTCTATGTTAGATGGTTTTTCTGGATATAATCAGATTATGGTGAGCCCAGATGATAGAGAAAAGACAACATTCACAACTCCTTGGGGTACATTCATGTATGCAAGGATGCCTTTTGGACTAACAAACGCTAGAGCTACTTTCCAAAGAGCCATGGATCTAGCATTTGTTGGTAAGATTAACAAGTTTGTTGTCATTTATCTAGATGATTTAATTGTATTTTCAAATTCAGATCAAAAACATTTAAAACACTTGAGAAAGGTTTTTGATAGGTGCAGAAAGTTTGGGATATCACTAAATCCAAAGAAGTCCTTGTTTTCCATTAAAGAAGGAAAATTATTGGGTCATATTATTTCAAAGGAAGGAGTAGTCATTGACCCAAAAAGAGTTTCAGCCATCCAAGCACTTTCATTACCAAGGAATAAAAAGGAAGTTCAAGCTTTTCTTGGGAAAATCAACTTTCTGAGGAGATTCATACCTAACTATGCTGAAATAGTTAAAGATATCACTGATATGATGAGAAAGGGCCATGAGGTAAAATGGATAGTTCAAGCAAGATTTTCTTTTAACCAAATTAAGAAATCCATCTCTAAAGCCCCGTATTAGCTAGTCCAGACTATTCTAAACCCTTCAACATTTTTTCCTTTGCTTTTGAAAACACCCTAGCTGCCATCCTTTTGTAAAAAAATGAAGTTGGAGATGACCAACGTATTGCCTTTTTTAGTAAAGTCACGAGAGATGTTGAATTAAAATATGACATTATTGAAAAACAAGCTTATGGATTAGTTCACACCTTGAAATCTTTTAGAGTCTATATTTGTCATTCTTCCGTTATTGCATATGTTCCAAAGAATGTTGTTAAAACTGTCATATCACAATCTGATACAGATGGTCGAAGAGGAAGATGGATCACCAAGATATTAGAATTTGATCTCATTATCAAAACTACAAAGTTGATAAAGGGTCAGGGTTTAGCCAAACTGTTAGCAAAATCCAATTGTAAAGTTTTGGGGATAAATTCTGTGATGCAAATTTCAGCTGAGAAGAATCCACAAGAACCTTCTCCAACTGAGAAGAATCCAGAGGAACCTTCTCCAACAGAGAAGAATCCACAAGAACCTTCTCCAACTGAGGATAATCCACAAGAACCTTCTCCAACAGAGGAGAACCCACAAGAACCTTCTCCAACAGAGGAGAACCCACAAGAACCTTCTCCAACAGAGAAGAATCTACAAGAACCTCCATATTTAGCTGAACCCATTCCCCTTCCACTCCACATCAATGAGAATTTCCTTCTTTCTGAATGGTACACTAATATTATGCATTTTCTTCGAGATTTTGAGTATCCACCTGGATTCACAAAAAATCAATGCAAAAACCTCAAGTTAAAGGCCATAAAATATTGCATCATCAATGCAAATCTATATTGGAAGGATCCACTAAACATCCTTTTATTATGCTTAACAGAAAGTGAGATAGAAGGAGTTATAGATCAGTTTCATGCAGGTATTTGTGGGGGTCATTATGCTTGGAGAGAAACAACATACAAAATTTTAAGAGCTGGGTTTTATTGGCCCAAATTATTTTCACAAGTAGGAGAAAATGTTAGAGCTTGCATACCATGTCAATTTTTTGCTGGAAAGAAAAAATTATCATCACTCCCTCTAGTTCTAGTTCTAGTTGAAAGACCTTTCCTACAGTGGGGATTAGACTTTATTGGGGAGATTCACCCAACCTCCAGTAATCAGCACAGATGGATTTTGACTGCCACAGACTATTTTACAAAGTGGGTAGAAGCCATACCAGTCAGGAATGCTACTAATACTGTTGTTATTAAATTCATTGAAGAGAACATTCTATCTAGATTTGGATGTCCTCAACAAATAGTTACAGACAATGCACAGGCATTCAGTAGTGTCAAAATGATTGAATTTTGCCAAAAATATCAAATTCTTCTACATCATTCTACTCCTTATTATCCTCAAGGAAATGGATTGGTAGAGTCATCAAACAAAATTCTAGTCAAGGTCATTAAAAAGGTACTTGCAGATCACAAAATAAATTGGGACAACCATCTCAAGTATGCAGTCTAGGAAAATAGAATTTCACCAAAAATATCAACAGGTAAATCACCTTTTCAACTTGTTTATGGCACTGAGGCACTTTTTCCTACACAACTAGCTTTTCTTGTTGTCAAATTCTTACAAGAAGAAAACCAAGAGCTTGATGATTTTTCTAGGAGAATCAATCAGATCATAGAACTTAATGAAGACAGGGATGAAGTCCAATATAAGCTTAGGAAATATCAGAACAAAATGAAAAGCTTATTTGACAGAAAGGCTAGAGAAAGAGACTTCAAGGAAGGAGATTTAGTACTAAAATGGGATGCTAGAAGAGAAGAAAAGGGAAAGCATGGAAAGTTTGACAATCTCTGGTTGGGACCTTTCAACATTGCACAGGTTAAAGGCAACAATACTTTTGTTTTGTAGAACTTAGAAGGCCAATATTCTTCATTTCCAGTCAATGGAAAATATTTGAAACACTACATTCAGTACTGAGATTGATTTAATCATTCATCATTTGTACATTACCAGTTTGTTACATTTTTCTGCAAGTGTGATTATTTTTTCAGCAAAGACTCCATTAGCTCAAGGAGAAGGCACTTGGATTTGCATGTTCTTTGCATCCTATAGGAGGAAGCAGTCCCCAGTTGGAGCTGATGTTGTAACATTATTTGTTTTGATAAGTTAGATGTTCGATGTGTGTGTGTATATATATTGATATTGTAAAAAAGGGATAAAAGAAAAAAACACAAAAATAGAAAAAGAGAAAAAGAAAAGAAAAAATAGAAAATAATGAAAATCCCAAAGAATAAAGCATGCTAGTTTAAATTCTGCTCATTTATTTATTAATTGTGTTTAATTTATTGTAAGCATGATTAGATTAAACTTAAATTAAAGTTATTTGTAAATAAATAATGACAATGCCTTTTGTTGTTTTCTGCTATAATTCTCAAAGTTTTCGGTGGTTGATGATCCCGAGCGTGGAGATCAAGGCTCCGCAGCCACTCCGCAGCCCCCTAGCCCCTCCGATGTTTAATAAAAGGGGGGGGGGGGGTACGAAAAAGTGGTCCACCCCAAAACCACCTCTGCCACGTGCTCTCCACATAGCTACTCCGCACCCCCCACTCCAAAACCGCAAACCACTTGCTACTCCCTCCCCCCCCCCAAAAAAAAAAAAAATCCACCTTCCCACACCCAGCCAATCGTTATGCCTCTTCTCCCACACCATTTAACTGATATTACCCAATAAAAACATTTCAACCAACCAAAAGTCCTTTTATTTGTTTTCTTTGAAGCTGACTGGCTAACCATCATCCCCTGCCCTGCCAAACCAAAATTCAATCATTTGTGACTAGTACCACACTGAACAACTGCCCAAGTTATCAACAAAGATTTTCACACACTGCTACCTATCATTCAACAACAAAATCATTAATTTTTTAGGTAATTGTAGTCGTTTCACCCTTCTTTTTTAGTCATGGATTCTAAAAAGAAATCTAATGTTATGGAAAACCCCATGCTTCCCCCTACCATTGATTTAGATCATCAACCTTTAGTTGACAAATACTTCAAAATTGCTGAAACCAACTATGAGTTCGATCTCTATGAACTCCACAATTGGTTAAAATAGAAATTCATTGACCAAAGTGATGAAATAAACCTCTGGCAGTCCTCCTTACCCCAGTTCAACATTCCACAGACCCACCATTTCCCAGATTTTGTTGTATGGTGTCATGATAGGTATATTCCCACTCAAAGAGTAACAGTTTCTATAGATTCAAAACACTGAACCCTTGCATCGATTTTCTCTAGAATATCTCATGGACATTTACAAAAATCTTGACTTTCCCCAGAGAGCTAAATTAAATGAAACCTTTTTACCAAAAGATGTCTAATTACCTAAAACTAACCCACCTTATCAATCATTTATGTTTCTAGAAATGACCAAGCAGATTATATCCATTGCCTCATGTTTGTTAGGTTATCATTTTGATCAGTGGGTCGATGAGGTCTTAATAGGTTTTCTATCAATTTTCTCCACAAATGAAAATCCTTCTCTGATTTTCAATTATAGTGAATACTTAGTAGAGTTAATTCATGAAATTGCCTGCACAAGGAGTGTTCAAGTATACCTTTGTTTTAGTATACTTGTTTCCAAGAATTGGGACAGAGATCAGGAAAATCCTACATCTCAGTGAACATACCAAAATGGGAGAATGGTATTTATACCAAAATTATATAGAGATTAGGATATATGGATGTGAGCTTCCCCCATTAAAATTACCTAAATTTTTTCGTATTCGTATATTTGCATTATAGTATATCAGACAAATGATCAACATGGATTAACTACATTTTGTTGCAGTGTTGGCTTGAGGGGGCCTGACCCAGGTTCGGTGTTATTTAGCCAAACACATCCCTACACTACTGGCCCTTTCGGCATCAGCCCACGGCGCGCAAACCGAAGTCTCACCCGAAGCAGTATGGGGGGATGTTGGAACCAAGTTTCCCCACCCTTGAGATGGTTGTGATGTCGTTTGATCTCTTCTATCCTTGCCTTTGCGTAGGTGACCTTGCTCTAGGTCTTGTAAGACAAACCCTCTATTCTGGCTTTCAATACCTTCGCGAAAGTACATGATCGACCTTTGCGCAGCTCTAACTTGTAGCTCAGGTACTTTTGCGCTGCCATAGCAGCATGCCGTGCAGATTCCTCAATTATCCTAAGTGTTTTGCTTATCTTGTCAAATAGTTAAAGTTATCACTGCGCATGCAGATATTTGTGATTGTGTTAAATTATTCAATGTAATTACATTCAGTCACGCATCATATAAGAATAATAACAGAAATTCATACACAACATATCCAAACCCATTAACAGAACAAATACATAAAAATTTCAGAATAACTCCTTTTATTAATATCTTCCAAGTATTACAGACTCTGTTCACCCCGCACACATAGCTGCAGGTGTCCACGCACTCAGCTGCGGACTTCTACCCTAGGCCTCTATGCACTCAGCTGCAGAGCCTCTACCTACGCTACAACCCAAGACTTAGACTTCTTGCTCTAAAGCTATGACTCTCTTCCTTGTCCCATTGATCGATTGATGCCCCTAACTACTTAGAGCATAGCTCTTTTTATACAATCCCATGGCTCGTGGACCATGGGTAAATCTCTTACAGCTGACATTACTTTACAAAACTAAGGGTGGACTACCCTTTGTGACACCTAGTACCTTCGCGCTCCGCGACCACAAAATGTGGAGTCTTTACAATAATATTACAAAAACATGGGCTTTTAGCCCCAAAACTGCCCTTGGGGGATCTCGCTCCCAACAGGCCCCCAACACAAACATCATGACTCTCCCTCGAGTCACTCACTAGGCGTGGTGATCTGAAAATGGAATGTACTTGTTTAAGGGTGCAAGGTATCCATTTTCAATTATGTAAATGAGTGCACAAATACTCCAAGTTTAAATCTGCAAATATGTGCACTTCTTATTTCTAATACAGAGATTGACTGTAGGGGAATTTACTGGATATTTCACCTCTAAAGAGAGGATGAGATCCAAAAGCTACCTGGCCCTCTACAGAATCTGCCTAAAGAAATAAAAAGTAAACACTTAAATTCAATTAAAAACAAGACCTTGCTTGAACTTAACATTATGCAGAATCTTAGCTTGAAAGAGATGTATGTCTTTTCTTCTGTTTATGTGTTTTAACTTGATTTGTTTCAGATGATATTAAACATATATATCAAACATATAAGGCAGCAAATAAACATCACATATAACAACAAATTTAATAAGGAGTTCACCCCAATCGCGTGGGCTACGTCTCCTGTGAGCTCTAGTCAACTAGACTTGGCTCTTTGGGATTATGGATTGAATTCTTTTACAAGTTCCACACTCAACTCCAAAAGGTTACTGACTGAATATATGGGTTTAGAAAAACCATATACATCCCTGTCATGGTTCTCCACTTTGTGCAGGCAGATCTAGGCTCCCTTGGTCTTGATTCCTTCAGTAGGTGCACTAAGATTCCCTGAGCTTATTAATGGCACAAACTCCTTCAAAATGCCTCAAATGTCTCTGAAACCTCTACTACTGTCTCCATCACATATGTGACATAAACAAATTACTGTTCATTTGCTCAAAATGAGCACTGCATCCCCAATCTAGGCCTTCTCCCATGGATGGCTCTGGGCTACCTGAAACTTCTCTTCAGCATCTCAGCCTTTATAAGTCACCAAATGCTTCTGAAAACACCTTCATTGAATTCAAAAGGTTCCTTACAGCAGAAATAGGCTTTTGTTTCACCTCAAACAGATGAACCTAGCCCAACAAAACTCAATCACTGAAATGGCCCTGGTGGCCCTGAAAGCTTCCCTGAAGCTAAATAGTGAGAAGAATGCCTCAACAGAAAAAACAAGCTGTAGAAATGAATTCAGAATGCTGAAAAACTTTAGGAATGACCTTCGTTCCACTTTCAATGGCTGCACACATCCCAATGCAGCTCCCAAACTGATTTGGCTCTAGTGGCTCCTGGAACTTCCACGAAGCAAAAACACCTGCAAATGACCTCAGATGGCTGTGAAACCTATGCCAATGGCTTCAGAAGGTCGAAGAGACCCAAAATAAAATAAAAAATTCGTCCAAAAAAGGACTTTCCTAGCCAAAGTTATGGCTCATCGAAGATTTCCTCCAGTTTGGCCTTGAATCACTCCAGCTAAATGTAGTGGAAGTTCAGTTAGCTCCGCCAACTATGGCGAGACCGCCCAAATTTGGCGCTCCGCAAAATTTTCCGCCATGCTAACTGGCTGTTACGGTTGGCTTAACTGTAGTTGGAGTAATTGCATGTGATCACATTTTAGGCTGGGAGTTTGTTATTGGATTTCGTGCCAGAGGTTTCGGTTAACGGGTAGTTATCTTAACTCCGCTTTGTTATACCATGTGAACACGTCCCACACATTAAATGGAAGACCGTTGGAATCACGGCGGCGGTTTGGGGTTAAGGCCCTCGGTTTCGGGGCTGTGGACACATGTGATGGGGGCTGGCCCCCTTTAAGCCCCGCCCAAACATAACACAACCTTTTAATATTGTTAACTTTGCCACCGTATTAAGTTCGATCCCATTGGTTCCTTAGTAATGCGTTGTAATGTTGTTTGAATGGTCGTGGGTTCACAATCCAGCCAAAATTTTAAACATATGCGTGCGTTATGATGACGTCACTCTGGCCATGTGGCAGCCTCCGGGCCTGCCACGTGGCACCATGCCATTCGTTGCCTAAAACAGAATATTCCAAAGAATATTCTATGGAATATTTTATTTTAATTTTTTTATTTGAAAAATTCAAAATTTCAATGTTATTGGGCAATTCTTCTTTTTGGCATAACTTTCTCATACGGCGACCGTTTTCCAAACTGTTCATGGCGCTGGAATCAGGAAGACGAGCTCTATCTGATCGTTTGGGTTTGAACTAGTTCTGAGCACTTTCATTTTGAGCATTTTACGACACTTGGTCCTGAGCTCCTGATCACACTTCCCAAATGAAAAGGTTTTTGGTCCCAAAAAGCTTACTAAATCTATGAACTGAACTGTACAACATTTGAGAGAACACAAACATCCTCTTCTGTTCAACCAAATGAACATACTGATGCCAAAATTTTCTGCCTTATCAACTGTCGTCATGACGAATGTTGTTGCATAAGCCAAGTACTTGTCGAATCCCGACCAAGCTTGCTTGCCAGACAAACTGAAAATTTGCAGAAACCAGCAATGAAACTTGCTGATATTTGAGCCCTCTTTGCTTGCATGCTTTCCCATCTCATATAATTGTGCACTGCTTTGCACCAAATTCTTTCCCTGCACCAAATGACACCAAAGGTACTTGTGCAACAAGACAATCATCAATAACAAGTTGTCTTGAAATATACTGAACAATGGACTCAACCATCAACATAGCAAGTGTGTACACAACTGACACAAGTCGACAAAACATGTGCACCACAATCGACACAAGTCGATAATCAAAGTGCGACACAATCGACACAAGTCGATAAGCAATGTGTGACACAATCGACAATGTAAAAGTGTGCTCACAAGCGACACTAGTCGACCAACAACAAGATACATTTACAAACACCTATGCATGTATCATGTACAATGAACTATATACAGTTCGAAAAATACACCTACAACATCTATGTACAGGTGTAACTTCAACTCTTCTTTTCTAAGACCAACAGGTACATCAACCCAATAAACAACATGTGGGTGACAAGAGCTGAAATGAAAACATTGCTCCATGGCGAGATTTTGCAACAACAAAACAAAACATGCATACATCCAACGTTTGTATGTACAAAAAGAGTACGTCTTATTGTGTCAAGAAGTCCATCCACTTCTTACCAAGCCACTTCAATGGCAATTTTTGCTGCTGCAACTTTTCCTCATGTGAAACTTCCCTTTCCACATCAATAATGGAATTCGTGGTTCCACCTTTACCAATCTTCTTGTCCTCTTGCTGCATGTGTGTGGGACGATGAGTTGGATGTAAAGTCCAACAATGAGAGACAACATGTCCCTTCTTTTGGAAAAAAGTGCAAATCTTGTGCACCTTCTTTGAAGGTAGTCTTTGCTTCATCTATTCCCTGTATGCTTTCTTCCTCATCCAGCATCTTGAAACATGATGATTAAATTGACCACAATATGTACAAGGAAACTTTCTTCCATTAAAGCATGTAAAATTTTCATGCCTGGTAGAAACACAATCGAATTGATCATGAGAAGATTTATACCTCTTGTGCTGCTTTGCATGTTCATCCTTTTTGCCTCCATGAGGAGATGAACTAGTAGAGGCTTCAACTTTCTTTTGCAGACAAACATCTTCGTTCTTGTCTTGAAAACTGCCTAACATAGCATGCTTGCCATAAGCTGCATGTCTACCATCTTCTTGCTGCAAAAAAGGATTAAAGCAATGGCAATCATCTTTGAAACAAATTTGACATATTTGTCTCATGGAACTTGGGACAAAAGTTCTCTTTGTATTAGCCTCACATGCCTTCATGGCTTTTGAGTCTTTGCCATTAGATTGTACATAACCCAGTCCAAGATTCTTGGATTGTTCCTCAATAGGAATGGTTTCAGTCATGCCTTGTCCATGCTTTCCTAATCCTTTGCCTTCATAACCCATCTTAATCATGAGCTTGGATCCTATTCCCCTGGTATGCTTTTCGAAAGATCCTACACATCTTTCTAAAGAGGAAACTGAAGACAAATTAGAATGGATTACCTCTTTCTCACGCATGTTCTTGGTCAAAGCCTCTTGGGCTTGCTGAAGTTGCAACTCCATATCATGCAATCTTTGAAGAATTTCTTCCTTCTCCTGCTTCATGGCCAACAATTTCTCATGAAGCACTGTGCTTTCTCTTCTATCCTCAAACAGGATCTGCACCATATCCTTCAAGATAAGGAATTCACGCTTCATATCCTCATCGAAGAACCTTGTGAAGGAGAAATATTCACTTGATGAAGTTGTCATTATAATATCAATGAACCAATTAACTTCAACAATGTGCTTAAAGCTTTTCAAAACAAATGACAAAGCTTTTCACCCAAATGTCTTTACAACCATCACATTCAAGCAGCCAACAATACACAAATCAAGTGAAAATCTTGTTGTGATTTTGAGGTCCTTTGGGGTAAGGAAAATATCTGCTATTCCTTTTTGTCTTCTCCAATACTTAGCTAATCAATGGCTATCCCCAAACTTCAGCAAACTCAAACAACATGTAGTTTGCAAAATAGTAAAGCAGCCAATCTTCAACACTGCTTAAAACACCTTTCAAGCTATACAATCAAGCTACTGTGATGTCAATCAAGCAAACCAAGTGCTCTGATACCATCCTGATCTGAAAATGGAATGTACTTGTTTAAGGGTGCAAGGTATCCATTTTCAATTATGTAAATGAGTGCACAAATACTCCAAGTTTAAATCTGCAAATATGTGCACTTCTTATTTCTAATACAGAGATTGACTGTAGGGGCATTTACTGGATATGTCACCTCTAAAGAGAGGATGAGATCCAAAAGCTACCCGGTCCTCTACAGAATCTGCCTAAAGAAATAAAAAGTAAACACTCAGATTCAATTAAAAACAAGACCTTGCTTGAACTTAACATTATGCAGAATCTTAGCTTGAAAGAGATGTATGTCTTTTCTTCTGTTTATGTGTTTTAACTTGATTTGTTTCAGCTGATATTAAACATATATATCAGACATATAAGGCAAAAAATAAACATCACACATAACAGCAAATTTAATAAGGAGTTCACCCCAATCTCGTGGGCTACGTCTCCTGTGAGCTCTAGTCAACTAGACTTGGCTCTTTGGGATTATGGCTTGAATTATTTTACAAGTTCCACACTCAACTCCAAAAGGTTACTGACTGAACCTATGGGTTTAGAAAAACCATTCACATCCCTGTCATGGTTCTCCACTTTGTGCAGGCAGATCTAGGCTCCCTTGGACTTTATTCCTTCAATAGGTGCACTAAGATTCCCTGAGCTTCTTAATGGCACAAACTCCTTCAGAATGCTTCAAATGTCTCTGAAACCTCTGCTACTATCTCCAACACATATCTGACATAAAAGAATTACTGTTCATTTTCTCAAAATGAGCACTGCATCCCCATTCTAGGCCTTTTCCCATGGATGGCTCTGGGCTGCCTGAAACTTCTTTTCAGCATCTCAGCCTTTAAAAGTCTCCAAATTCTTCTGAAAACACCTTCATTGAATTCAGAAGGTTCCTTACAGCAGAAATAGGCTTTTGTTTCACCTCAAACAGATGAACCTAGCCCAACACAACTCAATCACTGAAATGGCCTTAGTGGCCCTGAAAGATTCCCTGAAGCTAAATAGTGAGAAGAATGCCTAAACAGGAAAAAAAAGCTGTAGTAATGGATTCAGAATGCTGAAAACCTTCAGGAATGACCTTCGTTCCACTTTCAATGGCTGCACACATCCCAATGCAGCTCCCAAACTGATTTGGCTCTAGTGGCTCCTGGAACTTCCACGAAGCAAAAACACCTGCAAATGACCTCAGATGGCTGTGAAACCTGTGCCAATGGCTTCAGAAGGTCGAAGAGACCCAAAATAAATAAAAAAAATTCATCCAAAAAAGGACTTTCCTAGCCAAAGTTATGGCTCATTGAAGATTTACTCCAGTTTGGCCTCGAATCACTCCAGCTAACTATAGTGGAAGTTCAGTGAGCTCTGCCAATTATGGCGAGACTGCCCAAATTTGGCGCTCTGCCAAATTTTCCGCCATGCTAACTGGCCGTTACGGTTGGCTTAACTGTAGTTGGAGTAATTGCATGTGAACACATTTCAGGCTGGGAGTTTGTTATTGGATTTCGTGTCGGAGGTTTCGGTTAACGGGCAGTTATCTTAACTCCGCTTTATTATACCATGTGAACATGTCCCACACATTAAACGGAAGACCGTTGGAATCACGGTGGTGGTTTGGGGTTAAGGCCCTCGGTTCCGGGGCTGTGGACATATGTGATGGCGGCTGGCCCCCTTTAAGCCCCGCCCAAACATAACACAACCTTTTAATATTGTTAACTTTGCCACCAAATTAAGTCCGATCCCATTGGTGCATTGGTAATGAGTTGTAATGTTGTTTGAATGGTCGTGGGTTCGATTCACAATCTGGCCAAAATTTTAAACATATGCGCCCGTTATGATGATGTCACTCTGGCCATGTGGCAGCCTCCGGGCCTGCCACGTGGCACCATGCCATTCTTTGCCTAAAACAAAATATTCCAAAGAATATTCTATTGAATATTTTGTTTTAATTTTTTTTGTTGAAAAATTCAAAATTTCAATGTTGTTGGGCAATTCCTCTTTTTGGCATAACTTTCTCATATAGCGACCATTTTCCGAACTATTCACGGCGCCGGAATCAGGAAGACGAGATCTATTCGGTCATTCAGGTTCAAACTAGTTCTGAGTGCTTTCATTTTTGAGCATTTTACGACACTTGGTCCTGAGCTCCTGATCACGTGGAGATCTTTGCGCGAAGCTCATCTAGCTCGACCCTAATGACTGCAACTTTGGCTGTGCACTGAGCTGCTACTTGCTTCACATCTTCGAATATCTTCCCAATTACTGCCCCTGTGCTGTCGGCCTGAAGCTGTTGTTGTGTTGCTTGCAGAGTTGCAAGTTTTCCTTCAATGTTTCCTGTAACTGTATAAGCTTCCTCCAGCCAGGGCTTGAGTCGCGCCTTTAGCACTGCTTCTTTGTGCAACGCTGCGTCCACATGTTTCTTCAGTTGCTTGGCTTCCTGCAGCTTGTCTAACCTCTGTGTCAGCGCGACGGTTCGCGCTGTGCCCTTAACCTTGACATAGCGCTGTTGGAGTTCGTGTGCTTCCATCTCAAGCCTCTAGATGTTTGGGTCCTCCTGCAAGTCAGTCAGCACCTCAAACGACTATTCAAACAATTATGTGTAGTCTTCTACTACACTCTCCACTTCCGCGACTGCTTCTGTGATAGTAGCCACCCATTGTTCCTTTACCTCCAGTGGTGTCAAAGGTTGAGCCCTCAACTGGAGCTTTGTAATCTGCAAGTTCAACTCCAACTAAACCTGCATCATCTCCATACGAGTGTCGTGCACCCCTGTTACCAATTTACGGATGCAGACCTTGACTGGGTCCTCCTCTGGAATGGCTAATTCCGGGACCATTCTGCAGGCCTCCTCCACGACACGTCCTTGCTTTGCACCATCTTCCAACCACGTAGCTCCTCAACTTGGGCAATGTAGTTTATAGTCCCGCGCCTCCTTTCAACTACCTGGAGCACTACGACTGTGCTACTTTCATTTAGTCACTTGGACGAACTTCCATTGTATGGCTTCAAGCGACTGTCATTCACCTTTCCTGGGAAGGGTTCTCCATTTAACTTGACCAGCTGTACCGCTCCTCCATCGGTAATCTCCTTAATAACATAAGGCCCTAACCAGTGCATCCTGAATTTTCCAGGGAATTTATCAAACTTACTATCATACAACAAAACCAGATCATTTACCTTAAATGTGTGTAGCTTGATGTGTCGATCATGCCATGCCTTTTCACGCTGCTTTTGGACCTGCTGGTGAAATCCAGCCAAAAATATTTCTTCTTCGAGCTCATCCAGCTGTGCGAGCCTCTCTTCCAGGGCTCCACAATCTATCATACCTGTGAGCACTGCTATGTGTAGACTAGGCATGATGTATTCCATAGGCATTATGGCTTCCACACCATAGACAAGCCTAAAAGGGGTTTGTCCCATCAACTTCTTACATGTCGTTTGATAAGCCCACAATACTACAGATATGCATAGGTCCCAGTCACTTTGCTGAGCATTGAAAACCTTGGTCAGCGTGCTTTTAAGCACTTTGTTGAATGCCTCCACTGTCCCGTTAGCCTACGGGTGATAAGGTGTGCTCTTCTAGTGATATACCTGAAATTCCTCTGTTAGTGCGTTGATTGTCTCATTCAGGAAGTGCGTACCACGATCACTCATCAATATCCTTGGACATCTAAATTGCATCAGTACATGTTCAAATAAGAACTTCGTGGCTATTGCACCAGTGCAATCCTTCACCGGATGCGCTTCTACCCAATGAGTCAAATACTCCATCACAGTGATAATGTACCTTGTTCTTGTCTTCCCTTGTGGCTGAATGGGTCCTACAAAATCTATTGCCCACTTCTCGAAGGGTTGCAATGTCATTTGTGGATTCAAAGGCATTTCATCCCTCCACGATGGCCTGCCTGTTCTTTGACATACATCACACGCCTTACAATATGCTTTTGAATCCTGATGAAGGGTTGGCCACCACAATCCTTTGCGTAGAATCTTCTACATGGTCGCTCTCCCTGCATAGTGTCCTCCCACGGCACCCCCATGAGCATCCGCGAGGATGCTGCTTCGTTCGAACTCAGGTACATACCGTCGCAATATCTCATCAGTCCCCATCTTGTATAGATGCCCAACAATGACAGAGAAATTTTCCGCGTGCACCACTAATTCCTTCTTTTTCTGGATGGAGTATCCTTCCAGTGTAGTTCCTGTTGTTAGTAAGTGTATTATATGCTCGAAATGACCATCCGCAACACGTACTGCAAATAGTTGCACGACAGGCAATCCTTCTTCCAAGTTAGTAGGTTCCTTCCCTGTTTCCATGCGTGACAGATGGTCTGGTCCCGCGTTCAATCATCCAGGCTTCACAACAACTTCAAAATCGTACTCTTGGAACAACAAGAGCCATATTTAGGTTCACCCCCCCAACACAGGCTTATTGACCAGGTACTTCAATGCGGAGTGATCCATATACATCTTAAAATGGCATCCTAGCAAGTAGTGTTGGTACTTCTAGAGTGCATACACCATAGCTAGCCCCTCGCGTTAAGTGGTAGAATGGTTTTTCTCTACTTTGGATATTCTGCAGCTTGCGAATGCTATGGGATGGTCCAAGCCTTCTCCACCATCCTATGTTAGTACTACCCCCAACACTATACATGATGCGTCGACATGTACATGAAACTCTTTCTTCCAGTCCGAGAAGACTAGAATTGGCGTGGTAATTATCTTTTCTTTCAATATATCCAAGCTTTTTTTACAGTCATCGTTCCAGCAAAAAGTGACATCCTTCTTCAACAACTTTTCCATCGGCGTGGTTATATCAGGTTCTCAATCTGTGGTCCTTGAACCTCGTGGTGGCCTTCTGTTTCTAGAATGTTGATCTTCTGTGGATCCTCATCCTCATCATCAACAGTTACATTATAAAATTCAAGCACGTGACTTAGCTGAGTAGCCCATTCAGGCTGAATCAGGTCTAAAGGATCCTGCGGTATCCTAAAGATAGTTGCTTTCACTTCTTGTAGCGCTTCATCAATGCTGCCAAATCTGTCCTCAAAACTAAATGTCATCATGAATCCTTCATGTAGGTTATCCCATTCACCTGTCCCATGGCGGAGCTTTGTTTCTATATACCAATTCATTGGGATAACATCTAGGGTATGACAGAATAGGTGCACCCACTCAGGTTGGGGTTTTTTTGCATAAGCCTGTGTCCATTTGGCCAGATGCACGCGTGGATCATTCTGCCCATCATACTTGTCTGTCAATTGCATCTTAGGCTTCCCAAATCATGTTCTCATCATCTGCCTACATTCGCGGCAATCATCAAAGCTTCCCTTGTGCGTACTCCACCATCTTGCGAGCATAGCACGCAGTGCCCAGTCTAAGGCCTGCAAGTGTTGCTTTTCTAGACCTCCCTTTCAAATGCATCCAAAAACATATCTATCTCATTTAGACCATCATAAGGAGGCATATTTCTTACCTCTGATGACACACAGCGTAGCGACCAGGTCATCATGTTGGAATTTAGCGTAGTTACTTCATGTAATCGATTTTGCCAGCATTCTATTTCTTCTTCAGAGTCCGAAGTGCAGGAACTCTCACGGTACCATGTAATCCGTTCATCCGTGGTGGGATTCACGTAATCTTGGTTTCGTGTTGTTATCTTATAGATACAGTCCAGGTCGTCATCACTCTCATAGTTTCTGACTGGTTCCATATAGCGTGATCCCGCGCAGTGATTACTTCTCAAAGATCATCTTTCGCTTCTTCAGATTGATTACCACATTCATATTAGTAGCTTAGTTAATTCCCAGGAGTGCAGGGTAGGGATTGCTATCATCCACTATCTCTATTACTTCAAAATCAGACAGCACGCTTGCTCCCTCAATATACAGGGTCACCCCCTGCAGTCGCCCCATGGGTATGATTTTCTGCTGATTCGCCATCCTTAGCTGAATCAGAGACCATTGCAAAGCAAGTCTCCTCATTCACTCCCAAGTCTGTTTTGGTAGGACATTCACATTTGACCCCAGGTCCAGAATGATCTAATCCATTTCATACTCTCCTATTTGTGCGGTCAGTCTCATCTCCTACCTCGTCCTTGTTTTATGCTTGCAAATATTTCATACTACGCACGGTTCACCTGGCGCAGTTCTAGCGCATCTATTGATGAGTTCTTGTAAAAATTTCACAGCCTTTCTGTTGCGCAGTAACTTCATACAGGTTTCCAGGAAAGTTGTGAGCATAGAGAGGTCCATCTCCGGCTCAGGCTTATCCTTGCTTCTTGAGGTGGAGGCCTCAACGAAGCTCTTCTTAGCTTCCATGAAGGCTTCACGAGCGCACTCCAAATTGAACTTAGCCTCTTTCGCTAGGGCTTTACGAACACATGTATTGTCTTCTGGCTATTTCCCTTTGTCATCTCCCGTCGCGATTCCACTTCTGAGTAATATATTTACGTTTGGATCTTCCTTGTGCGGCTCAGATCTCATCATTTGCAGGTTTTGAGTCGGTGGAGGTGGTAGCACCCCTTTGTCACGTATCCTAGCTACCAGCATAGGATAGTCTTCTGTTTCATGATCAAACATCATGCAATACTTGCATGACTAATGTGTTGGATTAGTGCAATCACGGGCATAGTGTCCTGGTCCTCCGTAATTGTAGCAAATCAACTGTCCTCGACCTCTACCAGGTCCTCCTCCACCTCGGCCTCGTCCGTGCCCCTGAAATCTTGTTCGTGCCATCCCTGAATTCTGATTAAGTGTCGCGTTCCAGACTGAACCCTATAGGCGGGATTTCTATCCATCATCAATTCATAGCTCCTGCAAGTACGCTCATCATGTCCTACTGACCTACAAAAGTTGCAGAACAGTTGCAGATTATACATTTCAGCCTCTGATCTAGTTCCCAAGGTGTCTTGCCTGGTTGCATCGCGATCTCTTTGAATCCCACAATCAATTGTGCCTCAGATTTAGGCCTACTAAATTCCCTATTTAGTGCTGCCTGGATGTCCGCTACTCTAGCATTCGGGTTATTGTTAGAGTACTTAATATACTAGGTTAGTGCGCAATCTTGTAGACCACTAACCAGTGTCGCCTTCTTTATATGATCATCTGTAACACCCTGAGCTTCCCATACAGTCCTCACAATGAACCAGAATTGGTCTGGGTCCTCATTTCCCAAGCCTTTGAACAAAGGCAACTTCACTGTGTTTGCCATACTGAACCGCGATGGAGGTGGAGGTGGTATGGGTGAAGTTGGAGGCGATGGTGGTGAAGTCGGAGGTGGTGTGGGTGGAGATGGTATTCACGGGAATCCTTGTCTTATTAACTGGATAAGACTTCGCGGAGAAACCTTCACTATCCCTTCTTCATCTCTTCGTGGAGGTGAAATCAAGGGGCTATATTTCGGACCCTTATTTCCTTTGTTCCTGTAAGTTTTTTCGCTTCGCATAGTCCTGAAAATCAAGGTAGTTGCATAACCGTCACTCCGCCTCACTATAGCTGACTTAGGTGTCGACCGCGAATTCAGTCACAAATCCTCCTATGATGTGGTTGAACCAATGATCGACAACACAGACGATCTTATCTTCTGTTTCTTCCAACCTTTGCACTAACTCTGGGGTCCACACAATAGGACCGTCAAGTTTCCACCTTCCTTGGCTATCTACTAGCTTCGCGATCCACTCATATAGCTCAATAAGGAAAGAGCAGAAAAAGATTTCATGGATCTCTGTATACAGGTATCAGTCAAACGACTGTTCTTTTGGCAGTCACAGGTTTCTATTCTCCCGTGCCATGAATTCATGGATATTTCTATCCAACCAGTCTCCAATCTCCTTCTTAGTTGGATTCCAGTGATACAACATCACACATCTCTTATGCAGATTCCGTTCCCAGCAACGAAACCATTTGTTGGCTTGAGGGGTCCTGACCCAGGTTCAACATTATTTAGCCAAAAAAATCCCTACACCACTAGCCCTTTCAGCATCAACCTGTGGTGCGTGGACCAAAGTCTCACCTGAAGCAGTATGGGGGGATGCTGGAACCAAGTTTCCGCACCCTTGAGATGGTTGTGATGTTGTTTGATCTCTTCTATCCTTGCCTTCGCGCAGGTGATCTTGCTCTAGGTCTTGTAAGACAAACCCTCTATTTCAGCTTTCAATACCTTTTTGAAAGTACATGATCGACCTTCACGTAGCTCTAACCTGTAGCTCAGGTACTTTCATGCTATAGCAGTGTGTCGTGCAGATTCCTCAATTATCCTAATTGTTTTGATTATCTTGTCAAATACTTAAATTTATCACTGCATAAGCAAATATTCGTGATTGTGTTCAATTATTCAATGTAATTACATTCAGTCACACATCATATATTCATAATAATGGAAATTCATACACAACATATCCAAACCCATTAACAGAACAAATAAACAGAAATTTCAGAATAACTCCTTTTATTAATATCTTCCAAGTATTACAGACTATGTTCACCCTGAGCACACAGCTGCAGGGGTCCATGCACTCAGCTGTGGAATTCTACCCTAGGCCTCTACGCACTCAGCTATAGAGCCTCTACCTACACTACAACCCAAGACTTAGACTTCTTACTCTAAAGCTATGACTCTCTTCCTTGTCCCATTGATCGATTGATGCCTCTAACTATTTAGAGCTTAGCTCTTACAATCGACTTTACTTTACAAAACTAAGGGATGACTACCCTTTATGACACCTAATACCTTCACACTCTGTGACCACAAAATGTGGAGTCTTTACAATAATATTACAAAAACATGGGCTTTTAGCCCCAAAACTACCCTTAGGGGATCCTACTCCCAACAGGCAACAAAGAAAAAGGCTCAATTTAAAATTAAAACTCAAGTATAGCCCTTTATTTGTAATGCTGGAGCAATAGGCAATGAAGAATAAAATATCCTCAAGCAAATGAACTTTAAGCTTAGTTTCACCTGGTCTTATGATCCCCTAGAAGTAATTTCAAAACTAAGGGTAGAAAAAAAAAATTACTCCATATACTCACACTCCTAGGCCTGAGATAGAACAATTTATGAATCAGGATGAATGGCATGAAAACACACTTCAGGAAGCAGAGGAACAGGTTATAACATCTACACCATCACAAACTCCTCTAAGAGAAGAAAAACATGGTAAAAGACCCAGAGATAGTGCTTCTCCCATGGAAACACAAATTTCAGCCAAGGAATTTAAATTTTATAGTAAAAGGCAGAAGACAACTAGTAGAAGTGATACACATTCAGAAGACACTACACACCAGTGCCCAATTATCCTAACATGCCCATTCATGTCATCATCTTCTAGCAGAGAATAAAAGGTTTAAAGGCTTCCACCTACACACAGTTTTGGAATCAAACATCATCTAATCAACATAGGCTACTTTCGGCCTTCAACATTGAGAAGGGAAAGGTGCAAATATCCTTTCTAGAGCCCAAAGTCACTCATCCCAGGAGTGCTGATGATTATACTAAGTATATCTTTACTTTTGATAAAAAATTGATTCATCCTATTGACTAGATTGACCTACATGAGAAATATGGTAAAATGATCTATTCTTCCCTTACAAGTTCAGCTATGGAAACATCTAAACTTCAACAGTCATTAGACAATGTACAGTCTCAGTTAAAGTTAGAAAAAGTTTCTTCTTTAGCAAAAGATACCAAGATCAAATCCTTAGAGGATTTAGTAATAAATTTGGGATATGATCCCACATATGTAAAAGTAGCAGAAGAACTTATCAAGACTAAAAATGCAGACATAGCTTCTCTGAGAAAACAACTTAAGTTGCCATAGACAAAAGATCCATAAGCAAAAGAGATAGGTTAGCTAGAAATGGAGAAAGAAAATATGTTCAAGATCATAATTGAACAAAATGTGTAGATAGAGAAAATGGAGACTGAGATTGAAAAGCTTCTAAAGGAAAAAGAACAACAGGGAATCCCAACATCTGATAGAACACCAACATCTACATCAACCACTACTTCAGCAGAGGGGACTACATCTATTGATCCAACAACAAAGCTGGCAAAGGCTATGGAATATTTGTCAATTAAGGGGAAAGAGGTCGAAAAACTAAGGAGTCATCTTAACAATTTACAAGAACAGAAACTAAAGATTGATAATGCTTATTTAGTTGAGTTGCAGAATTCATATAAGCTGACACAAAGAGTTCAATTCCTAGAAAGCCAATCTGTTATGATTGATACTATCACACAGGCTAGAGAATGTATCTGGATCTAGATAAATGAAGCCATCACTGAGATATGGCCTTCAATTGAAATAATCTTTGAGTAGGATGAACTAGTACAGAGGGCCAAGTAAGTCATATCATACATAAAGAAAGTTTTGGGTTCAAAGCTAGGAATAGCACATGTCACTAAGAAGAATTTGATGTTGCAACTGGAAAATAAGTGCCATAACCTCGAATCAAGTATCTAGAGGTTTCACAAGAAATTTTCAGTTTTACACCAAAAGGGATTGCTTGGATTACAGGGAATGGCAGATAAATTAATTGATTTAGAAGAATATCAAACGAAATTATGTTCAATTGCCAATGATAAATCCAGGTTTGCAAATATCAAAGGCACAATCACAGGTAAAGCATTTATAGAAGGCCTCAATTATGATTTACTCATCAAGCATGAGATAAATCATTTATTTGTGGTAAAACCAACTTTTCAAAAATATACTGAGGTAGATGAAACTTTTAGAAGATTAATCAAATACCATATTCCAAATGAAGAAAGATGGGAAGAATTATGCAAGTTACTGAAGTAATGAGTCAACAACAATCATCAACATATTCAACAGTAGAATAGCAGGTTTATCAACCACATCAGCACCAGAATCCTTGAACCTAGAGACAACAACTTCAGTAGTTTCATTTCTCTATATTTATGTACTATTTTTGTAGAAACAGATCTAGATATTTTTCCAATGTATCTAGATATTTTACTTTAGATAATTTGGGAACATTTTGTATAAATAATTCCCAATTCAAATTGTAAAGGGTTGCACCCTTGGGCTAAGTTTATTCGAAGCAGAATTACATGTATCTGAAGTTGTTTGATATCAATAAAAGGATTATGAATTTGTTTCAAACAACTTGTTATCTCTGTGAGTTTTCTTTATGTTATTCATTCCATTCTGTTATTTCAACATGTATTTGGTTTTATGAAGAAATTTGAGTAAGATATAAACTGAATATCAGTCTATCTTAAATCTCCTACGAAGTTATAATAAATTACAGAGACTAGTTCATTAGACTATTTGTCTAAATAAACTCCTCTACATCAATTAATTGTCAATTCTTCATGAATTTAGATGCATTTTTGTTGGTTAGTGAACATAGTTTACTAGCATCTGTCTTATGATTATTTTAAATATTCTATCTGAATACTTAAAACTCATATTTTCTCTGAATTCTTCATTCCAAATATTTTAAAGCTAAATTACTATTTAGAAGTGAAGAAACAACCCTTTCATTGTGTTGAGAGAAATTAGGACACAATACATGTTTACATAAGCTTAAAACATTGGTCTTCCACAAATTTAAAAACAACCAAAATATTTTAGATGCTCTGGCATAATTACCTAACCTAGAATTATCTCAGAGGAAAACATGACCCTAACAACAATTTGTGGCTACTTACGATTTAGATCTGCAATAAAAAGTAGAAAAATATGCAACAAAAACATATACGATATAGAACAACAAACAACAATATATATATCCAATGTAATAACCCAAATGGAAAGACTTTAAAATGAATAAATTCTTTTATTGATGATACATAGTGAAGGAGATCTATAAAAGGGTCTGCAAATACCCCTTTGTGGGATGGCTCCTTTGATGTCCTTGATGCTTCAGTAATCGATCTTCTCTCAATGTGTGAAAACCCTAAAACAATGTAGAGAATTCAAATGGGAGCTCAAAAGAAAATATAAGATAATGACGACGATGATAGTGATCATGGTGAAGAATGAATGAAAATCCCTCCTATTTATAACAAAGTATTGAGTTAATCTCGAAAATGGAGAATAATAAAATAATATTGACCAAATCAAGATCTAACCGTTAGGAATACTTTCTTATATTTTTTGGAGAGGGAAAATATATTTAAAATGGTCAAATATCTTATTTAGAAATAATTAACAAATAAAACTATTCATTAATTATTTCATGAGGATCAAGAATGATGTGACATTGAAATAATTATTAAATAGTGATTTAACAATTATTCTAATAATAGAAATGAGGAATAATAAATAAATAGTGATTTATTTAATTATTCCTAGGGGATTTAATCAAATGTGACAAGGAATAATTACTTAAACAATGATTTAATAACTATTCATAGAGAAAATTAAATAAATAATAATTTATTCAATTATTCTCATGCGGTTTTTTGATTTTAATCAGAAAATAATTTCATAAAAATATTTTACTAAATTATTTTCCATGGTGAAAGTGATTTTACTATGGTAAAATTAATCCTACATGGTGTATTTCGATCCAACTAGTTAGAAAAGGCTAGGTGATCATTTTTTGGTGATAACATATTTACCCCAACATAGGAGTGTTAGGAGAAAACCGTATGACCGAAATACATTGTAGGTTACACTTGCACGATACATCAAAGGGGAGTCAGAGAGAGAGAGAGATAACTAAAGCAATGCAAGTAAGGACAAAAATGGAGGGTGCGAGACCTACTAAACTGATAAAAGTCTCCTTTTATGTTGGAGTACATGATGTCAAATGAGGCGGGGGAGGCATACCCATACCCGCCGAGATAAATGCGTACAAATAATAATGGTGAGCCCAACAATGTTGGACTGAGCTATAAAAGTACATGATACATGATATGCTGGCATCAATGGGCCAGAAAATGTGCCTGGAAAAACATAGGTTAGGACTGAATATAATAACATCTGAGTACATGAGACATAATTCCCTCAAGTTGACAAGGTGAGGAGGGATTGAAACCGAAGGAGCCCTACTGAACAGGAAATGGCTCTGAAGATCTGAATGGATCATCTAAAGGAGACATGCATGATGTGGGCATTGCAAGAGGTTGAAACCGAACCCATCATATTTGTAGAACTATATATGAGGTTGGATCAATATCTGTGGTCATCTGGGCATGTGAGGGCTACCTTAAAGGCCGCCCCCTCATGAGGTCTAGAATCTCCCACATACACTCAGGAATCACTAGAACAAGCGTCTGGATCACCGAACCATCAAGTGTATGAATATCAATCACGTGATAAGGAGATGGCATTGAGCACATGAGAAACAACCAAGTCAAAGGGAAATGATGATTCCATTTGCTTGATCCGAGGCACCGAACAAAGATGAAATCTAGAACCAAGGTACACCTCCCTCTAGACCACACTTATGGAATAAATGTGTTGAGGTCGACAGAAGAGGGCCTGCCAGAGTTAAGGAAATAAGGAATCCTTAACAAAAGCATGAGGAATTATAGTAGAGTGATTGATGGACTGACACTAGGGATGATGATGGATGGAAACAAAATGAGTGGTGGAATTACGACTTCCCTTGTTAGAACATGATATGGATTGTTGATTTGGAAACAACTGACTCGATTCTAAAGGGGATGATCAATGACTCAAACGGGGGTTCAACAAATATGAAGTAGTAGATCTAGAGGCCAAACATGAATATAATGGGATGGATGCGACACAATGATGTATGGAACACTGTAACTACACTTAAGGGTACTCAAAACATAATCCATAGATACAAGGGTGAATCATCTCGAATGTTATGAACAAGGGTGACTCAATGATGCTGCCACGTAGGGGAGGCTCAAAGGGGACCATAAAAACATGAGTGAATGATGGTTACTCATGAAAAAAATCGACATGTGAGACAACCAGTGCAAAGGTAAAGTGGTACTAGAGTACAGATGGCTCAAATGAAGAAATTTGATTTTAAGAGGTAGCAAAGTGAGACCTCATGGAAAAAATGGCGTCCTAGTGAAGTGTCAAATTACCAAAAACAAAGGGATGCCCATTATAGAACTCGATGAGAGCTTTCCAATGGTGTTGAAGGTTCATTAAATGGAGCTATGGTTTGGTCGCAATAGGCGATGAAAAAATTAGGGTTTTTCCTATAAAAGGGCTTTTTTCCCCTAAATCCAATTCATTTGCATAGTGATTTGTGGAGAATTTGGAGAGGAGGAGAAGGCCATAAACCTTGTGAAGATTGTAGTGGACAAACCGATTGTCGGAATCAGGATCTGCAAGTTGGAGGTAGGTGGCCTAACCTTACTCATCATTTTTGGTGGATTAGACTTTCAGTGATCTAGGTGGATATTGTGGCCACCCGCCAATTCCACTTGCACTCCCACCATTGTTTCTTTCATTTTTTTAGTTTCCTTAGCACAATTTACTATTTTTAGCAGCTTTTTTGGGTTCTAAACTTCTGGAGTCATTTCGAGGCCCTAAACGACGTTTTTTTGGCAATCTACCGCCAACGATTTTCAAACTAAAATTGTATTTTTTGTTGTATTCCTCACAGAGATCTTTACAACGGGTTATCATGCACGTCAAATGGAGATAATAT
Source organism: Pinus tabuliformis (assembly GCA_031772625.1). NCBI lineage: Eukaryota > Viridiplantae > Streptophyta > Pinopsida > Pinales > Pinaceae > Pinus > Pinus tabuliformis. The sequence goes on along the minus strand of CM062812.1, from coordinate 930,712,598 downwards.
AACCAAGTCACAACCCCGAGAACATGGTTATCCAACTCACCCCAACGGGGCCCATAAACTCTTGGTGTTACGTCTCCTCGGGTTAGGGTTTTGGTTGTTTAGGGTTTTCTCTTATTGTTCAATAATAAAAAGGCCCTTGAGCCTCATTGTAACGCAGTTCAGAGGGATGTAGCCACCACATCTCTTCTCAGAGATAAGCTACCATTGCCCGAGCTAGTCTTATTTCCATTCTGTTTGTAAGCATATTTCAGTATTGATATTAATGAAATGAAGTGTTATTCTACTGCATCCTTGTATTTATGGTTATATATGTAATTTGTTGCATTCTTGTTTAAATCCGGATCATTCAGATTAGAGCTTCAGTTCACTATAGGGGACCCCTTCTCATCCTCACGGTCATAACACACTTTTTTGGGTCTGTTCTACATTTTGGAGCACAAAAACTGGGCCCATAAGTGCATCTAGTGTAGTTTTGAGGGAAAAAACTGTGTTCCAGGCTGAGAGGATAAGCAGGATTGGTGGTATTTTGTGAGCTGAAGCTAAGTACTAGACATGCATGCCTTTGACTCTGAACTGACAAAACATAATGGTATTTGGTAGGTATGTAAGAGCTAAAGGTGTCATGGCGAGAACAAGATTTGGAGCCCCTTCGTGCTGAGATTCATGGGAACCAAGCAGTGAGAGGGGTGTTGGCACAATATGGCGTGATAAAGTTCTCAGAGAACCCTTTGATGAGGGCTGGTGAGCCCTTGATGTCGAGGATTGTGAGTTACTGGGACCTAGATCAGGAGGCCTTTGTAGTACAGGGGCATGGGATCGAGATCATGATCTAAGACATATATTTTCTAACAGGATTTCCCCCCTTAGGGGTGGTATGGGAGATACATTCATTGATACCTCGTGGGAGGCATATAGGTTGGTTTGTTGAGTGCCATTGTGTACCGAGGAGTCGTGGAAAGGGCACGACCATCCAAATCAGTGACCTAGAGAGGCTTGAGACATAAGCTACAACCGCAACAATGTTGCAGATCTTGGGTAGTCATGTCTTCCACCATATGACTGGGGGGTAGATGATGCTGGTGGAGAGTGTGCTGGTAGGGACCTACTATGGGTGGGCCCAGATGATGCTGTCTTCATTGAAACGACAGTTGACACCATGCAGATGGAGGACCAAACATAACTGTTTGTTTGGTATAGTGTTATGCTCACTCTTCTTTGAGAAGATCCCCACTATTCGACCTCATGTACATATCCGTGATGGGGGCTCATAGGAGCCCAGGATGGCCCATTGGGGGCAGCTACTACGACAAGGTGGAGGAGGAGGAATTAGACAAGTGTTTCGAACTGAGTTTTTTCTCATTGGGTCTAGATGCCACTGTACATAGATGATTATCTATATAGTGGCATGAACTATCAAGGGGATCCTGACTTACCACTTCCACTAGGACAAGCCTAGGGTCTAGATGGTAAGTGAAATTTGCATTTATAGTTTAAGAAATATGTGTATATGGTACTGATTTCTAAACATCGTGGTGTGCATATATAACACCGGCGAGGTCGGTAGGATACGTAGGACGAGCCACAATGCCTGGGGCCGCAGGTCAGGGTGGGGCCATATCACAACAAAGATCGGGGAGTGATTCTCTACTTGAGGATCTTCGACGTAGATTTGACATGCTACTGACCGTGGTAATAGAGTGCAAGTGGCATGAACTAGAAGATTGGTATACATATGAGTGTATGGGTCTTCCCTTAGAGTGGCGAGGAATCACGTAGCACATTGCTATGGCCAGTCAGGTAGTACAATATCTACGGGTTGGTGGGATGGAGCCATTGGCTCAGGAGCCTCCAGATGATAGTGATTAGGCATAGGGACATGTGGGTCCCCATTTTTGTTTTATGATAACATGCGAATGAGCATGTCAGATGTATTTAGAGTAGTGGACTCAAAACACTGTATTATGATACATATTTATGGTTATGCATCTTTTTGTGACGATTGTGGTTCACCATTTGTTTATGGATGTCTTCTTGTATATGCATGTGATAAATTCCAATATAGAATATTATTTGCAATGGTATCTACATAGTGATTTTGGGCTCTAGGAACATGATTGAATGTAATGGATTCAAATTCACAATCCAAAAGCTTAACTCACATATATTTTCTAAATAGGACAAGATTATGCACATGATAAACGCCGTTCAATTGCATGACAAGCATGAAGGAATGAAGACAAACATGAAGGTGAAGGATACGACGATCAGGGGCATCAGCTAGCAAACCTATCAAAACATCATATTCAACATGGTTATTGGTGGTAGATCTAATGCAAACACCGTTTGAGTGGACTAATGAATGCAAGGGGGTGAAAATGGCCCAAGTTGCGAAGGCTAGATTTCATGTGAAGCGACTCGTACCATCGACATAACCGATAAGAGGTGTGGATGATGGATCCATATGGAAGACGTAATAAGGCAATGCATAATATGGTGGGGGCTGTAAACTACCTTAATGTAAGAAGAAAGAAAGAAATACACACATTTTAATGGGAAGCACTATGGGTAAAATTTCTTGAGGTAGAGTGCATTTCAAAGATTGGGAAGGATTTCTCCTTTTGGACCCTCTAAAAGGTATGCCCCTTTTCCCAAACACTTACAGATGATGTAAGGTCCTATCCATAATGGCTCAAAATTTATGTGCCCCAAGACATCATGAACATGGTCATAAACAAGAACAAGGTCACCTTCATGGAAGGTACGATGGTGGAATTTTTGGTCATATTGAGCTTTGGTGCAATTTTTTTTCCACTTAATGGTTTGCAATGCAACATGATAGTCTTCGTTGGCGTGTTCCGGCATGAGAAGTCATTGTTCTAAAGGTTGGGTGTTCGGGAGCAGTTCAACGACAAGGTGGATGGAGGGGATTTCACACTCGATTGGTAAGACTGCCCCCTCTTCGAAAACAAGATGGAAAGGAGTGAACCTAGTGGCGGTCTTGACAGAAGTTCTATAGGCCCGCAAATTAGGGAAGAGCATTGAATGCCAGTTAGTCTTGTGTTTATTCACTGTCTGTTGAAGCATAGTATTAAGGATTTTGTTAATAGCTTCAACTTGGCCATTGCCTTGGGGGTAATAAGACAATGAATATTGGTGTTCAAATCCCAATACAGAGGATATATCATCTTCAAAGTGCCAGCCATAGTCAGATACCAATTGTTTCAGAACCCCAAATTAAGCGATAACATGGTTAAAGAAAAAGAGAGTTGCAATAGCTGTGGTGTTATTGAACATTGGCATGGTTTCAACCCATTTGGAAAAATATTCGATGACCATGATAATATACTTGGGTTATTAGAAGATGGGGGTCAAAACTCTATAAAGTCAATAACCCATTTACAAAAAAGACGACAACGATGATGGGATGGAGGGGAGCAAGTGGAGCTTGCGCCTTAGGGGTGAATAACTGGAAATTGGGACAATGTTTGACTGCCTCAATACAATCACTAAAGAGAGAAGGCCAAAAGTACTCGCCACACATGATTTTCTGAGCAGTGGCCATCTCGGAGAGGTGACCACCACAAGCGCTACCATGGCAGGCATTGAGCACTTTCTCAGCTTCAACTTGGGTGAGACAATGATGGAAGACAATATCAACACCGCGATGATAAAGATCGTCACTGATGAGGAGGTAGCGAGGGGCTTGATGTTGAATACGTCGTCGATCATCACGAGTTAGGTGGGTGGCAAATTTCTAGGTTCACAGATAGGTAAGGATGTCGCATTACCAAGGATCATCCGCGGTAATGGAGAACAAGTGTTCATCTAGAAGGTCATCGTTCACCGGCGGATCAAGCGTACCAGTAGGGAATTCAAAAATGAGTTCAACAAGGGCTAAACCTTTCTTACTCTTGGTTGTGACAAATTCGAGATCCAATTCTTGAAGGATAATGATCCAACGGGTGTACTTCCCATTAATGATCCATCTACTTAACAAGAAATCCATGGGGTTGGAATTGGTCACAACTTTGGTGGTACACATAAAGATATAATGACAAAGCTTTTGAACGGAGAACACAACAACCAATGCCAACTTTTCTTCGTGTGAATATGACACAAGGGGACCGTTAATGTTCTTATTGACATAATAATGGACATGCTCATTTCATGTAGAATCTTCTTGTATGAGGATCCCAACAACCGAATAGGTGGACGCAAAGTTATACAAGATGAAATCCTTCTCAAAATTAGGTGGACTAACCAAGGGAGTAGAAGTGAGAGCATGTTTGAGGGCATCGAAAGACTGGTGAGCTTGGTCATCCAAAACAAATGAAATATTAGATCGAAGGAGTCTAAGAAACCCATGATATGTGGTGGCATAGTCAGGAACAAACCAACGAAGAAAGTTAGCTTTGCCTTGGAGGCTTTGTAACTGGAAACGGGTACGAGGAGGAAGTTCGAGAATGGCTTGAACTTTGAGAGTGTCAAGAGTGATACCATATTTGGACACAATGACTTCCAAAATTTGGTCAGCAGGAATGAAAAATACACACGTAAGGGGGTTGAGGTGAATGCTATACTTTCGACATCAAAGAAAAATGGTATGCAAATCATGAAGGTGTTGCGACCAAAGTTTGGAGTGATCGGTGAGAACGTCTAGGTATGGAAGGATAATATGAGCCAAGTCATGAGAGTAGTAGGAAATGGCACATTGAAAAGTTTCCCCATCATTCTTTAAACCAAAAGGCATGACCTTATAAGAGAAAGTTCCTGATGGATTAGTGAAGGCGGTTTTAAGTTGATTGGCATAACGAATATGTATATGGTTATATCTAAAGAATCCATCCATAAAGGAAAGAACCTCATGCCCCACACACTCATCAATGACCTGGTTGATGAAGGGTGTGGGAAAGTTATCTCTGGGACAAGCTTTCTTTAGATCACAGAAGTCTGTGATGGCGCGAATGGTGCCTTGTTTCTTAAGAATGAGAATAGGATTAGAACCCCATGTGGTGTATTCAATGGGATAGAAGAAACCAACTTGCTTGAACTTATCAATTTTAGCTTTAATAGCTTCATGTTTGGAAGGATGAATAGGTCTTTACTTTTGGCATAGAGGTATGGCATCATGCCAAGTGTTGATATGATTTTCAACAATGGCGAGATCAAGCTCAGGAATCTAAGAATAAGACTAGGCGAAAACATAATGGAATTATTTGAATAACTTGGTGTAAGCATAAAATTCTTCCAGGATGCATTGTGCCCCCAAGATGATATTTCTTCGATCCCTGGTTTATTCAAAATGTTAATTTTGATAGTGTTGGAAATGTTAGCCATATTTCCTTATTCAAAAGAATCTGGTGTAGGAATGGGATTTCTAAACGAATTGACTTAACAATGAATGAAGTATTTTGACTCCACAACATATTTGTCATGGGTTTGCTATGGAAGGAAGTACACAAGATGGTGCATATCATCCCAAGGATAATTAGGAGTGATCATGGGTTCCATGATGTCTTCATCAGAATGGAAGATGGGGGGACTAGAGGAAGGGATACCATATGATGAAGAAGAGCTACCTAAGGCATATTCATGAGAGACAAGGTTCACATATGCAGTGACAAGGTGGGGAGACATATGACTAGTAGATGAAATATATACCAATGTTGATATCAGGGTGTTGGTCAAAGAAGGTTTGACATAATCATAATAGGAGACGTCAAGGGAGTGCTAATGCATCGATCTCATGGATGATGACAGATAAAGAATGGTAGCGGTACAATCCTTCATCTCGACATCAGGGGGAGGGATTGTTACATAGTATTTTGTCACACCTCCTGCACTTCCCTGTGTCATACCTTGGAGTGCCAAACCTTGACACTTATGCAGTGTACCCATCTTGATATGTTGTCTAGATACTCCTTGCAGAACTAATGAAAAGTTGCCTTGAGCCTTTCCTGAGAAAAATGAGCTCAAAACCCTAATTTCTGGGTCAATGTGACTATGACACTGACCTATCATGCTGATGGAAGGTTGCACCATACTAGCCTCACACTGGCAGCACTGTTTTTAGCTAGATACTCACGTTTATCCCTAAAAGGAAAGTTTTCCCAAAGAGGACAAGAAGCTTCGTGATATAGAGGCTTCCAGAATGACGAGTTGGAGGTTGTTTATTGTGGATGTGGTTGAATTCTCCTAATATTTCCCTTTGATCTTATCCCTATGAGCTTCCTCCTTGAGATGAGGACCTTCCCCTATCTTTGTTGAGATCCTAACTCCCTCTCCCTGCCTATAAAGTCATTCCCCTCCATTCCCAAATGGTTGGTCTTTGATTATTTGCACCCTTATGCTGAGATAGTGTTGACATGCTATTCATTTTGGCTTGGAGAAGGAGTGATTGGAGAGCTTGAGATTGGACTTGGAAATTCACTCAAGGAGGGCTTACTAACATCAAGGCCTAGGTTGTATGCTTCCTCTTTCATTCATTAATATATACAACTACTGGTTCACTTTCCATAAGTTCTTGTGTAAATGCTACATTTATCTTAATGCTCCTTGATCTATTAAGTGGATTACATTTGATTATGCTTGTTGCACTTGTATTCTTTGTTGTATCTTTGGACTATTGTGTAGGTATTCAAACGCAGTAAGTAGTAAGGACTAAGCCTGGGGAGCAAGCGATACATATCTTCAAAAAAGGAGTGCGTTATAGCATCAGAACGAGGTAGATATCCTTCCTCTTCTCTCATTTCGATTGTAATTTAGGAAAGTGTCTTGTAGATTGTCACGTTGGTTGCTAGTCCCAGTCATTGGGCTAGAGGATCGTCTCTATACGCAGAGAGGATTTACCTAGACAAATAAATGGCGACTCCATTGGGGAAGCTATAACCTTTTCATCCATTCCTTCGATCATATTCTCTGATGAGTTTGACCAACCATCGTTTTCTTTGCTTGTGTGCATCACTGTAGATTTATACATTCATTTGTCTTTGCTTGAGAGTGTTGAGTCTGGTCTGATTTTTAATTTTTTAATTTTTTCCTTATTTTCCTTGCCCAACGCATTTTCTGGTGTTACATAAGCATTGCTAGCGCTACTTTTGAATTTACAGTCACGGTGCTCTGACTTTCATCGCTCCTTTTCCTTTAACATGCACGCTGATCCCAAAGGTTAAAATAAAATTAAGGTTTCTTCTTGTTTTTAGTGGATTTCAACCCCTATGAGTGATTTTCTAGTGTGATTATAGTGTGTTTGTCTTGATTGTTTTCCTTTAGCGGTTCCAATTGTCCCTTGGCTTTTGCTGATGTGTTTTTGAAGCTTGATTGCCTTCTAGGGTTTCTAGGTTACCCTTCACTCATCACTTGTCATGTCTCTGTGAGATTGATGACCTCCATTTAGGAGTTTTACTACGGTTAGGACGCCATCTTCAAGTTGCTTTCGGTTCATATTTGTGAAGTTATTTTCATTAGTATTGGATCACTTTTGTACTTTGAAAATTGATTTTGCTCTATTGTCAAGCGTGGATTACAGTTGTTTGCTTTGGTGTAACTGAAAGTGAATGCTTTTTTGTTGAAAGGATTTCTTCATTTAAGTATTTTTGAAACAATTTGTATTCGAAACCAAAAAGTTAATGGAATTTTCATTTTAGCTGTTTTGGATTCTATTTTTCCTTTGCTTATCCATTAGTTAGGAAAGAGCAAAAGAATTAGTGCATCTTAGTGAAAGAAAAATGATTTTTGTTTCTCATAGGATTTCATTTTGGCATTGCATTTGTTAGTGAAAGTGAAAGAGTAGTTTTCATTTTTACATCTTGCATTGGAAAAGTTAGGGTGTTATGTTTTGATGCATTTTGCTTGATTGATGCATTTGTTTGGTTGTCTTTCCTCCCTCATTATTTTATCCTTCATCGAATGAAAATATTTCATTTTTCTCATTTAGTTGCATCATAGGAATTTAGGTTATGTCGTTGAGCCATAAAATTGAAACCTAATTCAAGATAAACTTAATATTTACCTCAGTTAACCTAAGGAGCATTTGTAATCGAACACAAATATCTAGAGGTCTAGGATAGATACGTGTTCTAGCATATTTAAACATAGCAGTTATTGTTAACTACCTGAATTGTATCCCGGGGGTGAAATCCCGTTCCAGTATGGAAGTATATCGAAGGTTCCCTAATACTTTCGGGTATATAGGAGGCACTTCAGTATGACAAGTATATGGGAACACTCCCACCGAATGGTTATGCATTAGACAATGCTAACACAGATTTGTGCTCCACGTACCGTCGAGTATATATTGGGATATCCCACTAGGTTGCTATCCTTTAGCCATAGGTAACCGAGTCAGCCGCCTTGTAAACGTGATACACCGAACACAACATTAGGGAAGATTGGCCACTATATGTTAAGTCCTTGGTTTCGACTAAGGTGTATATCATGGTTCACGGATACTTGGTAAACCCTCTTTCCTAGCTTACCCCTCTTTTATTTTTTTTTGTTAATTTCTAAAATCAATTAATTGACCACGGAAAAGAATCCTTCCTGTGGAAATACTCCTTAGTGGATCTTCGATTGATATTGATGGTATCATTTCCTGATTTTACCAGTTAAGGAAACCCCTATGACATAAATCCTAGTCCCGTTCCTTCTTTTGGAAATACTAGTGCTCCCTATATGGAAACATTGTCCCTTCCTGGATTGACCATTGGTCTACCAATTTGGTTATTTTAGACCTCGGTGATTCCGAGTGTCCAAACTTCTTTTCAACCGAGTTCTCCTCCTCCTGAACAACATCAACCTCCTGTTGATCCTAAAGTTGACCCCTCACCTTCTTCACCTGTTTCTTCATCCCACTCTTCCTCTTCGCCTCGTGAAAGTCTGGATTCTAGTAACTAGGAAGCTAAGAAGAAGAAGAAGAGGATGATGAAGAAGAAGCCAAATAAGCAAGGGGAAAACCAAAAAATTATTGTTACAGATACAATTGATGTAGAAAAATATTCAAACCAATATGGAAAAGTAAAATTGCCTTGCATGTCATGTAACGGTGACCACCTTCTTCGAAATTGTCATGGTATTCCTAAGGTCTTAGAAGTGTGGTCCACAGGTTCACATCGACGTTTGTTGCTAGCCTCTAGAGAGCATGCTGGTGATAAACCTTCAACTAGTAAAGCCCATGGGAAAATAGTAAAATTCAAATTTCTCTATAAGTTGTGTGATGGTAATCATCCCATTCACCTTTGTCCTCTTATGGATGAAGCTTCCAAAGAGTTGGAAAACCTTACATCTTCCCAACCTTGTCTTCTGATTGGGTATCAAAATCTTTCCCCTGATCCTCTGCTAGTTGATCAAGTGATTGATCAAAATTCATCTTTGGTCAACCTCGCTCTCTCTGAATGTGAGTCTCGTGAGTCCATTCTCGACCAACCATTGGCTGAGAAAATGGTAGACCTGGCTCTACCTTCAGTTAACCATACTTTTCTGGTAGAGAGTGAACCTCATACTGCTAAGGTTCTTCTGGTTTCTTCAGCTTTGAATGAACTGGAGGGAAATACTCCTATTCTTGAGGTGCATGAGATTAGTTCTCCTATTCCCATAGTTAAATAAGGCATCTCTCACTTTCCTACGACATCCCCTGTGAGTAGTTTAGTCACTTATTTTGATTAGAGTCGACTGGAAGGATATTGCCTTCCGTCTTATGTGCCTTTCCAGATTACAATATTGGCTTACAATATGGACGTACCCAACACAGTCATAGACGAGGGCACATCTGTTAGCATTATGTCCTCAACTTCTTGGCAAGCTTTAGGTTCTCCTCAACTTGTCCCCATCACCCAAAATCTATTATCTTTTAAAAGATGAACCAATCAACTGTTAGGTATCATTCTTAAGTTGCCTATTACTTTGGGAGGAAATACTATCTATATAGACGTTATGGTTGTCCAAGGTTCGTTGGATTTTAATCTACTCCTTCGTCGTGTCTATGTTTATGTCATGGGAGCTCTTGTCTCTTCCCTCTTTCGAGTGATGTGTTTCCCGCATGCAGGAAGAAATGTGATCATTGATCAACTTACATTCATTGGTCCTGAATCAAATCCCAATCAATCATCATCCTTAAATGGTTCTTATGTGAAAGCGGTATCTCCCCTGCCATAGGTGAATTACGTGGCCACTTGTTCTATGCCCACATCTACTGATGATCTAGTGGGTGATGTAGTACGCCATGTACTAGGGGAATTAGAACCCGATTTTTCATTTGGATCCCTGGACATGTATCCTTTCTAGAGTGTTGTTCCCCCATATGATGAGAACCTCTTGGAAGCCATGGCCTCTTTCGGTCCGTGATCAAGTGCTTGGAGCAGATTTTGTTGTCTTGTGTCAAGCTTGTTAAAAAATGAAACAAGGACCATGAGGATAGTTATTTTACTATGTCAACCTCGTTAAAAAATGAAATAGGTTCTCATGAGCAGAGTTCTTTTACTTGTGTCAAGATCATTAAAAAATGAAACAAGGTGTAATGAGAATGGTTCTTTTCCTGTGTCAAGCTCGTTAAAAAATGAAACAAATCCCTTTCCAATTTGAGTCTTTGATTAGATCTCGTAAAATCCCAGTTGAGTCTTTCAGTTGATCTCGTAAGTGAACCTTCATTCCATCCACTTGTTAGTAACCAATAGTCTACTTAGGAGAATGAAATGAAGCTTGGGGGGCATGTACCTCCAATTGAGTGATTATGTTGGGGGCATGCAAACTTATCTCAAGCATAGTTTATCTTTGTATCAAGCTTGTGTAAAAATGAAACCAAATCCAAGCATAGTTTTTTCCCATGTTTTAAGCTCGTGAAAAATGAAACCATCTTCAAGTATACTCAAGCATAGTTTCCCATGTTTCAAGCTCGTGTAAAAATGAAACCATTTCCCTTTTTACCTCTCGTGATTTCATTTTTATTAGCCTATTTTGCTAGATGAGCCTTGGTTGTTTCATTCCATCGTCACCATCTCTTTGGACGATCATACACATTCACTTTGTTGTTTTACCCTTGCCCAAGGAACATTTTCAATGAATGGTCTTATTAGCCAGCCTCTTGACCTTTACATGTTTTGAGCAGTTCCATCATAACCAGAACCAGTTGCTATCCTTTTATACCACTCGTTCCTCCGGGTGGAGTCCTTGTTCATCTCTTTTTAGACTCCAAAAATATGAAAATATTACTGAGCACTTGTCTTCTTGAACTCATAAAAGTAAATGAAAATACGTCTACTTAGTATAAGTTTAACCCTTTTCCGGACTAAGATAGATTATTGTATGAAAAAGGAATACCTTAATCAAACATGGCTAAGAGGTTCTATCGAATATTGTTTTCTACCTTTTCGAGTTCAAGAGACAAATTATGAAAAGGGACCTAATGGAGTTTTTTTTTTCGTCTCTTTTTCAAAATCTCTAAATATGAATAAGACACTGAGTTACTCTTCCATCGGACTCGTAAAAACTAAACGACGAAAGACTTGTCACCATGACAAGATCGATTTTCTCCTTCCTAGGACTCGTAAAAATTACTAGGATGGATTCATTCGAAGAATGAACTTATACGACAAGCATACTTTATCCCCTTCAACATTGTGTTTAAAAATAATTGGGGTACTCACTAGAAATAATGGGGAAAAAGTGACAGTGAAACATCTCTTGTATAGGCAGCATGTCGGTCTTGAACATGACACTCATCTATTTCGTATGTCAGGTTTGGAATAGCCTCACTTAGTCACTTGTCCTCCCCGGTTTGGGTGATCCATTTTGCCTCTCATTTGACTATACAACTTTTTCGTCATGACCCTTGGTCCTATGTTGAGTCAAATGCTGCCACTCTCCGGAGTCGTGTCCCCGATATGTTCAAGAGAGGTTCTATCTACAATTTACTACCTATACATTATCTAACCTTTTTCCATAGTCCTGGATCATACTCGTTTATTCTGCTTTATTCCTTGCTTCATGTCGATGATGAGGGAATCATTATGGCCCTCCTTCGATGGGTCATTTCCTATCGACTTCAGCTCATCATCAAGGAAGATGACATAGAAACTCTGTTTCAGTACCTTGGAGCTTGCATTCCTTAATGGAAAGTTCTTCACATTCGATGACAGGTTTTCATCATTGGCCTTCTATTGAATGATTCCACGAGTGTTCGACTTCAAATTCATTTTCACATTCACGGATTGTACTATCACACCTTGAGAGAAATTGTCCTTATTGGTGGTTTCTCTTGTTCCCGTTAACACTTCACATCATTGGCCGGTAATCAGGTGTTTTTGTAGCATGTTCAACTTTGACACATCCATTTGCATGTTATAATTCGTACTTTGATCGTGTTGGGATGGAGCGCAAGACTGTGAGTTTTGTCTGATATAGCTCAGGCTATGTGGAGTTATGTATTATTCATGATTTTATACATGTTTCCTCTATATGGATGGCTGTGACCATACCGTGGGACCTTATATCTATGATGATGATGATCCTTCTATATCAGGTGGCTGCGTCCATACTGTGGATCTTAGACTTTCAAACAATCCTTTTCATTTGTATTTTTGCGCCCATACCGTGGATCTTTTCACATGATCCTTTCTATCCGAATGGATGTGTCCATACCGTGGATTCATGTTTTGATATACATGACAGAGGTATCAGATATGTATATGTATATGCGTCCTTGTTTTGCAGGTCTCCTGACGGTGTTTGTTCTACTCCTTGCACTAGCTCGTAAATCATCTGAACCATCACTCCCCATTTTGCCTTCATGCTTTAGGGGGAATATCTTACACAATATTTTGTCACACCCCCTGCACTTCCCTTTTTCATACCCCAGAGTGCCAAAACGTTGACAATTATGCAGTGTACCCATCCTGATATGAAGTACAGATCCTCCCTGCAGAACTAATGAAAATGTGCCTTGAGCCTTTTTTGAGAAAAATGAGCTCAAAACCCTAATTTATGGGTTAGCACGATTGTGATACCGCCCTCTTATGTTGATGGCAAGTTGCACCATACTAGCCTCGCATTGGCAGTGTGGTTTTTACCTGGATACTCGCATTGATCCCTAAAAGGCAAGTTTTCCCAAAGAGGACAAGAAGCTTTGTGATCTAGAGGCTTCCAGAATGATGAGCTAGAGGTTTTTCATTGTGGATGTGGTCTAATTCTCCCAATATTTCCCTTTGATCTTATCCCCATGAGCTTCCTCCTTGAGATGAGGACCTTTCGCTATCTTTGGTGAGATCCTAACTCCCTCTCCCTGCCTATAAATTCATTCCACTCCATTCCCAAATGGTTGGTCTCTAATTATTTGCACTCTTGTGCTGAGATAGTGCCTAAATGCTATTCATTTTGGCTTGGAGAAGGAGTTCTTGGAGAGCTTGAGATTGGACTTGGAAATTCACTCAAGGAGGGTTTACTAACATCAAGGCATAGGTTGTATGCTTTCTCTTTCATTCATTAATATATACAACTGCTGGTTCACATTCCATAAGTGCTTGTGTCAATGTTCCATTTATCTTAATGCTCCTTGATATGTTAAGTGGATTACATTTGATTATGCTTGTTGCACTTGTATGATTTGTTGTGTCTTTGGCCTCTTGTGTAGGTATTCAAACACTATGAGTAGTAAGCACTGAGCCTGAGGAGCAAGCGATCAAGATCTTCAACAAAGGAGTGCGTTATAGCATCAGAACGAGGTAGGTCTCCTTCCTCTTCTCTCATTTTGATTTTAATTTATGAAAGTATCTTGTAGATTGTCACGTTGGTTGCTGGTCCCACTCATTGGGCTAGAGGGATTGTCTATATCCTCAGAGAGGATTTACCTAGACAACAGGGATCACAATGTGTGGTTGAGAGACCTCCTATTTCGGTGTACAAGTAGGACTAGAATCCATAGGTAGAGGAGTGGTGGAATCACTATGAGCAACCTCTAATTGATGAAGCACTTGAAGTGTATCAAAAAAATCTTTGAGACAAGGAAAACGATGAGAATAATGGCCATAATTATCACAAAAAGCACAAGGGTGATTTGCACGTAATGATCTGTTCTTCTTAGCTGACTCAGCTAAGGTGACATGGACCTCCAGAATGTTAGAATCAGGGAAGGTATCAGATACCAAATTCTTGACATGAGGGAGCTCAGGAAAATTATTGGTGGTATAACCAACAACATCACACAAAGCACATGGAGGAATAGGCTTTGGCGACTTGGGAGGAGGTAGAGTTGTCATGGTTTCCTTGTCTTTGGTTCCCTTTTTCTGGGCTTTTCCCCCTTTGCCAGATGCTTTCACAATAGGAGTAGGTTCCTGTTGAGGTTTCTATAGAACTAAAGCAAATACAAGGGTAGGAAAAATAGGTTGGACCGGGGTCAAAGAAGTGTAAGGTTTGAGTTCATTGGGGGGGGGGGGTGGGTATTTGTGGGAGGATCAATGTACCAAACTGGGATCCCCAAGATAATTTTAGGAAAACTCAATGTGGCCATGACAGGTGTAGAATAAACTCCAAGGGGTGGGGATAAGAATGATATCTGACCAGAAGGGTAATGGCCTGGAGGAACTGCTCTGATATGGTTAAGGCCGGGGGGAATGGTTCCATGTGGAAATGGGTTAGGAGAGATACCAGCAGGAGGAAATGGTCCTTGAGGAGTAGTATTGGGAGGCTGGGTTTAGTTAGGAACAATAGGTTTCGGAGGTGCTAACTGCTATGAAGGCATACCAGACCATTTGTGGGTGGCCCGTGATGCTTAGAGCATGCAAACATTGGATGAGCTAGGCTCAGAAGGAGTAGGTGGTGGACCATAATAAGAACAAAGAAAAGTGGAACCTTTGTAGACTCCTGGAGAGACAATGGTGAGGGATGAGATATTCTTACTGTCAGTCACAGAGGAGATGTTGGACTGAGGTGAAGTCTAGGATTTGGGATCATAGTACATCAACTGATTGACGATGACAATCTTTCCATTGTGGGGAAAGCACATCTTACGGTGAATCGCATATGTGACCATTGACATAGCATAGGTATAACTATGACCCAAAAGGGTTTTATAGTCTAAAGTAGCATCAATGAATTCAATGTCAATAGAGATAGTCTTTTTGGAAACAATGATTGGATAGTTGCGATATAAGCCAAGGAGATGTGAGGGATGATTATCTCAAGTGTAGGGAGTGATGGTAGATGGGGATAGTTTTGGGGAACCAATTTTCTTTCAAACACCAACGACCATCACATAGGTGGAGGCGCCTTCGTCTATGATACACCACTCAATAGTGGTGTTTCTAATGGAGACTAGAATTTGAAAAGCAACAGATGAAGGTAGGGGGGGATTTTCCAAATTTTCAACATGAAAGACAATCATATGATAGTCTTGGGAATCGACAACACCCAAAGCATATAGTAGAGATTTCTGTTGGGATCGACACATCTGGAGAACTTCTAGCATTGACATGGCAGCAGGAGACTGCGTCAAGTCATCTACTATGCTATAGGTATGGGCAGCTTTAGCAGAAGCAACATTTCATTGTAATGGACCTTTGGGTATGTTAACCAAGAAATCCCTTCTATAGATAGAAGTGATCCCTCTAGAAGAATGGGTGGCTTTAGTAACAACCGTGACAAAATAAGAAAAATTCCCTACCCTAAATAATAATGATAAATGAGAAAGGGAGATGGCCTACCTCTTTCCTATGCACTCAACCTTTGATGATGATCCCGATCCCTTAGCTCCCAGGATTTCTCCTCGCTATTCCTTGCATCCAAATACCTGCAAGAGAGTTCAAAAGACAACAACAGGCGAGATCATAGCATATGCATTCCAATATAAGTTATACAACAAATCAAGGAGTATTGTACTAAGAAAACCATCATAGACAAACTTATGGGAAGTAAAACATGCTTTGTATTACTGATTAAATCAAAGAGGGAAGAATACAATCGGTGCCTTGATGTTGAAGGCCTCGTTCAGGATGGTTCCAATTCCAAGACAAACTTAACAAGCTCTCCTTTCCTCTCTCACCAAATTGGAAACATCTAAGCATAATTGAGCAGAAGAATGGAAACCAGCAATGACCAACCCATTGAGGAAAGTGAAGAACAAATTTATAGTGATGGAGAGGAGGTTAGAGATCCACCATAGGGGGAAGAAGGTCCTTTTCCCAAAGGTAAGATCCCTAAAGGTAGGATCAAAGGCTCTAAATGGGAGTATTCGACCATATCTTCATCCAACGACTGCTAGCATGTTGTTCTCGAGGCTTCTAGTAAGAGAAGCTTCTGCTCCTTTTTTGGAGAAACTACTTGAAGAGGATTAACGTGGATTTTCCTATCAAAAGTCGCGCTTCCAGCACTAGTCAATAGTTAGACAAAAGGTTACCAACATGGATTTTCCTACTAAAATTAGCATTGGTCTTACAAATTAGGGTTTTTCACAAGTTTTTCCAGGATTACTTCAAGACATTAGTTCTCCATTTGTTCAGGGATGTGTTGAGCATATAATTCATGATGAATGAGTTTACACAACTTTTGTCGCTTTACGACATTTGTGATGGCAGTGGCACAAAGGACGACACTTCAGGTACAAAGTTGGGAATGTGACAAAGTACTGTGTAATGGATGCCCCCTAAAGTATGGAAGTAGAACAAGAAGTGATGGATAAGTGTTTTATTAGTTAAGGTAAGGAACTTGGAAGACCACTGTTAGGCGACCTACAAATCAAATATGACACAATATATGACATCTATGATATATACATATGCCTGATAATACATCTGAATAGGCATCAAAATATTATACATGAATCCATAGTATGGATGCAACCATCCATCTGAAAAGGATCATGTCTACGGATCCACGACATGGATGAAACCATCCATATGAAAAAGATCATGTATACAATAATGAATACTAAATAACTCCTCGCAACCTGGATTTTAATAGATGAGATCTAGGGTCTTCATCTCTATCTTGATCAAAGTACGAATCTAACCATGTGAATAGATGTGACGACGTTGAACATTGTAGAAACCACCTGATTACCGATCGATAATGTAAATCGTTAACATGCGTGAGAGAAACTGCCAATAATGATGATGGCCCTCAAGGTACACTAGTACAATCTATAAGTGTGAATATGTGAGATGAAGTAAAAAACTTGCTGAATCATTCGATCGAAGGCCAATGATGTAAGCCTGTCGTTGAACACGAAGAACTTTCCATTGATACATGTAAACTCCAAGGTACTGAAAAGGTGTTTCTAAATCAACTTCTTGGACAATGAGCTGAAGTCGACAGGAAGTGATTCGTCGAAGGAGGGTCATAATGTTTCCCACATCATTGAAATGAAACATAGGATATCTCAAAATGATAGGAGTGATTTAGGATTATTGCAGAGAGGGTCACATAGGTATAAGAGGTTTTACTTTTATAGATAGGACTTCTCTTAAACATATCGACGACATGACTCTAGTGTTCGGAAACACTTGAATCAAAATGGAATCGGAGGTCATGATGACAACAAGGGTGATCAAATAAGAGGAAAATGGATTTCCCAAACCCAGGAAGGAATCTGGCGAAGAGAGGATATCCCAAACCTGACATGACATGTAGATGAGTGTCATTTTCAAGAGCGACATGTTGCCTTTACACAAAATACAGGACATGTTTACTTCCATTTTCCCCACTATTGCTAGCGAGTACCTCTTTATTTTTAATCACAAGCTTGAAGAGGATACCATATGCTTGTCATATAATTTCATCCTTTAGATGAATCCATCCTAGAAAGTTTAACAAGCCCTAGGAATGAGTAACTCAGTCTCGTCATGTTGACAAGTCCAATGTCGTTTAAGTTTTACGAGTCCGATGGAGGGGTAACTCGATGCCTTTTTCATGTTTAGAGAGTTTGAAAAAGAGGTAAAAAAGAAAATTTCAAAGGTCCCTTTTTGTAGATAGTCCCTCGAATTTGAAAAGGTATAAAATGATATTCGAGAGAATCCTTAGTCATGGTCGACTAAGGTATTCCTTTTTCATACAAGAGTTTATCTATGTCCAGAAAAGGGTTAAAATTATACTCATTAAACGTCTTTTCATTTACTTTTACAAGTTCGAAAAGACAAGTGCACGACAATATTTTCATATTTGGTGAGTCTAGAAAGTGTTGAAAGAGAACTCCTCCTAGAGGAACGAGTGGTATAAAGGGTGGCGACTGGTTCCGATCATGATGGAATTGCTCAAAACAGGTAAAGGTCAAGAGGATAGTTAATAAGACCACTCATTGTAGATGTTCCCAAGGCAAGGGTAAAACAACCAAGTGAGCATATGATCGGCCAAAGAGATGGTGATGATGGAATTAAAAAACAAGGCTCATCCAACAAAACAGGCTGATAAAGATGGAAATCAAGAGAGGTAAAGTGGGAATGGTTTAATTTTTACACAAGATTTTAACATGGGAAACTATGCTTGAGTATACTTGAAGATGGTTTCATTTTTTTACAAGGTTGAAACATGAGAAAAAACTATGCTTGGATTTGGTTTCATTTTTACACAAGATTGAAATGGAAACAAACTATGCTTGAGAATGGTTTCATTTTTACACAAGCTTGAAACGAAAACAAACTATGCTTGAGATTGGTTTCATTTTTACACAAGCTTGAAACAAAGATAAACTATGATTGAGATGAGTTTTCATTCCCCCAACATAATGACTCAATTCGAGGCACATGTTCCCCCAAGCTTCATTTAATTAAACTAAGTGGACTACTGGTTACTAATAGGTGGATGGAATGAAGGTTCACTTATGAGATCAAGTGAAAGAATCGACTGAGAATTTACGAGATCTAATCAAAGACTTAAATTGGAAGGGTATTTGTTTCATTTTTTAACAAGCTTGACATAGGAAAAGAACCATGTTGGGCGCGAGATCCCCCAAGGGAAGTTTTGGGGCTAAAAGCCCAGATTTTGGTTAAAAGTTGTAAATCTGATGTAAAGACTCCGCATTTTGTGGGTGGAGAGCCCTCAATTTTGTAATGTAATGTCGGCTATAGAGATCTACCCATGGTCTGCAGACCATGGGATTGTATAAATAGAGTGAGGCTCTAAGTTGTAATGAAATGAATTGGAATGATCATGGAATAGAAGCATAGCGGGAGATCTAAGGGTAAAGGCGGGTCTTTGGGTTGTAGAGTAGGAGAAGGTGCTGCAACTGAGTGCGCAGACCCCTGCAACTGAGTGCGCAGGGTGAGTCGAGTCTATAACTGTTGAAGCATTAATAAAGAGAAGTTTTACATCAATTCTGTGTATTTATTTCCTGTTTTCTGTATCGAATATATTGGGTATAAATTGCATTTCTGTTGTCTATATGGTGCACAAACATATATAACTGTGTAGGTTAAGTGAATGTGAGTTAAAGTAACTGTTTATGCAAGGTTGAATAGCATCTATAAGAGGATAAGTAAGATACGTGGTGTAACTTGGGAAAATAGCGTAGATCGCTGCCATAGCAGCACGAAATCACCTCAGCCATTGGTTAGGGCTGCACGAAGGAAAATTGTAGTAGATCGCGAAGGTATCACAGGTTTGAACAGTGTGTGAAGTAACCTGCATGAAGGTAGGCACAGTTGGACTAAATCGATCCCTTAGACATCTCAAGGGTGCGAAAAATTTGTTCCAGGATCCCCCCATACTGCTTTAGGTGACACTTCAGTTTGCACACCGCGGGCTGATGCCGAAAGGGCCAGTAATGTAGGGATTTGTATGGCTAATTAACTTCGAACCTAGGTCAGGCCCCATCAAGCCAATAAATGGTTCCATTGCCGGGACCAGAATCTGCATAGAGATGTCTGATGTCGTAACATTGGAATCCAACTAAAAAGGAAATTGAAGGTTGGTTGGACAAAAGAATTCACAAGTTCACGGCGCAGGAGAACAGGAACCCGTGACTGACAAAATAAGAGTGGTTAGACTACTACCTGTACACAGAGATCCACGAAATCTTCTTCGCGTCTTTCCCTACTGATCTGTACGAGTGGATCGCAAAGCTAGCAAATAGCCAAGGAAGGTGGAAACTCGATAATCCTATTGTGTAGACCCCTGAATCAGTGTGAAGGTTGGAAGCATTGGAGGATAAGATCACGTGCGTTATTGATCACTGGCTCGATCGAATTATAGGAGGATTCATTACTGAGTTCGCAGTTGACACTTCAGTTAGCTACAACAAGGCAAAGCGATGCTTTCTCAAGGGACCGTAAGGTAGGTACGTAAAGTCTCTGAATACTTGGATTAAAATGTTATTGTGCAAAAATAGGGTTATGCAATTACCTTGATGTTTGGGGCTACATGAAGTGGAAAAAAGTATAGGAACGAAGGAAATAAGGGACCAGAAAAAAACCCCTTGATTTCACCTCCGTGAGGGAACGAGGAAGAGCTCGTGAAGGTCTCTCCGTGAAGTGCGATCCATTTGATAAGGCAAATAATTGCACGAATACCACCCCCACCCACACCACCACTAGCTTCACCACCTTCACCTCCATCTTCACCCATACCACCTCCGCCACCACCACGAGTCAATATGGCAAGCACGATAAAGTTGCCTGTGTTCAAGGGATTGGGAAATGAGGATCCAGACCAATTTTGGTTCATTGTAAGAGCCGTATGGGAAGCACAGGGAGTTACAGATGAAAATATAAAGAAAATGACACTAGTTAGCACCCTGCAGGACTACGCGCTGACCTGGTATATTAAGCACTCCAATGATAATCCCAATGTGGGAATCATAGATATTCAAGCAGCGCTAAATAGAGAATTTAGCAGGCCAAAGTCTAAAGCATAGTAGATCATTGGATTCAAAGAGATCATGATGATACCAGGTGAGACTCCTTCGGAGTTGGATTAGAGGTTGAAGTGTACGATTCGCGAAGCTAATATGAATCTGATGGATGGACAACATCACGAATGGTTTGTATCATCGCTAACACTACATTTAAGGAGTGCACTATTGTAGCAGAAGTTAACGACTCAGGAGGAGGCCTTAGAGATCGCAATGAGGCTACATGAGACCCTGATGTAGGATCCTAACTTAAGGGTTCAGAAGATCCACACGCAGTTGAAGAATCTATGCCTGGAGATGCAGAGTCTGAAACAGGACAAAATAGCTCAACCAGAAGTGCGCGAAGAGGTGTGGTGTGTAAAATGCAAGGGTTAGGGTCATGATAAGGACCATTGCCCAGTGTTACTAAATTACCTCGTGGGAGGAGGACCGATGCCATTAAGGCCAAAAGCACAAACAGGACCTAGCGTGGCGCCTGCTTTATGGTGCCCGATTTGTCAAATAGGTGGAAAACACACTACGGACAACTGCCATTTGTTACAAAAGTATACAAAAAATTCACAGCAATTGTTCTGTAACTTTTGTAGGTCAGTAGGACATGATGTGCGCGCTTGTAGAAGCTATGATTTGATGATGGATAGAACTCCCACCTACATAGTTCAGGCTAAATCATGGCCCCTAGACAAGAATGCAGGAGTGGCGCATTCAATAAGGTATGCAAGGTGCTAAACAAGGTATGTAACACGCAACGAAGTGATTGGGACCTGCATGTACCCGTAGTATTAAGGGCTTATAAGACAATATGCAAGAAATTGATGGGAAAAATGCCTTTTAGGGTTATCTATGGAGTGGAAGCCGTAATGCCGATGGAATATATTGTGCCTAGTTTGCACATAGCAATGCTCATAGGTATGACAGACTGTGGAGCCCTGGAGGAGAGGCTCGCACAGTTGGAGGAGCTTAAAGAAGAACGGTTTTTGGCTGGATTCCACCAACAAGTGCAAAAGCAGTGCGAAAAGGCCTGGTACAATCGGCATATTAAGTTACACACCTTTAAGTTAAATGATTTGGTGTTACTATATGATAGTAAGTTTGATTAATTCCCAGGGAAGCTCAGAATGCATTGGTTGGGACCATATGTTATTAAGGAGATTATAGATGGTGGCACGGTGAAATTGGTAAAGTTAAATGGTGAACTTTTCCCAGGGAAAGTAAATGGAAATTGTTTGAATCTATACACAGGTGGCTCGACCATTTGACTAGCCACAAGAAGCACAGCCTTAGCACTCCAGGCAACTGAAAGGAGGTGTGTGACTATAAACTACTCTGCTTGGGATCTGTGCAATGACAGGACTGCGTGTAGTAGCGAAGTATCTCAAGGTCCACGACAGCGTGAGGGTAGCTACGCTGCCGCATGGGTGGGCTGGAAAGTGACTGTTACAGTCACTATTCACGATGTGATGCTTGGTTTGAGATCAAATGGAGCAGGTGACAGACATTTAAAGGCGAACTTTATGGGCCAGATTGGGAAAATCTGCTGCCAAAGGAGCATTAATGGACCGAAAGTGGGGGGAATGGTCGAATTCAAATTCAAAAGGCGCTGTAAAGTGTAAAGGGCTGCCCAACAAACAACACTTGGCAATTTGAAGATTGAGCTATTGCACACCCAAATATTCATGAACCCCGATTTGTTCAATCTTTTGAAGTCGAAGGCATTGTTTGAGCACTTACTTGAGCCGTTGAGAGAATTGTGGAATAACAATATGGTCGTGCTAGAGGAAGCCATGGATATTGGAGAGATGACCACTGAGGAGGCCGCACAGGCCATAACAGTAGGAGAAGCCCCAGAAAGCACCAGGATAGTTGCAGAAATCCCTAAATCGCTGTGCACACTGAGACCAAAGAAAGATAAGCAGCCTATGGTACTAGTGCACGTGTCCCCCAGGAATTTGTTAAGGACAAGGCTCACTATGGAAGAAAAGGGGAAGGCGATCAATTTAGAAGCCGATGAGGAGGAAGAAGACATTGAAGAAATCTTGGTAGAGGAGGAGGACGAGGAAATGGAGGAAGAAACCCAGGGTGCAGACCCTTTGACCGGGTTGCCCGCATATGTTCCTTCACGAAAGAGGAAAGCAAGGGTGCCCAAGGACCTAGATGAGAGCAAGAGCTCTCTGCAGACTCCATTGCTCCCCAACGACATCATTTTTGATGGAGCGCACTTGGGGTGAGTGCCTGCGCTAAAGTTTGAAGACTGGGATCTTGCGGACCATGAGAAATTCCCACATTTGGCAACCGCGTAGCTAATGCGTTGGAAGAAAAACACATCGGTGGGAGTCATAGAGTTAGAACCGCATAAGTGGTTGCGAGGAGTAGAGAAAGCAAGATTGTTAAACCTGCTCTGGGTACCGCATTACCATCATGCCCCAGTGACAATTTTTGTCATCAGGAAGCTGCTCTGCCTAGTGCATGATGGTTTTTTGTGGTTGGAGGAGCCCATCCCCATCAAGGATCATCTGATTCACTGAATTACCTGACTCCCTTGCAAAGGGGAGGATCCAGCGAACATATCTGAGGGTAAAAGTGATGATTTGGCCATCACGGAGGCCATGAAGAAGAAGTTCAAGATGGAGAAGAAAAAGAGAGGGTACACGATCTCTAGTATCAATAATGTTGTGGTCAAAGTCACGAAGTAGATATTAGCTGGGAAATTTATGCGGAAGTGCTGCGCAGATGAGGTGCCCACGCCGGTGGTTGCACTTGCCCCATAGTGCGCAGAGGGGGTCCAGTTTAATTAGGCGGATTATTTGTGTAGAGGGTTCTTGGAAAACTGCTGTGAGGCACAGGAGTAGGGGAATACTGTCCACTATGCATGGCTTCTGCTATCCATAATGTTGGTGGCTTGGGAATTGCCCGAGGACAGCCAATTCCCAACAATTGCGCAGGACCTTTCGGAGGCAACGAAGTACGGTTCGCTGTGGGCAACTAAATATTGCAGAGGATCAGAGACAACAAAATATTCTGGGTGTTCATGGAGGTGAACATCAAAATGGGGATTAACTGCAAGTCGCGGTTATCACCCACTGTCTATAACAGTTTGCAGAGCTTCGTGGAGTTCAAGGCGGACTTTCATCACGTGTACATCAGGGTGAGGAAGGATCCCACAAAGGCATGGAAGGAGCTACCTTATCTGGCGACGGATGATGTCATATTCACCATCCTTGAGTCGTGGCACACTCCAGCTAGCTCTGCGATGGAAGCGGAGAAGTCCACTACACAGAGGAAAAATGAGGAGGCAAAACTACGGATGGCGTAATTGGAAGAGAAGAGAAGGAAGGAATGATGCTGCGAAGGCAGCAGAAGAGCAGTAGAGGGATGCTGAGAAGGACCGCGATAGAGAAAATTCACCTTCGCTTGAACAGGAGATAGATCTAGAGGAAGGTGGCGCTGATTTGCAGACAACATCCACACAACTCAAGAGACAGTGCCTGAGAGAGTAGGTGGGGCCGCGGAAGAAGTCAAAGGCCTCAAAGACTTCTTTCGACCCGATCATCCTCACTGAGGGGGATCTCCATGACATTGGGGAGACGTTGCACGAAGTCACGTGGAGGCCCTCCAGCAGTTCGCGAAGAAAAGCCAGATAGTGTTGGGGGCCCTCTGGGCACATATACAGGAGTTGCAGATGCACACTCCTCATGCTGGTACTCTGTCGACTAGCCTCGCAGTAGGCATGACCACGGCTGAGGAAATGCTACGCGCCTGCATGACCAACACTATAGTGCTCTAGATGGAGCACTGGTTATAGAAAATGAGTTCGATAGGCCTATGGTTAGTGCGCTGAAGGGAGTTGGAATAAACATGGCTACGCTCCCTCGGGAGACACTCTATGTTCTACAGGACAGAGTGACTGCAGAACTGCGAGCCAGGGAGGGTCGTGTCCTCTAGGTCATGAACGAGTAGCGAATCAATATGGAACAATTGAGCTTGCAGCACGATGAGGTAGTGGCGCAGAACCTACAGATTGTGCAGGTGGTCGAGGACGCCTGCCCGATGGTCCCATAGTTGGCCATCCCAGCAGAAGACCCAGTGGAGGCACACATCTAGAAAATCGCAGCAGGAGTGCGCGAGGTGAAGGAAGAGATGGACAGGGTTCAGTTGGAGCTGAACCTTCAGATAGCCCAGCTGCAATTGAAGGCGCAACCTTCAACTCTGCCAGAGATGAAGGAATAGTGCATCAGCGCCATTACATCAAGAATAGCGGAGATCAATAGTGCACTGAAAGATTGCACCCGTCTATTTGAGGATTCGTTCGAGGTTCTCACTACTCTGCAGGAGGACTCGAATATACAATGCTTAGAAACAGAGGCACGCGAGCTGCAGCAGAAGTATGACGAAGTCAAAGGGACCGTGCAGACGTTGGCCCTTACATAGAGGCTCACGTGGATGAAGCAGGAAAAAGCGCTTAGTGAATAGGTAGATGTTCCATGGCATAAGGAAGCCATTTTGAAGGTGCACATACAACCATGGATTGTCGAGGCATTCATCATTACTACCTTGTTAATTTTTGGTATGTTCTATGCTAGAGCAATTTATAAAATTTTCATAGTTAGCAATCACATCAGCATTACGATAAACTGCAGATAGAACATAAATATAAAATGCAGAAGACAAGCCAATGCAAGAGGACACAAGATATGGCGCGTGCCAGGGACAAACCCCACAATGTGTGGGGAAACCCTTTGATCAAATCTTCTTTTATCTTCAAAGTTCAGCAGAGAAGGAGAGAGAGAGAGAGTACATTTACAACAGAAGTCAATACTTTGACTTATCTAGATCTAGCATAGATCATTTCATATCATGATGAAATCAGTTGTAGACTTTCTGCTTCAACTGATTCTCAAGGTGACTCCTTCACCTATCATCGTGCTGCATCTCGTCCATTTGCTACACCTTACTGTGTAGCACCATCATGCTGCCCATGTTCTCATACATCACTGTGTTGCCCATGATCTTCATCATGCTGCTCATGATTACTTCGCCCACAGTGTCGCATTTTTCATCATCATTCATCACAACTTCATTGAGATCTTGACCTTGCTATGAATGTAATTATGCCCAGACTTCCAGCGCTGAGACTGAGGTTGTCCTTATTGCTGCACCATTATTTCATCATCATTGAGACCTTCACTATTGCTTCCTTATCAACATGCCCATCATCATGCTGTTGGGATCATCATCCTTGCAACACCTCAGAGATCATCATTTATTGCCAAGACTAATACAAAGACTAATACAAAGATATCACGTGGATCTTCTTCACCATTAGTATGCTGAGACTGTGGCAGAGTTTAGGAAGTATGCAGAGGTTGTGATACTATTCCTTCTCATCAATCTGAGACTGTGATAATCATTGATATCCTTTGATAAGAAATTAGGGCAGCGTCTGATCTTTAACTGAGACTGTAACTAATATCTCATTGCACCGAGGTCAATTGTGGTTATGTCGAGACTGTGTTACGGTACTCTCCGAACTCCTGTAGGATTTGCGATGTTATCACAATTATGACGAGAACATGTTACAACTGCAATATAACGTGACCTAGATTGTTGACCTTGAAACAAAGTAACATAGGGACGGAGCACCGAGATCATAATTGCGTGGATCCTTTTATACTCGTCGAGGAATAGCGCTATGAATCAAGGCTCTGAGTTGCCGAGATTGTTCTTGCTCCTGTAGGGTTCCAGAGATCTCGCCAAGAGACAATGATCATGCTTTCTGTTAGGAGGTACACCACCGAGGAGGAGGGGATTATCATCCTTCCTTGCTGTGATCATAACTGCATCTAATGAGGCCTTCTGGGATCTTATACCCAACCGAGATCTCCTGCCTGCACCTCGCATCCATTTGCAGCTCAAAGAAAATGCGAGTTCTATTTCTCTGTGTAAACATGTCTCCTTGACTGCGTGAAAGGACTGTGTTTAGGCTTCTACAGGCATCGTATTAAGGCTCCTCTTTGACAGCGTATAAGGGCCTCTTGGACAGCGTATTATCCTCATTGTTAGCCACTGTATATGTAATGAACTGTAGCTCATATATATCGTCCTTACATTATAACATATTTATGCCCAGCGTATATTCATTTTCCGGCGACCTTCATTACAGCATTGAATCCACTGCGGCTACCCTTCATGTATTGCTAGTGGATTCGTGACTGTGTTATGAATTCCATTCCTTACTGTGGCTAGGGTTTGACAGCATTAGGATTACAGCATCATTTGAGCCTCCATCTTTGAGCGTATATGAGCTTCTTCATGACTACATGTTAGGATGGCTCCCTGTCTCAAGCTTGTGTTGTAGATGCGTTCAGGAAGCCTTCTTGACTTGCGTAGATGACGGTTGCTGATTGACCTGCGTAGATGACGGTTGCTGATTGACCTGTAGTTAGGGTGTGGCTAGATCAACCCTTAGGACAACATAATCTCCTCTAGATCTCTCTGTCCACAAAACCAAAACAAGTGGAGAAGAGAGATCGCATGAAGAGTGACACAAATGACTTCAAGTCCTCTTCTATTTATACTAAAACGTAGAGGTTGAATAGACACGTCGGCTGGGCTTCTAGAGCCTACATAAGAGCTGGTCGGCTTGATAATAATTACATAAACAAAATAAATTCATATCTCCATAAATACTTATCGGAATCGGATGATCTTTGGATCAATCCTACACCTCTCGACGAGAGGGATCCAATAAAATTATCAGTTGCCATAAATAAGCTAACCCACATGGAGTTTGGCCCTAGTTGCCAATTTAACATACCTCAATTGAAGAAAATCTCATGCAGATGCAGGGAACGCAGGAACAGGTTCAAGGAAGCAGTTCAACTACAGCGGTTTCTGAAAAACGCATCCAAGAAGTGCAGCATGCAGCTACTTAGTGCGCTACCGACCTTGCAGTAGTCCAGGCAGAGTTGGGAGGTCTACGCGAAAAGATATCTACACCGACTGAGTGAATTGAGGGCGAGTCACGATGTTTGTGTTGGGGGCCTATTGGGCGTGGGATGCCCTAAGGGAAGTTTTGGGGCTAAAAGCCCAGATTTTGGTTAAAAGTTGTAAATTTTATGTAAAGACTCCGCATTTTGTGGGTGTGGAGCACATATCTTGTAAATGAGTCTTAGGGTTGTCCGCCCTCAATTTTGTAATGTAATGTCGACTATAGAGATCTACCCATGGTCCGTGGACCATGGGATTGCATAAATAGAGCGAGGCTCTAAGTTGTAAAGAAATGAATTGGAATTATCATGGAATAGAAGCATAGCGAGAGATCTAAGGGTAAAGTCGAGTCTTTGGGTCGTAGAGTAGGAGAAGGCTCTGCAGCTGAGTGTGCAAAAGCCTATTAGTCCGCAGCTGAGTGCACTAACCCCTGCAGTTGAGTGCACAGGGCAAGTCAAGTATGTAACTGTTGAAGCATTAATAAAGAGAAGTTTTACTTCAATTCTGTGTATTTATTTCCTGTTTTCTGTATCAAATATATTGGGTATAAATTGCATTTCTGTTGTTTATATGGTGCACAAACATATATAACTGTGTAGGTTAAGTGAATGCGAGTTAAAGTATATGTTTACACGAAGTTGACTAAAATCTATAAGAGGATAAGTAATATACACGGTGTAACTTGGGCAAATAGCGCAGATTGCTGCCATAGCAACGTGAAATCACCTCAGCCCCTAGTTAGGGCTGCGTGAAGGACAATTATAGCAGACCACGAAGGTATTGCAAGTCAAAACAGTGCGTGAAGTAACCTGCACGAAGGTAGGCACAGTTGGACTAAATCGACCCCTCAGACATCTCAAGGGTGCAGAAACTTGGTTCCAGTGTCCCCCCATATTGCTTCGGGTAAGACTTCAGCCCGCGCACCGCAGGCTAATGTTGAAAGGGCCAGTAGTGTAGGGATTTGTTTGACTAATTAACTCCGAACCTGGGTCAGGCCCCATCAAGCCAACAAACCATGCTCATGACACCTTGTTTCATTGTTTAACGAACTTGACACAAGTAAAGGAACTCTGCCTTGACACCTTGTTTCATTTTTTAATGAGGTTGACGTAGTAAAAGAACTATCCTCATGGGGACCTATTTCATTTTTTAACGAGGTTGAAATAGTAAAAGAACTATCCTCATGGGGACCTATTTCAGTTTTTAACGAGGTTGACATAGTAAAAGAACTATCCTCATGGGGACCTATTTCATTTTTTAAGGAGGTTGACATAGTGAAAGAACTATCCTCATGACACCTATTTCATTTTTTAACGAGGTTGAGATAGTAAAAGAGCTCTCCTCATGGGGACCTGTTTCATTTTTTAATGAGGTTAACATAGTAAAAGAACTATCCTCATGACACCTATTTAATTTTTTAACGAGGTTGACATAGTAAAAGAACTATCCTCATGACACCTATTTCATTTTTTAACGAGGTTGAAATAGTAAAAGAACTATCCTCATTGGAACCTATTTCATTTTTTAACGAGGTTGACATAGTAAAAGAACTATCCTCATGGAGACCGATTTCATTTTTTAACGAGGTTGACATAGTAAAAGAACTATCCTCATGGGGACCTGTTTCATTTTTTAATGAGGTTGACATAGTAAAAGAACTATCCTCATGACACCTATTTAATTTTTTAACGAGGTTGGCATAGCAAAAGAAATATCCTCATGGGAACCTATTTCATTTTTTAATGATATTGACATAGTAAAAGAACTATCCTCATGGGGACCTATTTCATTTTTTAACGAGGTTGACATAGTAAAAGAACTATCTTCATGGGGACCTATTTCATTTTTAACGAGGTTGACATAGTAAACTAACTATCCTCATGGGGACCTATTTCATTTTTTAACGAGGTTGACATAGTAAAAGAACTATCCTCATGGGGACCTATTTCATTTTCTAACGATGTTGACATAGTAAAAGAATTATCCTCATGACACCTATTTCATTTTTTAACGAGGTTGGCATAGTAAAAGAACTATCCTCATGGGGACCTATTTCATTTTTTAATGAGGTTTACATAGTAAAAGAACTATCCTCATAACAACTATTTCATTTTTTAATGAGGTTGACATAGTAAAAGAACTATCCTCATGGGAACCTATTTCATTTTTTAATGAGGTTGACATAGTAAAAGAAATATCCTCATGGAGACATATTTCATTTTTTGACAAGGTTGACATAGTAAAAGACTATCCTCATAAGGACCTATTTCATTTTTTAACGAGGTTGACATAGTAAAAGAACTATCCTCATGACACCTATTTCATTTTTAACGAGGTTGACATAGTAAAAGAACTATCCTCATAGACTTGATCATGGACTATAAGATACCATGGCTTCCAAGAGGTTCTCATCATATGGGAGAACAACGCTCTGGAAGGGATACCTATCAAGGGATCTAATGGAAAGATCGGGTTCCAATGTCCCCATTACATGATGCACTATATCACTGACTAGATCATCATTTAGCGTGGGCATGGAACAGGTGGCCACATAATTAACTTGTGGTGGGGAAGATACCACTTGCATGTAAGGACCATTTAGGGAAGATGGTTGATTGGGAGCTGAATTAGGACCAATGAATGAAAACTGATCAATGGTCACAATTATTCCTTCATGTGGGAAACACAACACATGAAAGAGAGAAGAGACAAGAGCTCCCATGACATAAACATATTCACGACCAAGGAGTAGATTAAAATCTAAAGGGCCTTGGACAACCATCACATCAAGATAAATGATTTTTCCTCCCAAAGTAATATGCAACTTAGGAAGGATCCATAATGGTTGAATGGTTCCTCTGTTAAAAGCTAACAAATTCTAGGTAATGGGTACAAGCTGTAGAGAACCAAAAGCTTTCCAAGCAGTGAAGGACATAAAAATAATAGATTCACCTTCATCTATAACTGTGCTAGGTACAACCATATTATAAGCCCGCACCATGATCTGGAAGGGTACATAGGAAGGAATACGATATCATGTCAATCAACTCCAATAAAAGGAAATGACCATATTACTTGGAGGGATGCCATGGGAATGGGAGAACTGCCACCTTGCATTATGGGAACAAAAGTATTACCCCCCTGTACCATGGGAACGTGCGGATTGCCCTCCAATTCATTGGAACTTGACAAGGCAAGAAGAACTTGAGTAGTAGGAGGTGCACTCTCTATGGGAAAAGTAGGATCACCTAAAGGTGGAATCAGGTCAACCATTTCCTCAACCAATGGTTGGTCAGGAATGGACTCATGAGATTCACTTTCAAAGAGAGTGGGATTGACCGAAGATGAATCTTGATCAACTAATGGAGGGTCAGAGGAAAGTTTTTGATAACCAACCAGAAGATTAGGCTGGGAAGCTATAAGGTTATCCAACACTTTCGAGGCTTCATCCATACAAGGAAAAAGGTGAATAGGATGGTTCCCTTCACATAACCTACAGGGAAATTTAACTTTACCCTTTTTCCCATGGGTTTTTCTGTCTCTAGTTGAAGGTTTATCACCAACATGATCTCTCGAGGCTAATGACAAAGGTCGATGTGAACATGTGGACCACACTTCTAATATCATGGGAATACCGGGACATTCTCGAAGAAGGTGGTCACCCTTACAAAGCTTGCAAGGGAATTTCACTTTACGAGGTTGATTAGAATGTTTCTCAATTGCTTCAGTAGCATCGACTGCTTGGTTGCCCCCTTGCTTATTTTTCCTCTTCTTAATTTTCTTTTTCTTCTTCTTCTTATCCACCTGGTTACTAACTTGCATGTTTTCACTAGATGAATAAGAGGAAGAGAAAGAGGAAGAAGATCGAATAGGTGAAGAAGGAAAAGTGTCAACTTTAGGATCAACTGGAGGTTGATATTGTTCAGGTGGAGGAGAGCCTGGTTGAGGAGAATTTTGGACATTTGAAACCATAGTGGTCGAAAATAATCAAACTGGAAAACCAATGGTAAATCTAGGAAGGGACAACATTGCCATATAAGGAGCACCAATATTTCCAAAAGAAGGAAAAGGACTAGGATTCCTGTCAAGGGAGTTTCCTTGATTGGTAGACTCAGGAATTGTTGCCATTAGTCTCAACCTAAGATTTACTAAGGAGTATTTCCACATGAAGGATGTTTTTCCACGGTCAATTAATTGAATTTAGAAATTAAGAAAATAAAATAAAAAAGGGGGTAAAACTAGGCAAAAGGGTTTACCAAGTATCCGTGAGATTTAGAATACTTCTTGGCAAACCAAGAAGTACAGGCATACAATCTCCACGAATGCTATGTTTGGTGTATAATGTTTACAAGGTGACCAACTTGGTTACCTATGAATGGATAAAT
The DNA here is from genome assembly GCA_031772625.1 of Pinus tabuliformis. Classification (NCBI taxonomy): domain Eukaryota; kingdom Viridiplantae; phylum Streptophyta; class Pinopsida; order Pinales; family Pinaceae; genus Pinus; species Pinus tabuliformis. The sequence goes on along the minus strand of CM062812.1, from coordinate 930,680,399 downwards.
AACTATATGGGGCTCCCAATATATATGCGATGGTACGTGGGAGTGTACTCTAAAGTAGTGCTATCTAATGTGCCACTGTTCGATGAGAGCGTTCCCATATACTTACCATGTGTGGAGTGCTTCCGATATACTCGAAAGTACTGGAGAATGGTCCTATACACTTCAGTAAGTGGAACAAGATTTCACCCCAAGAATACAGCGCTGGTAAATAACGACAACTCCTACGTTTAACGATGCTGAACAAATCTCTATCCTAGACCTCTAAATCATTTTCTTTAATGACAAATGCTCCTTAGGTTAATTGAGGTAAATTTTAAGTTTATCTTCAATTAAGTTTCAGTTTTAAGGCTCAAATAAATGTCACTTGAACTCCAATGATGCAACTATCATGAGAAAGGATTCTTTCTGTTTTGATGAAAGCTAATCTAGTAAGGGAAAAGATTCAAACAATGATGCAACAATGAAGAATTCAACAAACAAATATTTCCTAACTAGATCTTTCACTTTTACTTTCCAAATGTAATGCTAAAAAGTAAAAATTATTTTCACTTTTCCTAATATGCACTTATATGAATTATTCTTTTATTTTTGCTTTAAATTATTTAATACAACTAATGCGCCATTTAGTTTTCAATTATTGAAAAATGTGATCTATTTCCAATAATTAATTCCAAAAAATAACTTTTCATGCAAGTGAGCTAATGCAATTTTAACGAAAAGTAAATTTTTCTAAATGAAAACTAATTCAATGCAAAATTGATTCCTTTAATCAATGCAAAAGAGAAATAGCTGTTTAATTAATAGAAAAATCAATAATTCTCAAGCACACAAGTAGTAAACAAAGATCTCAATCGACTCAAAACTTGAAAAAATTGAATCAAAATCTGATTTTTTACAACTTCAAGAAAGTGACAAAATTTTGCATTCCATAAAGCAATGAAAAGCATACAGACAAAGACATCTGCAGATAAAGTAGAGAAGATACCTCAGAGACCAAGACACACCAGAGTTTTCAGTTGAGACCCTAAAAATTCTCACATTCAAGGACCAACACTACTTTATATAGCAAAATATGTGTTGACAGGGTCATCAACACTACTTTTCATAGCAAAACCCGTGCTGGCAACACTACTTTTTATAGCGAAACCCTTGCTGGTCTTCAGCATGGGTAAACAATGGAAGATAAGGTTTTAAGTGTGGGTAAATAATGGAAGATAAGGTTTTCAGCGTGTCTGTACAGGGAAAAACAGGCACTGTCAGTGCAACTTTCACTGATAAAAATGCGCTGAGCGAGGAAATTTTAGGAAAAACAAGAAAGACTCAGGAAGAAAATCTAGACCTGATACCCTAAGATAGTTGCAATTTAGAATACAGATTGAAAATCAATCCAAAGACAGGGTCCTTCGATGGTTGGCCAAACTTAATGAGAAGGAAAAAAATGAATGGAGGATGAAAAGGGTGTAGGCTTCCTTAGTGGAGTCGCCAATTTGTTAACTAAGCAATCCCTTCTACATATAGAAGCGATCCCTCTAGCCCAATGTGTGGGTCTAGTAACAACAATGAAAAAACAAGAAAACTCCCTAACGTAAATCAAAATGACAAATGAGAAAGGGAGATGGCCTACCTCTCTCCTATGAGCTCAACCTTTGATGATGATCTTGATCCCTTAGCTCCCAGGCTCTCTCCTCGCTATTCCTTGCATCCAAATAACTTCAAGAGAGATCAAAAGACAACAGCAAGAGAGATCATATCATATGCATTCCAATATAAGTTATACAACAGATCAAGGAGTATTGTACTAAGAAAACCATCATAGACAAGCTTATGGGAAGTAAAACATGCTTTGTATTAATGATTAAATCAAAGAGGGAAGCATACAACCAGTGCCTTGATGTTGAAGGCCTCCTTCAGGATGGTTCCAAGTCCAAGCCAAAATTAACAAGCTCTCCTTTCCTCTCTCACCAAAATGGAAACATCTAAGCACAATTGAGCAGAAGAATGGAAACTAGCAATGACCAACCCATTGAGGAAAGTGAAGAACGAATTTATAGTGATGGAGAGGAGGTTAGAGATCCACCAAAGGGGGAAGAAGGTCCTTATCCCAAAGGTAATATCCCTAAAGGTAGGATCAAAGGCTCTAAATGGGAGTGTTTGACCATATCTTCATCCAACAACTACTAGCTCGCCATTCCCGAGGCTTCTAGTAAGAGAAGCTTCTGCTCCATTTTGGAGAAACTTCCTGAAGAGGATCAATGCAAATTTTCCTATCAAAAGTCGCACTGTCAACACTAGTCGCTAGTTAGATAAAATGTTACCAACACTGATTTCCCTACTAAAAGTAACATTGGTCTTGCAAATTAGGGTTTTCACAAGTTTTTCTAGATTACTTCAAGACATTAGTTCTCCATCTCTTCAGGGATGTGTTGAGCATATAATTCATGGTGAATGAGTTTACACAACTTTTGTCACTTTACGAATTTTGTGATGGAAATGGCACAAAGGACAACACTTCGGGTACAAAGTTGGGAATGTGACAAAATACTGTGTAACAGGGGATCTTGGAAATAACCTCTACCTTAGGCGGAGGTATCTGTAAGATACCATTAGATGATGACATAGGATTAGTGGAAACTTGGGGTTGGGACTCAATCGCTGACTTAGCAGGTGGCTTGTCGGATTGGCGTGATCAATTTTAAAGGCTGACTTGCTTGGTATTGACCTCATCAGAACTCATCATAAGAATCTGATAATAATGGTGACCATATGGTGGAGTTGACAGAGCTACCTGACCTTGTGTAGGTTAGGAAGCAATATATCCTTGGCGAGGAAAAGGATTGGTAAGCACTACTGGTTAAGATGAAGCAGGAGGGGGAGGAGGAGAGATGGGCTGCGGTCCTTGAGAAGAAGTGGCTTGAGCTTCCCATACTTGATGCATCTGAGGTAAAAGGGGACACTCATGAGTATAATGGCCATATACACTGCAAGAGGCACAAGGTTTGTTCATTGAAGACCCTTGTTTTGCTTGGGATGTCTACCTTGTTGTTGGGTTGCGGGATTAGGCTGAGGTCCCTGAGGTGCATTGGGTGGTGGACCCTAGTTACCTTGATTACCTTGAGGTTTCTCTTTTCGGTTATGTTCCCCCTTATTCCTTTTGCTTGGGGTTGGGGGGATTGGGTCTACTATACTAAGAATACACTTGATCTTGTGGAGGAGGTTGCTATGGTGGTAGAGGGGGAGTAGGCATGGGAGGCTGGGGCGCTGGGCAGTGCATATGGATAATATGGAGAAGTGGCAACATTGGGATAAAAAGGTGGTGCAACAACTTTTGTTGATGTGGAAGGGGATATGCATATGGCATGTTTGGACTCGGATAAGAGTTGCCATGTGGAGGATTGGGGGAGGGATAAATCTAAGAGGAAATGGTCCCTCCATGAGGTTGACCATAACTCATCATAGGTGGAGCATATGGTTGAGTGTGTGAAATGGTTCCAACTATGCCATCCGCGGCACGAGATGCCCCCGATGCATTAGCAGCACCAAGCCAAGGCAACTCGGGGATGAGAGTATAAACATAACCTGACTGGGCGTAGATCAGATAAAATTTTAAGGCTACTTGGAGCACATCTTCCTCAGACTGGGGGATGTGTGACATGGCATCTTTAGAAATGGGGTTCAAAAGTGATCTAAGGAACCAATCCATATAGACTTGGTCTTCAAATTTAGGAGCTCTAGAAATGCTCCTCCTTCTACGCCATTCTTGAACATGGTCGGATAGCGAGTGGAAAAAGTTTGATGGAAATAAGTCAATAGTTTGGTACCAATGTCATAATAGAGAGGTAACTATAAATATGCAATAAAAGATTTGGAAAGAGTTGCAAAAGTGGAATGAGTGGCTTTGGTTGATTGACATACCACATAGCAGCAACTCCAATAAGCATGCATTAGAATAGATGAAGACAGATGAAGTCTTTAGTGATATAATTGGATGAACACCACATGTGGAATGAGAAAACATGATTAGTGGGATCTTCTCCAGGATTACCTTCAAACTTTGGGATGTCTGAAGGGAGTTTAGTAGGCATAACAGGCTAAGTGGGAGCATGGAGAAGAGGATCATTGATGAGTTGGCTGAAATCGGGGAGACTCAAACCAACCATAAAGGGAAGAAATAGAGGAGTGACCACACTGGTGGGGGTTCCGCTGGTGTGGGTTACCACCCTAGTATCATGCACCCACGTTGGTTCTTGACATGGTGGAAGTACGGGGTTAAGAAGACATGGAATCAAAGGAAGAACTAGAAGAATCATTAGAATCAGAATCAGAATGATGACTCGATGAAGGATTGGGAGGATGTACTCTAAATCGAGAGGGAGGAGTAATATTTCCTAATGGGAACTAAGGGTGAATACCTCGAAGTATCCATGAAAAATGCCTAGGGAGTGCAATGATGTCAAGAAAATAATGACCCTAAGGACTAAAGGGTGATGATAGGAATAAAATAGCAACAAACAACAGGAAAACACTTAGTGCAGTGGTGCCGAGTGTAAATTAACTATATTAATGATGTTATTCTAATGAAGCAAACACGTCCTATCAAAGAAAAATATCTCTAGCCCATAGGTGGTATAAATCCTCGAACAATCCTAAATCTACTATTTCAAATGGCCTTCCAAAGAACTTCTTACTTGACTGATTATCATCCCCACAATCAAAGCTGTTTAGAGAAAGGTAGGGTAGAGAACCAACTGCTTCCCGCAACCAGTCCTATAAGGTGTTTTCCTAAGATTGGTCACTATGGTTACCTTCGTCCCATGTGGGTGGTCAATTATTGAGCTTCTTAGTGAACAACCAATGCACAAGATTCCTTGCCACAAGTTTGGTAGCCCCGAGGAGAACTAGTCGCATGATGACCTAGCCTAACCCCCTCTGTATCGAGTTTCTGACGCACTCCAAATTTGGATCGTGGGATGGTGAAGGATTTTAAAGTCCTTAATATGTCAACTTCTATGTCTTAATGACATCGATTGATCAGTGTTATTGGAAGCCTATCCCACTGATCCTACACCTACACTACAAATATTGTTTGGCCCTAGTGCCCAAGTGGGCTTAATCTATGTGTGTTGAGTTATTAAGGTGTAGTGTTTCAAGTCTTGGCTTGGCGGTGTTAACCAAGCTCATGTTTTCTTAGGGTGTGGGTGTGTGAAAATAATGTGTCAAGTGGATGAATTAATTGAGCATGTTTGATGATGCCATGTGCTGCTGAAAATAAAGTACTGAAATATTGTAAGTAATGATGAAAATGAAAGAAAATAAACAACCAATCAAGCACACAAAACCCCACCCAAAATTTTTATCAAGTAGCTAAGAAAGAGAGGGAAAATAAGCTTCTCAAAGACACGTAAAATGCCTAAAAGACCTAATGTCAAAGGGACTGAGATCTAGAGGCACTAATCTACTGGAAACAGTGCAGATAAACAACAAAAATCAGAGGTGAAAAATGCTGCAAAGGATAGGTGTGAAGCTCCAAAACCTAGGATGCTCAAAGGGATCCTAAGCGGGAAAAGGAAAAACCCAAAATATAAAGGGATAAAAGGTAAAAAAACATATCCAAAAGTGTTGAAAAGTAATGGATCAGACTCTGAAAATTAGTGGCTGAAAATGCTGAAACCCTAGACTCCTCACTCAACCAATCTCTTCCTAATAATGTGGAGGTTACTCTAAACCATAGGGGATTTTTCTTTTGTAAAAGAGAAAAAATAAGAGAATCTAGGCCTAGGGGAGACTGAAAATAGAGGTGAAGGACCCTTCCCAATCTGCACACAACACTCTTGGAAAATTTGATTTTTTTTGAAAATTTTATAGAAAAATACCAAAATGCAGGTTTTGACGTGGAATAGAGGAAAACACTGTTTTTTGGCCAAAAAGTGCACTCTCGAATGCATATATGGGGATCAAAAGTGAATTTTATCCTGGGACTCTTGGGCAACAAATCTAGCATAGATTTTCTATCTCATGCTCAGCTCGTACCTGTGGCTTGCAGAAAGAACCACCAAAATCCGAAAATTTGACAAAAAAGGAAATAACACTATAAATAGAAAATGAGAGGCTAAAAATAGCTATATAAAACCTTGAAATTTAACGAAACTTCAGTCACCCAAGAATGCTAACAAAATACAATTGCAGATCCCTTTCAGTCCATGAGCAGGCTTCCCATCCCTTTGAGTTTACAGACACAGTTGTATGTCAAGATTTGGGGGACTAACGCTCTGTAGCAGTGGCCACAGAGAGTTACTAGGTCCACTAACGCTCTGTTTGTGCAGACACAGAGCTTTATAAAGCATTGTTTAGTCTGCTAACCTGCGTTAGTGTGGGAAAAGAGCTCAAAACAGGGCTTTTAGGATCAGATTCAAGGCTGAATATATGAAGGCAGAATGCAGCAAGGTTTTGGTGGGTCAAAAAGGGAATGCAGAAGTATAGGGAGGTCTTAGAAGGAGGAGGAAACTGAGAACTGTCTGGGTGAACTGGGAACTAAATGTATAGTCCCCAGTGGAGTCGCAAATTTTGATATAGGATAAAATGCGCGGTGTATGGAGAATGGAGATACCCTCAAGGGTCTTCCCGGGACCCTTGGCAAACTGTAAGATTATCTGCAGTCATCACAAACTTACATGCATTTCCATAAACATTAACTAACTATCAAAGAAAAACATATAGATTACCTCAAGCCTCCGTGTAGATTTGTTGGAGAGCACAATGCAGCTAGGTGGAAGTCCCCTAAACTGGCTCCAGATCAAGTCCTGCACATAGAAGAGACAAGCATAATCATAGCATACAAACTTGATAACTAATACATGAATACATAAAAGACATCTAGTTACACATAACTAAGCTACTCATGCTAAAAGGTATGGGACAAACAAATAAATGAATGATAGTACCAACACCATAGAGTAGATAGTACAACTGTAGTTCTATATTAATGTTGAAAGAGTGATTACAACCATCTATTGCATCAACCTTCCCTTACCCCTCCAGCTTCTCTCTCTCTCCCTTCTTACCAACTTCTTATGCTTAGATTTGAGACTATGCTCAACAATCAAGTAAGCTATCCTTTCAAATGATCTGACCTCTATCACCATAGCCCTAGCTTTGCTTATGTAGCAATTGAGTTAGGGTTGCCAAGTTCCTCCATGAGTTCCTTAAGGTAAAAGCAATGAAGTTGCCATGCTTTTCAGCTCTTTCCCATTTGCCTCCTTCATTAGGATTAGAAATCCCTCCAAATAGGTCGAACTTGAGATGTTTCCTTGCTTTTCTTGAGTATATTTAGGAGCAAATATCTAGATATTTATGAGTCAATTCGCTCCTTTGACCTTTAGAACTTCATTAGGATCCACTAACGTTGTTCTCGAACTAACAACTAGAGTTAGTAGGGTCACTAACGCTCCCTTAGGCTTACAGAGAAGCTTTATAAAGCAGGTTGTCAGTGTATAGCCAGCGTTAGTGTGGAAACAAGGCATGTGATCTTGGTCTTTGCTTCAGCTATCATGTCTTTCCCCTCTGAGTTGATGAGGGGGTCATTTTGTTGTATAACACTTATGTTTTCCAATCTTTCTGACCACCTGGTGTCCATTAGGGACCTTCTCTTTGTAGGCACATTTGTTTATTAATTCCTATAGGCCCTCCACATATTTTCTTTCACACAGTAGTTTTATGCAGGTCTCCAAAAATGTAGTGATCACAGAGGGATCACCCTCTGCAGGCGCACTAGTTTCTTGCACCTTGTTCTATCTTCCTGAGGTGGAGGCCTCAGCAAAGCTCTTCTTAGCTTCCATAAAGGTTTCCTTAGCGCACTCCAGATCAAAACCAACTTCCTTCTTTGGGGCCTTGCAGACCCATCAATCCTCTCCAGGATGCTTACCTTTGTCATCATCATTCGTTATTCCACTTCTCAACACTATATTCACACTTTGATCCTCTTCATGGGGCTCAGCTCTCATCATCTGTAATTTCTGTGTAGGTTGTTGAGGCCACACTTTCTTCTCTTGTATTTTAGCTATCAGCATGAGGGACTCTTCTATAGTATGGTCAAATTGGTTGCATTATTGGCATGACAGGCGTGTCTGATTCTGGCATTCTCCCGCATAGTGCCTTGGCGTTCCGCAATTGTAGCAGATGATCTAACAATGGCGTCCACCAGGCCCTCCTCCTCCTCAACCCGTTCCTCATCCCTAATAACCTCCACGTGCCCCTCCAATGCCTTGATTTGAAGGCTGAATTTATGCTTGCATCCGATATGTAGGTGTTCTTTCCATCATCAGCTCATAGCTGCGACAGTGGCGTTCATCGTGGCCCATCGATTTGTAGAAGTTACAAAACAACTGTTGAGGTGTCTGGAAAATTTTTTGCAGTAAATGACAATTGTCTATTGCATGGTGTCCAACAACCTGAAAAATAGCACACCATAGCATGGTCCCCACACTTGGCCCTGCTGGGGCTTCTAGCTTCAGGGGAATTGGTCCCCCTCTTGTAATATAATTTGTGTATATGGGACAATGGTCTTTGTTGTGCCCCTGTCTCTTTCACTTTAGTCACCAGATTCCACGGGCACTTCTGGTTTAGTCTCCTTGTCTTTCTTCAAACTCTGCAATTCTAAGTGTAGGCTCTATAGCTGAGAGTGGAACTGTTGTACCCCCAAGGTCGCGTCCTAAATAGGTGATGCATGTGACCTCATTGCAATTTCCAAGGTTTTTGCCTAGGTTCCTATCTTCTGTTGTGACAACGCAATTCTCAAGTGGGGCAGAAGCAAAGCTATGAACCATTCACGATGCTGATTATCTGTGAGCTACATGTTAGCTTCTCAATTCTGACACTTCAACCTTTTATCTCATTCCCAAGGCATCTCATTGACCCTCATCATGATTTATTTGAATCTAATTACTGACTGGGAGTCAGACTTAGGCTTACTAAACTCCTTGTTCAAAGCCACCTTAGTCTCTGCTAGCGATGCAAGAGGGTTATCAAAATAGTACTTAATATACCAAGTTAGCGTGCGGTCCTATAGAGCGGTAACCAACTGTGCCTTATTTATATTATCATCAGTAATTTGTTGCGTTGTCCACACAACATTCACAACAAACCAAAAATCCTCTGCATCTTCACTCCCTATGCCCTTGAAAATTGGTAGCTTCATTGTGTTTTCCATGTTGAATGGTGGTGGCAGAGGTGGAGGTGTGGGCAAAGGTGTATGCGGTGGAGGTGGAGTGGATGGACTACGTGTTCGTGGAAAACCCTATGTTATTAGCTGGACAACACTTTGCAGTGAAACTTGCACCACTCCTTCGTCGTCGCTTGAAGGAGGTTCGATTAACAAACCATATTCTGGACCTAATCTCTCTCGATCTCTAAATATTCTTCCACTTCACGTAGCTCCAAACATCAAGGCAATGGCATAACCCTTTTTCACATAACAACATTTTAATCCAAGTATTCAATGATCTTAAATACTTACCTCGTGGTCCTTTGAAAATTTGTCGCTCCGCTTTGCTGTAGCTGACTGAGGTATCAACTGCAAATTATGTAACAAATCCTCCTACAATTTGATCGATCCAATGATCGACAGCCCACGCAATATTGTTTTCAGAGGCTTCTAACCGTCGCACTAATTCTGGGGTCCAGACTATTGGATTATCAAGCTTCCACCTTCCTTGGCTATCTGTCAATTTAGCCAACCATTCATACAGCTTAATGGGGAAGGTGCAAAAGAAGATCTCATGTATCTTCGTATACAGACACCTGTTCAACCAATGTTCCTTTGACAAGCGTGGATTCATGTTTTCTTGCACCGCGAACTCATGAATCTTCCAATCCAACCACTTTTCAATTTCTTTCTTGGTCGGATTCCAATGATGCGACATCACACATCTCTTTCAAGTAGATCCTGGTCCTAAAAACAGAACCATTTGTTAGATTAGGAGGGTCCTGACCCAGGTTCAGAGTTAGTTGTGCCAACCAACAAATCCTTACACTACTAGCCCTTTCAGCAACAACCCACGTAGCGCAGGCTGCAGTCTCACCTGAAGCAGTATGGGGGGATGCAAGAACCAAGTTTATGCGTCCATACACTAGTGGGATGTCTTCTAGCACATTAGATTTACCTTCACGCAGATTGATAAACTCTTATGGCACGTTACTACAACTCTGTCAAAATGGTCTTCAGACCTTGGTGAAGGCCTATGATCTGTCCTTACGGACCTTTAACAATCAATTTATCCTCTTACGTGCATCAGAGAACAAACCTAAATTAGGGTTCACACAGATTTACTTAAGTTATTAGTAAACATCAAAGAATGCATTAGAGTCTATGCAAGAATATGTAAACATGCATTGCGTACATCATTAACACTTATTCAAGAGAATCACGCAACATTCAATCAATATTTCATAAAACACATCATTCATTGATAGCATAAATGTTCACATAGATAAACAGAAATACACAAGAATTCTCCAAAATAATCTTTATTAATCTTTAATTCAGGATTACAGACTCAAAACTACCCTGCGCACTTAGTTGCAGGGGTACACACACTTAGTTGCGGAATCTACCTAGACCTCTACACATTCAGCTGCATAGCCTTTCTTCTCCTATCTGACCCACTTCTCTTTGTTATTACTTATCTTCTATCTATCCATTGCTTGTCAACTATGCCATAGACTCTCTGAGACACACCTATTTATAGCCTTTTTTCATACAATTCCATGGTCCACGAACCATGGGTGGATCTCAAAACTGACTCAAACTTTACATAAAACAAGGGGATAAGCCACTTTGACTCCTAGTCATCTACACGCTCTACATCCAAAAATCGTAGAGACTTTACATTATTTACAAAAAATGTTCCAAAACTTGGGTTATCTTAACCCCAAAACTGACCCAGGGGACCCCATCCCAACACTAGTGCTCCAGCTCCTCCAGAACCAACGTCCCATCCCCCCATGCATGCTCCCCCTCCGCCATAGCAACCACCTCCTCCATAAGGACAAGTGTATGCTCAGGAGAGTGGACCCAATCACCCAAACCCCAAGAAAAGTAACAATGGGAAGGGTAATAGGAACCAGTAGTCTCAAGCTAATCAAGAAAACCTGGGTCCTCCACCCAATGCCCCTCAGGGTCCTCAACCTAATCTCGCAACCCAGTAATATGACGATCAACCCAAGCAGAGCAAGGGTCTTCACATGAACAAACCTTGTGGTTCTTGTGGAGTCTATGGTCATTATACCCTTGAGTGTCCTCTTCTACCTCATATGTAGCAAGTACGGGAAGCTCAAGCAGCTTCTCGAGGATCACAACCCACCGCTCCTACTCCCCCTCCTACTTCATCTCAATCAGTTGTGCTTACCAATCCTTTCCCTCACCAAGGATACATAGTTGCCCAACCTACACAAGGTCATGCAACTCAACCAACTCCACCATCTATTCACCATGATTATCAAATTCTTATGATGAATTCTGATGAGGTAAATACCAAGCAAGTCAACCTTCATACATGATCGCACCAGTATGACAAGCCACTCGCTAAGTCAGCGACTGAGTCCCAACCCAAAGTGTCTAGTGAGCCTCTATCATCACCCAACGATCCTTTACAGATCCGTCCGCCTAAGGTTGAGGTTATTCCAAAGATCCCCAAAAGTATGTTACGTCGAAATGTTGCTTCTAACAAATATGCCCATACATATAGCATGGTAGATGATTTGGTGCAATCTCGTGCTTCCATGTCAATGTTGGAAGTCCTCTAGATGTTCCCATGACAAAAAAAATCTCTACTATCTGCTCTGGGTGCCGTGGATCCTCAAGATGATTAGATGATTGTATTTTATGTTGACAAGTCGTAAAACCCTCCCTTACCTTCATATGTTTCATTTAAAATACCAATCTCCATTAGAAACGCCATTGTTCAGTGGTGTATCATTGACAAAGATGCATCCACTTGTGTGATGGTTGCCAGTGTTTGGAAGAAACTTGGTTCCCTTGACCTATCCCTGTCCACCATCACTCTGCATGCATGGGATGGTCATCCTTCGCAACCCCTTGGCGTATACACAACTGCCCAATCACAATTTTTGGCAAGACCGTCTGTATTGATATTGAAGTCATTAATTCTCCCTTAGACTATAACATCCTTTTGGGTCATAGTTATACTTATGCGATGTCAGTTGTCGCATATGCGATTCACAGTAAGATGTGTTTTCCCCAAAATGGAAAGATTGTTACAATTGATCAGTTGACATACTATGATCCAAAAGCCCATACTTCACCTCAGTCCAACATTTCTTCCCTGACTGACAATAAGAATGTCTTGTCTGTCTCTTTAGGAGTCTATAAACATTTCTCTTTTCTTGATTCTTACTATGGCCCATCGCATACTCCTTATGAGCCTAGCTCATCAAGTGTTTGCACGCTCCAAGCATCGTGGGCCACCCACGAATAGTCTGGTATGCCCTCACAGTAGACCACACCTCCACAACCTGTTGTTTTAGACTCAACCCCGCCTTCCGGTACAACTCCTCAAGGATAATTTCATTCTGTTAGTGTCTCTTATAATCCATTTCTGCCTGGAACCATTCCTCCAGGACTTAACCATTCCAGAGCAATTCCTCCAAGCCATTATCCTTTTGGTCATATATTGTTCTTATTCCCACCTCCTAGAATTTATTCTACGCATGTGTTGGCTTGAGGGGGCTTGACCCAGGTTCAGATTTAGTTAGCCAAACAAATCCCTACACTACTGGCCCTTTCAGCATCAGCCCGCAAAGCGCGGACTGAAGTCTCACCCAAAGCAGTATGGTGGGATGTTAGAACTAAGTTTCCGCACCCTTGAGATGGTTGTGATGTCGGTTTATTCCAACTATACCTACCTTCGCACAGGTGGCTTCGCTCTCTGCTCTATCCTTCAGTACCTTCGTGAAGTGTTACAATCGGCTTTGATGCGGCCCTAACCAGGGGCTGCAATCCTTTCACACTGCTAGAGCAGCAATCTATGTTGTCTCTCAAACTAGGTTAATTATCTTACTTATCTTATTAGCAGATCTTAGTTAGCTTCACATAAATAGATTTTCTTACTTGCGTTCACTTAACCAATATATTTATACACATTCACGCATCATATAAGCATTAGAAGTGAAATTCATACCCAATATAATAGATGCATAAACAGGAAATAAATATGCAGAATGATAGAAAACTTCTCTTTATTAACGATTCCTGATAGTTACAGACTTGACTCGCCTTGAACACTCAGCTACAAGGGTCCGTGCACTCAGATGCGGACTACTAGGCCTCTGCACACTCAGCTGCAGAGCCTCTACCTACGCTACGACCCAAAACTTAGACTTACACTTTAGAGCTATCTCGCATACATATTCATTGCTTAGACATTGTGTCTCTAACTACTTAGAGCTTAGCTCTATTTATACAATCTCATGGTCTGCGGACCATGGGTAGATCTTCTAGAAATGACATTACATTATCAAAATAAGTGTGGACAACCCTATGACACTTTAACAACTATGCACTCCGTGCCCACAAAATGCAGAGTATTTTCATTGGAATTAAAAAATTGGACCAAAATCTGGGCTCTAAGCCCCAAAACTACCCTTGGGGGATCCCACGCCCAACGGGCCCCCAACACAAACATCATGACTTGCCCTCAAGTCACTCTGCAAGTGTGGAGATCTTAGCGTGAAGAGCTCCTAGCTTTATTTAGATCACTGCAACTTCGGTAGTGCACTGAGCGGTTGCCTGCTGGACTTCCTCCATGCATTGTTCGGTGATTGCTGCTGTTGAACTGCTGCCCTGAATCCTCTCCTAAGTTGCTTGCAGTTGTGTGAGCTTTGCTTCAATGGAGGTTGTAATTGTATACACCTCATCGATCCATGGCTATAGGTGTGTTTTTAAGACCGCTTCTTTGTTCCAAGCGGCATCCACCTATTCCTTTAGCGCCTTTGCCTGTTGCATCCGTGCAAGCCTTTATGTAAGGGAAACCATCTATGTGGTCCCTTTTACCTCATCATATTTTTGTTGTAGCTCGCATGCCTCTGTCTCTAGGCACTCCACATTCGGGTCCTCCTGCACGGTGGTTAGGACCTCGAATGACTGTTCAAGCAGCTTCATGAAGTCTGTCACTGCACTGTCAACTGCCGCAATCGTTGTCATAACTGCGGTGGTACACTTTTCCTTAACCTCCAGTGGGGTTGAAGGATGAGCCTTCAATTGTAGTTCTGTGATCTGCAGGTTCAGCTCCAGCTGAACCCTGGCCATCTCTGCTCTTGCGTCGTGCACCCCGGTGGCTAACTTACGAACACGCGCATCCATCGGTTCTTCTACCTGAATGTCCAACTCTGGGACCATCCAACAGGGTTCCTCTATCACCTGCATAATTTGCTAATTTTTCTCAACTGCCTCATTGTATTGTAGGCCCAATTGTTCAATGTTTATGTGCTTCTCACTCATCACCCGCAATGTGTGACCCTCCCTGGCTCGAAGTTCTACGGTGACTCCATCCTGTAAGAGGTAGAGTGTCTCTCGAGGGAGTGCAGCCATGTTCAAACCTACCCCTTTAAAACTGCTCACCGTGGGTCTGTCGGCCTCTTTCTCTGTAGTAAGTGCCCCATTTGATAGCACTATCGTGTTGGTCACCTTGGTGCACAACATTTCCTTGGCAGCTGAAGTGCCGAATGTGAGGCTGGTGGACACTGCGCCAGCCTGTGGAGTGTGAACCTACAACTTCTGTAACTCTGTCCGAAGAGCCCCCAATACCAACTATTATTGTTCCTCAAACTGTTGGAGGGCCTCCGTGGTGACATCCCTCATAGTTTTGTTGAGATCATGCAAATCCCCCTCAGTGAGGGTGATTGGGTCGAATGATGTCTTCGATGCCTTTGTTTTCTTTTGCGGCAATGTCTGCTCTCGCGGTCGTGGATGATTGAATTGGGTGGACATCATTTGTGGGTCCATGCCACCTTGTTCTGCGTCTGTCTCTGGTTTGGGTGAAGGTGACTTCTGTCCTTCGCACACTTCTTGTCCTATTTTTTGTTGCTGTTTCGCCAACTTTACATCGTCACGCGCTGCCTGGGCCTTAGCTGCTGGTTCTTCTTTCCTGGACTTTTCTTCTAGCTGTGCCATCCGAAGTTTTGTCTCTTCTTTCATGCGTTGTGTACTGGACTTCTTCGTTTCCACCATGGAGCCAGCTGCAGCGCGCCACAGCCAAGACTCAAGGACTATGAATATTACATCATCGATCGCTAGGTATGGTAAATCATGCCATGTCTTCGTAGGGTCCTTCCATGCCCTAATGAAGACATGGTGGAAATCTGCTTTGAACTCTTCAAAGCTCTACAAACTGTTGTAGGTTGTGGGCGATAACCACGGCTTGCGATTGACCACCATCTGGATATTCATCTCCATTAGCACCCAGAAGATCTTGCTTTGTCTGATCTGTTGCACGTCCTTGGTCGCCCATAGCGAAGCATACTTCACTACCTCTAGAAGGTCTGGCGCAACCAAATGGAACTGGCTATCTTTGGGTAGCTCCCATGCCACCAGTATGATCAAAAATAGGAGGCATGTGTAATGAAACATTTTACCCTGCTCCTGTGCCTCACGGCAGTTCACAAGGAACTCGCCGCATAGATAGTTCGCCCAATTGAACTGGACCCCTTATTTGCATTGCACTGCAAGTGCAACCACTGGAGAGGGCACCTCATCCGAATGGCACTTCCGCATCACCTTCCCTGCCAATATTTGTGTTGTGACCTTAACTGCAGGGTTGTTAATGCTAGAGATGGCATATCCTCACTTCTTCTTCTCCAACTTAAAATTAATTTTCATTGCCTCTGTAAGGGCCAACTCGCCACCTTTTCCCTCTGAAATGTTTGTTGGGTCCTCTCTTGAGCAAGGTAGCCATGTAATCCGGTGAATCAGATGGTCTATGATGGGGATGGGCTCCTCCAGCCATAAGCACCCATCATGCACCAAGCAGAGTAGTTGCCTGATGATGAAGGTCACTGGGGCACGGTGGTAATGTGGCACCCAGAGCAAGTTTAGCAACCCGACCTTCTCTACACCTCTGAGCCATTTGCACGGCTCCAATTCAATCATTCCAACCATCACATCGATCTTCTAGCACATTAGCTTCTCAGTCGCTAAATGTGGGAACTTCTCGTGGTCTGCAAGGTCCCAATCTTCAAATTTCAACATAGGAACCCGCCCCAAGTGCGGTCCCTCAAAGATAATATCGTCTGGGAGCAACGGAGTTTGCAGAGAGCTCTTGCTCTCATCTATATCCTTTAGCACCTTAGCTTTACCCTTTCGTAGAGGAACATATTCAGGTAACCGAATAATAGGGTCCACACCCTGGGTTTCAACTTCCATATCTACATCCTCCTCTTCCACCAAGACTTTTTCAAATTCCTCCTCTTCGGCCTCCAAATTAATGGCCTTCCCCTTTTCCTGCAATGTGAGCTTAGTCCTTAGTGTATTTCTGGCCGAGACGCACACCGGGATCATGGCCTGCTTATCCTTCTTAGGTCCCAGTTTTCGCAGTGATTTAGGGACCTCAACAATTATTCTGGTGCTCTCTGGGGCTTCCACTTCTGCAATTTCCTACACGACTTCCTCAGCTATCACTACTCCTATGTCCATGCTAGATTGGTGGCATATTTCCAAGAATCTAACCCATAAAGTTCGCCTTAAATTCCTGCCGCCCACTCCATTTTGCCTGAAACCAACCATCAAATTGTGAATAGTGACTTTAACGATCACTTTCTGGTAAACCTGTGTGCCAGCGCAACTGTCTTCGTGTTGTCGTGAACCCTGTGACACTTCGCTACTATGCACAGTCCTGACATTGCACAGCTCCCAAGCAGTGTATTTTATAGTCCCACACCTCCTTTCAGCTGCCTGGGGTGCTAAGATTATGCTTCTGTTGACTAGTCAGATAGTCGGGCCACTTGTGTATGGCTTCAACCGAATGCCATTCACTTTTCTTGGGAATGGTTCTCCATTTAACTTGACCAGCTGTAACACACCTCCATTGGTAATCTCCTTAATAATATACGGCCCTAACCAATGCATCCTGAACTTTCCGAGGAATTTATCAAACTTACTATCATACAACAAAACCAGATCATTTACCTTGAATGTGTGCAACTTGATATGTCGGTCGTGTCATGCCTTTTCAAGCTTCTTTTGGACCTGTTGTTGAAATCCAGCCAAATATCATTATTCTTCAAGCTCATCCAACTGCACGAGCCTCTCCTCTAGGGCTCCACAATTCTTCATACCTGTGAGCATTGCTATGCACAGACTAAGAACGATGTATTCCATAGGCATTATGGCTTCCACTCCATAGACAAGCCTAAAAGGTGTCTGTCTCATCAATTTCTTGCATGTCGTCCGATAAGCCCATAACACTGCAAGCATGCGTAGGTCCCAATCACTTTGTTGAGTGTTGCATACCTTGGTCAGTGCATTTTCAAGCACTTTGTTGAATGCCTCCACTATCTCGTTAGCCTGTGGGTGATAAGGTGTGCTCTTTTGATGATACACCTGAAATTCCTCTGTTAGTGTGTTGATCGTCTCATTCAGGAAGTGCGTATCACAATCGCTCATCAAAATCTTCGGACATCCAATTTGCGTCAGTACGTGTTCAAATAGAAACTTCACTGTAGTTGTGCCCATGCAATCCTTCACCAGCTGCGCTTCTACCCAACAAGTCAAATACTCTGTCACAGTGATAATATACCTCACGCCTGTCTTTCCTTGAGGTTTAATAGGTCCTACAAAACCTATTGCCCACTTTTCGAAAGGTTGCAATGTCATTTGTGGATTCAAAGGAATTTCATCCCTCCGTGATGGCCTTCTTGTCTGCTGACATACATCACATGCCTTGCAATATTCTTTTGAATCTTAATGAAGGGTTGGCCACCACAACCCGGTGTGTAGAATCTTCTGTGTAGTTGCTCTTCCTGCATAATGTCCTCCCGTGGCACCCCCATGAGTGTCTGTGAGGATGATGCTTCATTCAAACTCAGGTACATACCTTTGCAGTATTTCATCATTCCCCATCTTATATAAATGCCCAACAATGACAGATAAATCTACTACACGTACCACTAATTCCTTCTTTTGCTGGACAAAGTATCCTTCCGGCGTAGTTCTAGTTGTTAGAAAATGTATTATATCTTCGAAATGTCCATCCGTGATGCGCACAATAAAGAGCTGTGCGTCAGGTAATCCATCCTCCAACCTAGTAGGTTCCTCGCCTGTCTCGATGTGCGACAGGTGATCTGGTCCCGCATTCAATCATCCAGGCTTCATGACAACTTCAAAATCGTATTCTTGGAATAGTAAAATCCACCTGCAAATTCCCCCCCCCAACACAACCTTATTGACTAGGTATTTTAGTGCGGAGTATAGGTGCACTTGCTCAGGTTGGGGCTTTTTTTCATAGACATGCCTTCCCAAATCATGTTCGCATCATTCTCCTACATTCGTGCCAATCATCAAAGCTTCCTTTGTACGTACCCCACCATCTTACGGGCGTAGCGCGCAGTACCCAATCTAAGGCTTGGAAGCGTTGCTTTTCTGGCACCTCCATTTCAAATGCATCCAAGAAGGTATCTACCTCATTTAGACCATCATAAGTAGGCAAATCTCTTACTTTTTTCGACATGTAGCGCAACAACTGGGTCATCATGTTGCAATTCAACGTAGTGACTTCGTGTAACTGATTCTTCCATCATTCTACTTCTTCGTCGGAAACTGAAGTGTAGGAACTCTCGCGCTCCCATGTAATCCGCCCATCCGTAGTGGGATTCACCCAGTCTTGGTCTCACACTGTTATCTTGTATATGCAGTCTAGATCATCATCACTCTCATAGTCGTGGACTAGTTTTGTATAGCCCAATCCTTTGACAGGATCCAAGGGTACTATTACGCGCAATGACTTCTTCTCAAAGATCATCTTCCACTTCTTCATATTAATTACCCCATTCATATCAGTGGCCCAATCAATTCCTAGGAGTGCGGGGTAGGGATTGTTGTCATCAACAATCTCTATTACTTCAAAATCTGCTAGCGCACTCGCTCCCTCAATATCCACAGTTATTCACTACAATCGCCCCATGGATATGATTTTCTGTTGGTTCACCATTCTCAGCTGAATCAAAGACCATTGCATTGCGGGTCTCCCCATTCACTCCCATGCCTGCTTCGGTAGAACTTTCGCATCTGATCCCAAATCCAAAATGACTTGATCCATCTCATATTCTCTTATCTGCACGGTGAGTCTCATTTCATGCCCAGTCCTTGTTTTATGTTTTCTGATCTTCCGGACTATGCACGATTCTCCTGGCGTGGTCCCAGCACATCTATTGATGAGTTCCTATAACCCTTTCATAGCCTTACTATCGCGCAGTAACTTCATACAGGTTTCCAGGAAAGTTGTGAGCATGGAGGGATCCATCTCCATCTCAGGCTTATCTTTGCTTCCTGACGTGGAGGCCTCAGTGAAGCTCTTCTTAGCTTCCATGAAGGTTTCCTGAGCGCGCTCCAAATCAAACTCAGCTTCTTTCATTGGGGCTTTGTGAACCCAAGTATTGTCTTCTGGTTGTTTCCCCTTGTCATCTCCCATCGTGATTCCACTTCGGAGCATTGTATTTACGTTTGGATCTTCCTCATGTGGCTCAGACCTCATCATCTGTACGTTCTGAGTCGGGGGACGTGGTAGTGCTCCTTTGTCACAGATCCTAGCTATCAGCGGACAATATTTTGTCTCATGATAAAACAACGTGCAATACTTGCACAATGGGCATGTTGGATTAGTGCAATCGCGGACATACTGTCCTAGCCCTCTACAATTGTAGCAAATCAACTGTCCGTGACCTCTACCAGATCCTCCTTCGCCTCGGCCTCTTCCGCGGCACCGCACTAGGTCCTACTTGAGCTTCCGGCTTTAGAGGCATTGGTCCTCCTCCTATAAGGTAATTTGTAAAGACCAGGTAGTGGTCTTTGTCATGACCCTGACTCTTGCATTTCATGCACCATACTTCTTTGGCGCACTTCTAGTCAAACCGTCCTATCCTGCTTCAAGCTTTGCATCTCAAGGCACAGATTCTTCAGCTGTGCGTGAATCTACTAAACTCCTAAGTTAGGATCTTGCATCGGGGTCTCATGTAGTCTCATGGCAATCTCTAGGGCCTCTTCCTGAGTTGTTATATTCTACTGTGACAGCGCACTCCTCAAGTGTGGTAGTAGCGAAGCTACAAACCACTCACGATGTTGTCCATCCGTTAGATTCATGTTGGCTTCGCGAATCATACATTTCAACCTCTAATCTAGTTCCCAAGGCATCTCACCTAGTAGCATCATGATTTCTTTGAATCCAAAAATTGGCTGCACTTTAGATTTAGGCTTGCTAAATTCCCTATTCAATGCTACTTCGATGTCCGCTACTCTCACATTCGGGTTATTGTCGGAGTACTTAATATACCAGGTCAGCGCGCAATCTTGTAGGGCACTAACCATTGTTTCTTTCTTTATATGGTCATCTGTAACACCTTGAGCTTCCCATACATCCTTCACTATGAACCAGAATTGGTCCGGATCTTCATTTCCCAAGCCTTTAAACAAAGGAAACTTCACTGTGTTCGCCATACTGAATCGCAGTGGCAGTGGATGTGGTACGGGTGAAGATGGAGATGATGGCAGTGAAGCCATTGGTGGTGTAGGATTCGTGGAATTCTTTGTCTTATCAAATGAATAGCACTTCATGGGGAGACCTTCACGAGCTCTTCCTCATCCCCTCGCGGAGGTGAAATCAAGGGGCTATTTTATGGACCCTTATTTCCTTCGTTCCTGTAAACCTTTCCACTTCGTGTAGCCCCAACATCAAGGTAACTGCATAACTCGCTTTTCACACAACAACATTTTAATCCAAGTATTCGAAGACTTTACGCACTTATCTCGCAATCCTTTGATAAAGCGTCGCTCTGCCTTGCTATAGCTGACTGAGGTGTCAACGCGAACTCAATAACAAATCCTCCTATAATGTGACCGAGCCAATGATTTACGGCGTGTGTGATCTTATCCTCCAATGATTCCAACCTTCACACTAGCTTTGGGGTCCACACAATAGGATCGTTAAGTTTCCACCTTCCTTGGCTATCTGCTAGCTTCACAATCCACTCATATAGCTCAGTAGGGAAGGACGCGAAAAAAATTTCGTGGATCTTCGTTTACATGTAGCTATCTAACCACTATTATTTTGATAGTCGTAGGTTTCTGTTTCCCTGTGTCGCGAACTTGTGAATTCTTTTGTCCAACCAGCCTTCGATTTCTTTCTTAGTTGGATTCCAATGATACGACATCGCACATCTCTTATGCAGATTTCAGTCCCAGCAATGGAACCATTTGTTGGCTTGAGGAGGCCTGACCTAGGTTCAACGTTAGTTAGCCAAACAAATCCCTATACTACTGGCCCTTTCGGCATCAGCCCGTGGAGTGTGGACTAAAGTCTCACCCGAAGCAGTATGGGGGGATGCTGGAACCAAGTTTCTACACCCTTGAGATGGTTGTGATGTCGACTTATTCCAACTATACCTGCCTTCATGCCGGTGGCTTCGCTCTCTGCTCTTTCGCGCGGCCCTAACCAGGGGCTACAGTCCTTTCGCGCTGCTAGAGCTGCGATCTGCATTGTCTCTCAAACTAGGTTAAGTATCTTATTTATCTTATTAGCAGATCTTAGTTAGCTTCTCATAAACAGATGTTATTACTTGCATTCACTTAACCAATATATTTATACACATTCGTGCATCATATAAGCATTAGAAGTGAAATTCATACCCAATATAACAGATGCATAAATAGGTAATAAATACACAGAATGATAGAAAACTTATCTTTATTAATGATTCCTGACGGTTACAAACTCAACTCATCTTGCGCACTCAGCTGCAAGGGTCCGCGCACTCAACTGCAGACTACTAGGCCTCTGTGCACTCAGCTACAGAGCCTCTACCTACGCTAAGACCCAGAACTTAGACTTACACTTCAGAGCTATATCACATACATCTTCATTGCTTAGACATTGTGTCTCTAACTACTTAGAGCTTAGCTCTATTTATACAATCCCATGGTCTGCGGACCATGGGTAGATCTTATACAACTGACATTACATTATCAAAATAAGGGTGGACAACCCTATGACTCTTTGAAAACTACGCGCTCTACGCCCAGAAAATTCAGATTCTTTTCATTGGAATTACAAAATTGGACCAAAATCTGGGCTCTAAGCCCAAAAAGTGCCCTTAGGGGATCTCGCGCCCAACAACATGTCATGGCTATGTTGAGTTTACCCAATATTACCTTAGGGATCTGAGTCTGGTACATCGATCCCCCTGCAAACACTTCACCTAATCAATTGAAACCTTACACTACTTTGACCCCAATCCATCCAGTTGTTCCTACCCTTGCCTTTTCTTCAGTTCCACAGAAACCTCAATAAGAGCCTACTCGTATTGTGAAAGAATCTCACAAGGGGGGTAAGCTCGAAAGAAGGGAACCCAAGATAAGGTTCCCCCAGCAACTCCAGCTTCTCCTAAGCTGCCAAAGCCTCTTCCTCCTTGTGAGTTGTGTGATGCTGTTGGTCATGCCACCAAAGACTGTCCTGAAATCCCTCATGTTAAGGATGTGGTCACTGATACCTTCCCTGATTCTAACATTCCTAAGGTCCATGTCACCTTACCTGAGTTAGCTAAGAGGATTTGATCGTTATGCACGAATCACCCATGTTATTTGTGTGCTAATTATGGAAACTATTCCCATCAATGTCCCCGTCTCGAAGATTTCCACAAAACACTTCAAGTTCTTCGCGAATTAGAGTCTGCTTGTAATGAGTCCACCTCTCCTTTACCTATGGATTTTGATCCCACTCATACACTGAAACAGGATGTCTCTCAAACACCCATTGTGATCCCTCCCCCTGATGTCGAGATGACGAATAGTTCTACTCCTATTCTCTACTTGTCGTCATCCATGAGATCAATGCCTTGGCACTCACTTGATGTCTCCTCTTGTGATTTTTTTGAACCTTCTTTGATGAACACACTAGTCTCAACATCGGTAGATATTCCATCTACTAGTCATATGTCTCCCAACCTTGATGATGTGTATGTGAACCTTGTCTCTCATGAAGATGATTCAGGTAGCTCTTTGCCATCATGTGGTCTTTCTTCCTCCAGTCCGCCCATCTTCAATTCTGATGAATACATCATGGAAGCTATGACCACCCCTAATTACCCTTGGGATGATATGCACCATCGTGCATACTTCCTTCCGCAACAAATCCGTGATCAATATGTTGTGGAGTCCAAAGATTTAATCATTAGTTAAGTCAATTGGTTCAACCACCCCTTACTTCGAACCCATGAATTCAAACCACATCCACCTTGTGGCCATTACATTTCCACACAATGTTTGGGTAAGAGGGCATCCATTTTCGAGAGTCTAGGAGAATAAATTCTCCCCAACCGTCCTAATGCATCTAGTAGTGTCGATTATAGCACCATTATTCTTCCCCATTTAGAATAACATGTAGAGTCTCATATAACTTCATATCATTATTGGGGTGATCCACTTACTCATCCCTCCATATTACTTCAACAACGCAGTCCCTTTGACATTGTTGTGGTTCAACCCTCATGTTCTGTAGGAGAGTATCAACTCATTATATCTGAAGCCACTCTTTAGCATAGTGACACCATGTATGCGAACCCAGAAATTCAGTCCATTTGATTCATATATGAAGTTCCAAATGAGATTGTTAATCCACCATTTCCTTTCTCTAACTGTATCTATCCATTCTTCCCATAAGAAGACAACCATAAACAAATGGCAAACCACATCATCAAAATGTGTTCAAAGTCCACTACTCTAAATACATTCGATATGCCCATAGCATACTCCATCTATCCCTACTGGGGGGCACATATGACCCTACATCTATTCATGATCCTCTTGAGGATCTCGTGCCAGTTGGGTTGAGATGCTTGAATCCCTTATTTGAGCACTTGGAACATAATGGCACTCCAAAAACTCCTCCTACTAGGGGGCATCATTCCCACCTTTGCATACCTGATCAATCCCCTCCATCACATATGCTGGGGGGAAGTATCCCATGCTTGGGGGCATGATGGTTCCCACCTTAGCCACCTTCTCACTTGATCAACATAAGTCTCAGCCTAGACCCTAATTATCTAGGTATGATCGATTATCATTTCATTCCTTGGATATTTTGTCCTACAGGCATCTCCGATGAGCCATCTTCACCTCATATATCGTAGATGCTTGATACCATATATTCAAATATTCTACTCTATATGTTACCACACTTACCAATCGGTCCCCATGTTTGACTTGGTGGGCAGTGATGATCTTAGACCTTATCTAGTAGTTCATTCATGTATCCCCTTTCTTTCCTTAATTCTTCACCAAAAACCATCCTTCCCAGAAGCATTAAGGCTATCCTTAGACAAGTAAGGCCCCCGACCTAAAAGTCGTCGATCCAAATTACATTAGTCAATTTGTCTACTAATATCCATAAGATTTAGGTCCTTCTCCTTCTCTCCAAATTATCCACAGGTCACTAAGAAAATGAATTGGATTTGGAGGCAAAAGGCCCTTTCATAGGAAAAATCCTAATTTTTCCATCGCTCATTACGACCAAATCGTCAGCACAGTTGGAAAGATATCACCAAGTTCTCTAATGGGTCTCTCTTTGTTTTTGGTAATTTGAAACTTCACCTTGAAGCCATTTTTTCCATGAGGTCTCACTTTTCTGCCTCTTAAAATCAAATCTCTTCATTTGAGACACCCGTACTCTGGTAACACTTTACCTTTGCACTAGTTGACTCACGTGCCGATTTTCATCATGAGTAACCACTATTTACTCATGTTTTCATGGTCCCCTCCGGGCCTCTCCCATGTGACAAAATCATCAAGTCACCCTTGTTCAGAGCATCTGAGGTGTGACACCCTTTTATTTATGGAGTCTGTTCTAAGTCCCCTTGAGTCCTGTTACAATGTTTCATTCATTGTTGTGTCACATTTCTCCCACTTTACTCATTTTGGCCTCTAGTTCTTCTGCTCTTTCTTTTCCCAACCCCTTTTTGAGTCATTGACCATCCCCTCTAGAATCGAGTCAGTCACTGCCAGGTCAACCATTTTTATTATGCTTTAACAAGGGAAGTCGTAAAACTACCACCTATCTTGTTTCCTTCCATAATCATCCTTGGTGCCAGTCCACCAGTCACTCTACTATGATCCCTCATGCCTTTGTCGAGGATTTCTAATTTCCTTAACTTTGGTGGGCTCTCTTTTGTCAACCTCAGCACATTTATTCTAGAAGAGTAGTCTAAAGGGCAGTGTACCTTGGTTCCAACTTCCATATTTGTTCGGTTCCTCGGATCAAGCAAAGGGACTCATTATTTCCCTTTGACTTGGTTGTTTCTCATGTGCTCAACATCAGCTCCTTATCGCATGATTGAGATTCATACACTTGATAGGTCAATGATCCAGATGATTGTCCTAGTGATTCCTGGGTATGTGTGAGATGTTCCAAACCTCATGAGGGGGTGGCCCTTTAGGTAGCCCCCCACATTCCTGGATGACCATAGATGTTGATCCAGCCTCTAATGCAGCCAATTCCTCAAATTTGATGGCTTTGGTTTATGCCGCTTGCAACACCCACAGTATGCATGTCTCCTCTAGATGATCCATTCATATCTTCATAGCCCTTTGATGTTCAGTAGGGCTTCCTTAGTTGTTATTACCCCTCACCATGTAAGCTTGAGGGGAATTACATCTCATGTACTCAGATGTTATTGTATTCAGTCATGGCCTGTTTTTTCTAGGCGCATTATGTATGTGGGATCCATTGTAATATTTTCTAGCCCATTTATGTCAATGTATCATGTATCATGTATTTTATAGCTCAGTCCCGCATGGCTGGGTTCACCATTATTATTTGTACGCAGTTATCTCAGCGGGTATGGTTATGCCTCCCAAGGCTCATTTGAGATCATGTGATAACACATAAAAGGAGACTTATATCAGTTTAGTAGGTCTCACCCCCTCCATTATTTGTTTGTCCTTGACTTGCTTCACTTCTCTCTCTCTCTAACTGATCAGGTGCTCAAAATTTAGCTCAAAATTAAAAGTTGTCGAAATGGTGTGGAACCTAAATGACCATGTATTTCTCATCATCCTAAATCTGGTGCAACTCATTTCGCGTGAAAAGGACACCGTATGCTCCCAGAATCATTTTCTATTCAATTTCCCAAACAGACGAATTTTTGCAAAAAATTGACAGCCCATTCAACAGTCCATACTACTGACATGGCACAGACTGTGCAAGTCTGTGTGGCAAGTTAACTAGTCGATATCCTCTGGCGAATCATGTTGTGTCAAGTGGCACGTTCTTATGGGTGCATTTGGCAGATTTTTAATGGTTGGTTGGTGGCCAACCATAGACTGACACGTGGCCCAGCCAGAGGTTTCCACATGGCAGCCCGAACACGACCAAAATTGTGGGTTGAAGTCTGAGCAGCAGTAGCGGGGGTCAAAACCCTGACCACCAATTAACAAGGAAAGCCAACCACCAACATGCCATGCAATTAGTTCTTAAATATATCAGAAATCGAGTTTTATTGAATTAGACATGTGCACCATTTTGGGGGAGAGGCCAGCCCACAGGAGTCGACCCTTGGTCGTGCCACCACCACACAACCACCAATGGAGGGAGAGTGGGGGCCTGGCTAGCAAGGGTGGGCCGTTGGCCTTAGCCTCAGGGACTTGGCCCCCAAATGGCCATAATTTTCAGATATAAGGTGTTATAGGGCATTTAAAGTGTCTGATGATTTCGCCTTAAAACCAGTGAAATTGTCGCTCCATTAGCGTGTTTTGGGGAAAAATTGTAGGATGATGCCTGATTTTTGGGAATTTGAGGTGCGATTAGCAGAAAAAATGGAAAGGCCACAAATTCTTCAGTTTTTTACCAAATCAAGAGCAGAAAGAGGCTACACAGGAATTTTTGGGCATTCTGGAGCCATTGGAATAGGTTTCAGAGCTTTTTGAGCATTGTAAATTGTCGTATTCACACTTTTGAGCATAATAGAGAGGGCCAAGCCATTGGAAGTTGGACCAAGGAGGGGTGAACTCCTTCATCATGTGTTGTTGTGATACTGTTTATGTTGATGTTTATGTCTATTATATGTTGTTGTTCAACCATTTGTTTATGTTAATTTGCACATAAAATTTACATAAAAGCAATAAAAAACTCATTTTTAAACTTGCAATTAACCTCATGAATCCTTAAGAACATTTAATGTAATCTAAAAAGGAATTTAGTACAGAAAACTAATTAACCCAATCATATCAAGTTTGGTATCATATCTCTTGGTTTTCTTTGTGCAAGAAGGATGTAATTGTTTGCAAGTGAATTTCATGCTTACAAGGTTGAAGCTCAAGAGAGGAGAAGGGACGCTGGTTGAAAGCCCTGAAGCTGGGTCAAGGAGAAGGAGTGCAAGGTTGCCACAATCTCCACCACTAGTTATTCTTCAAGTTACAGTTAAGACTTCAGTGAGCATGTCTCATGAAGGAGAGGCTACAAACATGATAGAGGATGAGAAGGTGTTTAGGAAGGCTTTCTTTTATATGAAAGAGATGGTGAAGGTCCTCTATGAAGAGAGGAATACTAGGTTGAAAATTCCAAGCCTCCCAAAGGAGAAGGTTCTTCAGGAGAAGTAGGTAATGGAAATGGAGTTAAACCTCCACCCTCTCCACCATCTTCTTCATAAGCATATTCACCCTCTTCCACTAATACAACCCTTATTCATACTCATCAACATACCTCAAAAGTAACTGGTAAATCACCCCTGTTAAAACTTGATGTTAAATATGAACTGCCCATGTATAATGGTGAAGTGAATGCAAAGAAGCTTGACAATTGGGTTCATCAATTGGAGGTCTATTGTTGAATTCAAAACCTTCAAGGTGATGACATAAAGATTTAGTTAGCTTCCTTGAGGCTAGAGGGTGCAGCACTAGTATGATGGGAATCAAAGACACAAGAAGAGATAAAAAAAACACGCTAAGATCTCAATTTCTTGGTCTGATTTCATTGTTGCAATTAAAAGACAGTTTTACCTTCTAGCATATATGCAGAAAGCCATCATCAATTGGAAAAACTTTAGACAAATAAAAGGTCAAAATGTGCAAGATTACACCCAAGAATTCAGAAAAAAGGTCTCTAATGTTAGGTGTTGATTTGAAATCACAAGACACATTGATGAAGTACATAGGGGGTTTACATAGTTACCTTAGGCATATTATCCTTATGTTTAATCCCAACAATATAGATGAGGTGTGTGTGCAAGCCACTCATCTTGAGGCAAGAGGAAAAAATACTCTAGAAGAGGGTAGTAAAAATCCATTTAAGGGTAAAGGAAAAGAAAAGGGTTTCAAAGGGAAGGGAAAGAAAAATGCATCTATTAAGAATGAAGGAGAGAAATTAACATGCAAGCATTGTTCCAAATAGGGTCATGATGAAGCTCATTGTTGGAAGCTTCATCCCAAGATGAAACCAAAGAAATTCAACAACAAGGGAAAACAAAAGACAATTGCAACAACTCAATAGGATTTGGGATTTGATTCGGGTTATGAAACTAATATTACAGCCATGGGTATGAAAGGAAAAGAATCCATTGCTAGCACTAGTACTTCAAATTTACACAATGAAATTCAAAATGAAAAGAAGAGGATAGAACTTTTTCACATAAGGTTAATCTCAAAACATAGCGAAATTGATACTCTTTTTTATAGTGGCTCTCAAGCCTATCTTATCTCTAAAAATATTGTCAAAGTATAAACTTGGAAACCATTCCACATCATAAGCCATATCCATTAGGATGAGTGTGTGACAATGCACAATTTCAAGTAACTAGAAAGTGTAAACTGAAATTCGCCATTACTGCAAATTTCATAGATGAAGTGGAGCTTGATGTTGTGTCATTAGAAATATGTGGTATAGTTTTGGGCAGCCTGTATCTCTATGATAGAAAGGATATCTTCCATAGACATGAAAAGAAATACCATTTGTTCAAATATGGAGTAGAACATATTGTCAGATCTCATAACAAGAAACTAAATCTTTCACTTGTTAATGTGGGGAAGATGAAAAGACTAGTGAATTCAAGCAAGAATGTTATGCTTCTAATGATCAAACCCAAGAATTATGCTGATAATGAAGCTTTTCAAGGTTGTGATTGAAGACTGAAATCTGAATTGGTTGATGTTGTTAACCAATATAATGAGATGTTTCAGGAACCAAAAGGATTTCCTCCCAAGAGAGGAATCCAACATGAGATACAGTTGCAGCAAGATATTCCTCTTCCTAACATTGGCATGTATAGGATTTCAGTGATGGAAAGTGAAGAAATTAAAAAGAAAAATCAAGAGTTGTTGGATAAAGGGATCATCAGACCAAGTTCTTCGCCATGTCATTCACCTATTGTTTTGGTGCCAAAGAAGGATAGAACATGGCGCATGTGTGTAGACTTTTGTGCATTGAACAATATTACGGTAAAGAACCATTACCCAATGCCTAGAATAGATGCTTTACTTGATCAATTGAAAGATGAAAATTATTTTAATAAGTTGGACTTAAGGAGTGGCTACCATCAAATTAGAATTTTTGAAGGAGACATTTGGAAGACATGATTCAAAACAAAACAAGGTTTGTTTGAATGGCTAGTTATACATTTTGGTTTATGTAATGCTCCTGCTACCTTCATGCATGTGAGGAACAATGTGTTGAAGCAATTTCTTGATGAGTTTGTTATAGTCTACTTAGATGAAATCTTAATTTTCATTATATATCGTGATGAACATGTCATGCATATGAGAAAAGTACTTGATGTCTTAAAGAAAAAACAGTTGTATTTAAAGATGTCAAAGTGTGAGTTTGGAAAAACTTCTTTAGTTTACTTGGGTCATATTGTTGGAGGAGGTGAGTTGAAAATAGATGCCTCCAAGGTTGATGTCATTTTGAATTGGCCAAGGCCCAAGACAGTTATTGAGGTAAGAAGTTTTTCTAGAGCAGCCAATTATTGGAGGAAATTCATTGCTAACTTTTCTTCTATAGCAGCTCCTTTGCATGCATTCACTAGTGTGAAAAACGTTTTTAAGTGGGGAGGAAAATAGAAAAAGGCTTTTGATGCATTGAAGGAAAATATCATTTCAGCTCCAGTACGTTCACTTCCAGACTTCAAACATTCATTTGAGATCTAGACTGATGCTAGTGACTATGCCATGGGTGTAGTCCTCATGCAACATGGTAAGCCTATCTATTTTCATTCGGAAACTTTCAATGTTGCAGTGATTAATTATCCTAAATATGACAAGGAATTATATGCATTGGTGCAAAGTGTGAAAAAGTGGAAACACTACTTTATGGGTAAGGAAACAATCATTCACACTGATCATCAGCCATTACAATAGTTGCAATCTCAATCTAAGTTGTAGCAATCAAGGCACTTCCGATGGATGGGTTTTCTTCAACAATTACACTTGGTAATAGAGTATAAGAAAGGTATCTACAATAAAGTTGTTGATATAATTTCTAGGCCTATTATTAGTGCAACTACTTTACTCAATCATAATTATGTTTTGCATGAAAGTTATATTGAGCAATATGCATTAGACAATGACTTTCAGGTATTTTATGCAAGCTTGAGTCAAGGTAACCAAGTAGAGGAATTGGATTATCATTCACATGATAACTTGTACCATCTTGGCAAGCTTTGTATTCCACAGGGAGAAAGAGTCAACATCATAAGAGAGACACATACTTCTCTTATTGTTGGTCATTTCGGTGTAAGTAAGACGATGGCACATCTACAGAGGTATTGTTATTGGCCTCGTATTCTTGAAAGTGTGTCACGTTTTATTAAAGGATGTTCATTATGTGTAGCCAGTAAGCCTAGAAATAGGAAGTTATGATTGTACAAACCACTTCTAGTTCCTTCACAATCGTGGGAGAGTGTTTCTATGGATTTTGTAGGAGGTCTTCCATTGTCAAAAAGAGGTCATGAATATTTCTATGTAGTTGTGGATAGGTTTAGAAAAATGTGTATTTTGATGCCATGTAAAAATATAATTAAAATTGAACAAACTTCTGATTTATTCTTTTAGAATGTATGGGTGAATTTTGGATTGCCCACATCCATTGTTAGTGATCAAGATTCTCGCTTTGTTGGGATTTTTTGGTCAAGATTGTGGGGATTCATGGACACCAAATTGAAAAATAGTATAGCATTTTATCCGCAAATAGAGGTGGTGAACATGACAGTGATACATCTTCTTCATGGGTATTGTAGCAAGCATACTAAGTTGTGGGATGAACATTTTCACTACATTCAGCGTGCTTACAACCGAGCCAAGCACTCTTCAACACAAACATCGCCATTTGAGGCATGTTTGGGATACTTGCCTAAGTATCCTTTAGATCCCATTTTTTAAAAGGATGTTTCTATCGACGGTCATAGTGACATAGGTAAAGCAAGAAGGTTCATTGAACAAATCCAATTGGTACACCAAAGAGTTAAAGAATAGCTGGAAAAGAGCCAAGGCAAGTACAAAGAAAGGCATGACAAGCATCGTATAGATCACAAGTTCCAAGTCGGTGATGAAGTTTGGATTCACATTAGCAAAGAGAGGCTCCAAGAAGAAAGTAGAAAATTGAAAGAAATTAGATATGGTCCATTCATAATTTTGGAAAATATTGGTAACAATGCCTTCAAGTTGGATTTTCCTTCATATATGCAAATTTATGTTGTTGTTAATGTTGAGAACTTAAGGTTGTATGAGCCTCCTTTGATAAAATATCAAGGATAAAAGGTCCAAATTCCTTCCATTGAGGATATTTCTCATGAATACCTTGATGAACTACAACAAGACACCATTCTTGACAGAAGAACAAGGTCTTCAAAACGAGGGAGTGTGGATTACGTTTGAGTGGGGCTCAAAGGAACAAATCCTTCAAAATAAAAATGAATCAAGATTGGAAAGGTGAGGTAACTATACTATCACCTAGTGGACAACTGAAAGTGATATTTTGGGGTCCAAAAGGCTTCCAGTGGGGAGGAATGATCAGGTGCTCAAAATTTAGCTCAAAATTCAAAGTTGTTAGATCGGTGTGGAAACTAAATGACTACATAGTTCTTGTCATCTTGAATTCGGTACAACTCATTTCATGCAAAATAAACACCGTATGCTCCCATAATCATGTTTTGTTCACTTTCCCAAACACACAAATTTTTGCAAAAACTTGACAGTCGAGTCAGTAGCTCGTACTGCTGACTGTGTAGGTCTATGTGGCAGGTTGACTAGTCAATATCCTTCTGTAAATCACGTTGTGCCAAGTGGCACATTCTCATGGGTGCATTTGGCAGATTTTTAATGGTTGGTTGGTGGCCAACCATCGGCTGACGCATGTCCCAGCCAGAGGCCACCATGTGGCAGCCCGAGGGCCACTAAAATTGTGGGTCAAAGTTTGGGAAGTAGTAACAGGGGTCGAACCCACCACCACCAAAAAATAAGAAAATCCAACCACAAACATGCCATGCAATTAGTTCTTAACTATATAAGAACTGAGGTTTAATTTGAATTAGACATGTGCGCCATTTCGGGGGAGGGGTTAGCCCTTGGTCCCGCCACCACCATACGACCACCAATGGAGGGGGAGCGGGGGCCCAGCCGGTGGGGGTGGGCCATTGGCCTTAGCCCTAGGCACTTGGCCCCCATATGGCCACAATTTTCGGATATAAGGTGTTAGAGGGCATTTAAAGTGTTCGACAATTTTGCTCGAAAATTGGTGAAATTGTCGCTCTGTTAGCGCAGTTTGGGGAAAAATTGTAGCATGATCTCATATTTTGGGGAATTTGTGATGCGATTAGCAGAAAACTTGGAAAGGCGATAACTTCTTAATTTTTTACTAAATCAGGAGTAGAAATAGGCTACACCGGCACTTTTGGGCATTCTGGAGCCATTGGAACAAGTTTTAGAGATTCCTAAGAATTGTAAAATGATGTATTCACACTTTTGAGCATAATAGAGAGGGTCAAGCCATTGGAAGCTAGACCAAGGAGATGTAGCCCAGGAGGGGTGAACTCCTTCATCATGTGTTGTTGTGATACTGTTTATGATGATGTTTATGCCTGTTATATGTTGTTGTTCAGTCATTTTTTTATGTTAATTTGCACATAAAAATTACATAAAAACAATCAAAATATTATGTTTAGACTTGCAATTAACCTCATGAATCCTTAAGAACATTTAACATAATCTGAAAAGGAATTTAGTACAGCAAACTAATTAATCTAATCATATCACTAACTCCCCTTTTAGTGTCTCATGGAAGTGTAATCTACAACATATTTCAGTGATACGATTTTCTCCTAACACTCATACGTGTGGGGGAAATATGTTATCACCAAAAATTGATCACCTAACCATTTTCTAACTAGGTGGATTGAAATACACGATGTAGATTTAATTTTACCATAGTAAAATCACTTTCACTGTGGAAAATAATTTAGTAAACCATTTTTTATTAAATTATTTTATGATTTGAATCAAAAAACCCCATGAGAAGAATTAGATAAATCATTATTTATTTAATTTTCTCTGGGAATGATTATTAAATCATTATTTAATAATTATTCATTGTCACAATTGACTAAATCTCTTAGGAATATTTAAATAAATCACTATTTATTTAAATTTTCTTATTTTTGTTATTAGAATAATTATTAGATCACTATTTAATAATTATTTTGATTTCACACCTTTCTTATTTCTTGCGAAATAACTAATAAATCATTGTATTTGTTAATTATTTCTAAATAAAGGTGTTTAACCATTTTAAATCAATTTTCCCTCTCCAATAAATATAATAAGGTATTCCAAGTAGTTAGATCTGAATTTGGTTAATACTATTTTATTATTCTCCATTTTCGAGATTAACTCCATAATTTGCTATAAAAAGGAGGGTTTTTCATTCACTCTTCACCATGATCATGATCATCATCAAAATTATCATCATTTTTCTTGAGCTCCCATTTTGAGTTCTCCACTTTTGTTTGGGTTTTTCACATATTGAGAGAGAGAATCAGTTTCTGTAACATCAAGGATATCAAAGGACCCATCCCACGGAGGGGGACTTACAGACCAATGTGTAGATATCCTTCACCAAGTGTTATCAATAAAATATTTATTCATTTAAAATAGTCTTTCCAATTGGGTTATTATACTGGATATTTTATTGTTGCTTTCTGTTCTAGATCGTATCTACTTTTACTTAAGATTTTCTATTTGTGTTACAGATATGAATCGACAATAGCCATAAACTTGTGGTTAGGGTCACTTGTCACCTAGTGACTTAAGTGAATTATTTTTGGTACACCTTCCAAGATTTTTCACACTAACACTGAGGGTAGTAGTCTTTAGAAAGGGGGTGTAGATCCCTTCCAGTAGGTGCTAGAAAATTAGAGAAGGTTGTAGCCTTCTACAAGTGGGTGCCTACGTACTGGTTAGAGTTTTCACCAATACAAGATTGTAAGAATTTTTCCTTTATAATAAAAGAAGGAGACAGAGATGACAGTAGAAGTGGTTTTCTCCCGCAGTGGGTTTCGACCTAAAATCCTAGTGTTCAAGTGTGTTGATATGTTTCTTGTGTTTCGATGATATATTTTCTTCTTACTGCTCATGGTAACTATTTAATTTATGAATAATGAAGTAATGATGCACTTATTAAATATGAATAGATGATGAAATTAATGATAAATTAGTTATCTTGATATATTTGGGTTATATTAATCATAGTCGCATACATACGCTTGTTTCCTTAATGATAGTGGCATACATAAATCAGAATAAGAAATTGAAAAAAATGAAGTGTGTAAAATATGGATTCGGGCCCCCCTCTAAGTATTTTTCCAAACAATTGGAACCATATTAGGTCCCTCATAAGAATCTTGATCGCTTCAAGGGAGATACATCAAGATGATAAATCAAGAGGGAGTGTCTTCTATCCGGCCACCCTTGTTTAATGGAACTAACTTGGTGGTCTAGAAAGTTCGAATGAGAGCATATTTGAAGTCACTTGGAGCTGATGTTTGGGAAATCGTTGAAGGAGGATATCAATATCCATCCTCCATTCCCATAGATGATGTAGGGAAGAAATAATATGAGATCAATGCAAAGGAAATCAATGCTCTCTTTGGAATCTTGACAAAATCAAAATTTGTAAATGTTATGCTGTTGAATACAGCAAAAGCTATATGGGACAAGATTATCCAGAGCTATGAATGTGACACTAAGGTAAAGAGCGCTAAACTTCAAATGTTTAGAATTCAATATGAGACTCTCAAAATGCATAATGATGAAATTATTGCAATTTTTTCCCTTAGGGTAGATGAGATCGTTAACTCAATGAGAAATATTGGTGATGAAGTAAAAGATTAAATGGCTTCTTAGAAAAATATAAGATCTCTTACCCAAAAATTCGATTCAAAATTCTCTGCCATTGAAGAAATGTAGGATTTGAAGAACCTCACTATTGAACGACTCCATGGGATCTTGACAGCTTATGAAATGAGAAAAGGGGGTCCATAAAATATCAAAGAAGCAACATTCAAAGCTGCATATAAAGGAAAGGAGGAGGAGGAGCTTAAGGAAACAGGTTACATATTAGACGAAGAAGAAGTGAATTTTGTAAAGAAACTCCAAGTAGGAACTAGCAAGTTTAGAGGTAAGATTCCTTTCAAATGATTTTACTGTGGAAGAGTTGGTCACTATGCTGCTAAATGTCCTTACAAAGAAAATCATGAGAAACGGAAGAATTATTCAAAAGGGAATGTTAGAGGAAGGTTTGATAACAAGAAAAAAAATTATACACACAAAGATAGTGAATATTCTTCCAATAATGAGGATGTTGAATCTGATCAAGAATATGAATATGATGATGTTTTTATGGATGCTCTAGAAGAAAAATATATTCTTATTGAAGAAATAACTCGGCTAAAAATTTCTCTAGAATAAGCTAAATTGGTTTAAGAAGGTTTGAAAAAACAAATTCTAGAAAAGGAAAGGCACAGTGAAAACTTAGAACTTGAAATAGTTGGTCTAATAAAGGAACTTGAGAAAACAAAGACTCTAAATATTAGGTTTACTAAAGGATCTGAGACTTTATAATAAATCATTAAAGTTCAACACTCTCCTCTAATTAAGAAAGGTCTTGTATACAATGGTGAATCATAAAAAACTATAAAATCCTCTGAAACAAATACACGAAGCTATCTCAATGTAGTAAAAGGAAGCAGTCATGAGAACTCCATCTCTCATTAAAGGAATGAAGGATCAAATATCTCTCAATTAAAACAACCTTACCACAACCAAAGGGGAAGCTACTCAAGAAGGTATTATACTCCCATGTATTCCTACTTCAAAAGTAAATGCTTCGATTGCCATAATTTTGGTCATAAAGTTGTTCAGCGTGTCGGTTATAAAACTATTATGACTAGAGAAGAATGAGATTGGGGCAAAGAAATATTCTTATAATGTTTTCTCACCTCTTCAAGATGAAATTGAATGTTCTTTTTGAAATAAATATTGTCATAAAGAAAATGAATGCATGAGTAGACTAGGACCATCCTACCAGCATGAAATGAAGACAATAACACCCAAGGTATGGAAAAAGAAAACCATAGACTCTGAAAATTGTGGTCTAAATTTATATACAGGAGATCAAGAAAATATGTGGTACATTGATATATGATAGGTGACAAATATACGTTTATGTCTTTTAATGAAATAAAGAAAGAAAAGAATGTAATCTTTGGAAATAATTCACCTGTTGCTGTCGAAGGGAAAGGAACCATGTTATTAAAGAAAAAGGTCAAGTATGGAAATGTTTTATTTGTTGATAGATTAAGACATAACTTATTGAATGTTAGTCAAATGTGTGACCAAGGGAATGAAGTTGTTTTCTGATCAAAGAACTATGTGGTAAGAAATTTGGACACAGGTAAGATCATAATAAAGGGAACAAGAACTACAAGTAATGTATATGTCTTGGAAGGTGGGCAAGAACAAACATAGTTACAGATGAAACGGGAACTATTACCTCAAAACGGGTACTCAAGCCCAAAAACCCCCAAAAAAATATGAAAAACAACACGAAAATGAAAATTGTTTATTCCAATGAGACATAATAATTGGTAAAACCTGAGGAAAAACGAGAGCTTCGAGACCTAGGGTTTGGAGCTGCAACTTGCAGGTTCAGAAATAGTTCTGGAAGCACATAGAGACAGATTAGCAGATTTACTTCTCAGAGGTCGGGGACTGACCCGAAAAATGGTAAACGGGGGGTCCACTGGGACCCCATCCTTTAAGCAAGCGGTAATGTAGAAGCAGAAAATGCAGGAAGGATTTAAAATCAATGGTTATGGAGAACGTAAGGATAACAGCGGAAGCAGCAGAGAAAGGACACAACAGCTGCAGAAAGAGACAAGAAAAAACCCAAAGATGACAGGTAAAGCAAACAATGGACAGGAAAATAATGACAAAAGATTAGATACAGGACAAAGAGACACAATACCAATAATAACCCAAATAGAGGGCGAAGAAGAACATGGAGAAGAGCCGCAACCTCAAGAGGAAGAGGAGCAAGCAAAGGCTGCAAACCCCAGCTCCAACAAGGCAACCCAAGGAGCATGCAAACCGAAAAAAAACGAAACCCTTCGAGTGGTCTTCTCAGATCCGAACATTCAAGCTTATAGAGACCACATGATGGAACATGCAATAATATGCAAGTTCATGGGACTGTGGCCAACAGAACGAGCACTCTGCCAATGGATCAAGCAACACTGGAAGCCAAAAGGTGATGTTAAACTACACCTTGGGGCACAAGGTTTCTTTACTGTTGTCTTTACAAACTTAGAAGACAAGGATAGAGTCTTCGATGGAGGACCTTACTTCTTTGCCTCAACTGGACTCTACATGAGACCCTGGAAGGCAAACTTTGTGCCTGAAAATGAGACATTCACACAGGTTCCTATGTGGATCCGCCTATTCTCCCTTCCTATAGACTACTGGGGACTAGCGACGCTCAAGCAAATAGGAGACCATCTCGGAACCTTCATCAAAGCTTCAGAAGCAACGATGCAACGACGATACACTTCCTACGCAAGAATTTGCATGGAGATGGATGTTTCAGGAGCCCTGCATGAAGGACTGTGGTTGGAATTCAGAGATGAGGATTACTATCAAGCCATCGACTACGAACAAATCCCCTTCCGTTGCAGAAGGTGTCATGAGCACGGACACCTTGTCCGAGAATGCCCTCTAAACAGAACAGAGGAAGAGCACAAACAAGAGCAAGCAACAAAGAGTAAAGAGGCCTTCACAAAGCCAAAAACAAGACAGAGAGCCAATAGGAAAAGAATATACAGAGTAGAGGCAGGCCCTGGTATCATCAACAACACCTTAAGTATTCTGGAAACCGATACAGATTCAGAAGGCACAAATAGGGAAACAAAACCTACTGAAGAACCAAAAGACAAGCTAGAACACACAACAAAGGACGGGGAGGAAAATATAATCAGAACAGAAGTTCAAATGCAAGAGTTCGAAGACGAACGCGATGAAGACACTGATATGCTAACCAGCGACGGGGGTAGTGAGGAAATGGAGCTCAATGCAGTTCTAGAAAAGGAAGGGGTGAACCTCCCAGATATGGAAAAAAATTGGAGAACTCAAGGGCTGGAAAATATTCCGGAAGAAGAAATAAGGAAGATCAGTGATCTCTTCATCGCAAGACAAAAAGCGGAACTAGATAGGCAAAACAGGAGATTAGGAATTGGAAAAGGCACAGGCAATCAGTCAAAGAGCATCTCTCTTAACCCAACAGGCCGGAAGCAAAGGAAAAAAAGAGGTAGAAGAACAAGTGGGGAGGTGCTGCATGATTTGGGGATCTTAATGATAAACTCAGGTAAAATGAAGGCTCTACACGCCTTCCCGTCCTACCAATAAGTATCTAGTTATAAATGAAAATCATTTCATGGAATGCAAGAGGGCTCAATAGCCAAGCCAAACAAAGACTGCTCAAGAGAAAGTTCCAACAAGAAAAGCCAGATATTATGTTCATACAGGAAACCAAATGTGCCATTAACCAAATGGAGAACATCAGCAAAAGGCTAGGCAAACCTATAAAATATACAGACGTAGCCAGTCAAGGATGGGAAGGCGGCATAGCTACACTTTGGGATACCCGAGTAATAGACATCATCTCAATGGAAGCTGCACGATCGTTTATTGCCACAGAAGTTCAAATGACAGGTAACTCTGAAACTTACCTATGCATAAATGTTTATGGACCGCAAAGATTAGAAGACAAATTTTCTTTTCTTAATTCTCTCATGAATTTAAAGCTAAGATACCCAACCTCTAAGATCATCATGGGGGGGGACTTTAACATGATAACTTCTCTACTGGAGAAAAAAGGAGGACTCAGGAGGCTTAACAAAGACTCAGAACTCTTTGTTGATTTCATAGAAGCTGCCAAACTAGTAGACATCCTTCCCAAAAATGGTTCCTACACTTGTAACAACAGGAGAGGAGGAGACAATAGGAGCCTCTTGTCTGGATAGATTTCTGATATCAGAAAGCATCTTGCTCGAAGCAATAACAGTGGACTCTGACATTCTTCCCAGTGGAGGATCAGATCACTGGCCAATAGCTTTGGAAGCGGCCTTCCTAGGGACCCCTCGAAATAAGCCCTTCAGATTTGAAAAGTTCTGGTTAACTCACCCCGACTTTGCAAACTTGCTGAAGGAATGGTGGTGTGAACCATTGAATTTAAGAGGAACCAAAATGTTCAAGCGCTAAAGCAAACTAAAACACATCAAAAACAGAATAAAAGATTGGAATGTAGCCGAGTTTGGAAACATCTTCCAGGAAAAGAACATCATAGAGGGTAAGTTAAATCTAATTCATAAAGAATGGGCTTCAGGGAACTACAGTGAAGACTCAAAAGAACAGGAGAAGGTATTGATGCAGCAATGGCAACTCCGTTGCCAACAGGAAGAGACATTGTGGAAACAAAAATCAAGGATCCAATGGCTAAAGGAGGGAGAACAAAATACAAAGTTTTTTCATAGATCGACGTTGGACTACAGGGGGGCAAACAAAATCCTTAGGCTCAACAATGAAGCAGGGGAAACTCTTCAAAATCACAAGGAAATATCAACCCTGCTCACTAGGCACTTCAAGCATATAGCTCAGGAAATGTAGGAAGAAAGATCAGAGGCCATAGAGGAACTAACCCAAGCTATACCCGACATCATAACCTCTGAGCAAAACTCTACTCTGCTAAGAAAAGTCTCGATGGAGGAGGTGGAAGACGCTGTCAAGAGTATGCCAAATGACAAGGCACCAGGGCCTGATGGTTTTACAATAAACTTCTACAAAGCTTGCTGGCCAACTATTAAAACAGAGGTATGGGAAGTTGTCGAGGACTCTGGACGCTCCGGCTCCATTCTCAAATCCCTGAACTCCACTTTCCTTGCACTAATTCCTAAGGAAGAAGAAGCAAACTCCCTGGACAAGTTTCGACCCATAGCTCTCTGCAATGTGATATATAAAATCATATCCAAAGTTATAGCCAACAGACTTAAGCCTATTCTTCCTGACTTAATCTCGGAAGAGCAGTCAGGCTATGTGGAGGGCAGGCAAATCTTAGAGAACATCCTTCTAGCACAGGAGATGGTTCATACACTGCAAACAAGGAAGCTTCCAGGCATGCTGATGCAGCTAGATCTCTCCAAAGCCTTCGACAAAGTCAACTGGAATTATCTGGAGGCCACTCTGAATGCTTTTGGCTTTGACAAGCAATGGACCAAATGGATCCTTGCTCTGATTAAATCTACCAATTTTTCCATTCTGGTCAATGGCTCCCCCTCTGCACCTTTCTCCCCCTCCCGAGGCATTAGGCAAGGAGACCCTCTCTCCCCTTTCCTTTTTGTGATCCTTATGGAAGGGCTCAGCAGGCTCATTCACAAAGCAAGAGAGGAAAGGAAAATCACAGGCTTACACCCTTTCCCCTCCATTCCTGCAACTACGCACCAACAGTTTGTCGATGACACAATGCTGCATGGCACTCCTACTGTGAAAGAAGCTATGGCCTTCAAAAACATTCTAAATCTCTTTAGCAAAGCTTCAGGCATGGAGATTAATCATGCCAAATCGACTATCTTCTTCTTTAATACTCATCCTGCCATCCAGAACCATCTTTCCAGCATTCTTGGCTTTCGAAAAGGCTCTCTACCTTCTAAGTATCTGGGAGCCCCTCTCACAACTAAGCCTTGGCAAAAAATTCACTGGGAAAAAATCTTAGCGAAACTGGAGAAAAAATGCAAGCATTGGACTCACAGGGCTCTTAACTTTGCTGGACGACTAGTCCTCACTAAGGCAATACTGCAGGCCATTCCGCAGTATTTGCTATCCATCATGCCAGCTCCTAGCGGAATCCTTCAGAAAATTAGAGCTATACAAAGATCTTTTCTGTGGGGTGGCAATGCTGAGAAAAAGAAATGGGCACTAGTGGCCTGGAACAAATTATGCACTTCGAAAGCAGCAGGTGGTTTAAATTTAATTGATCCTCACACCATCAATATGACATGCGGAGCCAAGTTGTGGTGGCGCTGGCTGAAGGAAACCAATCTACCTTGGGCCAGACACTGGAAGGAGAAATACACTCCTAACTACAACGAACAGGACCTAATCAGAATACAGGAAACACCGGAGGGTTCTCCAATATGGAATTTAGCTAGAAGAAACCGCAACTTAGTACAGGACCACAGCTTCTGGGAGATCCGCAATGGGGAAACGACCCTCTTTTGGGAAGATGCCTGGCAGCAGCTCCCAAAGCTGGAAAAACCAGAGCTCGAAGAGTTTAAAAGAGAATGCCAGAACAGGGGAAAATTTACCGTCCACCACTACTGGAATCCTAACAGCTGCGACCAAGAATGGAGAGAATGGGCACTCCAGGACACTGAGAACCCAATTGAGGGAAACAATAACACAGAGGACCTTCTAAACTACATAAACAATCGAAAAATCAGAAAGACCACAGAGAGCGACATTCTGAGATGGGGTATGAAAGGGAGTGGTAACTTCACTCTCAAAGAGGCCAGAGAACAGCTAGAACACTCGGAGCAGGTGGAGGTGTTACAATGGAGCAACAAGGTTTGGGATCCCATGTTCTGGCCTAAAATAAAAACCTTTCTCTGGCTCCTAATGAGGCGAAAAACTCTCACCTGGGAGAACCTGCGCAAAAAAGGTTTCGAAGGCCCCTCCATATGCCCTATGTGCAATCAAGCAGAAGAAACCATGAACCATCTTTTCAACACCTGTGAATGGGCTGATCACCTATGGCAAGGGATGGAAACTATATTGCAACAAACAAATAGAGACAGGGAATCCATTCAAAATACCATCATGAATTGGCCAAGCAAGTACTCTAACAATGTAAGAATCAACAACATATGGAAAATCCTGCCCGGCTTCATAACTTGGACCATATGGAAAGAAAGAAATAGAAGAATCTTTCAAAATGAGCACAGAAATATAGAGTACCTGCAAAGCACCTTAACCCAAAACATTCGTCAATTAATCTTGGTAAAATGCAAAGCAGATCCTGACAACCAACCTTCGGCCGAGGACCAGCGAATTCTGAACGCCTTCAACCTGCTCAACGAACAGAACCTGGGATCCACTGTGCAACAGCAAAACTTAAACACTGAGCCAAAGGGCTGGAAACGTCCGCCAGAAGGGTTTCTAAAGCTAAACTTTGATGGTGCCTCGAGAGGCAATCCTGGCCCAGCAGGCATTGGAGGAATCATCCGGAATCATGAAGGAGAAATACTTCACATTTACAGTAAAGCTCTAGGGGAAGGCACAAATAATGAAATGGAATTTGCAGCTATGGAAAAAGGGCTAAGGATTCTCCGCATGAACCAAACAAGCAACACAGTGATTGAGGGAGATTCAGAAGTAGCCATAACGGTGGCCCGGAAAATCTACGAGGGAACGCCTGCCAGCAGAGTCACAAAACACTGGCGACTGTCCAAGGTCACAGACAACATTGCCAAACTGTTAGGAGAAATGAAAGGCCTCATCTTTCAGGTGGTAAGGTGAAATGCCAATTCAGTTGTTGACCACCTGGAAAATCATGGGATTGAACACCCCAACGCAATGTGGGACAGCTATTGGCAGCAGGTTGACAACCAGCAATTAAGGGGAAAATGCATCCAACTCTCACGGTTAGATATGGTGACGGCAGAGGAGTCCGATCGGAGGGTCGAATAGAGCAATGCCATAATTGCTTGGACAGGCTGACTAGACACACTCCATTAATTTCCAGCAGGTCGCGAAGGACAAACAGGATGAGGGCAACCATGACAGAAGCAGGTGACAAAGATTTGTGCAGGTTCATAATCTGTGGTGATATGAGCCACCGAAACATAATAAGGAAAAGGGACACTTGGCACACCTTGGAGCAAGCATGGAGCGATGACCGTAAAGGGATACAATTATTCCACAACCCAACCAAAATTCCATCACGCAGCAATTATGGTGATCTGACGTGCAAGTTGCACAAAGTTAAATGCTCACACACCGGTAATCTCCCCGGAATTCGTTATTTAACCACTCTCAAAGGCCAAACGAAAAACATTATCTCAGCGTGCAACAAGACAAATCCTCCTCGCTCTGTAAACAGTGCTCAGGATAAAGCTAGGCAAGTTAGAATTACTATGGCAGGGGAGGGCAGCCGCAACAAATCCGCCAACAACGATCTGCAACAAGCAAGAGAGATGTATGAGAGGCGAACCTCGCAACGGAACAAGCGCAAGATTATTGACTTAGAAGCCACTGTCCAGGACGAGGAAAGCAAGCTCTCTGACCAGCAAATCGAGAAAGAAGTTGATTGGCTCCAGGACCCCGGAACTCCTAGCACTCGAGCCACTCAATTCGTTAGAACACAAGCAGAAAGCTGGCGCATGAAGACCCTCCTCGCGAAAGCAATGGACATCCAAGGTGAACACGCAGAGCAGCTGCGCAAGCTTAAGCAGTTTGCAGAAACCATGTCGCATGATCACATGGCGGTGGTGGAGAGCAGTGAATTCAAGCTAAGCGCGATACACCAACAAGTTGACACCATGGATAAAAAACTCACGGTCCTGATAAAGCTTCTACGACAAACCATCGGGCAAGACAACAAGCCTTCCGACATGCAGAAGGGTGAACCGTCGGGAGACCAGCAGGGCAATTCGCCCAGGCCTGGCCAGATCAACATGTCAAAATCTACTCCGGTCATGGAGATGTTCAAGCGCATTTGACTTTGCAGTCTATCAGACCCCTCGTCCGCTGCGGTCTTCTTTTGCCTCGAGGCTTGCCACCCCTCAGCGGGTTTTTTATGTTTACTGTCCAAGTTTCTTCTGTCCATGTCTGTTGTCTACTCTTGTTATATGCCGCCCTGCGTGGTGTGCCGATTTTCAGTTTCCTGTTATGATGTCTTTTCTAGTCTTCAGTCACTCTGTTCTCTTCTGGTCTCCTGTGGTAAGGCCTGCAGCTTAGCGGCCAGTAATCTGCTCAAGCAGAAGTTTTGTACTATATTTTTATCTTGTTAATATCAAAGCTTACTTACAAAAAAAAGAAAATTGTTTATTCCAGAATGATGTTTTT
The DNA here is from genome assembly GCA_031772625.1 of Pinus tabuliformis. Taxonomy (NCBI): domain Eukaryota; kingdom Viridiplantae; phylum Streptophyta; class Pinopsida; order Pinales; family Pinaceae; genus Pinus; species Pinus tabuliformis. The sequence continues at coordinate 930,635,482 of CM062812.1, read as the reverse complement.
TTTAGGGTAAAATTTCAACATTTTTTTAAATGAAAGTAAAAACCATTTTTTTTGAAAAATGGATGAAAAAACACCCTTAAAAAAATTGTTTATTCTGGAATAACAAAAAAAAAAATCGGGTTACAATTTTGACATTTTTTAGCAATGGAGTTAAAGAGAAAATATCTGGACTTTGAAAAACTATAAAATTCCAACAATTCTCGGACATGATGTTAAAGATAAAATATCATGTCTCGAATTTTGACTATTTCCATCCATATTGTTAAAGATAAAATACCCTGACTCTAAAAAACCTTGAAATTGTAATTGTTTTCGACCATAGTATTAAAGATAAAATATCATGACTTAGAAAAACATTAAAATCTTGACAATTTTTCAACCATGCAATTAAAACCAAAGATTATGACTACAAAAAAATCTTAAGTTTTCAAAATATTTCAAGCATGACATTATGAAAAATTTTTATGACAAAAAACTTTAAAAATGAACACTCAAGAGTAATTTATTTTTTAAATGCAAAATATATAGCGATTTTAAAATCTTAGCCTAAGACAACTCGATACATTGCAAAAAAATAAATTATAAATAAACCATCAAATTGACACGCAGTGTAGGTGAACTCAACCCGTTATAATGAAAATTTAAAGACCAATCATGAAATTGATACATTGTGGGGACAAACTCGATTCATTATAATGAAAATTTTAAAATCAACTATCAAATTACCCATAACGGGAACGGGTTGTTAGACGAGCATCGACATAGACCCTATAGACAAAAAAATGAAAATAAAAACCAACAAAAAAAAAGAAGAAAAGAAAAGAAAAGAAAAGAAAAAGAAAGAAGAAGAAGAAGATCAGATATTGAAAAAAAACACAAAAAAAAATACAAAAGATATTTTTTTTAATATTGATAAAAAGAAAAAACAATGAAAAAAAAACACAAAAAATAATAAAAAGAAAGCAAATTTTAAATATTGGAAAAAATAAAAATAAAAACAAAAAAAATAATACAAAAGAAATAATAATAATAATAATAATAAATAAAAACAGTAAAAAAAAACACAAAAAGTAATAAAAAACACGAAAAATTCAAATATAGAGAGAAAGAAAAAAACAAACAAACAAAAAACATCTAAAAAAGAAAAAAGACAAAAAAAACCTTAAAAAATGTAAAAAAAAAAAACATAAAATTAATTAGAGAAAAAATTAAAAATATCATAAAATAAGTAAAAATAAACACAATTTAACAACTTTTTTATTATTTATTTATTTATTTTAAACATGAAACAATTTTTTAACAAAAAAAAAAGAACTAAAAAATTAAATTGAAATAAATAAATAAGTAAAATAAAAAAATGGACAATTGAAAAAAAAAATAAAAAAAAAATGCCACACTCGGGTTGGGGTTAGCCGCAGGCGCGGGCAGGGAGGCGGGCTACATGCAGCCACCTCCACTCCCTCACCCACGGCCAACCCCGCCCATGGGGTCGCTGAATTTTTTTTTTTTTAATTTTGGTTTTATTACTTTTTTTTTTTAATTCTATTTTTTTGAACTTTTGTTTTGTTTTGTTTTGTTTTTTTTTTTTTTTTTTTTTTTTTTTTTTTTTTTTTTTTTAATTTTTTTTTTTTTTTTATTTTTTATTTTTTGGTTTTGATTTGCTTTTTTTTTGTTTTCTAATTTAAATTTAAATTTTTTATTTATTTTTATTTTTATTTAATTTTTTTTTCTATGATTTTTTTTAGTTTTTAAATTGAATTTTTTTAATATAATTTTTTTTTTAATATATATTTTTTTTTTTTTTTTTTTTAGGTTTTCTTTCTAATTATTATTATTATGTGGTTGTGATTTTTTTTTAACTTAAAAAAATTGTTATGGATGTATTTATTTATTTATTATTATTTATTTTTAATTAATATTCATGCTTTTTTGAAATATATATATATTTTTTTACAATTGAAATGTGTTTTTTTTTTTTTACATTTTTATGGGTGTTTTTTTAGGTTTTTATATATATTTTTTTATTATTTGAGTTTTTTGGTCATGTTTTTTGTTTTTTTGTTTTGTTTGTTTGTTTGTTTGTTTTTGTTTTTTCTTTACGAACATGAAAATCACAAACATTTAAAAAAATATCCACACTTAATACATTACAAAATTTAAAGTGTAAAAAATAAGCCCTCTAAACAAGAAGGGTCGATGTTGCATCAACCTTTTTCAAAATCAAGATGAAAATTACTAACATTTAAAAAAGGTGTTCATACTTGCTACATTAAAAAAAAATAAAAAAAAAATAAAAATAAAAAAATAGTTGAAATGTCAGAAATCAACCCTCTTAAAGAGAGGGGTTGATGCTGCATCAACACTTTTCAAAATCAGCATGAAAATCACTAACATTGAAAAAAAATGTTCATACTTGATACATGAGAAAATTTAAAGTGCCAAAAATATGCTAAAAAAAAGTTTATTCTGGCATCCCCACTTTTCAAAATCGGGTGATTTTTTGCTACCTCAAAAAAACGGGTACTAGTTCACTTTCTCGTTTGATTGGTAACTATGTTAACATTGTTACTTAAGAAAATATGAAGAAAGTTGGCTTCGGAACAAAATATTGGGACACCTTAGCTTTTCTCAATTGTACAAATCAAACAAAATGGGAACAGTTCATGACTTGTACAACATCTCTCCTCCGGAAAATAGCATCTGCAAATCATGTCATTTTGGTAAGCAAACCAAATTTCAATTTAATTCTAAATAAGGTACTTCAAGTAAGCCACTTGAACTTATTCATATTGATTTATGTGGTCCTATGAGAAAGAAGTCTCCTTGTGGTGAACAATATTTCATATTATTCATTGATGATTTTACAAGAATGTGTTGGATTGGGTTACTAAAGTATAAATATGAAGCATTTGATAAATTTAAAGTATTTAAGGCTCTGGTAGAAAATGAGTTAGACTTGAAAATCAAATGTCTTAGATCTGATAGAGGAGGAGATTTTATATCAGATGAGTTTTTTAATTTTTGTGAACAACATGGCATCAAGAGACAATTTTCTATAGCTAAAACTCCTCAACAAAATGGAGTAGCAGAAAGAATGAACAAAACAATCCAACAAATGGCATGTGCCATGCTTGATGAATCAGGAACTCTGCATACCTTCTGGGGGGGAGCAGCACATACAGTCGTGAATATTCTTAACAAATCTCATTCATGTAAATTGTGATAAAACTCCATATGAACTATGGTTTGGTAAGCCTCCAAATTTCAAACACTTTAGAATTTTTGGAAGAAAATGTTACATAAAAAAAAATTATGATAAGCTTGGAAAATTTGAATCTAGATTTGGTGAAGGAATCGTTCTTGGATACTCTTCTAGAAGCACGGGATATAAATTTTACAATGAAAGGCTTCAAAATATTGTTGAATGCATACATGTTGTAATTGATGAAGCATCCACAGGTATCAAGAAGGAAGAACCAGCAAATGATGAACCTCTCCCTACTTCAAGACAAAAGGTTGTAGAAGAGGGAAATAGATCAGCATTAGAAGAAAGAAATGAAGATACAGATACATCATAAAAGACTCCTCCAAGGTATGTTCATAAAAATCATCCTGAATCTAAAATTATAGGTGAAAAGGATGCAGGAATAGAAACTAGAATAACTCTTGTTGGAACTTCTAGTTACCTAGCCTTACTATCCACAACTGAACCTCAAAATGTGAATCAAGCAAGAAAAGATGGATGTTGGGTTAAGGCAATTAATGAATAACTTGATCAAATAGAAAAGAATCATACATGGGAATTGATACCAAGGCCTCATGATAAAAATGTTATTGGGACAAAATGGGTGTTCAAAAACAAATTGAATGAAAATGGAGAAGTAATTCGCAACAAAGCAAGATTTGTATGCAAAATCTATGCACAACATGAAGGGATAGTCTCTAAAGAAACATTTTCGCCCATAGCTAGAATTGAAGCCATAAGAATGTTTCTTGCATTTTCAAGTTTTCATAGCTTTAAAGTATATCAAATGGGCATCAAATATGCATTCTTAAATGGGGATCTAGAAGAATAGGTCTATATAGAACAACCTGAAGGGTTCATTCTTGGGAATGATAAAATATTGTGTGCAAACTTAAGAAAGCTTTGTATGGATTGAAACAAGCTCCTCATTCATGGTATTATCGTCTTGGTAGGTACCTTCAGCTACAAGGATTAAAAAAGGGATGTGTAGATAAAAACCTATATATCAAAATGGATAAAGATAAACTTTTGATAGTTGTTGTTTATGTATATGACATCATATTTGGAAGTAATGTAGAATCTATGAGTCAAGGATTTGCTTCAGTTATGAAACAAGGATTTGAAATGTCTCTACTTGGTGAACTAACATATTTTCTTGGCCTCAGGATTCAACAAACTGAGAATGGTATCTTTCTTTCTCAAACCAAGTACCTCAAATAGATTTTGAAAAAATACGAAATGGAAGACTGCAACCCAGTATGCACGCCAATGGTAACATGATGTAACCTTAGTCAAAATTATGATTCTCCTTCATTCAATCAACCAAAATATAGATGTATGATTGGAATCTTAGTCTACCTTATAGGTACAAGACCAAACATTATGCATGCAGTTGGAATTGTTGGACGATTTCAAGCCAATCCTAAGGAAACTCATCTCCAAGTAGTTAAGATAATATTCAAGTATCTGCAAGTAACTCAAGATTTTGGTCTATGGTATCCCAAAAATGTAGACTTTGCACTTCATGCTTACACAGACGCAGATTGGGCAGGTAATATTGATGATCACAAGAGTACTAGTGGAGGTGAATTTTATTTGGGACCCTGCTTAACATCATGGTTTAGCAGGAAACAAAACTCTATCTCTTTATCTACTGTTGAGGTTGAATATGTTGCTATTGCATATTTTTGCGCACAACTTATATGGTTGATGCAAACATTACTAGAAATTCAAATCACTTGTCCTCAACCTGTACCTATCCTTTGTGACAATACTAGTTCCATAAGTATCTCTAAAAATCTTTTCATGCACTAAAAAACCAAGCATATTCCAATCAAAAATCATTTTCTGAGGGAACAAGTGCTTGAAAAAAAGGTTAAACTGGAATATGTTCCTTCAAAGGAAGAAGTTGCGAATATATTCATAAAGCCACTTCCACGTGATTCATTTGAATATCTTAGATAGAAATTAGGAATGATTCCTGCTTCATCACTCTACTAATTATTCTCACAATTATTTCATGTTCAGGGGGAGTTGAGACTGTAAATTACTACAGCTTACTTTCTGTACATGGATGATGTAAAGAACAATCCGGTATGTATATGGTTTCTGAGTTAGACAGTCATGTATACATATTAGTAATTAGTAAATATGGCACAGATTTAGGGGGAGCTTCTTATATGCCTTCACCATTATGGCCTTCTATTTTCTGACATTGGTTTGTTGCAGTTTGGTTGTTTAGGGGATGCAACTATTATAACTCTACAAGCTCCTTGTTGGCATTATCGCTCTATAAGCATGTCTTGTTTCATATCTTTGCTCATGTCTGGATTCTTCTACAGTTACTACTGGAAATTTATATGTTATAATGTTGCTATCAAATATTCATGTTGCAGGTTCCTATATGATATATGGAGGTTGTTGATAACTATCATGATCTTACAACCTCATTGTTGAGGCCCTAGTTTTGGTTATATACATATGTCATATTTTTCCCTTGATGTAAAGGTCATGTGGGGACGTGGGTTGTAAACATTTTAATATTCAGTCATGTATGGCCTATTGGGATCAAATCATGCTTTGTATGTAATCCCATTATTTTAGGCAATTGATGTAATAATGAGTCGAAAAATGTAAACTCAAATGTTTGGGTATCTGATGTAATCATGAGTCATTGTGTCATTCTTGGTTGAGTCCTTTAAATATTTTTAACAAATGCTCAGGGGGAGCATGGTCAGTATGCAGTTTATATAAAGAGGGTCTTCATTTAGAATTGGTTAGCCATTTTCCCTTGTTTTCAAAGGGGGGGAGAAGCTTGGTGTTTGGATGAGTATACTTGGAGAAGATTGGTGGGAATATTGCTATTTGCAGGTGTGTTTTCAGGGGTTTTCAGATGGTTCCCAAACACGTAAGTGGTTGCCATCAAGTCCAAAGGGGATATTGTTGGCATTATGTCTAATTTGTTTTCCTTGATGGAAACCTACTTGATAAATATTTCAACGTTATGGTAACAGAATTATTATGCAGGATGGTACATATGTGACAGAGGTGATGGATAAAGGAATGTCAAGTTCAGAGACATATGAATGATAAAGATGTAGTTTGGGAAATTATATGCAGATCCTATGCATAAGGGTCGCGTACATAATCCACACCATGGAAAATGAAAACCTAGGGGTCTTTACCATGGTATTGGCCCATAGTAATGAGTGTGACAAGGGTTATTTGATCCCGTCAAAGAATACTAATAACAATACTAAGGGATTGGCCTAAGGTATTGGCTAAGGATAATATTATATAAGAAGATGGAGATCAAGGTGTTGTGTGTGCAATTAATTTATTATACATGTTTGATTTGATCTGAAACATGTGTGCACCAGGGAGCAAGGAGAAGACTCATATCTAAAAGATCTTAAATATATTGACATGTATGCTTAGTTGATTTACTTGTTGCAAATGTTTAATATTGATGAAATTGTGATGCTTTGATCTAAACAATTTATTTAGAAGTCGACAACATTAAGAATCAAGTTTGCGGAAAGTGAAATTGTGTTTGAAGCGAAAGTTTTTCATATCTATACATAGGTATGTTTGGGCAGAGTCACATACATACACAAATACACCTTTAAAGGGTCATGTATATATTTTGCGAAATAATTTTTCAATGTGTGCATATATGTACATGGGTGTTATAAATGGTAAGCGTGTACATACGTGGATATTCCTTATGAAGGTTGCGTATATAAAATAGGGTTTGATATGCTAATACATGTTTACATATCTGATGATTGATATTTATAGTTGATGATTGGCTTACTTTTTGTTGTTTATCTATGATGTATTTATTATAATTGAAGTGATTTGGTTGAATTGTTCAAGGTTAATGACACATAATTATATGATCTGTAATCGATTTATAAATCTGAGATTGATTCTATGATCTGCAGCTAGTGAAATGGTCTATGAATGATTCAATGATTAATCATTTTAGTGTTCATTATTTTGAGAACTGTGGCAAGTATTATACAGAGAAAGTGTGTATATGCATGGATTTTATTCATTGTAGTCGTGTACACAATTTGATATTTATTGTTTCTGGTTGGGTTCTACATTCAGTGTCTTGATACTTCAGAATTTCAATTGATTTATAGTGTGACAGTGTCTTAGATTCAGTGCTTTAGTTTGTTTGGGTTTATGGTTGATATGGTTCCACGTGGCCTACAAGTTGGTTTGATGATTGTTTGAGAAGTGGATCTAGTTTTAAACATTCTAAAATGTGGTCTGCAATGAGTTGAGGGTAGAAGTCTTCATAAATGCGGTGTAGATCTCTTCTAGTAGGTGTTGGAAAATGAGAGAAGGTTGTATCCTTCTATAGGTGGGTGCATGTGTAGTAGTTAGAGTCTGCGCCAATACAATATTGTAAGAATTTTTCCTTTATAATAAAATAATAAGACAAAGATGACAACATCGATGGTATTCTCCCACATTGGGTTTCCACCTAAAATTTTGGTGTTCATGTGTGTTGATATGTTTCTTGTGTGTCGATGATCTATCTGCTTCTTTGTTCTCATGGTAACTATTTAATTGATGAATAATGAAGTAGTGATGCACTTATTAAAGATGAACTGATGATGAAATTAATGATAAATTAGGTATCTTGATATACGCGAGTTGCATTAATCATAGTCGCTTACATATGCTTGTTTCCTCAATAACAGTAATGTACATAAATTAGAATAAGAAATTGAAAAAAATGAAGTGTAAAATATTGGTTCACCCACCCCCCTGCTCTCAATATTTTTCTTAACATAAGAGAAAAATAAAAAATACACACTGGAAGTGTCCTTCTTACCATGATGAATGTGCGGGAAAATCAACAAATTAGAATAAATAGTCAACCCACATTTGGCTCCAATCCCAATGCATGCATCTTCAGAGGAACTAGGAAGCTTCCCCACATCACTCTCATCCATTTCCTAACTATCCACAACCTTCACTGATCATTCCCAGGCCTTTTCCATTCATTTTCCTTAAAGTCCTATAGTTGTTACAGGAAATTTATGCGTTGCTAGAGGATTGCAAGAAAACATAGTGCATAAATAATTTTGGCAATATATCAAAATACCATGCATCCATTGGCTGAGATGTTGTATGGGGTGAAGAATGGGGATGATGGTAACATGCTCAAGAAATTTTAGCAAATTCCAGTGCAAATTTTTTGAGAAATTGACTGCCATCGCCTATAGGAACTTTTCATTTTTCTCGAGATTTTTCATCCATCGTCCAATACATTTTATGGGGAGATGCATACGGATGATTTCAACATGATCAAAAAATTGCAGGTGAATCCAATCTATCGTTTGATAGATATGGATTAAACAAGTTTTCTACAAGATTGTCCTTTATTGCTACAGGATTGCCCCAGATTTGCTACAAGATTGTGATGGCTACAAAAAGAGGGTTAATATCTTATGTTTTTCATCTAGGAACAAGAGTAGTGGTCCGACACATCTTATCATCTATACTCCACACAATTTAGCCTCTTTTCACCCAAATATCAACCTTTGTCCATCAAAAATCACCATTTTCAACCCTTCTTTGATCACTTTCACCACAACAAAGGCTTCTAATCCTTGTCCATAGATTGATCATGAATTATCAGTGTTTTTGGAAGCATTATCTAAAGGATATTGTGGTCATAGAGGGGTTTGTGTGACTGTTAAATGAATAAATATAATCCTGTAGCAGTTTTCACTAACCCTACAAGTGTTGGCATTATGATACAAGTGTTGTTCTTGATGGCAACTCACTCACAGGTCAATTCAAGTTTTGGTAAAAGGAAACTCATAGTACAACAGGTATATTCAGAGGTAACAGGGCAGTGGTACAGAAGAACAGGAAGATGGAACTAAGGTCTACTGATCAGAATAAAGAAGGTAAAGGAAAAGGTTGATGTAAAGTAGTTTAAGAAGTATACGTAGGTCCACTTAGTCAAAACAACATATACACACTGGTCCATAGAACAAAAAGAGTGTATACGTATACACGCACTCCCATAGGAGGAAAAGCGTGTACATGTTGGAAAACCAAGGTTTTGGTCTGAGGTATTTGGTCCAAGGTATTTGGTCTAAGGTATTGACCCTAGGTATTTGGTCCAAGGTATTGGTCCTAAGTGGTTTTGGTATGAGGTATTGATAAAGGATCTAAGTATATAAGGAGGAGAAGATCAAAGGGCTAAACACACAAGGAATGAATATATTATGAAGTGTTATGTGCAAGTGTATGGGGTTCTAAGGAATACTTCTATCTGAAGTATATTTTATGTTGTAGGGGCTATGTTTGTGATTTGATCTGAAATACTTTGTGCACCTTGAATTCAATATTGGACCAGGATCATAAGACCTGAAATGACTTATTATTAAATGATATGATATTGGTTGGGCTATATCTGATTATGTAAACATGTTTTATTCTTTAAATATCGTGATCTGGGATTGTCTGAAGTCTGAAAGTGTAGCGAAATTATGAAGTAAGTATTTGCAAATCTATACACTGGTTCGCTTTGGTGAAGGTGTGTATACATGCTGATTCGACTCTTCCAAGTAACATATGCAAAAGAAAATCTTGATGTTCAAGGATGACTGATCTATTAGATCAGTGTTGCTGTTTTACTGATGTTTGTCGATGAAGTCTTCTTAGATCTGCATGTAAAACTGAATGAATAAGGAGTTTGATATCTGATTCACTGATTGTATAAGTAAGAAGGGTGATATATGTTGCTAGCTGTGTAAAGCTCTGTAAATAGACAGTCGATGGTCAGTATATTGCTGGTTGATATAGACTTGATTCAGAATTTTAATGTTTTAGTAGTTTTGAAGGTATACACAAGTTTGATTACAGGAAGTAGCGTATACACACAGGTTGGGTTTAGTAAAGTAGCATGTACATCTTAATGCATGGTTTTTGAGGTTACAGCTGGTTCTGACTGATGATGCAGGTTTCTGGGTTCAGCAAAGTGTTTTGGTGTTAGTGATCTGATTGTTCAAATTAACTAAATTTTGGTTGATGCAGTTTGTGTTTCAAAGTTTCTGATGGGTCTAGTATGAAAATTTGATAAAATGAGGCCTTCATGTGTATTGGTGTGTACCAAGAGCAGCCAATCTAAAAATTTATGAAACGTGGTTCGTGGAGGAAGAGAGAAGGTCGTAGCCTTCTGTAGGTCAACGCGTACGTACTAGTAATCACATTGGCTAGTACAAGAGCTAGGGGGTTGCAGCTCCATTCCAGTAGAAGCTGGAAAACGAGAGAAGGTTTTAACCTTCTGCAGGTGGGTGCCTGCGTACTAGTATGAGTCTACACCAGTACAATATTGTAAACAGATTTTATTATTATTAAAAGAAGACAGAGATGACAGCAGCAGGTGGTTTTCACCCACATTGGGTTTCCACCTTAAATCTTGGTGTTCATGTGTGTTGCTTATGTGTGATGCTTTATTCTGTTTTACTACACTGTTTAATAAGTTACTGATGCACTGGTTAAATATCAACACATGATAAATTGTCTAAATCACAAGTTCTCTGGGTATACACTGGTTTCTCTAATCACAGTTGTGTGTACATGCTAGTTCACTTCACAAAAGTAGCATATATAAATTAGTTTTGGAAATAAAATTATTGATCTGATAATACTGATTCACCTCCCGTCTCAGTATTATTTCCAACAATTGGTATTAGAGCAGGTCCTTCAGAAGAAGTTTGATCGCTTGAAGGTAGATCTTTCAAGATGAATAATCATGAAGGCATGGGATCCATTAGACCACCAATCTTCAATGGGAGAAACTTAGTATATTGGAAAATAAGAACTAGAGCCTATCTACAATTGCTTGGAGAATATGTTTGGGAAATTGTGGAAGGAGGATATCAATTCCCAACAGCAATTCCTACAGACTCTGCAGGTAAGAAGTTATACGAAACCAATGCCAAAGTAGTCAACACATTATTGGGAAGTCTGTCAGAATCAGAATTTGTCAAAGTCATGTAGCTCAAGACAGCCAAAGAGATATGGGACAAAATCATTCAGAGCTATGAAGGAGACTCTCAGGTAAAATGTGCTAAGCTTCAAACTCTCAAAATTCAGTATGAAACTCTTAAGATGCATAGTGATGAGAGTATTGCTAGTTACTTTTTACGCATAGATGAGATTGTTAATTGTATGAATAATCTGGGTGAAGAGATAAAGGAAGTTACTTTAGTTGAGAAAATTTTGAGATCTTTGTCTTCTAAATTTGAGTCAAAGTGTCTGCCATAGAAGAAAAACAAGATCTTCAAACTATCACTATGACTCAACTTCAAGGAATCCTAAAGTTAGCTTGTTGGGGCCTGACATAGGTTCATAGTTAATTATCCAAACAAATCCCGGTACTTCTGGCCCTTTTGGTAACAGTCCGTGAAGCGTGGACTGAGATCTCACCGAAGTAGTATGGGAGGGTGCTAGAACCAGGTTTCTGCACCCTTGAGATGTTTGAGAGGTACGACTGGTTCTCTGTTTGTTCCTATGCGCAAGTCGCTTCGCGCGCTTCCCGTTCCTTGCGGCCTACTACAATGCCTTCACGCAGCCCTAACCATGGGTTGTGTTGCACTCTGCACTATTACCTGAGATCTGACTTATCTTCCAGTGTTATTTAGTTACCTTCGCCTACATGAATGTCTTAAGTTATAATTAGCAATACAAAACATTCATACACAATCGCACAATAAATAAACAATATACTTGCAAATTATATCCAATCATGCATTAAACCAGGAAAATATACACAAAATTATAGCAAAACTTCTCTTTATTGATTCTCCAATGGCTATAGACTCAACCTGCCCTGCGCACTCAGCTGTAGGGGTTTGTGCACTTAGCTGCAGACTACTAGGCCTCTGCACACTCAGCTGTAGAGACTTCTCCTACTCTATGACCCACAGACACACTTTACACTTCGACTCAATCACTTAGACTTCTCATGCTTTTCTTCTATTCCTTCTTTGTTCATTGGTTCTTTTCTACACTTAGAGCCTTGCTCTATTTATACAATCCCATTCTCTGCAGACCATGGGTAGGTCTATCCAACCGACATTACATTATAAAAACTAGGGTGGACAACCTTGTGACTTTATTATACTTTTGCGCCCCACGCCCGCATTTCGCAGAGCTTTTACAAAAAGATTCGGTCAAAACTTGGGCTTTAATCCCCAAAAAATCCCTTGGCGGGATTCCATGCCCAACAGGCCCCCAACACAAACATCGTGACTCGCCCTCGAGTCACTCTGTCGGCGCAGAGTCCCTCCAACTGTTCTCGAACTGCAACAAGGTCAACAACGCACTAAGCTGCTACCTGCTAGATCTATTGTACACATTGTTCCGAGACCTTTGTGTCGAAAGTGTGTGCATCATTTGCATCTGTGTGAGCTTGCCTTCAATTTCTATTGTGATGGTGAAGGCCTTGTCGATCCAAGGTTGAATGCATGCCTTCAGGACTGCCTCCTTGATTCGTGCCACGTCCACCTGCTCTTTTTAGCGCTTTAGCCTATTGTATCCACGTGAGCCTCTGAGTGAGGGCCACCATCTGTGTAGTTCCTTTGACGTTGTCATACTGCTGTTGGAATTCTCGTACCTCTGTCTCTAAGAACTGGATGTTGGAGTCCTCTTGTATATTTGTGAGAACCTCAAATGATTATTCCAACATGCTGGTGTAGTCTCGCACTGCACTGCCAATTTCGTCTAGTCCCGCTGTGATAGAGATAGCGTGTTGTTGTCTAACTTCCGGAGGGGTGAACAGTTGCACCTTTAACCACAGCTCAATGATCTAAAGGTTCAGCTCTAGCTGAACCTTTTTCATTTCCTCCCGTGCCTCACGCACCCCTGCTGCTAACCTGTGGATGCGTGCCTCTGCTGGTATGTCTGCTGGGATGGCCAACTCCGGGATGCTTTGGCAAGCTTCGTCTATTACCTATACCAGCTGTTGGTTCTATGACACCACTTCATCACGCTGCAAGCTCAAGTTTTCCATATTGATTTTCTGCTCGCTGAGGACTTGCAGTGCGCGGCTCTCCCTAGCTTGCAGCTCTGCAGTTATCCCATCCTGCAAAACATATAAGGTCTCTCGCGGGAGTGCAGCCATATTGATACTGAGACCCTTCAGTGTGCTAATCGTAGGCCTGTCGGCCTCATTTGCTGTCACTAATGCCCCTTCCAGCACCACTATTGTATTCGTTATCCACATGCGCAACATCTGTTTTGATGTCATTGTTTCGACTGTGAGGCTGGTCGAAAGGGTACCAGCCTGAGGAGTGCGCACCTACAACTCATGTAGCTACGCTTTGAGAGCCCCCAACACAATCTGGTTCTCTTGCATGAAATTTTGGAGGGCCTCAGAGGTGACATTGTGCACTGTCTCGCTAATGTCGTGCAGATCAACCTCAGTTAGGGTGATCGAGTCAATAGAAAACTTTGATGCCTTGACCTTCTTGCGCGACCCTGTCTGCTCGGCTGGGTGTTGGTGCTTCAACTGTGTGGACGCAGTTTGTGGGTCTGCGCCTCCGTCTTCTTCCTCAGCTTCCTGCCCATGCAGAGTCGATGTTTGGCCCTCGTACGCCTTTGTGGCTACCTCCTCTGTTGCTGCTGCGGCCTTTTCCTACTCCATTGTTGTCTGTGCATTATCTCATGCCACCCGCACTTCTGTTGCCGCTGCTTCCTTTCTTCTCTTTTCTGCCAACTATGCGATGCGTAGCTTGGCTTCGTATTTCTTCCTCTATTCCGCCAACTTCTCTACCTCTACGATGTCTAGGGCGCAGCACTCCGGTGGCCATTTCTCTAGGACGTTAAAGATGACATCGTTTGTGGCTACAAAGGGTAGCTTCCTCCATTACTTGGTTGGGTCCTTGTGTGCTCTAAGGTAAATGCTATGGATGTCCACTTTAAATTCAGCAAAACCTTGAAGGTTGTTGTAGACAGTGGGTGACAACCGCAGCTTGCGGTTGATCCCCATTCTGAGGTTCATCTCCATGAACACCCAGAATATTTTACTATCACAGATCCTAGTGGCATCCTTTGTGGCCCAAAGCGAAGCGTACTTTGTGGCCTCTGACAGATCTTGTCAATTGTGGGGAATTGAATATCCTCTGGTAATTCCCTTGCCATGAGCACTATGGACAATAGAAGCCATGCATATTGGAACGTTTTTCCCTGTTCCTGAGCTTCATGGAAATTCTCTAAAAACTCCTTGTAGAGGAACTCGGACCAGTTAAACTAGACTTCCTTCGTGCACTTCTCAACTAGTGCGACCACCGGCGTGGGTACCTCATCTGCACGACACTTGCGCATAACCTTACCGACTAGTATTTGGGTTGCCACTTTCACTGCTTTGTCACTGATGCTGGATATGGCATAGCCCCTTTTCTTCTTTGTCAGCTTGTATTTTTTCTTCATGGCCTCTGTGATGGCCAAGTCACTGCTCTTCCCCTCCGAGATGTTCGCGGGGTCCTCTCCTTTGCATGGAAGCTGGGAAATGCGGTGAATCAAGTCTATCATGATGGGGATGGGCTCCTCTAGCCACAAACGCCCATCACACACCAGGCAGAGTAGTTGCTTGATGACGAAAATGGTTATTGGGGTGCGGTGGAAATGCGGCACCTAGAACAACTTTAGTAGCCTAGCCTTTTCCACTCTGCGCAACCACTTTCGCAGCTCTAATTCTATCACCCCTGCTGCGGTGTTCTGCTTGGGCTTCATGAGGTGCGAGGTCTCAAGGTGAGGGAACTTATCGTGGTCAACGAGGTCTCAAGGTGAGGGAACTTCTCGTGGTCAGTGAGGTCCCAATCTTCGAATTTTAAGCTCGGCACCCATACCAAGTGCCTGCCCTTAAAATTAATATTTTCTGGGAGGAGCAGGGTCTGGAGCGAGCTCTTGGTCTCGTCAAGTTCCTTGGGCACTCTAGCCTTTCCTTTCTGTGGGGGGACATAGGCGAGCAGATTTTTCGAGAGGTGGGCAAGCTTAGTTTCCTCCTCCATGCCTTCGTCCTCATCCTCTTCGATAATTAGGTCCTCCAGGTCTTCTTCTTCTTCATTGGTTTCTATGGTGACGGCTTTCCCTTTGTCCTCCATTGAAAACTTGGTGCGTAGCAAGTTCTGCGGGGACACACGTACAGGAACCATCGCTTGTTTGTCCTTCTTGGGTCTTGGCACGTGCGGTGATTTAGGGATTTTTGCCTCAATCTCGACACCTTCTAGAGCATCCCCCATAGTCAGGGCCTGCGCAGCCTCTTCGGAAATCAGTTCTATTATCTCCATAACATCCTTAGTTGTTGCCATCGTGTCCGTCCAGAAATCTAGCACTCGCGAACTCAGGGGCTCAATCAACGCTTGACACACAATAATCAGGACTCTACTCAATAGCTCAATTCGCAAATAACTAAGTGTTGTTTGTTGGGCAGCCATTTGTAATTTATAGTGCTTTTTGAATTTGAATTCGACCATTCCCCCCAAATCGGGTTCATTAATGCTCCCTTGGCAGCATATTTTCCCAAATATTTCCCATAAATCGCGTCTTAACTGCTTGTTGCTCGCCCCATTTGGTCTTAAGTCAAGCATCCCATCATGAATAGCGACTTCAATGGTCACTTTCTGGCCAACCCGCACAGAAGTGTAGCTCCCCGTGCGTGGGTGTGGACCTTGTGACTCTTTGCTTATGTGCACAGCTCCAACATCACGTAGCTCCCGGGCAGAATATTTTATAGTCCCCCGCTCCCTTTCAAGTGCCTGGAGCTCTAAGACTATACTTCCTTCGGTTAGTCAGGTGGTCACACCACCCGTGTGAAGTTTCATCCTATCATTCATCATATTTCCTAGAGAATACCCACCTTTTATTGTTATGGTCAGCATCGCACACTTTACCATCTGCAATGCACTACCCTGGTCAACACGCTTAGCAATGTGTGGTCCAAGCCAAGGCATCAGACTAATCAATTCACGGTGATATGACTTAAATCTATCATTGCAATCATATGCATCCTGTCGTATCACCCTGATCTTTTTGTCGAGAAAATCTTCCTTTATCTTGTCCTCTAGCTTCTTGACTTCCGCGTCCACTAGAGCGCTTGTCTTCCTTAATCGTACCCTTTCTTCTTCAAGTTCTTGGAGTCTACAATTTCCCTGTTGGATTTTTTCTTCCAAAGTTCCACGAACCGTCGTATCTACCGCTGTTATCATGTGCGGTCTAAGCTCTTCAAGTACTATAGGGCTTACTATGGTTGCTTCATACTCTAGCCTTGGCGGTGCCTGAACGATCAAGTTTTTGTACACAGTCCTATAAGCCCAGAGAATTGCTGGTATGTGCAGGTCCCAGTCAGTCTTCTTCACATTGTGGACCTTGTTCAGTGCTTCGCGTACTTTTTTAAAAGCTTCTGCTTGGATATTCTTCTACGCACCTGGTATTTCCACACTTTTTGGTCCCAACCGGAGGGGTTGTTCGTGCCATTGCCTTCCCTGCACCTGCTTACTGGTCGTGTCCCCTACCACGAGGATGGTGTGCATTTGTATAGGTTTCACACCATATGCCTGTATCCACCTGGATAGGTGCGTGTGCGGGCAGGTTCGTTTGATAATTTTGTCTGTTAATTGCATCAGAGGCTTCCCAAACCGCATGGGCATCATCCTTCTGCATTCATGCTAGTCCTCAAAACTTCGTTGGTGCGTACCCCACCATCTTGCGGGCGTATCTCACAGTACCCATTTTAGGGCATCAAAACCCTGCTGTTCTGGTACTTCTCTTTCAATTTTTTTCAGGAAGTCATCCACCTCGCTTAACCCGTCATACGTAGGTAGATCTCTTACCTCTGTTGCTACACAGCGCAGTGACCTTGTCATCATGTTACAGTTGAGTGTGGTTACCTTATGTAACCAGTTCTGCCATCGTTCTATCTCCTTGTCAGAATCGGATTTGCAGGAGCTTTCGTGCTCCCATGAGATTCAACCATCCGTGGTTGGATTTACCCAATGCTGCTTCCACACAGTTATCTTGTAGATGCAGTCCAAGCCATCATCGCTATTTTAGTCACGCATAGGCTCCGTGTAGTGAGATCCCTCTGCAGGGTCTAAAGGTACCACTGCCCAGAGACTTTTTTTCAAAGATCATCTTGCGCTTCTTTAGATTTATAACTCCATTCATGTCAATGGCCCAATCTATTCCCAATAGTGCGGGGTAGGGATTGTTGTCATAAACAATCTCTATCACTTCGAAATCTGCTAGGGTGCTTGCTCCTTTGATATCTACTATGATTCCCTACAATCTCCCCATAGGTAGGATCTTTCGTTGGTTCACCAATCGCAGTTGGATCAAAGACCATTGCAACACAAGCCTGCCCATGCGCTCCCATGTCTGCTTGGGCAAGATGTTTACGTCCAACCCTAGATCCACAATCACTTGGTCCATCTCATATTCCCCGATCTTCACAGTCAATATCATCTCCCTTCCTGTTCACGTCGTGTGCTTCCCGAGCTTCTCGACTACGTGTGGTTCTCCTAGCGCGGTCCCAACGCATCTATTTATGAGTTCTTGCAGCCCCTTTACAGCCTTGTTGTCGCGCGCAGCTTCATGCATGTCTCTAAGAATGTAGTGAGCATCGATGGGTCCATTTCCGGCTCCAGTCTGTCTTTACTTCTTGAAGTGGAGGCATCGGTGAAGCTCTTCTTAGCTCCCATGAAGGTCTCCCTAGCGTGCTCTAAATCAAATTTTGGTTCCATCGTTGGAGCCTTGTGAACCCAGGTACTTTCTTCAGGCTACTTGCCTATGTCATCTCATATCGTAATTCCACTCTGGATCACGATATTTACATTAGGTTCTTACTTGCGCGGCTCAGACCTCATCATTTCCAGGTTCTTAGTCGAGGGAGGTTGGAGTGCTCCTTTATCGCACAACCTCGCTATCAGTGTGGGACAATCCTCCATCTGAGGGTCAAACAATGTACAATACAAGCATGATGGTTGCATTGGATTCATACAATCATGGGCATAATTCCCTGGCCCTCCGCAATTGTAACATATCAGTTGTCCGCGACCTCTTCCTGGTCCCCTCCACCTCGGCCTCCTCTGTGCCCCTGAAATCTAGTTCACGCCATCCCTTCGTTTTGGTCAAGGGGCCGCGTTTTGGCCTGGACTCTGTATATACGAGTCCAATCCATCATCAACTCATAACTTCTATAGGCGTGCTCATCATGGCCTGCTGATCTACAGAAATTACAGAATAACTGTTGTGAATTCTATGTATACTTCTGCAATAAATGGCAGTTATCTGTAGCATGCTTTCCTCCTATCTGAAAAATCGTGCACCATAATGCAGGCGCCGCGCTTGGTCCTGCTTGTGCCTCCTGTCTCAATGGCATTGGCCCTCCTCCCACAAGGTAATTCGTGAATACCGAGTAGTGGTCCTTGTCGTGCCCCTAGCCCTTGCATTTTATGCACCATACCTCATCACACACCTCTAGGCAGGTTGTCCTGTATTGTTTCAAACTCTACATCTCTATGCACAATTTTTTCAACTGCGCTTGAATCTGTTGAACTCCCAAGTTAGGATCTTGTATTGGAGTCTCGTGCAATCTCATCGCGACCTCCAAAGCCTCAGCCTGAGCGGTTAGCCTTTGTTGCGCCAGCGCATTTTGTAGATGTGGTGTTAATGATGCCATAAACCATTTGCGGTGTTGCCCATCTATTAATGTCATGTTCACTTCATGAATTGTGCACTTCAGTCTTTGATCCAAATCCCATGGGGTTTCGCCTAGTAGCATTATGATTTCCTTGAATCCAATGATCGACTGTGCCTCTGACTTTGGCCTGCTAAATTCTTTGTTTAGCGCAACTTGGATGTCCATGATCCCTGCATTCGGATTGTCATTGGAATGCTTAATGTACCAGGTCAGCATGCGATCCTGCAGAGTGCTAACCAACATTTCCTTCTTTATATTGTCATCCATGACACCCTGTGCTTCCCATACAGCTTTTTATCATGAACCAAAACTGGTCTGAATCTTCATTCCCTTCTCCCTTGAACACTGGTAGCTTTATCTCACTTGCCATACTGCTTCGCGGTGGTGGTGGCGGTGGTATGGGCGAAGACGGGGGTGAAGATGGTGAAACTGGTGGTGGTGTGGGTGGAGGTGGTATGCGTGGAATTCTCCACCTTATCAAATTGATCTCACTTCTTGGCGAGACTTTCGTGAGCTCTTCTTTGCCTCCTCACGGAGGTGAAATCAAGGGGTTAGTCTCTAGTTCTGTGCTACCTTCGTTTATGTAGATTTTTCCACTTCTCGTAGCCCCAAACATCAATTTATTCGTATAACCTGCTTTTCACACAGTAGCATTTTAATCCAAGTGTTCAAAGATTTAACGTACTTACGTTGTTGTCCCTTAAGGAAGCGTCATTCTGCCTCGCTATAACTGACTGAAGTATCTACCGTGAATTTGGTGATGAATCCTCAAGGCAGTGATCGACAGTGCACGCGATCTTATCTTCTGATGCTTCTAGTCTATGCACCAATTCTGGAGTCCACACAATAGGTTTGTCAAGTTTATACCTTCCTTGGCTATCTGCTAGCTTCAGGATCCACTTGTACAACTCAATGGGAAAGGATGCAAAGAAAATTTCATGGATCTCTGTATACAAGTAGCAATCTAACCACTCTTCTTTTGATAGTCGTGGATTCTTGTTTTCCTACGCCACGAACTCGTGAATCTTTCTGTCCAACCAATCTTCAATTCCTTTCTTTGTCAGATTCGAGTGATATGACATTAGACATCTCTATATAGATCCCAGTCCCAACAATGGAACCATTTGTTGGCTTGTTGGGGCCTAACCCAGGTTTGGAGTTAATTAGCCAAACAAATCCAGGTACTACTAGACCTTTCGGCAACAGTCCGCAGAGCGCGGACTGAGGTCTCGCCCAAAGTAGTATGGGAGGGTGCTAAAATAGGTTTTTGCACCCTTAAGATGTCTGAGAGGTACGACTGGTTCTCTATTTGTTCCTGCGCATAGGTTGCTTCACGCGCTTCTCGTTCCTCACGGCCTGCTACATTGCCTTCACACAGCCCTAACCAGGGGTTGTGTCGCGCTCTACGCTATTATCCAAGATCTAACTTATCTTCCAGTGTTAATTAGTTACCTTCGCCTACTTGAATGTCTTAAGTTATAATTAGCAATACAAAACATTCATACACGATCACACAGTAAATGAACAGTGTACTTGCAAATTATATCCAATCATGCATTAAACCAGGAAAATATACACATAATTATAGCAAAACTTCTCTTTATTGATTCTCCCAATGGTTACAGACTTGCCCTGCACTATGCACTCAGCTGCAAAGGTCCGTGCACTCATCTGCGGACTACTAGGCCTTTGCGCACTCAGTTGCAAAGGTCCGCGCATTCAGCTGCGGACTACTAGGCCTCTGCACACTTAGTTGCAGAGCCTTCTCCTACTCTACGACCCACAGACACACTTTACACTTCGACTCAATCACTTAGACTTCTCATGATTTTCTTCTATTCTTTCTTTGTTCATTGGTTCTTTTCTACACTTAAAGCCTCGTTCTATTTATACAATCCCATGGTCTATGGACCATGGGTAGGTATATCCAGCCAACATTACATTACAAAAACTAGGGTGGACAACCCTGTGGTATATTATACTTTCACGCCCCACACCCACAATTCTCGGAGCTTTTACAAAAAGATTCGGTCAAAACTTGGGGTTTAAGCCCCAAAACATGCCTTAGGGAGATTCCATGCCCAACACCTAACTACCTTGGAAATGAGAAAAGGAGGTCCATCAAGTATGAGAGAAGCCGCATTTAAAGCATCAGCAAAGGGAAGAGAAAAGGAAGAGCACCATGAATCAGGACACATTTCAGAAGAAGAAGATGAGGTAAATTTTGTAAAGAACCTTCAACAGGGTTCTGAAAGATTCAGAGGTAAGATACCTTTCAAATGCTTTGCTTGTCATAGAGTTGGCCACTATGCTTCTAAATGTCCTCATAAAGATAAATAATGGGAAGGAATATGCAAAATGCAATAGAAGAAGGAGTACTATACGCATGAAGATAGTGATGGTTTATTTAATAGTGATGAAGATGAAGATGAAACTGAACAAGATTATAGAATTCTCATGGCCTATGACAATGATGACTTTTTGGATGCATTAGAAAAGGAAGATTTTCTCGAAGAAATCACTAAACTCAAAATCTGTTAAGAAGAAAAGAATATGATCATAGATACTTTAACACACCAACTTGTTGAAAGGGAAAAACACAATGAAAATCTAGAATGTGAAATTGTGGGTCTAAGAAAAGATCTTGAGAAGACAAAATCTCTCAATCTTAGATTTGCTAAAGGATCAGAAACTTTAAATGAAATTATCAACGTCCAGTAAACTCCTCTGATAAAGACATGTCTTGATATACTGAAGAATCATCTCAATCACAGAAGTCGTTAACCTCCACCAGAAGTTATCTTCATGCAGCAAAGACGAGTGAACAGTATGTCAATCGTCAGCAAAGGCATAAAACTAATCATCAGGTAAATGATACTCAATTTACTCCAAGGATGAATATCAGTAGAAGCCGCAACCAACAGATAAACAATGTCAAAAGATTCTATGATCGCAGAAACTTCTTTAATGGGCAATGTTTTTCATGTCATAACTTTGGACACAAGGCTTCTCAATGTGTTGCTTACAAACCATCATGACTAGAGAAGAACGAAATCAAAGAAGTACAACAGGAATCAAGAAAAGTTCCTATAATAACTTTTATCCTCTCGAAAATGAAATAGAATGCTTGATTTGTAACAACTTTGGTCATGAAGAATTTGAATGCAGGAGAAAATTTCAGCCTACATTTTGAAAGGAGCAAACGCCATTAAATCCCAAGATATGGTGAAGAAAGGAATCTCAATCAGAAAGATGTGGCATAGCTTTGTATGCAGAAGGACAAGAAAATTAGTGGTACATTGACAGTGGATGCTCCAAACACATGATAGGTGATAAAGAGAAACTTCATTCATATAATGCTTTAGAAAAGGAAAATAATGTCTCATTTGGAAATGACACTCCAACTATCATTAAAGGTAAAGGTTTTGTTTTCTTGAAAGAAAAGGTTAAAGATGGAAATGTCATGTATGTAGATGGTTTAAAACATAACATGTTGAGTGTCAGTCAAATGTGTGATCAAGGAAATGAAGTGGTGTTTCGATCAAACGGATGTGTCATTCGTGAACTTGATATAGGAAAGACTGTGATCAAAGGTACAAGAACTCCAAACAACTTATACATAATCAAAGGAGGACAACAACAATGCTATCTAAGAAAAATAGATGAAAACTGGTTGTGGCATAGAAGATTGGGACATCTAAGCTTTTCTCAAATAAGAAAAGCATGCAGGCTCAAGGCAGTTCGTGATCTTCCAGATATCAGCATCCCAGAAAATACCATATGCAAACCATGTCAAATCGGTAAGAAAACTAGAGTTCACTTCATTGAAAAGGAAGGATCAGCAAGTAAGCCTCTTGAACTCATCCATACTGATTTATGTGGACCAACAAGGAAAAAGTCACCTCGTGGAGAAGAATACTTTATTTTGTTTATTGATGATTTTTCCAGGCTGTGTTGGATAGGTCTTCTAAAGCATAAAGATGAAGCTTTTTAAAAGTTTAAAACCTTCAAAGCTTTAGTTGAAAATGCATCATATCGAAAAATCAAATGTCTCAGATTTGATCGAGGGGGAGAATTCATATCAGATTAATTCTTTGACTCTTGTGAACAACATGGAATAAAAAGACAATTCTCCATCGCAAGAACTCCTTGGCAAAATGGTGTGGTAGAAAGGATGAATAGAACAATTCAATAAATGGCTCGAGCTATGCTAGATGAATCTGGAACTCCTACAACCTTCTGGGGTGAAGCTGCATTTGTTGTCGTTACTATTCTCAGCAAAGAAAATGTTCAGGTAAATAGCAATCGAACTCCACATGAACTTTGGTATGGCAAGCCTCCTACTGTAAGACACTTTAGAGTTTTTAGAAGCAAATGTTTTATCAAAATGACTGATGAAAAACTTGGAATGTTTGAACCTAGAGCAGATGAAGGTATTCTTCTTGGTTATTCTTCCAGAAGTAAAGGATACAAATGTTATAATAAAAGACTTCAGAAAATTGTTGAAAGCATTGATGTTCTAGTTGATGAAGCATGCAGAAATCCAAAATAGATGAAATCAACAGAGGAACATGACAATGAGGAAGATGGGGAATGCTTTCCCACATCAAATCAATATGATATTGAAGAAGAAACCAATGAAGCATCAGAAGAAGATACACCAGACAAGGAAAGACTCCATCCAGGTATGTTCAGAAGAATTATCCAGAATCTCAAATTCTAGGAGAAAAAGGGTCTAGAGTACAGACAAGAAGAAATCTTACAGGGGCTTCAAGTTATCTTGCATTACTATCCTCCATCGAGCCTCAAAATGTAAATGAAGCCTGCAAAGATGAATGTTGGGTCAAGACCATGGATGAAGAACTTGAGCAAATTGAAAAGAATGATACTTGGGAATTAGCTCCTCGACCTCGTGATAAAAATATTATAGGAACAAAATGGATATTTAAGAACAAGCTTAATGAAAATGGAGAAGTTATTAGAAACAAGGCCATACTTATTTGTAAAGGGTATGCTCAACAAGAAGGTATAGATTTTGAAGAAACTTTTGCACTTGTTGCCAGACTTGAAGCCATAAGGATGTTTCTTGCTCTTTCTAGTTTTCGAAAATTCAAAGTATATCAAATGGATGTAAAATCAGCCTTCCTCAATGGAGATTTAGAAGAAGAAGTTTATATTGAATAGCCAGAAGGATTCATTCTTGGAAATGATGAAAAATTTGTATGCAAGCTCAAAAAGGCTCTCTATGGTCTGAAACAGGCTCCAAGGGCTTGGTATTACTGCCTTGACAAATATCTACAACAACAAGGCTTTACAAAAGGTTCTGCACATAGCAATTTATACACAAAGATTGAAAATGATAAATTGCTAATTATTGTTGTTTATGTTGATGATATCATTTTTGGTAACAATGAAGAATCCATAAGTCAGAAATTTTCTTCAGTAATGCAGCAAGAATCCTTACTTGGTGAACTTACTTATTTTCTTGGTCTTCAAGTTAAGCAAACAAAAGATGGTATATTTCTTTCACAAACCAAATATCTCAAGCAGATCTTGAAGAAGTATGGAATGGAAGATTCTAAACCAGTATGTACTCCAATGGTAATAGGATGTAGTCTCAGCTCTAATGATGAATCACTAGTAGTAAACCAACCAACTTACAGATCTATGATTGGAAGTCTGCTTTATCTAATAGGTACCAGACCTGACATCATGCATGCAGTAGGAATTGTTGGAAGGTTCCAAGAAAATCCAAAGGAATCACATCTCCAGGCAGTCAAAATAATTTTCAAATATCTTCAAGGAACTCAGGACTTTGGACTATGGTATCCTAAAGATACAGACCTTACTCTTCATACATATACACATGCAGATTGGGCAGGAACTGTTGATGATTGAAAGAGCACTAGTGGAAGTGAATTCTATACGGGTTCTCGGTTAGTGTCTTGGTTCAGCAAGAAACAAAGTTCAATTGCTTTATCTACAGCTAAAGCAGAATATGTGGCTGCTACATCTTGCTGCACACAACTACTCTCGGTGATGCAAACTTTGCAAGACATTCAGATCACATGTACTCCACCCATCTCCGTTCTATGTGATAATACAAGTGCCATCAGTATTTCAAAAAATCCAGTAATACACTCCAAGACCAATCACATACCCATCAAGTACCATTTTCTACGAGAACAAGTGCTTGAACAAAAGGTCAAATTGGAGTATGTTCCCTCCAAAGAATAGATTGTTGATATATTCACTAAACCACTGCCCAGAGAAACATTGAATATCTCAGACAAAAGTTGGGAGTAGTTGCTGCATCATCCTATTCTTAAATCCAATTTTTTAGAGGAAGGTTATTATATGCGGGTTTCATGAAGTATAGTCACGTATACACGTCAGTTTCTATGGCTGAAGGAGCGTATATGTTTTTCTGCCAGAAAAACAGTGGGTGAAAATCTTATACGGGTGCTATGTCTAATGTTGATGATTACAGTCTGACGATATGATTTTTTTTCTTCTTTTTTTCATTGATTTTTATCTGACTGACAAAGATGCTTTGATGAATTACTTGTTAACAATGCACAGGTAGCATAAGTTCAAGGGGAACATTAGCCTTCACAAGCATTCTGCATTGTTGGCATTATGTTTGCTGAGTCTAGTTATGGCTTCATATATTTATACCATTTATTGTTTAAGTCATGTAAAGGTCTAGGGTGTGATATGACTTCTCATATATTTGAACGAGTCCTATTAGAAAAATGATGTAATTTGTATCCCCACTTTGCAAGGGATGGATGATGTAATATTTATTGTATTCCTATCATGTATAAATAATTGGTATAGCCCACTTGGTTGGGTGGATGAGTCAAATGTGGTGTATCCCCACTTGGTTGGGTAATTGATGTATGTATGAGTTATTGGTCATAAGGAGGTCATACTCACTTAGTTGAGTTATAGAGTCATGTTATTCTTTTAAATCATATCTCTGCGGACTCGGCCTGTACTCAAGGGGAGCATGGACAGCATAATGTATATCAAAGGAGAAAAGTTGCTTGGTCCGCCCTTTGCCCTTGATGTCAAAGGGGGAGAGTATTTTGGTGTTTCATTTTATCTCTAACAGTTTCTACAGCTTGCAGCAATCAACACCTTCATGGTTGTCATCAAGTCCAAAGGGGGAGATTGTTGGCATTATGATACAAGTGTTTTTCTTGATGGCAACTCACTCACAGGTCAATTCAAGTTTTGGTAAAAGGAAACTCACAGTACAACAGGTATATTCAGAGGTAACAGGGCAGTGGTACAGAAGAACAGGAAGATGGAACTAAGGTCTATTGATCAGAATAAAGAAGGTAAAGGAAAAGGTTGATGTAAAGCAGTTTAAGAAGTATACGCAGGTCCACTTAGTCAAAACAGTGTATACACGCTGGTCCACAGAACAAAAAGAGTGTATACATATACACACACTCCCACAGGAGGAAAAGCGCGTACATGTTGGAAAACCAAGGTTTTGGTCCGAGGTATTTGGTCCAATTTGGTCCAAGGTATTTGGTCCAAGGTATTTGGTCCAAGGTATTGATTCTAGGTATTTGGTCCAAGGTATTGGTCCTAAGTGGTTTTGGTCCGAGGTATTGATAAAGGATCTAAGTATATAAGGAGGATAAGATCAAAGGGCTAAAGACACAAGGAATGAATGTCTTATGAAGTGTTATGTGCAAGTCTATGGGTTTCTAAGGAATACTTCTATCTGAAGTATATTTTATGTTGCAGGGACTATGTTTGTGATTTGATCTAAAATACTTTGTGCACTTTGAATTCAATATTGGACCGGGATCATGAGACCAGAAATGACTTATTATTGAATCATCTGATATTGGTTGGGCTAGATCTAATTGTGTACACCTGTTTTATTCTTTAAATATCATGATCTGGGTTTGTCTGAAGTCCTGAAGTACAACGAAGTTATGAAGTATTTTCAGATATGTACGTTGGCTTGCTTTGGTGAAGGTGCGTATACACGCTGGTTCAGCTCTTCCAAGTAGCATATGCAGAAGAAAATCTTGATGTTCAAGGATGATTGATCTATCAGATCAGTGTTGTTGTTTTGCTATTGTTTGTCAATGAAGTCTTCTTAGATCTTAATGTAAAACTGAATGAATAAGGAGTTTGATATCTGATTGATTGATTGTATAAGTGAGAAGGGTGATCTCTACTATTGCATGTGTAAAGCTTTGTAAATATATAGTAGATGGTCAGTATATTGTTGGTTGGTACAAACTTGATTCAAAAGTTTAATGTTTCAGTAGTTTTGAAGGTATACGCAGGTTTGATTACAGGAAGCAGTGTATACACATAGGTTGGGTTCAGTAAAGTTTTGTGTACATTCTTATGCATGGTTTTTGAGGTTACAGCTGGTTCTGACTGATGATGCAGGCTTCTAGGTTTAGCAAAGTGTTCTAATGTCAGTGATCTGATTTTTTAGATTAATTGAATGTTGGTTGATGCAGTTTTGAGTTTCAAAGTTTCCGATGGGTCTAGTCTGAAAATTTGATAAAACGAGGACTTCATGTGTATTGGTGTGTGTCCAGTCTGAAAATTTGATAAAACAAGGACTTCATGTGTATTGATGTGTAACAGGAGCATCCTGTATGAAAATTTATGAAATGTGGTCCCTGGAGGAAGAGAGAAGGTCATAGCCCTTTGTAGGACGACGCCTACGTACTAGTAATCACATTGGATAGTATAAGAGCTAGGGGGTTGCAGCTCCCTTCTAGTAGAAGCTGGAAAATGAGAGAAGGTTGTAGCCTTTTGCAAGTGGGTGCCTATGTATTGGTATGAGTCTACACTAGTACAATATTGTAAACAGATTTTCTTATTATTAAAAGAAGACATAGACAACAACAGCAGGTGGTTTTCACCCAAATTGGGTTTCCACCTTAAATCTTGGTGTTCATGTGTGTTTCTTATGTGTGATGCTTTATTCTATTTTACTGCACTGTTTAATAAGTTACTGATGCATTGGTTAAATATCAACACATGATAAATTGTGTAAATCAACAAGTTCTCTCGGTATACGCTGGTTTCTCTAATCACAGTTGCATGTACATGCTAGTTCACATCACAGAAGTATCATATATAAATCAGTTTTGGAAATAAAATTATTGATCTGATAATACTGATTCACCCCCCCTCTCAGTATTATTTCCAACAACAAGACCACAGTTGAAAGCACCAAAATGAAGAGTCGACTATCATGAAGGCATTGGAGAGTCGTTTCCTTGATTTTGGGCACCTGCATGAACTTTGAAAAGCTGCTATAGGATCACTATCCACCCTCAACAACAACATTTGATCCACCTCTTGCAGAACCTGTGTTTACAAGCTTCAATTAGTCGAGAATATTTTCAAAGAAAAAAGAAAAGAACCACACATTTTTTTTCAGACCAAACAAGTGCATGGAGCAATGAAACCGAGAACATGCAACCTCGGGATATAAGAAAAGCATCCTTACATCTATTTAGAAATGACATGAAAACACCAAATGATCAACTACATCACTCACATCAAGAGCATCTCAACAACAATATTTTTCCTATTTTAACCAGATATATGAAGCAACAACAACAACAACAAAAATACCTAGAAGACCTCTAGAAAGTAGACTATTAGCATTAGTATCTCCAACATATTATCACATGAAACTTCAATATCATCAAAGGAAACCTCCCTATCTACAATAACATCCTACAAAAAAACAACACTCATGGTAAGACACATGTGTGCAACTCTTTAACCTCACCTTTTGAACCTATTCTAGTTTGAGAAAATATTGAAAGTGTGAGAAGGAAAGGTATTTTATAGCTAAACTTAATAGCAGGAAGCCTCTACCTTATCTATATGCCTTAAAATATGGTGTTGATGTCTTCCCATGTGATCTTGATATCCTTCTCAATGAACAGGTGTGTGTCTGTGTACAAGGACAAGCTCATTGACCCCTGTTCAACCACCTCCCCAGTATTTCTTCCGATAGTGTCTTTTGATCTTGCTCTCATGGAAACCATTGTACATGTAATTTAAGAGATTGACGAACACATGTGATACCTTGAGATAGAGCAACACTCATGGAAATATAATTCCATTTGAAAACCAAAAGAAACTTGAGGACTGAATGCAACACACCTGGTTGACTGCTTGGGAAAATTGCGCAGTTTTGTCTCAGAGGGGCTGGGAGACTTATAGTTGGAACTGTGCAAAGCACAGTCTAGGATATCAGTGAGTTGATTGTTTGCTGAAACTGTGTAGAGCATAGTCCAACTTTACCTTCTGAGGATTGCAACTGTGCAATCCACAGTTTCAATTAGCATGACTATTGCTCGGGAAAGTGCACTACAAAATCCCAGGGGACAACTGGGGCACTGTCTCCAAAAAATGTGGAAAGCATAGCCTAGTAAGGTAGTGGGAGGTAATTTCTACACAATTCCAGGGAGCAAGGCAGAGCCTCTCACCCCAAAAATGTGCAGCGCAAGACAAGAAAGGCAAGGTCCGGGCCAAGGCAACTCAGACATGCCGATGGGCGACTGAAAATCACTAAGGAGTGAATGCATGTGTAAAGTTGGTGTGGATTTGAGTGAAATAAACATGCATGTTATTCAAGTGAGTGAAAAAATCACTCAAATTACAAATGAAGAAGCTCATGAAGCGAGTTGTTGAAACAACGACTGTGAGTGCAGAAACAGTGTTATGCATGCGACACTAAGGAAAGGTAATGCAAAACTTGAAACATCACCTCTACAAGCTAAAATACATTGAAACACCAGTAGTTATTCAATAAAACTAAGGAAACAACACTCATACAAGATGGAAACTAAAAAAAAAAAAAAAAAGTGGCAAAAGGCATGAAAAGAAAAACTTACACGGAAAAGTTGCACCAATTGTGCCAAAGATTCCTAGATGCCTCAAGAATGCCAAATTTCCAAGATTGAATGTGAATAATGAGCTCTGAGGCATTATTTAAATAGATTTGGTGAAATTAGGATTTATGACGCTCGTGCCACAAATCTAGGAAAAAGCGACACTTCGCAGGAGGTTTCTAAAAATAGTTTTGCATGTAACTACTGCTACTAAAAATAGATATCTAAAATCTAGGGATGATTTTTTGCTTTTTTCTTTTTTATTTTTTTGGAAAATTTTCCTGTTATGCAAGGAAGGATTGGCAGTGCTATAGGGAGCCGGACAATCTGTCGGCACATGCGACGGACAGTCAATCAGGGAAAGCTTTTGTGATGTTTCTGGACTGAGGGGCCTTGGCTAACTGGCCAAATCTACACAATTTTCCAGACCAATGATGCTAGTCTACTTCGTGCATTTCTAGAGAGCAGAGTAGTTGGCCAGTTCTGTACAATTCCGAAGAACAATGCAGCTCTCCTAGGAAACTCTGCGCATTTCTGGATGGCAATGTAGCTTGGCTAGTTTCTATGAAATTATGGATGGTAGTATAGCTGGTTGAAACTACGCAATTTTCCAGAGCAGTGACGTTTGTCCTACTCTATGCAATTTCTAGAGCAAGGTTTCCTAGCCTGCTCTGCGTAATTTCTAAGTGCAGGGTAGCTGTTGAGCTACTTTGTGCATTTCTAGAGGGGAAGGCAAGCTTCTCTCTAGATTTGTGCAGTTTTTCTCGACAGTCAGTTGGCTAGATGTGAACCAAGTGTTGGGTGTTCTTGTGGTTGACCGTCAGGACAAGTGAGTTGAACACAAGATGTGAAATGACATATGAACTCTAATAAACACAAGTTCTTGATTAGTGCAGGATAGCGGTGATGATTTCGAGGAGGGAGTCTCCAAAACAAAGCCAAAATTTTGGAGGGTGGTTGTAGCCACTACAACATTGGCGACACACTTGTAGAACTCCAGCTCTCTGTATGGACCTTATTCGTGAAAAGTGAGTCTAACTCCCCCAGAAGTATTATTCAATCCTTCGATCGTCATGGCTTCAACACTTGGCTTGAGTTAAAGATATATTCCCTTACCATTCTCTTAATCAATCAACACACGTTCCAATCTAAGTCAACTCAGTTGTTTTGATTGGGGATGATGGGTATATTGGTACACAAGTAATAAACATGTCAGAGTCTTATTTTCATCTCTAGTGTTTCTCCGCTGCTAGCAGGCCTAGACAGTACCCTGGCGGAGTCACGCGGGGAAACAAGCATCACTCCGCTGGCAGCAAGCCTGTTCAATACCCCAATGGAGTTACTTGCATCACCTCTCTGTGAGGGAATCCTTTCTCTTCTTTCACCTTATTTATTTTTTATTTTTCATTTTTCAAAGGATTGTGCATAGGCATTTATTTATTTCAGAGGCGGAAGAGGGATCTCAATTTATTGAGGGCAGAAGAGGTTCTCCTTTCAGAGAAGTATTTTATGTATACCTTTGACACTACTTGTTAAGGTTTTCCCCCTCACCTTACTCTACTTGACTAAGTTGACAAGGGTTAACCTAAAAGAACTGATTAGAGTAGGTCGTCCTAGTTAAAGTACAAGCATTTTGTTTTCACCAAGGCTCACTTGAACATAACGTATTTTCCATCAGGGTATCATTGACTGAAGACAACAATTTATTTCATAAGGAGATAGGACAACAGATAACCAAGTGTTGATAGCATTACAAGTCCTCTTGTACTTTACCTTGCTTGTCTCAAGATCCACACACGGTTTCCTATGAAACTAAAGCTATGGGTGAAAAACAGGAAAACAAACAGAAAGAAAAGGACAAAAGTAAATGAAAGCAAAGCAAGAAAAAAAAGCAAGCAAACAAGCAACGTAAACAAAGAAAGCATGCAAACCAAGCGAAGAAAGAAAGAAAACACTAGTCCTACTCAGATAAATAGTACATGGGTTGGCTCATGTGAAGTGATATTTCCAATGCAACCATCGGTGCATTGGTTTACCCATGTTGGTGAAGGCGTGGTTTATGAGAATGACAAATGTGTAGACCAGCAAACATGAAAGATATAACAATGAATACCAACACGCTCCAAGTTTAAAAATATCCGCATAAAGGAAAATAATAAAAGCGTAAGTTAATCATTCTACGGATGTATCATGGTCATGCTTCACACTACGTGTAGATCAAAAACATGTACACTCTTTTGATCATGACAAACGAGAAAACATGAGAAAGAAATATAACTTATGCTTAGCCAGGGTGCTGTTGTGTATGATTCCTCTAGTGCATGAGTGATGGGATCATATGATTCAGGTGAAGGATGTGAATTATTTAACCTCGATTGGTCTTCAATGTAAATAGGTGAGTGATGAGGAGCCTTGGGTGTTTGAATAGATTTCTGATCTGGAGTGGAATCGACCTCAAGACATCGAGGGACTGACATAACCATCATCTTGGGCTGAAATGGCTTGGCATCTTTTGGGGTTTCCACTTCATCAACAGGTAGATCATCGAAGACGGGTGGCTTAGAAATATCGATAGCAAATGAATCAACATTGTGATCAAATGAAGGGGAAAATTGATCATGACAACCATGATCAAAAAATTTGATATGTTCATCGGCATCCTCATGATTTTATGAATCGTATAGAGGGGTTGAAAGATGAAATATTGAGTGGATTTTGAAACACATATGTGCAATGACAGACTAACATCTAGTGTATTCTATGAATGATCGGAGGTAGATGCATCTAGGGATGTATCCTCGCATGGAAAATCAACAATGGCAGAATCACCAAATATGTCAAGAAAAAGCATATGAGTACAGAAGGAGGCCATCCTTCTCCGCAGCTTCTTCTTCAAATTCCCAAACATACTCATCATAAATGATAGCACAGGTTCATTGCTCAACACGAACTTCGTCAACAACTTGATCCTCATGAACAATAAGTGTTGAGTCTGGAACGGGAGAAAAAAACACAATACAATCTGGAGGATCAACAGAACGCAGGGACGGAGGTTGATGGAATGAATCCACATGACAACCAACAGCCTTGTCAGCCAAATCTGTGCAAAGATCAAGAGTAGGTGGGGTGGGAGGATGTGATAGTTCAACAGTAATATGTGCACCTTCTCCCACCTCACCCTGTGGGGCCAGAGATTTTTGATGAGATGAGGATGGACAGTCACTTGTGACAGTAACTGTGTCCTCCTTGGATTCAGCAGCTCTAACACTGAGGTATGCTAGGGTCAGTTTGAATTATTCTAAGACATGCAGATTCTTAGATACATGAAGAAGACATTGAAATATTTCATTGATAAATTCCCAATCAATTTCATCCTCTAGGAATTGAAATGAGAGATTATGAAAGCGATACCATAATTGTGCCACAAATACATCGAGAGCTTTATGTAATTGGAGAATTTTTTATTTAAGTGCTTGATGGTCAAAGTTATGGAAAGCATGAGATAACTCTAAAACAAGGTGACGAAATCAATAAATAGATTTTTCGGGCAGTGTGTTAATCCATTGCAATGGGTGCCCACGAAGCGTGAATGCGAATAACATGCAAATCACATAATCCTCACGGGATTCGATGTTTTCACATAGATTGGAAAAGGCAAGACTATGCCTCTCCCAAGTTGTTACGCCTTCACCTTCATATGTGTTTTATGAAAAGAGATTCCATAACTCCTCCAGGATTTCATTCATCTCCATAAGACAAACATCTTGGATGACAAAGAGTAACATAAGACATGGTAGATGAGCGAAGATTCAAAATAGATTTCGAGGACTCAACTTGTCATCTGACCCTCCTTCTAGCACCAGAAATTTCGATGGTGTTGGACCCGCCAACATCTTAGGGGATATCCCCAATAAGAAGTCCCAACTAGACCTCATACTGTTTGGAGTAGGATTCCCAATAGTGGGTAGTAAATCTATGCCTTTGCTGCAATAGCGCGCAGAGGTAAGCAAGATATCCTTGTCAAAAGCAAGTGTGTGACCTTGCAGCAAGTCAGGAGAGATGCATGGGGAGGTTCTAAAACACAGAAGGGGAAAATAAGTGTATCCCTTAGAAGCTTGTACTAG
Source organism: Pinus tabuliformis (assembly GCA_031772625.1). Taxonomy (NCBI): domain Eukaryota; kingdom Viridiplantae; phylum Streptophyta; class Pinopsida; order Pinales; family Pinaceae; genus Pinus; species Pinus tabuliformis. The sequence continues at coordinate 930,601,468 of CM062812.1, read as the reverse complement.
TACGCATCTTGAAAGGAACACACGAGTTGAATGACATCACAAACTGGAAAGTAGAATAGTCGACAATCCATAGTGATGAGTTAAACCAACAACACACTTTAATAAGATTCATACAATCACATAAGGAATAGTACGTAAATCAATGTGTAAGTAAAACTACATACATTTATAAAGTAACTAGAATAGTTGAACTACAATAACAACATATGCATGAAATGAGTTGGCTTTGTTATATTATATAAAGTGAAATTTCCATCCATACATACAACCATGACAGCCACTAGCCCCAATAGTGGAACATTAAATTCAACACTGCCTGCTCCTCCAAAGATATGTGCTCTCTCTTCACTGTGGAGAAGCCAAGGCTTGTCACAATACTCTCCAAGCCCTCTCTAAACAATGCCTAGAAAAATCTTGGCTCCCAAAAGCATGTTTTGTGAGTTATGAGGTTCTATTTATAACAAAGGGTGAGGTGACCCTTGACATTCCCATTTGTGACTCTTGGACTACCCTCATGACTCTTTACATTATATATGGTTGTTTGTAATCCACTAATGACACTTGGAATTTCACTTTACATCATGTTTACAAAAATGATACATTTGCCACATATAACCATGTGGGACAACCAGACAAGACAACACTAAGACTCGGATGACTGTGGAAGGACCAGCTCATCAAAATTCTCTATGTCATCCTCAGTGATGAACTGACGCCATGCGTGATAGTGTGCAGTGGTGTCCATGTACTCTTTGATGAATTCCTTCTGGAAATGAACTCTTGCCTCCATTGCTTCTAGGTATACTGATTTGGAACCTCGGTCCAACTCATCTTGTAACATGTGTAGCTTAGTCCTAAGTAACATCATACCAGCAATGTACATCCACATGTTATCTGCACTGACTTGCAAGTCTACGCTAGTGGCCATGAACATCAACTGATTGAAGTATGCATCGAGATCCAGTATGACTTGGTTCTTCTCTTTGGCCTCAGTGAGTGTACCAATCGATCGGGTGCCATACTTTCTCACCATGAAATCAAAACTCCTATACAACCATGCATACGAATCCTCAATACTAGTGATGAGCGGTGGGAGTTCCTCATAGTTCTGGATCTGACTCCGGATGTATGCTTTGTCCAACTCCACTTGTGGCTTCACCATCTTGTGCAAGTGAAGTGGGGCTCCCTTGCACTTCATTGTCCAAGTATGTACATGATCAATTGCAGCATGTATGTCTGCCAGTGTTTAGGTTATCTTGGTGCAGTATTGTTGATGACCATTTAGGTGGACAACTACCTTGTGCAAGGTGACGAACCTACCATATAGTCTCTGCATGACTATCTCAAGAGCTGATACTTCAGCAAGTATGGCCATCTTCATCTCTGCTTTGGCAGATCCTGTTCATTATTCCTCTCTCTACTTGGTTGCTTGCAACTACTTATCCATGCGCTCGTTTTCAGCTATCAATAACCTAACACTTGAGTTGGTGGCTTCAGCATAAGCCTTTATAACATCGGCCAAGGCAGTTGGATGTCTTCATACATCTGACACAATCACCTGTTCCTCCAAGTGCACAGGTGATGCATGCTTATCTAGGGTGCACACTCTACGTGCTTGTACAACTATGTGTTATGACTCATAAAAGGTTATGTTATACATCTCTATTCCCAGATGGTCCTTGAGGAGAATGGTATACCCTTGTTCACTCAGGACTTGCTCTGTTGTTGGAGTTGGTGAAGCCTATGGAGTGACCTCAGTTGCTATTAGCATGAGGTCGGTATCATGATCCTGTTCCGGCTGCTCCACCTCCATGTCCATCTGTTCTGTTTTATTTTCATCTTATAGAGAAAGTTCCTATTCCTGCAGTTGCTTACCTTTTTCCTCATCTGCTGTTGGTTTAGATTCTTCAACCTATATTGGTGTAGCTTTCATTGTCTACGTGCCTTACACTACCTCCTGTTCTTATTCATGTTCCTGTTCCTGTTCATGGTCATGTTGTGCTTCCTTCTCTCTTCTGCGCAACTCTTGTTCTTCCTTGAACTTCTGTTGGACTTCCTACAACATCCTCTCAGTATCTTCTAGCCTTTGCTTCTCTCCCTTTCTTTTCACTATCCTCCTATCGCATTGTCGCCTCTTCGTGTCTATCTCCAAAACTAATTTTTCCACAAGTGGGTCCTCCTTAAACTGTATCTTTTCTCTGACTCCGTCCCTCGGCAATATTCCCCTTGCCTTTGTCTTGCATAGGCTTTTTTCTTGTTGTTTTTTCTATTGTTGCCCATGTGGTGTTGCTTCCTTGAGTGTTTCTAGCCACTCCACTACAATGTTGACTGGTTCATTGGGCCTAGAGGAGTTGTAACAATATCTCCATGGGTGTTCCTCTAGCCAATGACATGCCCCGTGGATCCAAGGAAAGTACACTCTTGCACAATGGTCCCTTCATAAACCATGTGGTACATATGGGTTGAAACTCCTGATGCGAAACTTAAACTTCTTGAAGCCTTCTACCTCGACATATGCTTCTTTCAAACTTTCAATCGCGTACAACCCAATTCGTACAGGAAGCATGCGCCATTGTGCCTTCTTCTTCCTGTGCAATCTCATTGAAAACCGTGTCGATATGTGGTATGCAACCTCCTAAATGACCAGCTTGTCTGTGGCAGACCTCAAAAACACATGCAAATCTTTCTCTGTGTTGTACATCCCGATGAAGGTTCCCTCGAGTGAGGCGTACAAATCTACAATGTTCATCAACGCCTCCATTATTTCCTGGGAATGCAGGGTGGATATTTTTCAAATATCATCGTGTACAAAGGGGCAATGAAATGGTCACATATTCTATCCATTACTCCTAGCTAGCTACAATTTGAGAGAAACTTTCAATATATGTTCACATAACTTTCTGAAGGTGTCTATGCCCAACCCATGCCAGGAAATTGTGGACAGGAACAGATTGCATCGAGTAAGTATGCAGACATGAATAACTTTTCTTGTTGATCCTTGGGTAGACTCCGAGCATTGGACAAATGCACTTTCAACTAGAGAGCCAACATGTCGGACCATTTGAATGGTTTTCATTCACTTTCTAGATGATCCAACATAGCAACCCAACTTTGCGGCAAGGTTTCTATACTCCCTTGGACATACAAGTGGCATGGGAAGGTGACCAACAACTAATATTCCTTCCTAAGTGTCTTCGTCATGTATATCTAGTTGGGTGTCGTCCTGAACTTTGTGGTATCCTTTACCCAATGCTTCAAGATATTTCTTGTGTTCATGCTATCATTGGGAGTGTAAAACGATGCATCCATCTTTCTCACTAGGAATGTAGAATGATATATCTCTTGATAATCCTTCGTCCTAAAGGAAGCAAGCATTTTTCCACTGACACTGCTCAGTATCATTGTCTTGAGATCAGTATGTGAGACAATCCACTAGATCACATCTGCGCAAGGGAACATGAGAAACTTGCATGCAACCTTGTATAGTCTTGACTTATGGATGTTCACATAGACCTATCTATTCTCCAGATTCTCCTCAAAGTTTCCTGAAAAGATGGTGTTGATTTCTTGCCATGTGATCTTGATATCCTTCTCACTGAATAGGTGTGTCTCTGTGTACATAGGAAATCTCATTGACCCCTATTCAACCATGTCCCCAATACTACTTTTGACTATGTTTTGTTATTCTTCTCTCTTGGAAGATATTGTACATGTACTGTTGAGAGACTGATGAACACCTGTGATACCTGGAGACAAAGCTCATGGTAAGAAAATGTCAGTTGAAAACCAAAATCAACTTGATGATTTGAATTTAAATTGGAACACAAAAATTTTTAGATATAACCATAAATACAGAGATGCAGTGGAAATAACACTTCCTTTGATTAATATCAAATAATGAAATATGCTTGCAAACAGTAGGGAAATGAGACTAGCTCGGGCGGTGGTAGCTTATCTCTGAGGAGAGATGTGGGGCTACATGCCTCTGAACTGCATTACAATGAGGCTCAAGGGCCTTTTTATTATTGAAAAATAGGAGCAAAAACTAAACAACCAAAACCCTAACCCGAGGAGATGTAACACCAAGAGTTTATGGGCCCTGTTGGGGTTAGTTGGACAGCCAACTTCCCGGGGTCGTGACTTGGTCATATTATCTCTGTTTGACGCGCATGATACCCGATTGGAAATATCTCTCCGAGGACTACGGCAGAAAAGACGATTTAAAAAAAAATACTAGCAATAGATTGCCAAAAAAACATTGTTTAAGGCCTCAAAACGGCTCCAGAAGTTTAGGACCCGAAAAACTGCTAAAAATAGTAAATTGTGCTACAATTAAGGAAACTAAAAAACTGAAGAAACAGTTGTGGGGGGTCTAAGTGGGATATGGAGGTGGCCACCAACATCCACCTAGATCACATGAGGACTAACATGCAACACACCTGGTTGATTGCTTGGGAAAATTGCGTTGTTTTGTCTCAGAGGGACTTGGAGACTGACAGTTGGAACTGTGCATAGCACAGTCTAGGCTGCGAGTGAGCTGATCGTATGTTGAAACTGCATAGAGCACATTCCATCTTGGCTTGCTGAGGACTGGAACTGCGCAATGTGCAGTTCCATTCAGCATGACTGCTGCCTGGGAAAGTGCATTGTGCAATCCCAGGGGCCAACTGGGGCATTGTCTCCCAAAACTGCGTAAAGCACAGCTTGGGAAGGCAGTGGGAGGAACATTCTACATAATTCATGGGAGCAAGGTAGAGCCTTCCACCCAAAAAAATGTGGAGTGCAAGTAGGGCAAGGAAAGATTTAGGCCAAGGCAGCTCAGACCTACCAATGGGCGACTGAAAATCACTAATTATTGAATGCATGTGCAAAGATGGTGCAGATATGAGTGAAATAAACATGCATGTGATTCAAGCGAGTGCAGAAATCAGTAAAACAACAAACCAAGAAGCTCATGAAGCCAGTCGTCAAAATGGCGACTATGAGTGCAGAAACAGTGTTATCCATGCGAAACTAAGGAAAGGTAATGAAAAACCTGAAACAACACTTCTGCAAGTGTTGGGAACGGGTCCCCTAGGGGTTAATTTTGGGTTAAACACCCAAGTTTGGGGCAGAAGGCCCGAATTTTGTGTAAATAAATGTAAAGTCGCTGCATTTTTTGGCTGCAAAGCATGAATATGTCTAAAGAGATCTACCCATGGTCTGTGAACCATGGGATTGTATAAAAGGGAGAGTATTAGAGAGTCTAAGGCAGTGGTTCATAAGCGAAGAATGAATGTAATGGGTCATTAGAAGGGAAGAGTGAAGAGTCTCATAGTAGAAAAGAGGCTCTACAGCTGTGTGCATAGAGGCCTAGAGTAGAGTCCGTAGCTGAGTGCGCGGACCCCTGCAGCTGAGTGCGTAGGGTATTTTGAGTCTGTGACAAGATCTGAAGCATTAATAAAGAGATTGTTCTGGAATTATCTATGTTTACCCCTTTTACTTCTGTTATGAATAAATGTGAATATGTTATGATGAATAATGGGTTTATTATTTAATGATGTGTGGATGCGTGAATCTATACGTTTTACATTATTATACGAAGGCAAGTCATAATATTTGGTTACATGAAGAATGTCTTAATGCATGTTAAAGTTATCAGATACTTAAGCCGATTTGGGTAATAACAGACTTAGAAGTGATTACAGAGGTGCGTGAATTGTAGATTCACTTGTTTAGGTTCTGCGAAAGACAATCGTAGACCTTCGCGAAGGTCTAAGGGTAATTAAGAGAAGTATATCGATAAGCCCTAAAAGGCTTATCGATCTGCGTGAAGGTAGATTTAGGGCATAAAACAACATCATAACCATCTCTAGGTGCAGAAACTTGGTTCCAGCATCCCCGCATACTGCTTCGGGTGAGACTTCAGTCCACGCTTCACGGATTGATGCTGAAAGGGCCAATAGTGTAGGGATTTATTTGGCAAACTTAACTCTAAACCTAGGTCAGGACCCATCAAGCCAACAAATGGTTCTTTTGCCAAGACTGGGATCTACATAACGAGATGTGTGATGTCGTATCATTAGAATCCAACTAAGAAATAAATCAAAACCTAGTTGGATAGAAAGATCCATGAATTCGCAGCTAAAGAAAACAAGAATCCATGATTGACGAAATAATAGTGGTTGTACAAATACATGTACACAAATACACAAAAGCTTCTTATGTTCCTGCCTGGTTGAGTTATACGAGTGGATCGTGAAGTTGGCAAATGGCAAAGGAAGGTAGAGGCTTGACAGTCCAATTGTTTGGACATCAGAGCTAGTAAGGAGGTTGGAAGCTTCTAAAGATAAGATCGTGCGCAATGTCGACCATTGGCTCAACCGTATCATAGGAGGATTTGTGACAAAGTTCGCAGTCGATACCTTTGTCAGTTACAGCGAAGCATAGCACCGCTTCTTTAAAGGACCACGAGGTAAGTATTTAAAATCACTGAATACTTAGATTAAGATGCTCTTGTGTGAACATGTTATGAAACCAGCTCAAGAAAAGATAGAAAAGATAGATCAACGCCTTAGAATTTAGCCTCTTCGAGGGGGAAAACTCCTTTACATTACATGAATGAACAATTCTTGGATGATACAAATGACAAAACCTCCTTTCTATATATAGGAGTCTAAGGAGTCACAATATAACCCAACCGACCTAACAATAATAATATAAAGCCACAAAAATAACAATAGAGGGATTCTATGGGGCACAGTAATAACAATATGGGGGCAATAGGGGCACAACCAATATTAATAAGGGGTATAACTACAATAGTAATGGGGTAATCACTAGTATTATAGGGACCCAACATGCCCCTCTCCTTCAAAAAAGTGTTGTCCTCAACGCTTGAGTAGTTCTGGATACTTCTGCATAAATTTCTCATCCTCCCATGTGGAATCTTCAGCGGATAAGTTCTTCCACTTGATAAGATACTCCAAAATTGATCGATTTCGTAGCTGTCGAGTTCTTGTTTCTGTGACTGCTTCCAGTTCCAATATAATTTTTCCTTCCTCGTCAAGTTCTAGCAATATTGTTTGAATTGGGAGCTTGTCGCCTATAACGTTCTTTAAACATGAAACATGGAAAACTGGTTGCAATCAAGAAGCTGCAGGAAGCTCCAATTTGTATGCCATAGTACCAATCTTTTGCAACACCTTGTACGGACCATAATACTTTGGTGATAATTTATTATCCTTCTTAGCTTGCTTGAGGGACATTTTCTTATATGGTTGTGTTGTGCTCTACAACAGCCCCCCATTTCATATCATCTTTATTCCCAAAACTATCATATGAAATGGGTCCCTTTAGATTTTGATTGGTATCAATATTGTATTATTCAAAAAGGTCCGAAAACCAAATGAAAACATTATAAAAACCTTTTTTTCGATAAACCCATTTTGATCTTAATAATACAAATAATCAATCTTTTATCATTGCGATAAAGCGATCGCAAGATCGCATATCGCAATGACAAAGGAAGCATACTTAAGCGGCACATTGTTTTTCGCTGATGCGATATCGCTATCGGCTATCGGCAATGTTCTATGCACATTCTTAAAGCGCCCCAGGCCATTCACCCAGATGTGATGCGATTTTGCTATCGGCAATCAGCGGTATGCTATCCATATGTTTATAGAGCGCCCATACTCCCGATGCGATGCGATATCGCTATCGGCAATCGGGGATTTCAAAAAGTGTCAACATAAGGAGTTAAGTGTTCCCGACACCCGATTGCGATAAAGCACATATTTCAAAAAGCCGTTAATATGGAGGGATATTACGATCAATTCATATTAAAAGCTTGATCTTTCGAACAATGATTCACCTGCGCTCAACCGCCAAAACACCTACAACACGCTTAAACGAATCATTCGGCCGATTAATGGTATAATGGGCATTTAAGAATAGGCAGGTTTTAAACGGCCATTTAATGTAATTGTAAGTCCTGAAATCTTCCCATGGATTGTATCCGCGGCCATTTTAAAAGTTAATCTCTCACCACGCATTGATCAATATATCTTCCCATATTGGATTTTCATTATCATTCCTCTGTATTACGTTTATTTTTGATCCTGTGCAGAATTCTTCCAAAGCAGAAAACTCAAACAGAATGGGGAAGAAGTCTAAGAAAACCACAGTCGCTGCTGCTGCGCCAGCCACAGCACAAGCCATCACTGATCCAACAAATAAAAAGAAGGGATTGATATCTGATACTACATGTTCTGGTCTCGACAAAACTACTTGGCAAAGTACCTACAACTTGATTGAAGCCGAAGAACCTGAAGTGACAATAGTACAAGCCACTGCAGATTTAACTCGGAAATCTGATGGTACTCTAAAGGACTTAGCTGACTCCTTCCTTCATCGGATAGCAGCTAGGGAACAAATTCTCCCATATACGGATGTAGTGCGGTGGGCAATTGAGGAAATCCCAATCATGGACAGAACCTTCAGCACCAGAGACGGGAGAATTTTCGGGTCATTCAAGGCTGATGATTTAAGGCAAATGTATCATTTGCCTGAGCCAGAGAAGAAGTACAATAAGGCGTTCTTGGAGAAATTTCGAAAGGAGAATGAAGTTGAATCCGAACCCATCCGGGATTGGAGACAAAATCTGGCAAAGCACAAACATGAATCTTCCGGTAAGTACTCGGTTGATTCCCTAGCTTCTCCTTATTGTTACGCTGGAATAATGATGTGTAGATTGTGGGGATTGCACGACTCTTCTAATTTCACTATAGAAATGGTTCCCTTAATGGAAGCGGCATGTAACAGTGAAATAATGGATTGGGCCACTATTCTCTCAGATAAACTAGCTATTGCTGTTCTTGAGTTTAGAAATAAGACCTGCATTACTGAAAGGGTAATTCCCCAATTCTATTACAGTGCCTATATTTTAGACACCTTGTGTTTTAACTCTGAATTTCCTGTGCTCGGCTGGAGGTGGACGCCACAAGACCCCATGCCGATTCATATATACCATCAGAAATTGTGGAAATCCTCGTATAAGCACCATTTATACCAAGTCTGCAATGGCTTTATGCTACCCATCCATTACTCCATTTTTGATAAACCTGCTCCCAAGATTTCCTACCAAGCAGGTATTGACTTAACATCAGTAGGAAGATGGTTCGGGGAGGAGAAGTTCACTTATATAAGAGTTTTTGGTAGCCAAGCCAAACCCCATGTTCTTCCCTTGTACATACCTGATAAACTGCTGGCGAGGGAAATAGCTTATCAGCTCATTGCCGAGGGAGTCACACAGACCCTCAAGAAAAATAAGAAGCAGGGCTGGCCCTCTTTTCCTTTCAGATGCGGTGTCTACACATTGCATGATCTCAAACATGCAGAGAAAGAAGCTACAAAGATAAACTCATTAACTCTAGCAACTCTCCCTAATAGGCAATTTGATCCCAACAAAGTTGCCTATAATGCACTAGAACAGGCCAAATTGGCAAAAATTGACCATAAAGAAGATATGTTTGATGACCTGTTCTCCTCAGCTGAGTCAATAATGCAGGTTAAGGCATTTGCCCGAATGAAATATCAAGATGAAGGGTTGGTTGAATTCAACAGGCTTAGAGAACAGAGGTTGCAAACTCTGCCTCTAGATCTATTAGCAACAACCCCAACAACATCGACAAGCGAGCCTGAACGGCAACAGTCAAAGGAGCCTCTGGTTACAATAATAGAACCAGAAAAGCCACAGGAGGAAACTCAGACTAAAGAGCAAGAGAAAGTGCGGGAGGAGACCCAGATGAAAGAGCAAAAATAGCCCAACACTGAAGTAAATGTGGATACTCATATTGATCCTAAATTTCTCCAGGAATGGCAGCAATTTGACTCTATTATCAGTGGTCTGGAATGTTCAAAGAACACTGAAACTTCGAAAACGGCAGACACATAGGAAACCACTTCACAACAGGTTCAAAGTGGAACCAGCGGCCCACCCATTTCAAAAGAAGTAGAAGTAATACCAAAGGATCCCTCCGATCAAATCATTTTGCAGGTAGAAGAGATTCCTCCCTTGGATGTCTTCTACAGCCCAAGGCATAAAGCTGTAGTAAAACGACAAAGGAAGAGAAGAAGGACCGATCAACCTTCCCTTTTCCCAGAACAGACGGTCACGGGCAATGTGGTTTGGAAGGAGGAATTTGACCCCTCTGATGACCTGACAAAATTGTCACAATATTCTGGAGCCTATTCGGCGGCAACAATAGATAAGGCATCGGAGGTGAGTCTTTTACTGAAAACAAAAGACCAAGAAATCTTCTCATTACAGGCACAGCTAACTGAAGCAAAGCAGAAAGCAGAGCAGGCAGAGCAACAATTGTTGACACAACAGCAATTAAACAATCAGCTAACTCAACAATTGCAGGCAAAAAAACAAAGGATTGACCACAATGCAATCCAAAAACAGAAGGAATTGTCTGAGGCCTTGGCGCAATTGAAAGCAGCAAATGAGAAAATGCTGAAATCAAAAGATGAGCAAATTGCTCAACTATCAGCACAGCTTTAAAAGACAAAGGGCATTCCACAAGTAGCTGAATTCAGAGTAGAAGCGCTACAGATAAATACTGCATTGATAGCCCAAATTAAGCTTCTATGTCAACAAATCGCCCAAGCAGAGCCACTATGTGAATTAACGGCATCCATAAGTAATAAAGTAGACAAGGCTAGGACTGAATTGGATCAAGATGAAGAAACGATAGCTGCATTTCTCGACTGGCAAGATACTGATCAAGGTCAAGTGGCGAATTTACCAAGAATCTTAGAGTCACATAAAGATATACTCTTTACAGAATGGCAGTCCCAGTTAATGAAAGCAGAGAGGGAAGTTTCAAGATGCAAATCAACTTCAAGCAATTTAGTTGAATTAGTCAATAACACTCTCTACTTATCAAACATGATTTCCCAATGCACACCAGGAAAATTGACAACGATGAAAACATTGGAGCAATCATGTTATCCAGATCTAGAGGAAAAGGGGAGATTAATTGCTGGAATTAACAGTTTAACTTGGGACACCTATTGGTTCTTCTTGGTAAAACCACACGCACAGAGAGCCGCCTCAAGTGCCTTACGGATGCAATCGGGTATATTATCCCCGATATTCAGGATGCCACCTATGCCGCCCAGCTCAGCTCTCGCCTCAACAAACCACCCGAAGTGGAGCCGATGCTTGCGATAAGTCAGCTCAGATTTAAAGGCAAACAGCCTACTTGATGATTCATGCCGCCGACTGCCAGATTGCTGAAGAAAATAGGATCAAAATCAATTGATACCAATTAAGTAGGATTTCAGTTTCGTAGATAGTTAGATTAATTAAGTATTTATAGACCCTTTCATTGTTTTGGAAAGGGTCATAAAGTTTTGTACTTGACTAAAAGACTGAAGTTGCACTATTGTGCTTCAGCCATATTCTTTTATGAAACTGGACCAATTATTCTAATTTCAACAAGGCAGCTTTTATGCAAATGTGCACTATTGTCTTTGTTTGGAAGTATTTCTGCGTTGAAGGAAGAATCTCAAGTAGCGATTGATATTGGGAGTGTCTAGCAGCTCATATGGTACTTTTATCTATGTCTGAATTCATTCTTTTCATATGAATTGTTATTTGATTACCTTTGCTATTATTGAATATATGTATGTGCTTTAACAGCAGTTCTGTATTCCTTCCACTATTGGATGTTTATGGTATGCTTTTCTTTTAATCATATATGTGTCGATGATATAAATGACAAGTGTAGTAATATTGCTTTAATCGCTTTTCTTAACTATTTGAGCAAAGTAATCCTTGAATGAATTAATGTCCATGTCTGTTAGATGGAGTCATCTATATGCCTGTCCATAGACATAGATCATCAAGCGCTACACTTCAAAGTACAATAGTTCCCGGGATAAGTAATAGTTCTTTTATTTTGCTGATAGATTTAGTTATTCGCCTATCATTAGATTAGTCAATCAATTATCCATTCATCCCGTTTATTCATTGCTGGGAAACTGGTCCCATTATCTCCAGTCGGAGCCACCATTCCAAACGGAAAAGGAGCTGTACTAAGGTCTGGACCAGGTGGTTATCCCCCAATGTTGTTGCAGCGATTTTCGAGGCATCAACATTTTTGGTGCTAGAAGGAGGGACATCAACTGTGAATGGCAAGCAAACCCAAATCTGCAAGCCATTCTAAGAGTAATTCTCCCTCTGTATCCCCTCGTACTTCCCAATTGCATGCTGGTTCTCCAGTATCCAAACAAGAAGAAGAGGAATCAATTACCACTGCTCAAACCCATCATACTCCAGAACAATTAAGTCTTGAATCTCCTGAAGTCCAGTCTCTTATCCACAAACTTCAGAGCTTCTCAATTTCACCACAGAAATCTGAGGTATCACAAAGCAGTGCGACTTCACAGTTCAATTTACCTCACCCTCTCACCAGACTTCAGAGCGAAAAGCTCGGTATTGAACCCATTGAGTTCCCTTTACCCAAAAGGAAAAAGGCGAAGAAATATACTGAAGGATCTGACAGTGAAGAGCTTTCATCCACATCCTCCATTTCATCTTCCCCTCTGCGAATTCAACCATCCACTCCCCCATTACATATTGTTGTTCATCAGGGATTAGGAGCTTTAACATCCCAACCTGCTCACTCCTCAACATTATTTCCTTCCCAGATATTTGGAATTCCAACAGTAGTATCAACCACTACTGCTATTACAATGGCAGATCCATGGACCAGGCCTGGTGCAGTCAACATGCCTGCACCATTGCATGCATTACCAGATGCTCCTGAAAAATGGCTACCCAAGTTTAACCCAGATGATGGGACCCAGGCTGAGGAACATATTAATAATTTCATGTTGGCAGTCAACTTGAAAGGAGTAACAGAACAAGATGTTGTTTGTTAGACTTTTCCCTTACACCTTGCAAGGATCAGCAGGATCCTGGTATTTTTCTTTACCCTCTGGTTCCATTACCAGTTGGAATACTTGCCAAGAGCAGTTTCTTACTAAGTGTGGAGATGATAGGTCCTTGGCTACCCTAATAAACGATCTCTCCAATCTTAGGATAGAGCATAGGGAACCAATTAAGGAATTTAATGCCCGATTTAATAAACTCCTGAATAAAATCCCGACGGCCTCCAAATCAAGTGAACAAATCTGAAGCGAATGGTATATAACTGCCCTACCTGCCAATATAGCCATTTTTGTAGATAGGGCTGGGAAACCTACCTTAGACGAAAACATGAAAGAAGCACTTGCTGTGGAGAAACGTATTAATGCTCTAGAAAAGAAAGCTGCTCTGGAAGACAGAAAAGCCAAAAAAGTCTCTTTTAAAGATGACTCAAGGAAGAAAACCCCAAAAGATCCCTATGACATGGAGGGTTTGCAAAAGGTCCTTAAGACTTTGTCAAACGAAATGGTTGAAATAAAAAAACAAGTAGCCGAAACCTCAACCAAAAGACCCTTTAGGACTTATAAGAAAACCGAATCAAAGCCACCAAATGTCATATCTAATGCAAATTCAGATCAAGAAGAAGAGGAAGAGGAAACAATCTCACCAACTGATGCTGAAGAAGAAGTTGTTGAATGTCATGGAATGTGGGATTTCATACTACCCAACTCCGATACCGATAATGAAGAAGAAGTGTTCCCTGTCACTACTAGGAGTAAAAGTACTTCCGAACCTGTCCAGGCAACGTCAAAGAAAAGGAGTGCAGGTGCTGCTACAACAAAGGAAAAGGTACCTGCAAAGAAATCACCTGCAGCAGTTCCCCAAGACCAACCTTCAACTTTTAATACTCCTTCAACATCTAAAATGTTAGTGGTATCCGATTCAATGGATTACAATATTGTTGATGACATGAAGAAAACGAAAGCAAACATTACTATGTTTGAACTTAGTAAACTAAAACATCAACAGAAATTGCTTCTCAAAGAATTAAACGTTGTTCCTTCTTCACCTCTTCCCAGTGCTAAAGCTGCTAATGGTTCAGGGCAATCTCCTCCCGGTATGGTTGAAGCTACCGATGCGGTTCTGATTGGAGATAGATCAAACTCCCATACTCCACCTTTCCTTCTAACCTATGATATCTACAACAGAAACCTGCACAACTGTTTGATTGACTCAGGGGCATCTTCTAACATAATTCCAGCTTCAGTTTGCTCCAAACTGAACATTGAACCCCAGAATTCTGCTATTCATATTGTACAGTTGGACAGGACCAAAGTACAGGTTGTGGGAGAGATTAATTCCATAACTATCAGGTTATCTGCTGATCCCAGAGTAGTACAAAGGATTGATATCCTAATAGCCGATATACCTGAATTTTACGGTTTGATCTTGAGCAGGGATTGGTCTGAAAAACTACATGGGTATATTTCAACTGATTGGTCACATATGTGGCTTCCCTATAAGGGTAAGCCAAATCAAATAAGGATCGATCGGGAAAAACATATGGCCCATACAGTTACAGAATTCGAACAAGAAAACCAACCAATAGCGTTCAATAACAACATTTTGGGGAATTATTCATCAGAGTCATTTTTTGGCAATTTCACTGCCCAATCATCTCCTTTCTCAGTAAACCATTCTACATCTCAGATCGAAAACTATTCACAAACAGATAGATCAAGATGTTTTAATGACACTGAGGAAAATGTAAATAAAATTGTTAATACTTCTTTATTTTGGTCTTTATATTTTGATGGCTCCAAGTCTAGCGAGGGCTCAGGAGCAGGATGTATTTTGGTTAGCCCACAAGGAGAAAAAGAAATGTTGTCCTGTAGGCTAGAATTTGACTGCACTAACAATACAGCCGAATATGAAGCCTTAGTCCAAGGACTGTATAAAGCAATTGGCCTTAAAGTGCAATATTTAAAAGTATTCGGCGATTCTGAAATTATTATCAAACAGGTGAGAAATACAATTCATTGTCTTTCAAATCATCTTAAACATTATCAGTCGCTAGTACAAGAACTCACTTCACACTTTTCGGCATTCAATATTTCCTCCATCCCTAGGTCTCAAAACTTGGCAGTCGACCTGCTAGCCAATGTAGCTTCCAAGCTCCTACCTTCTGAAGACTACAGCCCAAATAGATTTTCGATAGAATTGCTTTTTAGGCCATCAATTCCTGACAATGTCACTAATTGGAGAGTATTCAACCATGATGAGGATATTTTACAATTCTTAACTTCTGAAAAGTCCTATGATAATCAAATTATTGAGGAAAATGAGCATGACCTTCAAATGAGAGAAACACCCAGGAAAATTCGATCCCCAAGCCTGTGGTAAAGCTGGAGGATCTTTATGATATTAAAGACAGGTTTAAACCTGTAACTAATACAAAGCTCCAAAGTTCTACCCTAAGGTTTGAGTTGATAAATCTTGGCACTGAGCAAACTCCTCAAAACATTAATTTAGGATTAGGACTTTCCTTGGAAGAGAAGGAAGCATTCATTAAACTGTTAAGGAAAAATAAACAGGTTTTTGCATGGAAATATGATGATTTGAAGACATATGATACATCCATTATCCAGCATACCATTCCAGTGCTTCCCGATCAGAAACCAATTCAGCAGAAGTTAAGAAAAATACATCCGAGCTTAGAGAGTCAGATAAAAACTAAACTTAACAAACTCTTGAAAGCCAAGATTATTTTTCCAGTCTGACACTCAAACTGGGTCTCCAATATGGTGCCAGTCAGAAAGAAAAATGGCGACATTCGGATTTGTATTGATTTCAGAAATTTGAACAAAGCGAGCTTAAAAGATAATTTCCCATTGCCTACTATGGAGCAGATACTCCAATCAGTAGCAGGCTCTGAATTAATGTCCTTTCTAGACGGTTTCTCAGGATATAACCAAGTCTTGGTCCATCCTGATGACCAGCTTAAAACCACATTCAGAACAAAATGGGGAACATATGCATATCAGAAAATGCCTTTCGGACTTATTAATGCAGGAGCGATGTTCCAAAGAGCGATGGATATAGCTTTTAAAGGGTTGATTAATAGAACAGTAGTCATCTATCTAGACGATATTACTGTATTCTCTAAAGAGAGGTCCAATCATTTGCATGATCTAAATCAAATCTTTCAACGCTGCAAAAGATACGGTATTTCTCTTAACCCTAAAAAATCTTTCTTTGCTCTTGACCAAGGAAAGCTCTTAGGATTTATTGTGTCTAAAGATGGCATTTATATTGATCCTGATCGGATCAAAGAAATCTCTGAAATCCCTTTCCCACATAATAAAAAATCCATGCAGTCATTTTTAGGCCAAATCAATTTTGTTAAAAGATTTGTTCCAGATTTTTCTCAAATTATTTTGCCACTTCAAACTATGATTAAGAAAAATTCAGTCTTTAAGTGGGGATCAGCAGAAAAAGAAGCGTTTGAGTTAATCAAACAATCAATAATCAATGCCCCAGCCTTAAATACTCCCAATTTTTCTAATCATTTTACATTGTATACTATCGCATCCAATTCGTCTTATGCAGCAGTACTCACGCAGCTCAACGATCACAATTTGGAGGCACCCATTTCGTTCTATAGTTCAAATCTTCAGGGTGCTGAATTGAATTACTCCGAAGTAGAAAAACAAGCCTTTCCTGTATTTAAAGCAGTCAAACATTATAGACCCTTCCTTTTGAAAACCCACACAAAAGTTATAGTTCCTTTCCCTGAAGTTAGGCAACTATTAATCCAAAGAGAACTGGGTGAAAAAAGGGCAAACTGGATCACAGCACTTCAAGAATATGACTTAGAAATTAAACCAGCAAAGATTGTTAGAGGCCAAGGTTTTTGCAGGTTATTGGCAGGCGCATCCAATATTCTAGAATCAGGTGATACAGATCAAACTGAAGAAATAAACCAGATAAGTATTACTGATTCTGAATCACAATATGCAGATTTAATCTTTTATTTGAAAAATGGATATGCACCTCCTAACCTATCTTACAAAAACAAAAGGGCCATTCGGTTAAAAGCGAAAAATTTCACAATTATTGATGATGTGCTTTTTAGGCAGAATTATGATTCAATCTTATTAAGATGCCTTGAGAAACCTGAAGCACAAAATGTTTTGCAGGAGTTACATGATGGACCAGCAGGAGGACATTTTGGAGCTGACACAACAGCTCACAAAATTATTCATGCTGGATACTATTGGCCCACTCTGTTTAGAGATGCCCACGAGTATGTAAGGAAATGCCACAATTGTCAAACTTCTAGTGGAAGACAACGAAAACCAGCTTTCCCTTTGCAACCAGTCAACATTGAACAACCATTTGAGCAATGGGGATTGGATATCATTGGGGAAATTACTCCACCTTCTTCCAAACAACACAAGTATATCCTTACTGCTACCGATTATTTTACTAAATGGGTTGAGGCAATTCCTTTGAAGACAACAAATTCTGAAGCAATCATTGAATTCATAGATCAATTCATCATTACCAGGTTTGGTGTCCCAAATGCTCTTGTTTTTTATAATGCATCTTACTTCTCAGGCAATGCTATGTTTGATTTCGCTATTAAAAGAGGATTTAAGTTGAAATATTCTGCTAATTACTATCCCCAGGGTAATGGTTTAGCAGAGTCTACCAATAAAAATATGATCAAAATCATTAAGCGAACTATCGAACAGAATCATAAAAACTAGCACAAATCCTTAATGTTTGCATTATGGGCTGATAGGATAACACAGAAAGCTTCTACAGGATCTTCTCCGTTCAACCTTGTGTATGGAAAAGAAGCAGTACTACCCACAAATCTTGTTCTTCCTTCTCTAGCCCTAGTTCAGTTCATTGAGGAAAGTCCTTCTTCTATTCAACTTAGACATTATCAAATTTTAAAACTAGAAGAGGAAAGGGAAAAAGCCAAAGTTATTCATGCCAAACATCAGCAAATCATCAAGGCAGCTTTTGATTCAGTCTCATCCGGTTCAAAACAATTTCAAGTCGGTGATTTAGTTCTGAAATGGGACAAATCCCATTAGGACAAGGGAAAACACACCAAGTTCCAGAAGATGTGGCTTGGACCATTTCATATCTGTGAGAAGATAGGCCATTCGACCTTCATATTGCAAAATTTATCAGGTTTGAGAGATTCTCTCCCTGTTAATGGCCTTATCTTGAAGAAATTCTTTAATTGAGGAGGTAACCCCTTCTCCCTTTATTTTAATAGAGTTTTGTAGTTTGCATGATTTTTAGAAAATAAAGTTGTAAGGTATCTCCCATTAACCTTTGCTGTGTTTGAAAGTTGCTCCATAGAAGTAGTATGGATATTTGCTTTTAAATAATAGAAGTCTTAACCAAAAGGGATAATTTCTAGGAAACTAGGTATCATTGTATTCTGAAACCACACTTCAAGTTTTGTGAACTCCTCTCAAAGTTTAGTAGTGTAAATCATTTTCTGTTTTCAAATTGGTCACAAAAGGTTATCAATATCAAGATAGAACCTAATCCAACTTCAGCATCTTCAAATCTTACCCTGTCATCCATTTACTCTTAAGGAGAAAATTGTCCATCCCATTCACCAAAGGTTATGGTTACTCAGAGTGTAATTCTAAAATATTTGATATAAAAGATAAGAGGTCTTATTACAAGCCTGCTTACCATGATCATCGGGAAATAGTTTAACCGACATTACCAATACTGCATACCATAACAGGGTAATGGCTTAGATTTATAAGAGAAGGGGTCTCATCACGAGCCAGCTTGTTCGGTTAGATTACTACCAGTGAATGGCATTGTCAATAGCTGGCCACCAAACCAGGACAATGGCTTTTTATCTTAGCAAAAAACAGAAAAAGGAAATACAAAATATGAAAACATGTTTTGAATTCATTCTGTTAATCACACTCTTAATTGGATGGGACAATGGACAATAACATGGTTAAAAGGTATCCCTGTCGAAACTATGAACGTTTGCTGGCAGCAGAGGCTCTACCTATGACAGACGAGTTCACTATAAAAGTTGATTTGGAAAGGTTTTCTGTTTTATCATTATAAACCAATAGAGGCCTATTTAAAACTTAGAATGTATCTATTTTCTTAAAAAAGAGAGGAAATTAGCAAAAATAGTTTCATTTTACTCGGAATGCATATATACCTAGTTATATTAGAATTTTCCCCTTTGATTAGAACTCTATTTTCAAAAAAGTTTAAGTATTTCTATACTTTTCAGAGATAATTGTTTCTTCCAGCGAATCGCCAATTGTTGTGCTCTACAACAACCCCCCATTTCATATCATCTTTATTCCCAAAACTATCATATGAAATGGGTCCCTTTAGATTTTGATTGGTATCAATATTGTATTATTCAAAAAGGTCCGAAAACCAAATGAAAACATTATGAGAACCTTTTTCGATAAACCCATTTTGATCTTAATAATACAAATAATCAATCTTTTATCATTGCGATAAAGCGATCGCAAGATCGCATATCGCAATGACAAAGGAAGCATACTTAAGCGGCACATTGGTTTTCGCTGATGCGATATCGCTATCGGCTATCAGCAATGTTCTATGCACATTCTTAAAGCGCCCCAGGCCATTCACCCAGATGCGATGCGATTTTGCTATCGGCAATCGGCGATATGCTATCCATATTTTTATAGAGCGCCCATACTCCCGATGCGATGCGATATCGCTATCGGCAATCGGGGATTTCAAAAAGTGTCAACATAAGGAGTTAAGTGTTCCCGACGCCCGATTGCGATAAAGCACAGATTTCAAAAAGCCGTTAATATGGAGGGATATTACGATCAATTCATATTAAAAGCTTGATCTGTCGAACAATGATTCACCTGCGCTCAACTGCCAAAACACCTACAACACGCTTAAACGAATCATTTGGCAGCAATTTGACTCTATTATCAGCGTCTGGAATGTTCAAAGAACACTGAAACTTCGAAAATGGAAGACACACAGGAAACCACTTCACAACAGGTTCAAAGTGGAACCAGCGGCCCACCCATTTCAAAATAAGTAGAAGTAATACCAAAGGATCCCTCCGATCAAATCATTTTGCAGGTAGAAGAGATTCCTCCCTTGGATGTCTTCTACAGCCCAAGGCATAAAGCTGTAGTAAAACGACAAAGGAAGAGAAGAAGGACCGATCAACCTTCCCTTTTCCCAGAACAGACGGTCACGGGCAATGTGGTTTGGAAGGAGGAATTGGACCCCTCTGATGACCTGACAAAATTGTCACAATATGCTGGAGCCTATTCGGCGGCAACAATAGATAAGGCATCAGAGGTGAGTCTTTTACTGAAAGCAAAAGACCAAGAAATCTTCTCATTACAGGCACAACTAACTGAAGCAAAGCAGAAAGTGGAGCAGGCAGAGCAACAATTGTTGACACAACAGCAATTAAACAATCAGCTAACTCAACAATTGCAGGCAGAAAAACAAAGGATTGACCACAATGCAATCCAAAAGCAGAAGGAATTGTCTGAGGCCTTGGCGCAATTGAAAGCAGCAAATGAGAAAATGCTGAAATCAAAAGATGAGCAAATTGCTCAACTATCAGCATAGCTTGAAAAGACAAAGGGCGTTCCACAAGTAGCTGAATTCAGAGTAGAAGTGCTACAGATAAATACTGCATTGATAGCCCAAATTAAGCTTCTATGTCAACAAATCGCCCAAGCAGAGCCACTATGTGAATTAACGGCATCCATAAGTAATAAAGTAGACAAGGCTAGGACTGAATTGGATCAAGCTGAAGAAATGATAGCTGCATTTCTTGACTGGCAAGATACTGATCAAGGACAAGCGGCGAATTTACCAAGAATCTTAGAGTCACATAAAGATATACTCTTTACAGAATGGCAGTCCCAGTTAATGAAAGCAGAGAGGGCAGTTTCAAGATGCAAATCAACTTCAAGCAATTGAGTTGAATTAGTCAATAACACTCTCTACTTATCAAACATGATTTCCCAATGCACACCAGGAAAATTGACAACGATGAAAACATTGGAGCAATCATGTTATCCAGATCTAGAGGAAAAGGGGAGATTAATTGTTGGAATTAACAGTTTAACTTGGGACACCTATTGGTTCTTCTTGGTAAAACCACACGCACAGAGAGCCGCCCTCAAGTGCCTTACGAATGCAATCGGGTATATTATCCCCGATATTCAGGATGTCACCTATGCCGCCCAGCTCAGCTCTCACCTCAACAAACCACCTGAAGTGGAGCCGATGCTTGCGATAAGTCAGCTCAGATTTAAAGGCAAATAGCCTACTTGATGATTCATGCCGTCGACTGCCAGATTGCTGAAGAAAATAGGATCAAAATCAATTGATACCAATTAAGTAGGATTTCAGTTTCATAGATAGTTAGATTAATTAAGTATTTATAGACCCTTTCATTGTTTTGGAAAGGGTCGTAAAGTTTTGTACTTGACTAAAATACTGAAGTTGCACTATTGTGCTTCAGCCATATTCTTTTATGAAACTGGACCAGTTATTCTAATTTCAACAAGGCAGCTTTTATGCAAATGTGCACTATTGTCTTTGTTTGGAAGTATTTCTGTGTTGAAGGAAGAATCTCAAGTAGCGATTGATATTGGGAGTGTCTAGCAACTCATATGGTACTTTTATCTATGTATGAATTCATTCTTTTCATATGAATTGTTATTTGATTACCTTTGCTATTATCGAATATATGTATGTGCTTTAACAGCAGTTCTGTATTCCTTCCACTATTGGATGTTTATGGTATGCTTTTCTTTTAATCATATATGTGTCGATGATATAAATGACAAGTGTAGTAATATTGCTTTAATCGCTTTGCTTAACTATTTGAGCAAAGTAATCCTTGAATGAATTAATGTCCATGTCTGTTAGATGGAGTCATCTATATGCCTGTCCATAGACATAGATCATCAAGTGCTACACTTCAAAGTACAATAGTTCCCGGGATAAGTAATAGTTCTTTTATTTTGCTGATAGATTTAGTTATTCACCTATCATTAGATTAGTCAATCAATTATCCATTCATCCCGTTTATTCATTGCTGGGAAACTGGTCCCATTATCTCCAGTCGGAGCCACCATTCCAAACGGAAAAGGAGCTGTACTAAGGTCCGGACCGAGTGGTTATCCCCCAATGTTGTTGCAGCGATTTTCGAGGCATCAACAGGTTGTAGTCATAGGAATACCCAATCACCTACATCACAACTTCTTTCACTGCGATGTTGATCTGCTTGTTGTTTCATTCTATTCTGTGCCAACACGAGGTTATCCTTTAAGAGTTGGAGGACTTGTTGTTGATGTTCGATGTGATGTTCCACTGCCTGAACCTTAGAATTTTCTCTTAAATATGATGTGATGGATGGTGGTTGATACCCATAAAGTGCCATAAATGGGGTCATTTTTGTTGTTGTATGGAAGGAAGTGTTATACCACCATTCATCCAGAGGCAACCATTTGACCCATTGTGTCTGTTTATCATATACAAAGCAACGAAGATATCCTTCCAAACATTTGTTTACTATCTCAGTTTTCCCATCAGATTGAGGATGATAAGATGAGCTATGAGCTAATTGAGTACCCAGACAAGAAAATAATTCTATCCAAAAATTTCGAGTGAAAATGGGATCTTTGTCACTTACAATAATCTTTGGGTTTCCATGTAGCTTTTGAATTTTTTCCATAAATGTAGTAGAAACTGTACTGGCTTTAAATGGATGTGATAATGCACAAAAGTGTGCATACTTGGTAAGTCTGTCAACTACCACCATGATGACACTCTTTCCCTCAGACTTGGGTAAACCTGTGATAAAATCCATTGAAACCTGCTCCCAACGTTGGCTTGGAATGGATAAAGGTTGTAATAGACCCGGTGTCTTAATTGTTTCAACTTTATTTTGTTGGCAAACCAAACATTCCGCCACAAACTTTTGAATATCTGATTTAAGGTCATCCCAAAAAAATTCCTTCTTAACCCTGTGGTAAGTTTTTAAAAATCTTGAGTGCCCTCCTAAGGGAGAAGTGTGCAATTCCATAAGAATCTTTTGTTTTAGCTGGGAATTCTTACAGAGGTATAAGCGATCTTTGTACCATAACGAATCATTTTTCCAGCTAAATGTATCAGACGTACTGGAATCTTGTTGTAACTTTCGAATAAGTGCCCACACTTCTTCGTCATTCTTCCATTCCTCCCTTGCTTCGTTTATCCAATCTGGTTGGATAATAGAAATGGCGCACAACAATGCTTCCACATCCTCATCCTTTCTTGAGAGTGCATCTGCCACCACATTTTGCTTCCCTTTTTTGTAGATGATTTCAAAGTCATAACCCAACATCTTTGTGACCCACTTTTGTTGCTCTTAAGAGGATAATCTTTGTTCTAAAAAGTATTTAAGGCTATCATGATCCCTTTTTACCTTGAAGTGTCTTCCCATTAGGTAGGGTCACCATTTCTTAAGTGCATAGAGTATTGCCAACATTTCCTTCTCATAAATAGCTTTACTTAAAAACTTTCCCTTGATTGGACGACTTTCAAAAGCAATGGGTCTTTCAACTTGCATTAGAACAGCACCAATTCCATTTCCTAAAGCATCACATTCCACAATAAAGGTTTTTGTGAAGTCCGGTGTAGCTAAGACCGGTGCTTGGTACATTGCCTCTTTAAGATGTTCAAAGGCCTTTGTTGCTTCCAGAGTCCATGAAAATGCATCTTTCTTCAATAATGTTGTTAGAGGTGCTGCTATTCTCCCATAATTCTTAACAAACTTGTGATAATACCCTGTCAATCCGAGAAATCCTCGCAGATGCTTTATGGATGTGGGGATTTTCCATTCCTTAATGGCTTTAATTTTGCTAGGGTCTACCTTAACTCCTTCATGAGATACAGTATGACCCAGATATTCCACCTCCTGGACTCCAAAGAAACATTTGGATCTTTTTGCATATAATTGTTTCTCCTCCAATAGTTGTAGCACCCTGTCAACATGTTCAACATGATCCTTCCAAGACTTGTTGTAGATTAGTATATCATCAAAAAATACTAACACAAATTTTCTAAGGAATGGTTTGAAAATTGAATTCATCAAACCTTCAAATGTTGAAGGTGCATTGGTAAGGCCAAAAGGCATGACCAAAAATTCATAATGACCCTCATGAGTTCTAAATGTTGTTTTCGGAATGTCTTCAGTCTTCATTCTGATTTGATGATATCCTGAACAAAGATCCAACTTGGTGAAGTAAATTGATCCATGCAATTCATCCAGTAATTCATCAATGACAGGAATAGGGAACTTATCTTTAATAGTGAGCTTGTTGAGCTCCCTATAATCCAGACACATGCGCCATGATCCATCCTTCTTGTGCACCAATACTACTGGAGCAGAGAAATAACTTTGACTTGGTTGAATTATACCAGCCTCTAGCATTTCTGCAACCATATGTTCAATTTCACTCTTTTGGACATAGGGATATCTGTACGGCCTGATGTTTGGAGGAACACTTCCTAGAATCAGATGAATAGCATGATCATGATCATGCATAGGTGGGAGACCTTTGGGAGTCTCAAATACCTTGGAATGATTGTCCAGGAATTTTTGGAGATCTGGAGAAATAGATGATTCCGATGTGGAAACATCTAGCGAACATAATTGTACAATTACACCTCTTTGCTCCTTTTTTAGAAGCTTTGTCATACCATTAGAACTAATTATCTTTCCTAGTTTCCCTGCAATACCCCTTAATTCAACTTCCTTTCCTTCCATAGAAAATTTGATGAAAAGTTCTTGAAAATTAAAAGCTATTGTAGCCAAGGATTGTAGCCATTGGACTCCTAGTACAACATCAGCACTTCCCATTGGAATGGAAAGCATTGGGCTAGTCAATACATATTCTCCCATGGATAGCTTGACATTATGGCACTTTCCAGAGCAATTTATTGTTCCTCCATTTGCAATCATCACCTGACACTCTGGTGCTGGATATAGGAAACAATTCAATTCTTTTGCTACCTTACAATGAATAAAATTGTGGGTGCTTCCTGAATCAATCAACACTATTACCTTTTTCTTCTTGATTTGTCCTTCTATCTTGATGGTTTGAGGAGTGGTAATTCCCGCCAATGCATTACAAGATATGGTCGGATTTATTTGTTCTTCATCTAGGCTTTGTTCCTGGAGTATATCCTCTTCTTTTGACCTTTCTTGCTCCTTTTCTTCTTCCTCTTCACAATCTATGTAGAATAATTTCTTCTCAGCACACTTATGACCTTTAGTGTATTTTCTATCACAACTGTAACAAAGCCCTTTTGCTCTTTTTTCTTCCAATTGTTGTGGTGTCAACCTTATAGGTTGTGGAAGACTAGGGGCAACAACACTTCCGTCTTTATAGTTGTGAGTGGTATGCTTCCTAGTTGCCATAATTTTGCTTTCCATTTTTCTTGCTAACCTGAATGCCTTTTCTAATGAATCAGGTTCCCAAAGGCGAACGTCATGTTGGATATTATCCTTTAAAGACCCTATGAACACATCAATCCTATGCTCCTCTGGAATATCTTTTACCCTTATGTTCAATTTTTGGAACTCCTCAATGTGCTCCATTATTGAACCCTTTTGTTTGAGACTTATCAATTGGCTAAAAAAAGTGTTGCTTTTTGTATCCTCATAATGTGCTATCAATTCTTCCGTAAAAATTGCCCAAGTGATAAATTGTTTACAAGAGCAAAGCCATTGATACCATACAAACTAATTTGGTTCCAAATATAAATTTTCCATACGTACCTTTTGTGTGTTTTGCACATTATTGGGATCGAAGAATTGCTCCATCTGTAATATCCATGTGGCAGGATCCTTGCCATCAAACTTCCTCATATCGATTTTTGGAATATGGTGAGTCTTCAATCCAACATTAGAGTCTATGGAATCATGATTAACATTTCTTTTGTTCTCATCATGAGTTTCCTTTAGTACCCTTTCACCATTAGTGACCATTTCCTGTATCAACTTATTCATATTTATCTTTAATTCTTCCATCTTATCATCCATGCCATCAATTTTAGTGTCCATGCCATTCACCTTAGCTTCCATGCCATCCATCTTAGCTTCTATGCCTTTCTTTAAACAATACATCTTAGCTTATACACCTTTCTTTAAACCATCCATTTTAGCTTCTACATCTTTCCTTAAACCATCCATCTTAGATTCTGTTGCTTTTTGTGCAAGTGACACTTGTTGCACTTGTTCTTGTAATTTTGATATATCATATAGCATTTCTTCTTCTTCTTCATGAGTCATGCTAGAGCTTTCGGGTTCCTTACTAGGTGTTTGCATTTTCTTTCCTCGGGGCATCAGTTACCGATAATAATGCTCTACTAGCCCTTTGAATTCCTTCAAAATAAATTTTCAAACCAAGCTTAAGAAAAAAATTAAGAAAATTTACACACCTTTTTTCACTTTGTAGGAGCTTGATATTGCCACTAATGTATCTCTGTACTTTCCAATCATCTAGTTCTGAATTTGTGATTTGTAGTAGCCCTCTGTTTCGTCTTTCCAATGCCACAAGTCTGACCCAAATTGGATTCTCCAAGGAAGAGTTATGCGAAATCTCCCACAGTGACTTGATTATAGACTAGTTCAGTAGAGCGAACTTGTACGACGTGCCACGAGTTACTGTTTTGACCTTTGGATCTGAAAAATGCATACAAGAAACTATAGTTCGTCCTCTTTCTGTACCTTCTCATGAAATTTCAAACTAATCCCCAGAGAGAAAGTTATGACGATTTTCCCCAGGTCACCTGTTTGGAATGTAATTCGGGAGTCTGCAAAAAGACCAACTTCCTCAGATCATATCTCCGTAAATATAGCGCGAAAAGCTCTAAAATTCGGACCCGAGGTTCAGCAGGATTTCTTCTCAAATTGTTTTTTTTTGCAACTTCTGAAACGTCGCAGAAAAAAGGTTATAGCGAAAATTCCACGATGACCTGTTTGGAGCAGCGAAACCCTAGAATCCAAAGCTCTGATACCAAATGTTATGAAACCAGCGCAAGAAAAGATAGAAAAGATAGATCAACGCCTTAGAATTTAGCCTCTTCGAGGGGGAAACCTCCTTTACATTACATGAATGAACAATTCTTGGATGATACAAATGACAAAACCTCCTTTCTATATATAGGAGTCTAAGGAGTCACAATATAACTTAGCCGACCTAACAATAATAATATAAAGCCACAAAAATAACAATAGATGGATTCTATGGGGCACAATAATAACAATATGGGGGCAATAGGGGCACAACAATATTAATAAGGGGTATAACTACAATAGTAATGGGGTAATCACTAGTATTATAGGGACCCAACAGAACAGTAGGTTATGTGGTTACCTTGATGTTTGGAGATATGCGAAGCAGAAAGCCTTTCAACGACAGAGGAAGAAAAGGTCTTGAGTGTAGCTCGTTGATTGGTCCTCCCTTGAGTGATGATGAAGGAGCACTGCAAAGTCCTCCCCTGAGTGCCAGTCAGTTGATAAGACAATGGTTCTCGCGAATACCTACACCGCCTCCACCCTCATCCCATCCATCTACACCACCTCCATCCTCGCCTCCACCGCTCACCCCATCACCCACACCACCGCCACCTCCACTATTCAATATAGTGAACTCCATAAAACTACATGTATTCAAAGGCATAGGGAATGAAGATCCGGACTAGTTCTGGTTCGTCACGAAGACTGTATGGGAATCCCAAGGTATCATAGATGACCAAATGAAGAAAGCCATGTTGGTTAGTGCTCTGCAAGACTGCACACTAGCGTGGTACATTAAATACAGTACTGATCACCCAACGTCCATGTTGGCTAATATTCAAGCCGCACTGAATAGAGAATTCACTAGACCTAAGTCCCAAGCACAGTCAATTGTAGGATTCAAGGAGATCATGATGAAGCCAGGGGAGACGCCCTAGGAATTGGACCAAAGACTGAAGTGTACAATCCGTGAAGCCAACATGAACCTAACTGATGGGAAACACCGCGAATGGTTTGTGGCCTCTCTCCTTCCCCACCTAAGGGTTGCGCTATCACAACAGAAGATTGGGACCTAGGCAGAATCTTTGGAAATCACGACGAGGCTGCATGAGACACCAATACAGGATGCTAATCTGGGGGTTCAGCTGATTCATGTGCAGTTGCAAAACCTTTGTCTCAAAATGCGAAGTCTGAAGCAGGATAGAACAGCTCGATCAGAGGCACGTGAATAAGTTTGGTGCATAAAATACAAGGGTCAGGGGCATGAAAAGGATCATTGCCCAATCCTGGCTAACTATGTTGTAGCAGGAGGACCAATGCCACTACAACCGGAGGTTGTGGCAGGGCCAAGTGCAAGGTCTGCGCTATGGTGTGCTATATGCTGAGTGGATGGGAAACATGCGACTAACAATTTCCATTTGCTACAGAAATTTGTGTAGATACCGCAACATATCTTTTGCAATTTATGTTAATCAGTAGGCCATGACGAGCGCAATTGTCAAAGTTACGAATTGATGATGGACAAGACACCTACATATAGGTTGCAAACAGAAATGCGGCCTCCAGACCAAGACATTGGGGGAATGCGAGGTGAGTATCAGAGGTGCGGCCGAGGCCAAGGTGGAGGAGGGCCTGGGAGAGACCAAGGGAAGTTGATTTGTTACAATTTTGAAGGCCCAGGACACTAAGCGAGGGACTGTCTAAATCCGACGTGATTGTCATGTCGCTACTGCACTCAATTTGACCATGTAAATGAGGATTGCCCAATATTATTGGCTAAGATTCGCAAAAAGGAGGCGTAGCCTCTAAAACCGATGCAGAACCTCCAGATGATGAGGGATGAGCTCCGCGAGGAATACCCTAAGGTAAATATTATGATGCGAAGTGGAACTACAACAGGGAAGGATAAAGGCAAGTAGCTTGTAGAAGGTGAATGGGTCCGCAAAGAGCCAAAAATGGAGACTGGGTTTGATTTGGAGCGTGCAAAAGAAACATTTATGGAAGCAAATAAGAGCTTCACTAAGGCCTCTACCTCAGGAATTCAGGAGAAACCAGCTGAAGAAATGGACCCATCCATGATTACCACATTCTTGGAGACCTACATGAAGTTGCTCCGTGACAGTAAGGCTGTGAAGGGCCTGCAGAAACTGATCAATTGGTGCGTTAGTAACGATGGCGCTATTAGTGAACCATGCGTGGTCAAGAAGCTTTTCAAGCACAAGGAAAGGACCGAGTGGGAAATGAGACTCACCGCGCAGATAGGGGAATATGAGATGCACCAAGTTATCCTAGATCTGGGGTCCGACGAAAATGTTTTTCCAAAACAAACTTGGGAAAGAATCAGGAGACCTACGCTTTAGTGGTCTCGGATATAGTTAAGAATGGCGAATCAATAGAAAATTATCCCAATGGGGAGGCTGCAAGGGGTCACAATTGACATCAAGGGCGCAAGAACATTGGTGGATTTTGAGGTAATAGAGATTGTGGATGATAGCGATCACTACCCTGCACTCCTTGGAATTGATTGGGCCACTGACATGAATGGGGTAATCAACCTGAAAAAGAGCAAGATGATATTTCAAAAGAAGTCGCTCTACGTAGTGGTGCCACTGGATACCACGGAGGTACCACGCTATACAGATTCAGTCTAAGATTATGAAAGCGATGATGATCTGGACCAGATTTACAAGATAATGGTGTGAGACTAGGATTGGGTGAATCTGACACCGGACGGATGTATTGCATGGGACTGCGATGTTCATGCATGTCAGATCTGGATGAAGAATTGGAGCACTAGCAGAACTGGCTACATGAAGTATCTACGTTGCGTTGTAATATGATGACCAAGTCGTTGTGCTGTGTGTCATCCAAAGTCAGGGATCTGCCTTGTTATGATGGGCTAACTGATTTTGATTTCCTTTTGGATGCGTTTGAAAGAGAAGTGCCAAAGAAACATCGCTTCCAGGCCTTGGACTGGGTACTACATGCTACGCCTTTAAGATGGTGAGGTATGCACTAGTTTTGGTGATTGGCGTGACTATAGGAGGATGATGAGAATATGTTTTGGGAAACCAAAAGTGGGGAT
The DNA here is from genome assembly GCA_031772625.1 of Pinus tabuliformis. Taxonomy (NCBI): domain Eukaryota; kingdom Viridiplantae; phylum Streptophyta; class Pinopsida; order Pinales; family Pinaceae; genus Pinus; species Pinus tabuliformis. The sequence goes on along the minus strand of CM062812.1, from coordinate 930,571,357 downwards.
GACAGATAAGTATGATGGAAGGGATGACCCACGTGATCACCTGGCCAAATGGACTAAGGATTATGGAGCCGAGCCTCAGCCTGAATGGGTGCATTTTTTTTTTCATACCCTGGGCATCATACCAATGAATTGGTACTTGGAAACCGAGCTTCGTCATGGCACTAAAGAATGGGACATCTTGCACCAAGGATTTTTAATGATGTTCAGCTTTGAGGATGGGTTTGACCATATTAATGTGGTGCTACAATTGGTTAAAGTAATGATCTTTAGGATACCGCAAGATCCTTTGGACCAGATCCAACCTGATTGGACTACCCAGCTGAGCCAGGCACTGGAATGCTATAACATGGCCGCTGAAGAAGAAGACAAGGATCCCCGAAAAATTAATATTCCAGAAACTGAAGGTCACCGCAAGGTTGAAGGTCTGCAGAGAGAGGATCCTGACATAACCGTGCCACTGAAAACCAGGAAGGTCAATATTGGCATAGAGGCAGAACCAAAAATTGAAAATATTGGGGACTATTGGGATGATGCGATAGTAGACAAGGTCATTGAGATCCTCCGCGAATATCAGGATTTGTTCCCCACGAAGTTTTCTTATTCAAAAGGGATAATAGGAGACCTCGGTGTCATGAAGATCACCCTAAAACTGGACGTGAAGCCCATAAAACAAAGACCTTATCACCTTAATCCTAAGTATAAGGAAAGGGTTTGCACTGAGTTAGATAAGATGCTCGTGGCAGGAATGGTTGAACCAGTGGAAGAATCCAATTGGGTAAGCCCGATAATTGTTCAGGAAAAGAAACAGAAAGAAGAAATAAGGATATGCGTGGATCTCCAGAAGTTGAATGATGCCTGCTTGCATGACCCCTTCCTGACCCCATTCACTGACGAGGTCTTAGATAATGTAGGTGGCCAAGAAGCATACTCTTTCACTAATGGGTTCTCTGGGTACCATCAGATCAAAATCGCACCTGAGGATAGAAGTAAGACAACCTTCGTGACTGAGTGGGGATTTTTTCAGTACATTGTAATGCCTTTTGGGCTGAAGAATGTGCCAGCAATCTTTTTGCGCGTAGTCATTGTGGAATTCAAAGACTTCATTCATAAGTTTCTGGAAGTATACTTTGGCGATTGGAAAGTGTTTGGACTGGTCAAGCATCATGTGGAAAGTATGTGTTTGATGTTAGATACCTGTCAGAGATTGATCACACTCAATCTGAAGAAGTGTTTGTTTTGTGTCCCTTTCGGGATCCTGCTGGGTCATGTGGTATGTAGATTAGGATTGATGGTAGACCCCGCGAAGATCACAGTGATAATCAACTTGGAGGCACCAAGGAATGCGAAACACCTGTGTGAAACCCTAGGGCATACCGGATACTATAGGAAGTTCATCAAGAGCTATGCCCAGATCATCGCACCCATGGAGAAAGTGTTGAAAAAGGATGCTACATTCTGTTGGAGTGATTAATGCCAGAAGAGCTTGGACGTGTTAGAGCCTAGATTTACCTCAGGCTGAAAAGTTAGGATCCAGGACCAACATCAAACCACGCTCAGCCTCGTAGCTAGCCCTACGAGGACAGGAGAGGGCTCTCTCCGGGTCAATCTTAGAAAATGATGATCTATGGGGCTTGAGATGACTGAAATAAAAATTGATTTTAGGCTAGGTATGAATTACAAGGATTTGATGTGATTTTTTGGGGGTTTAGTTGGAATCAAGGGAAAGGCAGATTTTGGGGTGCGGGGATTGAGGCTCAGTTCTGCAGAGATCTCGATGGGGCAAGGTAGGCAATCGTTTTGGAACTTAAATTTTAGTGAGATGGAGGGAAAAGATAGGTGAGGTGTTGAAGAGGGCAAGGGAAATCAATAATCCTCCCCAAACAGCTGAAAACATCAAACAACTAAAGCAAACTTCAAGTAGAGCATTGCACTTTCAATGAATTCTACTTACACTCTTGTTTGTTTAGTTCAGAAGAAATAAGATAGATGATGGCATACATAAACAAAATTCACAATTAAAAAGGGAAGCACTTTACAAATACAAATTGCCACATGAATTCCAAAGAGTGCTGCAAATCCTGGTCTCAATTCCTTATCCAAAATACTGAAAGTGAATGTACAATGAAGCTCAAGGCTTTCTCAAGAGTCCAACCATGCTAATGACTGAAAAATAACATAATATAGACAAACATAGCTCATCCTTGCCTCTAGGGGTCGAGCTCATGAGTCTAGGAGTTGATCCAACTGATTCTAAACTGAGAACTAGAAACTAGGCAAGATAACAGCATGCCTCTAAAAACAAGGGAACTGATTCATTCAGTTTCAAACAACCTCTAAACTGATGAATCTACCTCTACAAGTGAAAATCTAACATATTTACATCATAATCCATCAATTTTCATCAAATTACATCATAAATTTTCCATTAGGAAAGTGAAAAAGTCAAACTAGGCGAAGCTGGGCGAAAAACAGAGCAAATCTTGGTCAAACTGGCAATTTTTTCCTTTATGCGCCGCCCCTAATTCTCTATGCGTAGCGCCTGTTTGGACCCACTTTTGGAGGCCTTCCTGAAGTCTAAATGAGCTCCAGGTGTGCTTTATGGAAATTTCTACCTGTCTACTTTCCAACCCAAGTGGAATTTTTCAATTTGGCATCCATTTGCCCCTCCAAAAGTCCATTCTCCCAACACTGCTTCCTATGTGTCAAAATAGGGGCAGTGAGGTCATTTTTTGAGTGTTTTTTGACCTTTTGAGGGCTCAAAACCTGCCCAAATTTCTTGGCCATAGGTAGGAAAGCATAACTTTTCATGAAAAATCTATAAATTCAAATTTTTTTGATTTAGAGCCCTCTAGAAAAAGCGAGCGCCACGTGGCGCGACGCATAGGGAGGAAAACTCTATTTTTTGTGCCAAAAATTTACAAAAATGCAAAAATTGCTCCAAATTTCTTGAAATTTGGGTTGAGTCTTCTCTATCAAGTGTTGTGATGGGCCAAGGAAGCTTCAGCCAATATTTGAAGTCCTTCATCCTCTTTTTTCCTCTTTGATTCTCTCTTTAGCTTTGCTTTCAAATTCCTGATTCTTGCTTGGCACACCAAGTTCCGGGACAAGTAATGATATGACAAGTTTCTAAGCATATTCTTCTCATTTATTTCCTTCTCCAGCTTCCTCTCTAAGTGGATATTGACTCTTTCGAGCCATGACTCCCTATTGGCATTGATCTCTTGCTCCAAGGAAGTGAACTCCACCCTCCTCCTTCGGGCACTTTGGCGGTTTTGCGAATGTTCTGTAACTCCATCACCACCTGCTGATCCTCAAGCTACTTGTTCCTCTGCTCTAGGTACTGTATAGTCCATTGGGCTCTATCCAAGTTGGTGGACAAGGCATCAATGTCTGCCTGCTGCTCCTTGATGATCTCTCTAAGGTTTGCACTCTGTGGGCCCATGTCAGTATCATCACCCTCAATGAGGATGAAATCAGTCTCTCGCTCACCTGATGGTCCTTCCTCCTATAGAGGCCTCTTGCCTTGGTCCTGAACCTACTGTGTTGATGGAGGAAGCGAGGCCCCTTCCACCCCGGGTGGAGATAACACTCGCTTCGCTGCTGCAAACAACCGTCTAGTGCCTCTCTGATAAGAGATGAACACTGGCACACTAGCGGTCTCATGGCCCCCATGCTGATAAGAAGGTCCACCTGTCTCATGCCCAACCTCTAAAGGTCCCTGTGAAGCTCTGAAAAACTCATGAGAGATGAAGTCATCCTAAGTGATGCCCTATAAACCAAGCTGATGAACAACCACAATTTTGATGAGAGAAAAATGATAAAGACTGTTAAACTGCTGCTGAGGGATCTTGTGCTGCACAAGAGTGGTCATCCTTTCTATGTTTCGGTAGATGAAATAGGGGATGTTCATCATCTGCACCTGAGTAAAATGCATCAGCAGCCTGATGTGATAAGCATACAAGCGGGAGAACCGGCCCTCACAGGTGAAATACTTCATGATGAGTTTCATTAAAGGAGCATACTCATCCTTGAGGAACTGAAAAGGAAACACTCTCTTGAGCTGCCTCAAAAAACCAGGTTTGATGTATGGTTCATAGTGTTGTCGGTCAATCTTCTGCCTCTTATTCCATGGTTCTCCAATGTTTGGTATACCGATTGCCAATGAAATGGTTTCTGGTGTTAATGTGAAAGTAACACCAGCAAGAGTGGCTTGATCACCATGTAAATGCAACACAAATAAGCAGGAAAACTCATGATGAAATTGAATATTAGCAACCTTCTCACAAAATTCATAACATGACTGATGCTGGAAACAAAATATGGCAAGAGGGCAGGCCTGCAACTCGGCAAGAGTGGTAGGTTCTTCTCTGATATGTCTACCACCTCTATGAGGCCTCTTGGGTGCATGTCCCTCCGTGGGTGAGTCACTTTGGGTCTCTTCTTCATAATCATATGAAGGATCAGATGCCATAACTGCTGATAGACAAATTCGCTTGGAGAAATAGGTGTTGATGTGTCAAACTATGGTGGACTGTTTTTGGTGAAGTGCTTGATCTCTGCCACCAAGGGAAAGTAGTGAAACAAGGGACTTTTAGGAGAGGGGAAAACTAGTGGGAACTTTGGGACTATTGGGATAGACTTAGTTAGGGAAATATGGGATATTATGGGAGTTTTTGTATAGGATTAGGGTTTGGGGTTTACATTTGAAATTTTGGGAAAGGGAATTTGAGATAAAAAATTAATGAACTTAGGGGGGTAGGGGAACTTAGGGAATGATGAAATCGAAGGACAAATGAGATGAGGGAGTGAACTTGGTGACAAAACAGTGATTTGAAACCCTAGCAGCAAGTTTCTTTGAGGTATTTTAAAAGGTAGGGTTTGATTGTTTTACACAAGCACCATGAAACACACACCATCAAAAACCATTAATCTTGGATGAAAAACCATGAATGAAGTTCAACCTACTTGTATCGATGCGTTTTGGGCGATTTTGGAGTGAATTTGGTAATTTTCGGGCTTCCTGGCTGTATGTGTTGCGCAGCACGCCCAATATGTTGTGCCCCACCAATGCGCCACGCCCGTGTTAAAATAAACTGAGTACGAAGGCCCAGTGCGCCGCGCCGGCTATATGCGTCGCACCTCCTGCCCAGTGCGCTGTGCTGGTAATCTTATAGAGATTTTCGCCCAATTTTTCACTTTCTCACCAAAATTTGCTCTATCTTGCTTCTCTTTTGCAAATGAGCTTATCACATGAAGGAATAGCTTATAAACAAAGAGCTTCTGAAATTTTGGCTCATGAAACCCACTTTTATAATGTTTTGGATTTGACTTTATCTTTAAACTCTGTTTTTGGACTTTTTCACTGCTTTTTTCACTTTGTGATGAATTTAATGACCTCAGCTTGCTTGTTTTTGTAGGTGTTGGAGCTTCTGGGCTAAGGAAAGAAACCGGGATGCAGATGAATGAATTTACAATGAGGATAACCAAATTTTCATGATTTTGTACAATAAAATCTAAAAACTCTGTTTTTTCCTCAAAACTCTGTTTTGAGGAAAAACACAATTTCGAACACTTGATGATGCAATTTATTGATATTGAACCCTCCTCATGGCCTTCTGGCAATTATTGGACAATTTAACACATTTTTTGACGAAACCCTAATGAAACCCTAAACCTAACTGACCATGAAACCCTAAAGACAATCTTTGCAATTTTCAGGATAAAAAGGAGACTGTATATTTTTTTTTTAATGAGCAAATATGTGCCAGCAGGTAGATAACATGAGGGAAACTGGAGGAATGCCACTACCTTCAGATGATCGATGCGCCTAATGGAATGCAAATGACTGGGCGGGACACCTAATATGAAATGCAACAAGAGGATTTGATCTCTGATGGAGGGATGACAATACCGACTCTAACAGGACGATCTGAAAGAGAAAATGGTCACCACGCCAATCCTAGTCTTCCCAGACTGGAAGAAGGAATTTCATGTGGACGTGGACACCTCCTATATTGCGCTAGGGGTTGTGCTGACACAGGTAGGTGAGGGGGAATTGGACCATCCTATAGCATTCACGAGCAGGAAGTTGTCCAAGGCTGAGAAGATCTATTCCACTACAGAGCGCGAAGGACTAGTCATGGCATACGCACTCCAAAAGTTTAGGAACTATTTGTTGGGTGGATATTTTAAGATGTATACAAATAATTCTAGGTTGAAATACCTGGTCAATAAGCATGTGTTGGGGGGGAAGATCCGCAGATGGTTGTTGTTGTTTCAGGAGTATGACTTTGAAGTTATTGTGAAGCCAAGACGACTGAATGCGGGACCTAATCATCTGTCGCGCATTGAAATGGGAGAAGAACTTAGTAATTTAGAGGAAGGGTTACCTGATGCATAGCTCTTTGCTGTATGCATCACGGATTTCACTTTGAAGATATCATACATTTCCTTACAAAGGGAACTGCTCCAAAAGGGTATAAAAGCCAGCAGAAGAAGGAGTTAGTAGTGCGTGCAGCAGACTTCTCTGTCATTGCAGGACACTTGTACAAAATGGGGCTAGAAGAAATATTGCAACATTATGTACCTAACTTTGAGTGAAGCAGCATCCTCGCAGAAGCTCATGGAAGAGCTGCAGGAGGACATTATGCGAGAAAAGCAATAGCGCAGAAGGTTCTCCGTGCTGGATTATGGTGGCCAACTCTGCCTAAGGATGCAAAAGCATATTGTAGGGCCTGTGACGCATGTCAAAGGGCTGGAATAATCTGGATTTAAATAGGAATGCAACGAATTACAAATATAACCATAAACACAAAGATGCAGTGGAAATAATACTTCATTTCATTAATGTAAAATACTAAATATGCTTACAAACAGAAATGGAAATAAACTAGCTAGGGCGATGGTAGCTTATCTCTGAGAAGAGATCTGGTGGCTACATGCCTCTGAACTACCTTACAATGATGCTCAAGGGAATTTTTATTATTGAACAATAAGAGAAAACCCTAAACAACTAAAACCCTAACCTGAGGAGATGTAACACCAAGGTTTTATGGGCCCCATTGGAGTGAGTTAGACAGCCAACTTCCTGGGGTCGTGACTTGGTCATATTATCTTCATTTGACGCACATGATAACCCATTGGAAAAATCTCTCCAAGGACTACGAAAGAAAAGAAAATTTTAGACATAAAAACGTCATTTAGGGCCTCAAAACGGTTCTAGAATTTTAGGACCCGAAAAACTGAAAAAAAATAGTAAATTGTGCTACAATTAAGGAAACTGAAAAACTGAAAGAAGAAATAGTGGCGGTCCAAGTGGAATTGGTGGGTGGCCACCAATATCCACCTAGATCATTCCTCCCCCCTTAGGAAGCAATGGTCCCCATTACGTTGATTTCCTCCATGAGATGAGGAAACTTCTACTGAACTTGGTCCCTAGTGAGCCACTTTCCTTGGTGAAGAAGTTGGCCTGCTTTGACAACTTGATATAGTTGGATATTCTGCTAGTGAGTGTTCTTGATCTCTGTGTCCATGATCCAATCAGTTGCAGCTTGTTCCATGCAATCTAGATTTAATTCTGTGGGTGTGAGCTGCTCTACAATGTCAAATGTGTCTAGTAATGGTGGAAAGTATGGTCGAAGGTGGTCCACATTGAACACTGGGTGCAGGCCAAGGAATGGGGGAATTTTGGGTTCAAATGATTGTCTCCCACAGTCTTGGTAATGATGTAAGGACCATATCGAAGTGGTCTGAGTTTCCGACAGGCTCCGGTAAGGTGTTGCTTTTGCAAATGCAACCAGACTTTGTCGCCCACCTGTCATGTCGCTGCTTGTACTTAGCATTTGATTTCTCTAGAATGTCATGAAACTACTGGAAAATACGTTTGATGTGCTCAATGAAGTTGTTTTCCTTATCTGTTTCAGACTGGACATGAGTTGAATCTACGTGAGTAGCTGCAAATGGCATGGCCACATCAATGGGACAGTGGCTGGAATCCCAAGCCCACCTAAAAAGGGTTGTGGCCAGTCAAGCTATGGAGAGCCCGGTTGTAGTTGTGCTAAACATAGGGGAGGCTCTCATCCCATGTGCATGGATGCTTTGAGTTGTACATGCACAGAATGTGTACGATCATCCTGTTGACAACCTCTATCTGGCCATCAGTGTGAGGATGGAAGGTTGTGGACTTAGTGAGTTTGGTGTCCAGCATCGACCAGAGACTGGACCAAAATTTACTGAGGAACCTATTGTCCCGATCTGAGATGATAGATTGTGGGATCCCAAAGTGTACCCACACTCATTCAAAGAAGAGTTTAGCAGTAGCTTCGGCTGTGATATTCTTCTTGCAGGCCGCCATAATGGCCATCTTTGAGAACCTGTCAACGACCACAAAAACACAGTCGTTTCCATGCTTAGTGGAAGGAAGGCCTAACATGTAATCCATGGAGATGGATTCCCAAGGTCAAATAGGGGTAGGCAGCGAGGTATAGAGGCCTTGCTTCTTGATGGTCGGTTTTGAAATGGCGCAGGCAGTGCATGATCTGATGTACTTCCTGACATCCTGTCGAATATTCGGCCAATGGAAATACTTCTGCAGTACTGCCACCATTTTCTCGACCGCGAAATTCCCAACAGCCCAACTATAGTGTGCTTCCCAAATCATATTGGCACGCTCACTTGAAGGAACACAAAGGTGACCCAGGTGGCATAACAGGGCATCCTGGAGGTGAAAATATAGAACATGCTGACCCTCCAAGAGTGTCTGGTATGTGTGACCAAATTCTGGGTCGCTTTTGTAGAGAAGTGGCCAATCAGAAGTCTCGTGCCCACAAGAGTTGAGCACGGTGGTTAACGCCATGATCGGTGGTCGATTGAGGCAATCTGCAACATTATTGGTGTTGCCCTTCTTATACCTGATATTCAAATGGAACTATTGTAGGTATGTGGACCACTTCTGATGCAATTATTCTGCAATTTCCCTTAGGTCTGTATGAACTGCAGGGGTCGATGGTCTGTGTGGATGATCGTTTCCTTCCCCAAAATGTAATGCTTCCATTGTCGGCAAGCCTGCACAATGGAATACATCTCTTTGTCATAAGTGGGATACTTCTAGACTGTGTCTGAAAGTGTCTCACTGTGATATGCCACTAGATGCCTGTGTTGAGTAAGTACTGCCCCAATAACATAGTCAGAGGCATCTGTCTTGACCTCAAATGGTTGTTGCAAGTCTAGTAATGCGAGCACTGGTGCCAAGAAAAGGCGATATTTCAACTCTGTGAATGCCTTCTGTTGAGATTCAGACCAAAATAATTTTGCTTTCACTCTTCCCTTGGTGACTTGACTCAAGGGCCAAGTGATATGAGAAAATCCCAACACGAACCTGCAGTAGAAGTTGGCAAGACCTAGAAAGCTGTGGAGCTCTGTCAGAGTGGTTGGAGATGGCCAATCCCAAATGACTTGGATCTTAACTGGATCCACATGCACCCCCTGTTCATCAATAATGTATCCCAAATATTGAACTTGGGTCATGCCAAAATTTCATTTCTCCAAATTGGCACATAACTTGTGTTGCCGCATTGTTTGGAGAACCTATCGGATGTGGTGGAGGTGCTCTTCCCAACTCTGGATGAAGATTAGGATGTCATCCAAGTATACCACTACAAATGAGTTGGTGAATTGCCACAAGATGTCATCCATTAGCCTCATGAAGGTTGTAGGAGCATCCATCAATCCGAAAGGCATAACCAGCCATTCAAAAGGGCCCTCCTTGGCTTTGAAGGCAGTCTTCCAAACATCGGAGGGTTCGATTGGTACCTGGTGACATCCTGACTTCAAATCGATCTTGCTGAAATATTTTCCCCCTTCAGTTTGTCCAGTAGGTCATAAATTCGTGGGATCGGATACCTATTACAGACAATGATCTTTTCAGCACCCGATAGTCAATACAGAGTCTCCAAGTCCCATCCTTCTTATGTACCAACATGATCAGGCTCCCACAGGGTGATGAACCCAGACAGATGTGACCTTTCTGCAGCATCTCCTGAATTTGCCTCTTGATTTCATCATTCTCCAGAACGAAGTGCCGATAGATCGGTCCGTTGGTTAGCGGTGCACCTTGGGTCAGATCGATGGAGTGCTTAACCTGACAATGCAGAGGAACCCCTACGGGGGAGGTGAATATGTCCTCGTACTCCTCCACGACCTTGTCCATCTGTAGTTTTCATACAAAGGGGCCCTATCTGGAGGCCATGGCCACCATCTTCTTCTTTCCTTGAGGGCGTATCATCAGGAAAAAAAATTCCCGGTTTTGGAAATGAGCTTATTTCATTGTTTTGCAGTAACCAAAGAGATGGTGGTAGGCGGTGCTACCTCCTGTATCTTGTACAACTTATTTCCTAAAGTAAAAATAACTACACGAGGCCTTGATTCATACATAGCATGTCGTTTCCATAAGTATGGTTGTCGTAATAATAAATCACAAACTTCAAGGGGAGAAATGTCACACAATACCTCATCCATGAAGGGCTTGATGTTGTATGGAAGGCGACACTGCTGGCGCACGCGAAGATCCCGTCCTTGGTGAAGCCACCCGATGGTGTACGGTTGTGGATGTGTTGTGGTCGGTAAGCCGAGCCGCTTCACGACCTCTGCCGAAATGAGGTTCTTTTGGCTCCCGTTGTCGATAATGAACTGTAGTGAGGATCCCTTTACCCACATCTGGGAGTGGAAGAGACGCTCCTCCTCCTCTGGATCTTCAAGTTCCTCCTTCTAGATCTTCGTGGTGGCAATGGTGGCGTTGGGCTCCGCATTGATAATCTACTTCCCTTTGTCATTCCCCTTGTTGAGTTTTGACTCAAAGTTAGAACATGCATCTAATTCTAAAACCTTTAACTCAGCCACCAGTGACTACTTGGCTTGACACTCACTTGTGTTGTGAGTGGAGCTCTTATGGAACTCACACCACTTTCCCATTTCCTTTTTTGGCTTCACGGTGTTGTTCTTTGCTTGCAGCTTTGGCAGGTTGTCTTGGGCCGCCCCGCCCTGGCTTTGTCCTTTCTTTTGCAGTTTGGAGGCACCTTTCCTTTGCTTTGGATTTTCAAATCCAAAGTCTCACTTCTTCTGTTTAAACTTTTGCTCGACCTTGACGGCATATCAGTATGTCGTGCCAAGCGAGGAGATGTTCAAGAATTCTATTTCTTCCTGGATGTACTTATGCAGGCAACTGCGGTATTTGAGTACCAAATGCTGCTCTGAATCCTTGATACCCAACTTTGTGCAAAGGGTATGGAGAATATTGGTAAACTCCGGCATGTCTTGGTCCCTTTCCTGCCGCAGCATGGTCCACTTTATGTATTGATCCTCATAGCTTTCGATAGGGTAGTATTTCTCCTTGATGGCATCCTGGAATGAATTCTAAGTGGGTGCTGCTGAAAATAGTGAGCCTATACTTTCATCCTTCTGCTCGTCGTAGGTTTCCCTCCAGTCCTTGACGTGGGGGGCTGATTTGAGAAGAGTGAAAATAATCTTTTCCTGACTGGAAAAATCATGAACAGAAAAATAACCCTCTAGCATATTTAACCATTTATCGACGGCATCTGCATCTATCTGACCCTCGAATATGGGGATTTCAAAATTAACATGTACCTTAAACATTGTGGTGTTTCCAAAGTATCTGCTGGAAGTCGATGCGTCGCCCCTGGGTAGCCGTTGAAGGATCTGGGCAAAGCTATCCATCATCGCGTTCCTTTTTCACTCGAGGGCTTCTTCGAGCAAGATTTTGATAGGATCTCCTGCCCCCTTGTCTTTCATTTCATCCACCATGGGAGGCCATTGGGATTTGCGAAGCTAGTCTTGCAAAGGTTCGACCAGTTCAAGCCCTAACTCCTTATATCCCAACCTCGTTGGGGACATGCAAATAAAAACAGAGAAAAAAACAAGACCACTCTGATACCACTGATCTGGATTTAAATAGGAACACAACAAATTACAGAGATAACCATAAACACAGAGATGCAGCGGAAATAATACTTCATTTCATTAATGTGAAATATTGAAATATGCTTACAAACAGAAATGGAAATAAACCAGCTAGGGCGATGGTAGCTTATCTCTGAGAAGAGATGTGGTGGCTACATGCATTTGAACTGCCTTACAATGAGGCTCAAGAGCCTTTTTATTATTGAAAAATAAGAGCAAACCTTAAACAACCAAAACCCTAACCCAAGGAGATGTAACACCAAGAGTTTATGGGCCTCGTTGGGGTGAGTTGGACAGCCAAATTCTTGAGGTCGTGACTTGGTCATATTATCTCCGTTTGACGTGCATGATAACCCGTTGGAAAAATCTCTCCAAGGACTACAACGGAAAGGATGATTTTCAAAAAAAAATCACTAGCGGTAGATTTCCAAAAAAATGTCGTTTAGGGCCTCAAAATGGCTCCGGAAGTTTAGGACTCAAAAAACTGCTAAAAATAGTAAACTGTGCTACAATTAAGGAAAAGTTTCTGCTAGACTCAGTATACCCATCACTAATAGACTTATCCATAGGATCACGAGGCTTCCATACTCTGGGGAAAATCTGGCCATGGTGTTTGGCGGAAAGACTGGCGAACATGTCCTCACGGAGGCCATGAAGGAAAAGTTCAAGTTAGTGAAGAAGCCGCATGGCTACGCCATCTCAAGCATCTGTGACCCGGTGGTCAAAGTAGCCGCACAAATCTTGGCAAGGAAGGTTATGCGGAAGTGTCACGCAGATGAAGTGTTGGCACCAGTTGTTGCTTTAGCAGCCCAATGTGCGGAAGGAGTTCAATTTAATTGGGCGCGCTACCTCTACACTGAGTTCCTCGCAAACTTCTGTGAGGCGCAAGATCTCAACAAGAAATTTCACTATGCATGGCTCTTGCTCTCCATAGTGCTAGTAGCATGAGAGTTACTCAAAGATAGTCAATTCCCTTCGGTCACGCCGGACCTACTAGAGGCCACGAAGTATGCTTCACTGTGGGCGACCAAGGATCCACAGCGGGTAAAGGACACGAAATCTTTTGGACCCTGATGGAGATGAATGTACACATGGCCATCAACCGCAAGCCGCGGTTGTCACCTACCAACTTTGAAAAATTATAGGCGTACGTGGAATTCAAGGTCGATTTCCACCACGTATCAATAAGGGCACAGAAGGACATCGAGCAATAGTGGCACAACTTTCCCTACTTAGCGACGGATGACGTTATTCAAGCGGTCATTGACAGCTAGCCGACAGAATGGCACACTACCTCGGACTTGACTGCAGAATCTAGTAAGACAGCCACACAGTGGAAGAAGGAAGAAGCCAAGCTAAAGATGGAGCAGCTGGCCGTGAAGAGGAAAAAGGAGGCTGATGCTAAGGATAAGGCAGAGCATGCTGCAGTGCAGGACACAGGAGGATACGCAGGACAGGTAGGTGGAGAGGAGCGTGGCTCTGACAAAGAAAAGTCTCCTTCACCACAGATAGAGGAAGAAGCGAATGAACCGACAGAGCAAGGAGTAGCAGACCTAGAAATGAATCTGTTCCGCATCAAACGCCAAGGGTCCAGAAAAGCTAGGTTCACGGAAGAAGTCCAAGGCGAGCAAGACATCTTTGAATCTGATCACCCTGACAAATGGGGATCTAAATGATATAGGGGATATGGTGTGGGATGCCACCAAAGAACTGTTGCAACATTTCAAGCAGCAGCAGCAGTAGGCGTTGGGGAATATTCAAACGGGTCTACACGAGCTACAGATTCACGCTTCACAAATGTAGACCAATGTTGCACCCACTAGTGTGGCCATTGGAACCTTTGAAGCCATAGAGATGTTTTGCATTAGGGACCCCCGAGCCATAATACTACCAGACCGAGCATTGAAAATAGCAAATGACACTGACAGACCCACTATCAGCACCCTCAAGGGCGTGGACCTTAATCTGGTAGCACTTCCTAGTGAAGTTCTTTATCTTTTGCAGGATGGTGTGGTTGTTGAGCTTCAGGCCCACGATCAACGCGCTTTGCAGGTGATCAGCGAGCAAAAGGTGAATAATGCTCATATGGCAGTACAAAGCGACTCCGCTCTCAACCTTGTGACTAACCTCACAGATAAGAACCAACGCCTCACTAAGGTTATAGACGAAGCATATTGGATTGTCCCGGAGATGGACATCCCCGCGGTTGAGCCAGTCAATGTGCGGGTTAGAAAACTTGTTGCTGGAGAGCACGACGCATGCACAGAGTTGGCCAAGATTCAACTGGAGCTGAATCTCAAAATCATGGAGTTGCAGTTGAAGGCTCAGCCCTCGACTCAGCCAGAAGTCAAGGAGTAGCGTGCGACTGTTGTGGAAAATGCATTACCAGTGGTAGCAAGTGTAGTGATGTTGATCTGAATTTGAAACTACTTGAAATTTGTTTGCATGGTATTCAATTCAGAATTAAACATGTTTAAAAGATTTCCATGTCTTGCAGAAAGAAAACACATGAAATTTTCAGCTGTTCATGACCCATTTAAGCATAGCAGAGTTATTTCCTTTTACTGTTTAACATATTAAAACAAATTTGATCTGAAAAATAAATCAACCACAAATGCAAAAGAAGTTGATAAAGCAGTTCACCCCCTCCAGGGCTACGTCTGCTGGGTCCAAAGCTCCCAACCGGGCTTGTCCTTGTTTTTATTAAATGCTCAAATTGAAAATACAGCTGAATAGAAGCATCTACAGGAGAAATAGATGGAAAAAATGGATTTAGAACACTTGAATCCTTCAGGATTGACTATTGGATCACCTCCAATGGATACCTGCAATCCTATACAGTGTTCACAAAACTGGGCCCTGGTGGCTCCTAGAACTTTCACGGCTCCAAAACCTTTGCAAATGACCTCATATGGACGTAATACCTACACCAATGGCTTCAAAAGGTTGAAAATACCCAAAATAAAAAATAAAATAAAAAATTCGTCCAAAACCGACTTTCCTAGCCAAAGTTATGGCCATTTAAAGTTTCTCCAGTTTGCTCCTAGAAAAACTCCAGCTAACTTTAGTTAACTCCAGTTAGCTCCGCCAATTATGGCGGGTCCGCCAAATTTCGTGCTCCTGCCAAAATTCCGCCAACTTAACTGCAGTTACATTTAATGTTTGGTGGTTGCCTCGGATTTCGTGCCAGGTGGAATATTCCTTTTTTAATTTTTTTTTGAAAAATTAAAATTTCTAATGTTATGGACAAATTCTTCTTTTTGCCATAACTTCCTCATACGGCGACCGTTTTTTGAACAGTTTGTGGCACCGGAATTGGGAAGACGAGCACTTTCCAGTCATTCAACTTTGAACCAGTTCTAAGCACTTTAAATTTTGAGCATTTTACGACACTTAGGACATGAGCACCTGATCACGCCTCCCCATTAGGAAGCTTTTGGACCCCAAAAGCCTTCAACTACCTGTTAAAGAGGTGAGGGTACAGCTCCCTCACTCTGTCCACCTCCATCCACTTTGCCTTGTTCAGTTTGCTGCCTTTGAAACCAACCCGAACATAATCTACACTGCCCCTCCTTGAAGTGTGTGTCCTTCTGTCAAGGATTATATCTTCTTTTAGCTCATCTAAGAATTCTGGCGAGAAATCTTCTATAGATGGCAGCTAAACAGCATTTTCATGATCAACAATCAAAGGAGGTTCATATAAACGTAAGTTCTCCACATTGACAACAGAATACATTTGCATGTAGGAAGGCAAATCTAATTGAAAAGCATTATTTCCAACCTTCTTGAGGATTTTGAATGGACCATAACGAATAGGCTTCAGCTTTTTACCTTCTCCTTGCATCCTTTCCTTACTAATGTACAGCCATACCTCATCTCCTTCTTGAAACTTGTGATCGACTCTATTCTTGTCATGTCTTTCCTTGTACTTGCCTTGACTCTTCTCAAGTTGTTCTTGAATTTGCTGATGTATTTGCTGAATCCTTTCAATGAATGAACGAGCTTTGTCAATGTCACTATGTCCCTCAATGGCAACATCTTTCTCAAGAATGAAATCAAGAGGTGATTTTGGCAAATAACCAAAACAAGCTTCAAACGGTGAGGTGTTTGTGGAAGAGTGCTTGGCACGATTGTAAGCATGTTGTATGTAGTGAAAATGTTCATCCCAAAGCTTGGGATGCTTGCTGCAATAACCTCTCAAGAGGTGCACAATGGTTCTGTTCACAACTTCAGTTTGTCCATCTGTTTGGGGATGGAAAGCAGTACTTTTCTTCAACTTTGTGTCCATCATCTCCCATAGGTTGGACCAAAAATTCCCCACAAATCTGGAATCCCTGTCACTAATAATGGAAGTAGGCAAACCAAAGTGAATCCATACATGATGAAAAAATAATTCAGCAGTTATAGTTTTCTTACAAGGCATAAGTATACACATTTTGCTGAAACGATCAACTACTGCATATAAATAATCATGTTGCTTTCTAGATTTTGGCAAACCTCCTACAAAATCCATAGAGATGCTCTCCCATGGTCTAGAAGGTACCGGAAAAGGAGTATACAAACCAAGCTTCCTATTGCTAGGCTTGCTTGTAGCACATAATGAACAACCTCTTATGAACCTTGAAACAGAATCTACCATGCGAGGCCAATAGCAATACCTCTGTAGATGTGCAACTGTTTTGCTCACACCAAAATGGCCAGCAATAAGAGAAGAATGAGCTTCTCTTATGACATTTATCCTCTCCCCCTGTGGTATACACAACTTTCCCAAATGAAACAGCAAATTGTTATGCATGTGATAGTCATTTTCCTCTACATGATTTCCTTTACTCAAGTTAGCATACACATCTTTAAAGTCATCATCAGATGCATATTGTTCTATGTAACTATCATGTACAATGGAATCATTCTTAAGTAAAGTAACAGCACCAATAATAGGCCTTGAAAGCATATCAGCAACCTTATTCAAAGTACCTTTCTTATACCTTATTACCAAATGGAACTGTTGCAAGAAGCCCATCCATCTGAAGTGTCGTGACTGTTGTAACTTGCTTTGTGATTGCAAGCACTGTAAGGGCTGATGGTCGGTATGTATAACAGTTTCTTTGCCCATCAAGTAGTGTTTCCACTTTTTGATGCTTTGTACCAATGCATACAACTCCTTATCATATGTAGGATAATTTACAACAGCACCATTAAAAGTTTCAGAATGAAAAGCAATAGGCTTACCATGCTGTAGAAGAACTGCACCCATAGCATAATCACTAGCATCAGTTTGTATCTCAAATGGCTATCTCAAATCTGGTAATGCAAGGACTGGAGCTGAACTAATCTTCTCTTTCAAAGATTCGAAAGCTTTTTGTTGCTTGCCTCCCCATTGGAAAGCATGCTTCACACTTGTCACTGCATGCATAGGAGCTGCTATAGAAGAGAAGTTAGAGATAAACTTCCTCCAATATTGAGCTGCACCCAAAAAACTTCTTACCTCTGTTATGGATTTGGGAGTAGGCCACTTCACAATAGCCTCAATCTTAGCAGGATCAATTCTCAAATCACCTCCTCCTACTATGTGTCCCAAATAAACCAAAGAAGTCTTTCCAAATTCACACTTTGACATTTTAAGAAATAACTGATTCTTCTTCAAAACATCAAGTACTTTTCTAACATGCATGACATGATCTTCTATAGACTTGCTGAAAATTAAGATGTCATCTAAGTAGACAATAACGAAATCATCAAGAAAAGGACGCAAGACATCATCCATTACCCGCATGAAAGTTGCAGGTGCATTACACAAACCAAACGGCATCACAAGCCACTCAAAGAGTCCTTGTTTGGTTTTAAAGGCTGTCTTCCAAATGTCACTTTCTTCAATTCTTACTTGATGATATCCACTGCGCAAGTCTAGCTTAGTGAAATATCGAGCATCTTTCAGCTGGTCTAGCAAATCATCTATCCTTGGGAGTGGGTAACGATTCTTTACCGTTATCTTGTTCAAGGCCCTGAAATCAAAACACATACGCCAAGTGCCATCTTTCTTTGGAATCAATACAATTGGTGACCCACATGGCGAAGTACTTGGCCTTATGAAACCCTTGTCCAACAAGTCCTTGATTTGCTTCTTTATTTCAGCATTCTCCATAATAGACATGCGGTACATGCCTATGTTTGGAAGAGGACAATCTGGATGCAAATGGATTTCATGCTGAATCTCCCTCTTAGGAGGAAAACCTGTTGGCTCCTGAAACATCTCATGATATGCATCAACTACATCATACAGATCTGATTTAAGTTTTGGATCACAATTGTCAAATGACTCATGATTTACATCAACCTTGGGCTTAATCATAAGAAGAACAAAATTCTTACTTGAATTGACCAGCCTTTTTACCTGTCCTGCATTCACCATCGCTATATTTGTCTTCTTGCGATGAGCTCTAACAATGAACTCCTTGCCATCTTTGAACAGATGATATTTGTTTTCATGGCGATGAAAGATAGCTTTCCTGTCAAACAAGTAAGGACTTCCCAAAACAATTCCTGCTATATCAAAAGGTACCACATCAAGTTCAACTGTGTCAATAAAATGTGCAGTAATTGCAAAGTGCAATGTGCACTTTCTTGAAACTTGTAAATTTTCATCCTTGCAAATCCATCCAAGTGGATATGGCTTCGGATGTGGAACGGTCTCAAGTTTAAGCTGCTTGACCAAGTCCTCTGATATAAGGTTTGCTTGTGACCCACTATCAAAAAGTGTGTCAATTTTAGTATGTTTTGAAATCACCCTCACATGAAACAGTTCAATTCTTTCTTCCTCATTAGGAGCTTGTACATGGCAGTTTGAGGTACTAGTGCTGGCTTGAGTTTCAATTTCTTTTCCCTTCAAGTTTTTCAAACCCATGGCTGCAATTTTGGTTTCATCACCTGAATCTTCCCCTAAATCTTGTGGTGTAGATGTAGTAGCAGCAGTTTTCTGTTTCCCTTTGGATTTGTTAAATTGAGGTCTTTTTTCAGGATATAATTTCCAACAGTTTTTCTCCTCATGACCTGGTTTAGAACAGTGTTTACAGATCACTTTCTCACTCTCCTGTTTGACAGATGCATTCTTTTTGCCCTTTCCCTTGGAGGTTTTCTCTTTGTTTTTCCCCTTGGGGGGTTTGTTTCTACCCTCTTCAAATGTGTTTTTTCCCCTTGCCTCTAAATGGGTAGCTTGGACACAAACCTCGTCCAGGCTAGTAGGGTTAAACATCAAGATGGTGTGTCTAAGGTAGCTATGCAAGCCACCAATGTATTTCAGCAAGGTTTCTTGGGTCTGTAAATCTACCCCTAACAAGAGAGCTCTTCTCCTGAATTCTTGGGTGTAGTCTTGGACACTCTGACCCTTAAGTTGTCTGAAATTTTGCCAATTCATAATGGCCTTCTACATGTGAGCAAGAGGATAAAACTGTTTTTTAATGGCTAACAGAAATTCAGGCCATGTTAAGGTAACCTTACCAAATTTCTTGATCTCCTCTTTAGTCTTGGCCTCCCACCAGACCAATGTTGCTCCATCCATTCTCAAAGAAGCCAACTGAATCTTTGTGGCATCATCATGCATATTTTGGATCCTCAAGTAAACTTCCAACTGCCTAATCCAGTTGTCAAGCTTTTATGCATTCACTTCACCATTAAACATAGGTAATTCGAATTTTACATCAAGCTTCAAAAAAGGACTTTTTCCAGAGGATCTATGCTTATGAACAGAAGAAGACGAGGATGAACAGGAAGAAGGTGAAGATGGGGGTGGTGGATCACCATTTCCTCCATGTCCTTTCTTGGAATGATCATCATCCTTCTTACCTCCTGAAGAGCCCTCTCCTTCATGTGGATGTTTGGACCCTTCTCCAGCCAATTTCTCATTTCTTTCTTGGTACAATATCCTCACCATTTCAGTGAGGTCCAAGAAAGCCTTTCTGAAGACTCTTTCTTCTTCTCTTGGATCTGTCTCTGTAGGAATTTCTCCTTCATGTGCAGACATTCTTGAAGCTTCTGCTGAGACTCTTGAGGGTGAAATTGAAGGTGGAGGTGATGGCTCTCTGGCCTTCCTTGACTGAGGATTCTCTCGTTCTCTAGTCAACTGTCCTTCCCCTCTTTTAAGTTTCAACCTGGTAAGCATCAATACTTGCAAGACAGTTAGAAGATATTTGCACAAAAAACCCTAAGCTCTGATACCAACTTGATTTGAATTTGAAACTACTTGAAATTTGTTTGCAAGGTATTCAATTCAGAATTAAACATGTTTAAAAGATTTCCATGTCTTGCAGAAAGAAAACACATGAAATTTTCAGCTGTTCATGACCCATTTAAGCATAGCAGAGTTATTTCCTTTTACTGTTTAACACATTAAAATGAATTTTATCTGCAAAATAAATCAACTACAAATGCAAAAGAAGTTGATAAAGCAGTTCACCCCCTCCAGGGCTACGTCTGCTGGGTCCAAAGCTCCCAACCAGGCTTGTCCTTGTTTTTATTAAATGCTCAAATTGAAAATACAGCTGAATAGAAGCATCTACAAGAGAAATAGATGGTAAAAATGGATTCAGAACACTCGAATCCTTCAGGATTGACTATTGGATCACCTCCAATGGATACCTGCAACCCTATACAGTCTTCACAAAACTGGGCCCTGGTGGCTCCTAGAACTTTCACGGCTCCAAAACCTTTGCAAATGACCTCAGATGGCTGTAATACCTACACCAATGGCTTTATAAGGTCGAAAATACCCAAAATCAAAAAAAAATTCGTCCAAAACCGACTTTCCTAGCCAAAGTTATGGCCATTTAAAGTTTCTCCAGTTTGCCCCTAGAAAAACTCCAGCTAACTTTAGTTAACTCCAGTTAGCTCCGCCAATTATGGCGGGTCCGCCAAATTTGGCGCTCCTGCCAAAATTCCGCCAACTTAACTGCAGTTACATTTAATGTTTGGTGGTTGCCTCGGATTTCTTGCCAGGCGGAATATTCCTTTTTTAATTTTTTTTTGAAAAATTAAAATTTCTAATGTTATGGACAAATTCTTCTTTTTGCCATAACTTCCTCATACGGCGATCGTTTTTCGAACCGTTTGTGGCACCAGAATCGGGAAGATGAGAAATTTCCATTAATTCAACTTTGAACTAGTTCTAAGCACTTTAAATTTTGAGCATTTTACGACACTTAGGACATGAGCACCTAATCAGATGTACTGCAGGACACTTTTTGAGCAATCGCTCGAGGTCCTCACCAGCCTACAAGAGGACCCCAATGTACAAAGGTTGGAGATAGAAGCGCATGAACTGTAGTAGTGCTACGATGAAGTTAAGGCAACAGCACAAACTGTTTTCATCACACAAAGGCTCGCAAAGCTGTAGGAGGCCAAGGAACTGAAGGAACAGGTAGATGCAACGCAACATAAGGAGGTCGTGCTAAAGGCTCATTTGAAGCCTTGGTTAGATGAGGCCTATGAGATCACAACCACCATTGAAGGAAAGTTGGCCAGTTTGCAGAAGACTCAGCAAAAGCTGCAGACTGCTAGCACAGGGCCAATGACAGAACAGCTGGTTGAAGAGCTGAAGAAGGCAGCAATGCAATGCGCCACTGAGATAGCAGTTGTTTAGGTCGAACTAAGAGGTCTGCACGACAAGATCATTGCACCAGCCGAGTGACTCGAGGGCGGGTCACCATGTTTGTGTTGGGGGCCTATTGGGAACAAGTCCCCTCGGGGTTAATTTTGGGTTAAACACCCAAGTTTGGGGCAGAAGGCCCGAATTTTGTGTAAATAAATGTAAAGTCTCTACATTTTGTGGCCGTGGAGTGCGAAGACGTCTAAAGATAGAAGGGTTTTCTGCCCTTAGTTTAGATAAGTTGTGTCGGTTTTGAGATCTACCCATGGTTCATGAACCATGGGATTGTATAAAAGTGAGAGTATTAGAGAGTCTAAGGTAGTAGTTCATAAGAGAATAATGAATATAATGGGTCATTAGAAGGGAAGAGCGAAGAGTCTCATAGTAAAAGTGAGGCTCTGCGGCTGTGTGCGCAGAGGCCTAGAGTAGAGTGCGCAGCTGAGTTTGCGGACCCCTGCAGCTGAGTGCACAGGGTAGTTTGATTCTGTGAGAAGATATGAAGCATTAATAAAGAGATTGCTTTGGAATTATCTGTGTTTATCCCTTTTACTTCTATTATGAATAAATGTGATTATGTTATGATGAATAATGGGTTTATGATTTAATGTTGTGTGGATGCGCGAATCTGTATATTTTACATTATTATACGAACGCAAGTCATAATATATGGTTACATGAAGAATGTCTTAATGCATGTTAAATTTATCAGATACTTAAGCCTATCTGGGTAATAACATATTTAGGTGTGATTACAGAGGCGCGTAAGTTGTAGATTCACCTGGTTAGGGTCCGCGAAAGACAGTCGTAAACCTTCGTGAAGGTCTAAGGGTAATTAAGAGAAGTATATCGATAAGCCCTAGAAGGCTTATCGATCTGTGCGAAGGCATATTTAGGGCATAAAACGACATCATAACCGTCTCTAGGTGCGGAAACTTGGTTCCAGCATCCCCCCATACTGCTTTGGGTGAGACTTCAGTCCGCGCTTCGCGGATTGATGTTGAAAGGGCCAGTAGTATAGGGATTTGTTTGGAAAAATTAACTCTAAACCTGGGTCAAGACCCATCAAGCCAACAACAAGCTAAAATACATTGAAACGTTAGCAGTCATTCAATAAAACCAAGGAAACAACACTCATACAAGTTGAAAACTAAAAGCGACGGAAAAAGCGACAAAAGGCATGAAAAGAAAAACTTACCTGGAAAAGTTGCGTCAACTATGTCAAAGGTTCCTATATGCCTCAAGAATGCCAGAGCTCTAAGACCAAATGTGAAGAATGAACATTGAGGCATCATTTAAATGGATTTGGAAAAACTAGGGTTTATGACGCACATGCCACAAATCTAGGAAAAAGCGACACTTGGTGGGAGGTTTATAAAAACGGTTTTTCATGTAACTCCTACTGCTAAATATAGATCCCTAAAATCTAGGGATGATTTTTCACTTTTTTTCTTTTTGATTTTTTGGGAAAAGGTGCCCGGGATTTAAGGAAGGATTATGTAATCCTAGAGGGAACTGAACAACTTGCTGGCACATGCGATGAATAGTCAATGAGGGAAATCTTCTACGATGTTTCTAGACTAAGGGGTCGTGGCTGACTGGCCAGCTCTCCGCAATTTTCCAGAGCAGTGATGTTTGCTTCTCTACACATTTCCAAAGAGCAGATCATTTGGTCATTTCTATGCAATTTTGAAGAACAATGCAGCTGGCCTGGGATGCTCTATGCATTTCTGGATGGTAGTATAGCTAGCTGAAATTGCGCAATTTTCCATAGCAGTGTCAGTTAGATTGCTCTGCACAATTTCCAAAGAAACGTTTCCTAGCCTGCTCTGCGAATTTTCTAGAGCAAGGCTGCTTGGCCTGCTCTACACAATTTCTGAGTGCAGGGTAGCTGTTGGGCTGCTTTGCGCATTTCTGGAGTGAAGACAAGATACTCTCCAAATTTGAGAAGTTTTGCCCGACAGCCGATTGACCAGATGTGAACCAAGTATTGGATGTTCTTGAGGTTGACCGACGAGACAAGTGAGTTGAACACAAGCTATGAAACAATAGATGAACTCAAATAAACACAAGTACCTAATCAGTGCAAGATAACTGCAATGATTTCGAGGAGGGAGGCTCAAAAACGAAGCGAAGGCAAAATTTTGGAGGGTGATTGTAGCCGCTACAACATGTTGATAATTAAAGTTGGAAGCCTTGGGAGTTGCAACATTCTTGTTGCGATACCAGGGCTCATTAGTGGGTTTACACATCAGTTACATGTTTATGAACTATTTCATTACATGTAGCAGGTGTGTTTGCCTTGACTATTTGCCTCTCATTCAATGTTATTGTTAGGGTTTAATTATGAACTATTTTGATTTTCGTTTCTAACATTCTTTCACTTGCATATGTCTTAGTTATTCTTAATTATTTGATTCTTCCTTAAGTCCTATGCTTATGCTCATTATGTTGCTATGTTCTTGTATCATGTTCTGCAAGTAGTCAATGGAGAGTTGATTTCGTCACCATTTTTCGTATATAGGACACTTGGTCTCACACTTATCTCTACAATTGATTTCCAAGAGAAAAAAACACATATAATGGTGGCCACGCCAAATTGTCAAATGGGGCTCCTATCGCAAATTGTGTGAGATCTAGTTGGGACATCATATTGGGGAGACCTAATACTGTTGGCAATATCCAGCACCGTCAACACAAGGATACCTAGAAAGGTCACAATTAGTATTTATCATGGAAAGATTAAAACTCAAAATGTCATGTATATCAAAAGTATAAGAAATAATATTCTAAACGTAAGTCAAATGTGTGGTTAAGGATATGATATCACATTTCATTCTATAGAATGTGAAATAAGGGAAGTGGGTCAAAGAAGATTGGTGCCAAAAGAAACCACAACCTAAAGTAATGTATTTGTCCTCAATGAAGTTAAAGGAGATAATTGTTGTGATATTCCTCTAAAATAATCAATAAAGGAAAGAAAAAGTTGAGGGGAATTATCCTTTTGTCACTAATGTCAAACGGAGAGATATTACAGATGGGGGGAAAGTTGTAGATGGGGGGATTTTGCAGACAAAAGGAGTTCTATAGTAGGAGTGCACAAATCTCAGGGCTTGCCATCAATGAGAAATGGGGAGATTGTTTAATATTGCATTGACATTGATGTTAATTTTACGAGTAGGTCAAGAATGTCAAATTTATTGGGTGATTGTTGGAAATATCGTTGTAATTTATGTAAAAGACATGGGGAGACTATAGATTGCCAACATAAACATTGCAAGATGAATATTTTTGGAAATATTGTATGGATACCCATTTTTTCCCCAATTTGGATATCCTATCTTTGAAGGAACTTTTACTAAAATAGCTAGTTCAAATGGGAGCATATCATATATGGTTGAAAATATTATATCCAATGATATATGTCACTCCTTCTCATTCCATAGGAATGAGGAGATATGAAATATTATGTTAGGTCATCCAAATAAGTTATACAGGTCATCCCCATAAGTGAACATAAAAACACTATAAATAAAGGATAAATGACTGCATTTAAAGACCATCCAAGCAAGAATAGGTCTGAGGTACACAAAATAAGCCAAATAACACTCTTGGAGTCCTAAAGATGGAGAAAATTTGTGATTTATGAAGTGAACAAGGCATCTTGGCATTTTCAATATAATTTTTCTTCTAGTATGTTTCAAATCATGAAATTTGGAAGAGATGAAGGTGATATATTTGTGTACTTGTGATAATTTCATCTTTGTTTCCTATAATTTCAAAGATATGCTCTGAGGAAGTTAGTGCCCTTGAATTCTCCTTAAATATTCTTCAAACATGCCAACTTGGCATTTTTTATATAACTTTATTTTTGAGATATTGCAGAGTATGAAAATTGATAGAGTTATAGGAGATACCTCTAGGTACCTATGGTAAAAAAATAGATTTTGGTTTGCTATAATTTCAAAAACATGCTATGAAGAAGTTAGGGTTCTTGAATGTTCTTAAAATATGCTTCAAACAGGTCGGATTAGAATTCTCTCTATAACTTTCTTTTTGAAATGTTTTAGACTGTGTAATCCAAAGGAAAAATATATAGGTACATGTGGTAGAAATTTCAAACCTTGGTTCACCATAGTTGCACATATATGCTCTAAGGAAGCTAAGGTTCCTAAATTTTTCCTAAAACATGCTTCAAACAGACCATATTGGAATTTTCTCTATAAATTTGTTTTTGAAATGTTTTAGACAATGAAATCTAAAGGAAAAATCTATAGGAACATGTGGTAGAAATTTCAAACCTTGGTTCACCATAGTTGTAGACATATGCTCTAAGGAAGTTAGGGTTCCTGAATTATCCTTAAATATGCTTCAAACATGTTAGCTTAGAATTTTTGGTATAACATTCTTTCGAAAATGTCTCATGCTATGAATTAGGGAGGAGGCAGAGGAGAAATATTTACGTACTAGTGGTAGAAATTATATACCTTGGTGTTAGTCATTTTCTTGCGCAAGGGTTAGAAAAAAACCTTTCTATTGTGGTTCTAAGCAACCTAACAACAAAGTGGAGTTAAACACCCTAAAATTGTAATGATGAATATGCTTATACCAAATCTGCAAATTAGCAAGAAAATACCAGAAAGTGTGTAGCAGTAAATAGAACCTAGAAACCCAAAGAAAATTACAATATTCCCATGTCCAATGAAAAATATTTTATTATAATATGAAAATATAACACCAGTGGAGGAATATGCACGAATATGGATCACAAAGTCTTCCTCCTTAGGAGGGTTCTTTTATCCCCTTCTTGCAATTGTAGTGGCTCCTTCCTTGCAAGTATGTAGAGAGCATAAATGGTTTGATGAAATTCTAATGGAGAGCTCAAATGGAAAAGAAGCAAATGTTTGAGAATAAAGTAGTCATAGTAAAAATGAGTGGAGAAAATCTCTCTATTTATAATAAAATGTTGGGTTAGATTTGATATGGTCAAATAAAGGAATATTTGTCGAAGCAAAGCAATATCTAACTATTTTTGGTATTTTATTATTATTTGTGAGAGGAAAAGTCAAGGAAATGGTGAATAACCTTTATTTAGATAACTAACTCAAAAAATAATGATTAATTGAGTTAATTAATAAAAATGGGTAAAATAAATAAGAAATAATTAATAAACAAATAGGTTTATTAAATTACTTCTAGGTGAAACAATCAAATGAGTTAGAAATAATTATTAAATAATGATTTAATAAATTATTCCTATGAGAATGTTGAAATGATTAAGGAATAATTAATAAATAAATGATTTATTAAATTATTCCTATGGAAATGGAAAATGTGAGTGAAAATATTTTTAATTATTTTCACTTTAATGGATAAAATATGAGAATAACATAAAATTAATGAATTTATGGGTTATTATGATGTGGATAAATTAGTTAAACATAAATAACTTAGGAAAAAAGGTTCCTTAGGCTATTTCCTAGGGTGAAAGTAGGTTTTAATGTGTAAAACCCATACTACATGGTGTATTTGAACCAACCTAATGAATTATGACTAGGTGTTCACTTTTTAGGTGATAATTGATTGCCCCCAAATGTATGAGGGTTAGGAGCACATCGTATGACCGAATACATTACAATCTTCCTTTCACTAGACACAGGAGGTGTTCATGGAGAGAAGGGGAGAAATCTACTATTTTCAGGAGATGAACCACGTGAGGAGGGGGTGATACCACTCATCAATCAAGAGTCTCCAAGTGGGTGTACATGATATCAACGAGGTAAGGGACACATACCCATACCCTCTAAGAAAAATGAGTACAAAGAGTAATTATGTTCCTAACAAAGTGGGTATGAGAAAAAAATATATAGTACATAATGTGTTGGCATGAGTGGGATAGAAAATAACACAATGACATACATAGTCCCATATACATGTACCTAGAACAAAAGGGCTCAGATTGATACAATATTTTTTTTTAGCTAGGTTCAGAGGACCAAATTCCTCCATATTGATGACATGGGGAGATCACAATCAGAGAAGAATTGTTGAATAGGGAAGGGCTCCGAAGATCTGATTGAGCCAACTAAAGGGTGGTTCATGCCATGGGCTTTGCGAACAATAGAAACTGAGCTAGTCAAATATACTAAAATGAATTTGAGGTCGGATCATGAATTCCTAATGTGTGTGCATGTATGGGGATACCTAAAGGGAAAACCCCCTCCTGAGGTCTAGGAACATACCACACATGCCTAAGGAATTATATTACAATCTCTTGAAGCACTAGAACATCAAGTGTATGATTCTTGATTGTGCGATAATGAGATGGAGTTGAGCATATGAGAAACAACCAATTCAAGGGGAAATGATGTTTTCCTTTTCTTTATTTGAGGTACCCAATAATGAAGAAATTTGATCCAACGTACACCATCGTCTAGGCCAATATTTTGGAATAGATGTGTTGAAGTTGAAAGAGGAGGGCCTGCTAAGGTTGAGGAAATGATGATTCTGCAACAAAGGCACAAGGAATTATAGTATAATGGGATTGACATATACTAACACCAAGGGTAGGAAATAGAAAGGTATGATGGGTGGGATTATGACTTCCCTTATCAAAGCATAACATGCAAGGTTGACCTGGTAGCAACTAAAAAAGTTTCAAAGGGGATAGCCAATTACTTAGACATAAATTTTTCAAACATAGATTAGGACATCTTAAGGCCAAATCACAACAATATAGGACATGTATGACACATATAGGTGATGACATAATATGACAAGACTCATTGTGGTTCTTAATAGACTCCATGTGACATAATGGTGACTCAACTCGGATACTTTAAACAAGGGTTATTCAATGATGCTAACATTGACTGAACCAAGTACAAAATGTATAAGGCCCTCTTAGGGTAACCCATAACCTTATAAGAGGGGGGAGTCTGGGGGAACATGGCTTGTCATCATGAAAATTATAATTGCAAATGATGTTTCCTTTGGTACGAAGACAAAACAAACACATGATGGGGAGGAGATTGAACAAAGTGGGTTTTATCACTCAGGTTTTTCCCAGAAGTTGTAAGAAAGGGAATACGGCCAAGGTAACCACAGATCAATCTTTTAGACACAGATCCTAGCCAATCTTCATCCAGAGAGGGCACACTCTTTATAATTTAGCTTTGTTTTGAGGTGTATTAGGCTAGTTATGAAGTACAAGGGTTTTGTTTAGAGTTTTGGTTGGAGGAATGGAGTTTCAATAGAAAAGTGAGGTAAAGCTGAAGCATTTCAGTCCATTGGGCATGATGGAGTCAAATAAGGATGGCTTCCTGAGTTAGGTTTCTTATCAGAGGATTTATTACAGAGCAAGGTACTCAAATATGGAACAATTTCTAGGCTGAAATCTGATGGAATGGAGTCAATGGGTGAAGGGCAATTAAGAATCCTTCATCATGTTGACAGAGGGAAAATGGATGATTACTGCTAAAGAGCAATTAAGAATTCCTTAGCTAATATTCAGGATGAAAGAACCAGGGGAAACAAGAGCAATTAAGAATTCACTGTTTATGCTAATTCTGAAGA
The DNA here is from genome assembly GCA_031772625.1 of Pinus tabuliformis. Taxonomy (NCBI): domain Eukaryota; kingdom Viridiplantae; phylum Streptophyta; class Pinopsida; order Pinales; family Pinaceae; genus Pinus; species Pinus tabuliformis. The sequence goes on along the minus strand of CM062812.1, from coordinate 930,542,175 downwards.
AAACATTAATAACAATAGAGATTGAACACAGAGTGCAAACAAGAAAATTCTGAGTTATTCTTTTTCTCTATTATTTAGATCATGAAACATATATGATATAGTAAACACATAAATTGTAAGACACAAGTTAGAAGGGACTTATTGATCCATAAAACGATTCAAGAATTCTGCAACATGGTCCTTAGCATCAATTCTTCATCCAGTGAGCTTAACAAAAATGGTTCCAACAGCCTTTTATTCCAAAAATCCAGAATTACAGCAAAGTCTGAGAATGCATCCCAATCAACCAACCCCAAATACTTCGTCTGAGGGGGTATTTATACAAAAATGTCAAGATATTATGCAAAATATCTGATAGAAATAAATATCTGCTGACAATTAATGTTTCTTTTACATAGATAGAGACAGACAGTCTCGAAAACAGGGAGATAATAAATAGATGTAATAAATTTGTGCTGCGTTGGTTGATCCGAATTTATGAGAATCACTGGAGGTAGATGCTACAAGTTGGTTTCCCAGTTGTCTTCCACTGATCCTCTGTGCTGATTTTCTGCTTTGGCTGGACTTTCTTTAATGCTGATGTGATAGGCTTTGATTTGCAGGACCGTGATTTATTTCTGTTCTGTGCATTATAACAGATGGTGCACAATTTTGATTTGATCAAAGATAAATTTACATTATCTCTAGCATGCTCTTCCACCACTCTGGTCCTGGTATTTTATATCTCTGCAGCTTCCTTAAAGTCTCATCAATCTCTGTGTACCTGTAGAAGTTGGGAGGGATGGTGAACAGATGCTTCACCTCATGCTCTATGTAAAATAGATTTTCCAGGCTGTCATAAAGGGATTGGCCAGATGGAAGTGCTTTTTCTCCTTAAGTACTTGAAGATGCATTAGCTTGACCGATAGCATATGTATTTAATTTATGTACATAGTCCTTGTGCTTCATCAAACGATCATTATCTCCCAAAGGACTTGGAAAACCTCTTTGATGTAGGACTGTAAATTTTTCTGTGAAAGAATCAATTTCCCCCTGCATGTCCTGGCATCTTCTGTCCAAGTTTTGCATTAGAGTTCTCATGGTTAGAACTCTCTTGATGTCCATAATGGTACCTGTTCTGTCTCTGATAACCAGTGCTTCCAGTTCTTCACCGGTCTTGTTATTCAAAAAATGTATTAGCCTGTTAGCTTGCTCAGGCATCTGTCCCAATAAGGCTCTGGTTTTCTGAATTTCTACTTGGGCTACTCCTATCAAATCAATCTTTTCATAAATGGTCTGAATATACCTCCATACATCACTAAGGGATTGAGTGATGTTGGTCCACAAAATTCCTCTGATTTCTGCCAGAGGCTTATGCAGATAGAGATCCTTTTCTAAGGCTCTTACCTTGTTCTCCAATGCTTTGACTTCCCTTGTTGATTCTGCCACATTCATCTTGGATTTATCATAGCTTTTCTCAATCTTTGCCAATTTTTCTTTGACTTGCTTCAATTCAGATACTTTGAGTTTCAACTCCTCCATGGCTTTTATTAATTTCTCTGTGGTCATAGTAGTGCTGCTGCCTGGTGTTGTTGCTGTTGCTGAGGTACCTGTGATGATTTTTGTTGTTGATGTCAGGACAGAAGGAGGAACTGTTGTTATAACTGTGGGAGGGGCAGTTGTGACTGTTGGAGCTACTTCAGGTGGCTGGGAGGATGACTCTCCCTGCTTTTCTTGTAGTGCTTTCTCCAAGGACTGCTCGGTCTCACCCAATCTCTCGTTCAACCTCATGAGCAGGTCCATCATGTCCTCTTCGAACTTCTGTTGTACAACATCTGTTGTTTGTGGATGCATAGAAGGAGGCATTTTGAGCTGTTTTCTGAGGGCATCAATGTCCTCTTCCTTTTTCCTTATTAGTGCTTTTATGCCTTTGGTATCTTGGGGATCATTTCCCAGCCCAATGATAATATCTTCCAAGGACTTAATCCTGTTGTCCTTTGCCAGAGAAGAAGCTTTCTCTAAGTCTAACTGAGCAGAGGTGTTCTCCAATGAGTTTTGCAATTTATGATCCAACATTGCTTTGTCGGCTAGTGTAGGATATACCATCTCTCGAGTTTGTTTGTGTAGATCGATCTGGTATATGGGATGAATGTCTTTGGCGAAGACATCCAGATTTGTTCTGATGTAGTCAGCTGCTTATTGTGGTTGCTGCACTTTGGGCTTGAAATAGCTCATGATCATTTTTCCCTCCTTAATGTCATAGGCAGACATCAATCTTTGTTGTTTTGTGGGGGCCATTTTAAGATATTGGTTATAGATTTGCAGCCTCAATGGATCATTTCTAGCCTTTATCTCTGTGAATGTTCTTTTGATATCAGAGGTCTGCTTACTTGGTGGCCTAGTGGATGAAACTTCCACACTATGCTGCCTTTCTAGCTCTTGCCTGTGTGAGTTGGTTGATGTGTCTATCACTGGGGAGGTTTGTGGGCTAGTTGCCCTCTCACCTCTTAGGCTTTCTATTGTTTCTTCAATGATTTCCTCTTCAGATAGAGGATTCAGTCTTTGCCTTTTTGCACCTGGCTGTTCTGCAGGTCCACTGATGGGTGTGGCCTCTTCTCTGTCCCTTTTCTTGCCTTTTTCCTCATTTAGAGGAGTCTGTAGTGCAGGAATCTCTGCTGCTTTGGTCTGCACTGGAGCAATTTTCTCCTGCTAATCAATCATTTCTTGCTGCTCTGTGCCTGCCACTTCCTTGCCCTTTGAACAACTTGAAACTGGTGTGTTGGCCTCTTGTATAGGTTGATGTGAAGTCCCAGCAGAATATGTACCCACTCTGGTTTGCTGAGGCAGCTTGAAAGATACATGTCCAAAAGAGTCCAGGTCAAGGGTCATTTCTAAATCTTTCATAGCTTGTTCCATCTTTTCTTTCCGAGTAAGCTCTTCAACTAATGTACCCTCTATCCACTCATCCTGATTAGCATATTGTTCTACTTGAGGGATCCTATGATGTAGGTAAGTTGACAGCCAGTTTTTTACTTTTTTGTCACTTATAAAGCTATTTGGGTCATATGGCACCCACCAGAAAATCTTTTCTTCAATTTAAGGTCTTCCCCTACTATTTTATCAGCATCTTCTCATGCTTCCCTTTTATTAATGATAAAGGGGCCTAATTGGTTTCTTATCCTCAGCTGAGCTTTTTTCTTCACATTGCAAAAGTGAGTTAAATCTGCATTAATAAGTTTCCTGAAATACTCAAGTGCAAATAGTCTCATGGGCACATATTTGGGCAGCTTATAAGGGCACAGCTCATAGCCATATATCTTGATTTCAGTGTGATCCTGGTAGAAGTACCAGTCACCTATTGTGTAGTTCTTGGAGAGCTGTAAAATCTTCCTTATGTCACTAGAGAGCCTAGGAGGAGGAGCTTCTATCAATAGAGTGGAGGCTAGATGTATAAACAAGTCAATGAATTCACAGTAGGTGTAAGGGGATTCACCAATTCTGTGGAAGACAGAGTCTAAAAGATTAGAAACCTCCTCTCTCATTTGGCATCCAATTTCCTGATGGGAAATATGAAACTGTCTGGGTGATAATACAACAGCAGATGGTATATGAAAGTTGTGTATTTAAACACTCCTTCTCTTTCCAAAATCATAAATTGAGCATGGATTTTGTCAGCAATGAAAGAGGCATAGTCATATTTAATAGCAGGGGGTTGTCCTAGAGTAAAGGTGGATAACAGAACCAGGACCATCTCATCCACATATTCACTGGACCTAAATCCTAAGATCACTGATATCATGTCAACAAGAATTCTTCCAATCTCATTGAACGAGACATATAAATAAGGAGGTGGGCCTTGGGGCTGGGATTCTAGTTTCATGAATAACTTATCAATCTGGGTTATTTCTGCACTGGACAGTTGGGAGCCTTGCTCAAGCAAAAATCCCATGGAAAGAGGAGTAAAAGGCTGAACTGGATGAAAGTGTAGCATCTCATTGATAGATTCAGCAGTTATCTAAAAGAGAACAGTTTGTGATGGAGTCATAATTGTTTTACTGACAGGGTCATAATTGGCACAGCAGTGGCGAATAATATCCAGGAATATATTGATTGAGGAAAGTTAATACCTGGGGAGATTGGATTCCCATACTCCAAAGATATCAGAGTTGTTCAAATGACTGTTTCTGATTAGGCAGAAAGTATGAAGATGATTTTGGCAACCAATTGGGTCTTTTATTTGGAAATCTCTGTCGGCCAAGGGTAAATGATGTTGGTCTATATGAGGTGCATTGAGGGGTGCTACGTTGAGGGCCACAGGGGCTTCCATTGTTCAATTCTCTGTGTTTTAAACTGGTGGTTGAATTTCTGTGGAAAAAAGGACAAAAGAGCAGTTCTAAATGGGTTGGTATGGCAATTATGGACTGCTTGAGTTTAAAATTTGGCTCTTAAAGGTATAATTTGCAGAGGAAACAGAAAATACAGGTTCGGGAGGTGGAATGGGGTAAATACCTGTATTATGGAGGCGAACCAGTGTAATTGGCAGGTTGACTGACGAGTTGCGGAGCAGGAGGCTGGTTTTTGCTTGGCCGGGTGGCAGACTGGAGCTTCTGTAGTTTCCTGGACATAATTTTCATGCAACAGTCTCGCGAAAACAACGAGTAAAATGGGAAAAAATGACAGTTTTTACGGGTTTTTTAACAAAAATTGGCTTCGTGGGGCTTTTTGGCGCTTTTCGGTCAGATGACGTCATCAGGACGTGATGTTTTGTCGTGACACGGGGTACGGGTGCTGATGTGGAGGTGACATGGCGATCACGTCAGTGAACGGGGTCAGCGGGAGGGCGGTAAGCGGTATTGACCCACACCGCTTATGCGCTAATGTGGTTTCGGGTGGAGGGGCCGCGAGCATGGCGGGAGGGCGCCGCGTGTCCCAGGTACGGCAGTAATACCACCAGCTCCCCGGGCGGTAAAGATCGGCTGTTATAGACATTTTTGTGCCTTACAGCTCTAAGCATGAAATGTCCATAAACCAAGGGATCCTAAGTCCCTAAAAGTGTTGTTCCTGCCCCTAAAGGAACAAGGTCAACAAATTACAGCTTCTCCCAGAAGTTCTCCACCAGAAACTGCTCAGAATCAGTCAAATCAGGATCATTTCAACTGCTCCACTAGCTACCTGCGTTGCATAGCACCCCAGTACACTAGCTAGGTGCGTTGCAACGCACCTAAATGCACTACCAGGGTGCGTTGAGTAGGAAATGACAAATGGCAATGCCATTCCACGAGGTGGAAAGACAATGGAAGCTTCCAGAATCTTCCCCTGTGACACTTGCCTCACTGAGTTCGACCAAGGATGAGTAAGAGGCTCTTAGTCTCCAAGTGGAAGCAAGAACTGACAGAGAGAAGACACTAGTCAGATGACAAGCTGACTCATCCTCTTTGCATACATCTATATATGGATCCCTCATCCCAGAGATCCAGAGGCTGGAATTTTTTACATTGCAGAGAATTGCTGTTGGTTTTGAGATTGAGATCAGTGCATTGGGTGATTTATGCTTTGTTGGAGGTGAAGAAGGGATTCCTTTGCTGGGAGGTTGATGCTGGATCGGGACTCACTTGGTTGTATCTCCTCCTGGATCTTCTTGTTATATCAATAAAACTATTTGAGTTTCTCCTACATGCTTGTGTATCATTGATGCTTGTTACATTTGTATGTTTAGCTTAAATCTGATCCTAAGCTATTTATGAATATAAATCCATGTCTTTGTGTAGTTTTCTTCTTCTGTGATCTTACAGGAACTTGGTGAAGCTGGGAAAGTAAGGGAGCAGGTAGCTGGAAGCTGTCAAAGAGGAGAGAGATTGGATCAAAGGACTAGCACAAGACACAGGTTGGTTCATCCTATTCCTCTTCGTTTATAGTTCATAAAGAAGAATACAAAAGTAGTTTTCTCTGTTTGTTGCTAAGGCACTGTCACACCTTAGTGGGATAGGGTCGTTCTGAATAGACACTTTTCTCCACAACAAAATGGCGACTCCGCTGGGGAACGTGTCTAGTTAGTTTATTTGTGTTTCTCTTGCTGTTTGTTCCATAGACTTAGAAGTAGCAATCGAACTGCATTTGCCATTTACAAATGCAAAGTAGACACCTGCTACTTCAATCCATTCACTGGATCTATTTATGATTTGAACAATGGATTCACAAATGATCTGATTGCCCTTTGTGATAGCTCTTAGTCCTCCTTTAAATCATCCCTCTGATTGTACCTTACTGATTGCTTTTACTCGGCCAAAAACCATAGATTAAACTGCAAACCGTGACCCAGAACCCGGATATAAGTCTCGTTTCTGCCCCAGCGCAGGCTCTGTGAAGAGGTTTTGCATTTCAACGCAGGTCCCGAGAGGGCTACCTGCGCTGCAATTCAGTTTCTCTGTGCAACAGGTGCGCTGATCAGCCTTGCCCTGTGCAGCTGAGGTTCTTTGCTTCATGTTGCCAGTTTTGTCTCTGATTTTTTGCAGCCTGTAATCAGTGTGTGTACCTATCTGAAAACTCCTTTTCTTTGCCTTAATTCCGCCTCCTTTGTACAAAAAGACTGTAGGTGTTTTTGTGTGTTTGTGGCATCATTTACAGTTTTCCATTGCAAAAGTGAAATAGTCATACTGTCGTCCTTTGATTTAGATCTGTCGTAACTGTCGATTTTGGTCTTAGGAGAAAGTTTATTTGCTGTTGACAGTCGATTATGCTTTTACTTTTGCCTTTGGTTTGAATTTGTCACTTTCTAGTGTCGAAACGAGTATTTATTTCGAAAATCGTAAAGTGTCGTAATCATCTCTACCTTTTGATTTCGAAAAGAAGCTTGTTTGTGTTTGTCATTTGAAAGTGAATTCAGATTTGTACATCAACTTTCTTTTTAGGCATCAATATTAAGAAAGTGAAAAACAAATACATGCACATGTGCATTTGCATATTGATAGTTTGTATGGCTTGATTTAGGAAAAGTGCATTTACGATGTGCTCTTTTCTCTTTGAGAAAAGATTGTGTCTTTCTTTTCCCCTTGTAGCTAGGATTTTCATTGTTGAAAAGAAATAAAAGATTTGCTTATCATCTTTAGATTGCATTTAGGAATTACATCTACATCTCGTGGTGAACCCAAAAGGCAAACTTCATAAGAAAGATCAACTTAAAATAAATTGAATGAATCTAACAACACTTTGGAACTTAACACACAACATAGAGGTCTAGGCTAGAGATGTGTTCCGGCGTCGTAAAACCTGGTAACTGTTGTCCTCACTGATGGTTGGGTGATTCCTCCACTGTGAGACGATAAGTGCCAGTACGGACTTGTGCTCCCACGTACCGTCGAGTATATATTGGGAGACCCCTATAGGCTTAAAACCTTTTATCCATAGGAAGCCGTGTCGGCCGCCCTACTGATCGCAATGCACCGAACACAGCATTCGGGAAGATTGACTGCCGTACCATAAAATGTATTCTGCAGTTTTGTGATTGGTTTGGTACACCCTCTACCTAGATCTCCAGAGCAGTCCCTTTCGTTCCTTTTCAGACTCCTTAACGGAAAAGGTCCATCTGAGCACTTGTCACTTCAGGCTCATTAAAAATCGAAGGAGACTAGAGTCATCTTTTGTTTTTTCTCGACTCTTTAAAATTGAAAAAACAAGTTGTGTCTAAAGCGTCTAAAAATTAATTTTAAACAGAATATTCATCACCCTTTTCCTACGTTGATCTTAGGTTGAGAAAATGGAGCCTACCAACCAAGGAATTCCCCTTGGTGGAAATCCTAGTCCCTTCTCCTCTTTGGGAGATGTTGGTGCGCCCCATATGGCCACATTGTCGCTTCCAGGACTGACAATTGGCTTGCCAGTATGGCTCTTCTCAACCAATGTCGTTTAGAACACCACTATTCCTGAACAATCGAATCGGCAATTAGACGAATCCAGAGTTACCCACCAAACTTCTACTTCCTCTAATTCTTCTTCTCCTCCTTCCTCTTCGCTTGATGGGGCGGGCAAAGCCAAAAGTCAAGTTCCTAAGGAGAAGAAGGGAAAGAAGAAGAAAGAGAAGAAGAAGAAGGAGCCAAAGGCGAATGGGGGAAAACAAGTGTCGTCTAACGAAAATCCACACACTGCACTGACCAGGCCTAAATCGCCATGTGTCATTTGCAAGGGAGACCACTTTCACAGAGATTGTCCTTGCATCCCCAGGATACTAAGGGACTGGTCTCCCCGTTTGCACAATCCAGTGTCGTCAACCTCTGGCGATCATGTTGAAAGCACACCGTCAACTAGCGAAAGTGAAGCCCCAGGACAAAAAGGGAGAGCTAGAATTCCCTGTAAACTGTGCGAAGGCGATCATGCCATCCACCGTTGTCCCTTCTTAGACGAAGCCAAAAGAGTTTTGGATGATCGTCTGGTTTCACTGTTACGACTTCCTCCTGGATATAAAAAACTCTTGCCGAGTCCATCATTAGTTGAGAATCCAACTAGCCCGCTCAAGTGGTCAGCTGAAGCGCCTGTCATTGAAGATAAACCAGCTGAATCCATACCAGACGAAAGTCAAAAAGTCGAGGCGGCAGTTGACCCGGTCTTGCTTTCAGAGGTTTTATCTTCGAATGATACAGTCACTGAAGAAAACAAGGATGACACCATCCAAGTTCTCTTCATCAACAGAGACTCCGACGAACACGGGGGCAATCTACCCATTCCTTTACCGCAGGAAGGAAGTTCGTCAGAGCCGTACCCGGCCATCTACTCAGTCCCACCTCCAAGCAACCTAGTTGTCTCCTTCGACTGGAATCAACTAGGCAGACCCCGTTTACCAGCAAGCATACCATTCAGAATTATCGTTCAAATATATAGAATGGTCATGGCTGGTACCATCATAAATGAGGGGGCTTCTGTGAGTATCCTTTCCTCTACTGCTTGGAAAGCGCTTGGTTCGCCATCGCTTTTGCCTGAGATGAGAAATCTGACAGGTTTTGATAAAGGAACCAGTCGACCTTTAGGGATCCTTCCCAATGTGCCCATAACATTGAGAGGGAAGACAGTTCAAATGAACGTAATGGTAGTTCAAGGACCCTTGGATTATAACCTACTCCTTGGACGAGACTATATTTATTGCATGGGAGCCATCGTCTCCTCACTCTTTAGAGTAATGTGTTTTCCGCACGAAGGAAGAGTGGTCAAGCTCATGGACCAACTTTCATTTCCCGGATCACGCATAGCAAATAGTCATATACCATCCTTAAATGGTCTCTTCACGCAAGAAATGTCTCAACCCCCAGTCCATCCTCCCGATGAGCGCGAGTAATTCGGAGGGATATGACTGAAACCCAGGGGGCATGCGTCCTGGTCTGCTTCGGCAGGAAAACTTCGGGTATAGGGTAGGTTTCCGCGGGAGAATATGACTAGTCTGTACCCCATCCGTGATTGGAATAGGGGTTATTCTAGAATAATATTCTCTTGTCAAAGTTATGTGTGTGGCGCTCGTTGTCACTCACCTTTGTTTATCTCGGTAAACATCGCCGAGGAAGTGTTTTATTTGCACCGTGAATAGAGCAATCTTTGGTAACCTGTAAGAGGTAGGCCTTTCCTGATAGAACAAATGTTTTGTCTGCAAATTGAGGGGTAACCTTGAAATCATATTTTATACCTGGGGGCATGCAAACCTTTTGGAATGCAAGCAAAGAGCGGTTATTTATATGTTTTTTGGATTAGTCGTTTCCTAACTTGCATAAAGAAAGGATGTGGGGCAAAAATCTAAATGTTGCCGTTTTATATGAGACTTTCTTATCATATGACTGGATAATCGAGCAGTGTTACCGCAAGGTTCAAGCTCGTTAAAAAATAAACCCGCACCGAGCAAGTGTTTCCACCCGCGTTTAAGCTCGTTAAAAAATGAACTATTCCCCGGTAAATAACCACCATGAATGTAGCATTATCAGCCATTAAAGCCTTGGTCGTGTTTGCACCATCACCTCCACTTTTCCATTGGCCGATCATTCACCTCCATTTGATTGTTTACCCATTTTGAGGAACAGCTGTGAAGAGTGATTTCACTAGCCATCCTTGTGACACTGTCGTGATTGGAAAATTCCAAACCTTACCTGGAATCAGCTGCTACCCATTTTATCACTCATTCCTCAAAAGACGAGTCTTCTTTAAGCTCTTTTCATCTGACTCGTAAAATATGAAAAGATTGCCGAGTTTTGGCCTTCCAGCTCGTTAAAGCGACCGGAAGTGTTATCCCTCCTCTAGATTTTAATCTTTTTGGACCTGAGGGATTATTGCACAAAAAGATCAAGCGCTTGTTTTGTTCAGCTTGTTAAAACTATCGAAAATTCATCCCTTCTGTATTGTTTTATACTTTTTCAGACTTAAGCGATTAGATGACGAAAAAGGAATTTCAGAGTTAACTTTACGTACCTTTTCAGACTCTCTAAAAATGAAAAGGACCGAGTTATCTTTGTCGTTAGACTCGTTAAAAAGATTAATAGCGACAAACTTGTCTTTAGACGAGAACGAGTTTCACTATTGCTAGGCTCGTTAAAACATAGCGATGGGTTTCCCCGAAGGGCGAATTATAGAACAAGCATATGTTATCCTCCTCAAGCTTGACAAAAATAAAGAGGTACTGGTCAGCAATGACTGGGGAAAAATTGCAAAAAACTCGAAGAATCTTTATTGGTAGCAAGTCGCTCTTGAACATGACACTTCCACTCCGTGCCTGAGTTGGGTTGGGTTGTTTCATTCACCGGTCACATCACCATGGTCATGCCATACCATCCACATTTGGGGTAAATGCTACCAATCCATCACATAAGTGTCGCTGATATGTTCAAGAGAAGTCACCTGTGTCCCATCCACTACCATACATTATACTTCATTCTTTCATGACCGCCACCCTGAACCATATATCATCATATCGTTTTCACCTCCATCAAAATCATTTGCTCCGTTCCGTGTCATTGATGTGGGATTCATTAAGGCCCTCCTTTGACGGGTCGCTTCTTGTCGACATCAGCTCATTATCCAAGAAGTTGATCTAGGAACACCCCCTTCAGTACTTTGAAGCTTGCATGCCTCAATGGCAAGTTTCTCACTTCCGGCGACAGGTATACATCAATGACCTTCGACCGAAAGATTTTGCGTGGTGTTCGACGCCAAGTCCTTTATTCACACCACGTGAATTGTATTGCAGTACCTTGAGGGTCATCATCATTATCGGTGATTCCTCTCGCGCTTGTTAACAGTTTACATCATTGACTGGTAATCAAGTGATGTCTTTCCATGTTCGACTTCAAAACATTTCTCACATGGATCGACTTGTACTTCGAGTGAAGATCGGACAAGATTGAAGACCCCGATCTAGTTTCATCCATCCGGGCTGCGATATATATTCAGGAAAATAAAGACATTGAAATGTACAGCATTGCAGCATAGATAATCATCCTACCAAAAGGATGATGGCTCTATTAGAATCATCAGTCTACCATCAGACGATTGTCTGTCCTATGTACATAAAAAATGAATTTATAAAGCTGAGCATGGGAACACCCGCCTCAGCTAGATCATGAAAAATAGTATGAAGATAATGTATTGTAATGTATCTTATTACAGGTCTCCTCCCAGCATTGAAAGAACTTTGGATCCTCCTAATAAAGCATTTCACTCGATAAACGGCCTCATACTTTAGGGGGCAACTGTTATAGACGTTTTTGTGCCTTACAGCTCTAAGCATGAAATGTCCATAAACCAAGGGATCCTAAGTCCATAAAAGTGTTGTTCCTGCCCCTAAAGGAACAAGGTCAACAAATTACAGCTTCTCCCAGAAGTTCTCCACCAGAAACTGCTCAGAATCAGTCAAATCAGGATCATTTCAGCTGCTCCACTAGCTACCTGCGTTGCATAGCACCCCAGTACACTAGCTAGGTGCGTTGCAACGCACCTAAATGCACTACCAGGGAGCGTTGAGTGGGAAATGACAAATGGCAGTGCCATTCTGTGAGGTGGAAAGACAATGGAAGCTTCCAGAATCTTCCCCTGTGACACTTGCCTCACTGAGTTCGACCAAGGATGAGTAAGAGGCTCTCAGTCTCCAAGTGGAAGCAAGAACTGACAGAGAGAAGACACTAGTCCGATGACAAGCTGACTCATCCTCTTTGCATACATCTATATATGGATCCCTCATCCCAGAGATCCAGAGGCTGGAATTTTGTACATTGCAGAGAATTGCTGTTGGTTTTGAGATTGAGATCAGTCCATTGGGTGATTTATGCTTTGTTGGAGGTGAAGAAGGGATTCCTTTGTTGGGAGGTTGATGCTGGATCGGGACTCACTTGGTTGTATCTCCTCCTGGATCTTCTTGTCATATCAGTAAAACTATTTGAGTTTCTCCTACATGCTTGTGTATCATTGATGCTTGTTAAATTTGTATGTTTAGCTTAAATCTGATCCTAAGCTATTTATGAATATAAATCCATGTCTTTGTGTAGTTTTCTTCTTCTGTGATCTTACAGGAACTTGGTGAAGCTGGGCAAGTAAGGGAGCAGGTAGCTGGAAGCTGTCAAAGAGGAGAGAGATTGGATCAAAGGACTAGCGCAAGACACAGGTTGGTTCATCCTATTCCTCTTCGTTTATAGTTCATAAAGAAGAATACAAAAGTAGTTTTCTCTGTTTGTTGCTAAGGCACTGTCACACCTTAGTGGGATAGGGTCGTTCTGAATAGACACTTTTCCCCACAACATCAGCAACGGAGGGCCTTGCGATATGATCTTGAGCCGTCTGATCAATAGGCCCAGATCCAACGGCTGGCGGAGGTCTAAGGTGGCAGAGGGTTACGGCGCGGGGACCCACGTACATAAACAATGATTTAAATATATCGGGGCGGGTTTGATTGGTTGTTGGGGTATTTAACAGTTAATTAACCTGATGTCAATTAACCTTTGAACATTTGCACGCGAGGAGGGTTATTATATGGTTCCTGATGAACCTATAATCCCCGTTTAAACAAAAATATGGCAGTAATTGACCGGGGGCAGGATTATTACAAATTGAGGGTTTTATTATAAAGATATATTAATATGAGGGAAGGGAAATTTGTAAGGGATTTATATAATAGTGTTAGTAGTTAATATGGGTTTGTGAAGGGTACGCGCCAAGTTATGAAGTTCAACAACTTAGGCTTAAAAGAAAATAGAGGTTTTACACAAGAAATGTGGCTTCCTTGCTTAAAGCAAGATTGTTTTTTTACTCAAGATTTTTCATGAAATGGGGTAATTTAGGAGTATTGAGCAGATCTCAATATCCTTGAGGGGAGGTTAGTAAGTGATTTTGGGAGAAGTGTGAAGGGAAATTAGACATGCCTCACTTGATTTGTAACCAAACAATTGCCATTGTACTTATGATATCAATAAGATGAACATCTTTGAGAAACAAAATTAATCATAAGCCTGCTTCTGCAACACCAAAACTACCTACCCAGCCTATTATATCTAACATTTTTCTTCTTCTTCCATGGGTGCACTTGGACTAGCAAACCCTTACAAATTTTCTTTTCTCTTCATGGGAATCCTATCTAAGTCTGTCCTTATTTCTTCCAAGGGCTCAGATTTAACTGTTGAGCTCCTTCGCTTCTCTACCTATCTACTTATCTGCCAAGGTTGAACTGTTTGGACAGATTTTATTCTCTATCTCTAAAACAAGAAATTCAAACATGAGCTTGCCAAGATTAAGCTGTTTGGCCATTCATCAATTGTGGCAAGAGTCAACCAACTGCACATAATGATATTCTTTTGCAAAAGTAGAATAGTAGTGACATTTTGGACTAGCACACTTTCCTGGTCTTCTTTATTTGGGGTTCATTTCCTTTCTTTTTTGACCATTTCATTCTTTTTTCCCTTTGATCTTTCTTTTAGGGCATACCCTCTTTTCATTTTTTAATTTTTTGATCTTTTCAAAATATGGAAACCTTTGCAGCAGGGAAAGGATGAACATATTTGGGATTTTAACCAGTCAATCATGAAATATGACACCTATTGGTATAGGAGTATAACACTGGATCCACTTGGGGATGGCTTTTCCTGGTGAAAATTCAAGAACATCAAGTCAGATGGCCTTATGTACAATTCTTGATGCATTCTGAATCTTCCTTTGTTGTAAGTAGACAAGCTGTACAGAGGACCATGTAAAATATACACATCTCTCATGACCTGATCCAAACAATTGCACCTTTGTTTTTGGATAATTTGTCTAACTGTTTGTTCTCATATTTTCAGCTCCCAAGTCTTCTTCTTCAGCTTTTGTTTAAACCAAAAAAAGGTAACACAAAAAGGTGGTAAAGTTCCTTGACTGTTCCTCAAAATTTCCTACATATTCCTTCCCATTTTTATTGTTGTAATAAACTACAGAAACTAAGCATCGTTATGTACAAGTTAGAGTCTTGTTATATCAACAAACTGAACCAAAATAGTGTTTCAGCATCCGACCATTAACTGGTCCATCTTCTGCTTCTGTACCATCCATGTTTTTCAAAAAGTAGGTATTATTTCCCTGTGAGGCCTGAATAATAAAAGGTCCCTTCCAGAGGAAGTCAAACTTCCCATGTTTTCCTTTATCTTCTCTTCTGGAATCTCATTTCAGAACTTTGTCTCCTATGAAAAAATCATCTGCCTTAGTCCTCTTATCAAATATCTTCTTAAGTTTTGCTTGTAGCACTTGAGATCTTTGATATACCTCTTCTCTAGTCTGCTGCAAATGTATAGTTTGATTTATCCTTATTTGCATTTCATTGGGCTGTATTTGAACTTCTTGCAATAGTTTCATTATAGGTATTCCCAAGGAGGAGGGAAATACAGCCTCCATACCATATACCATCTCATATGGACTAGTTCCAATGGATCTCTTGGTAGTCAATCTGTCTGCCCATAATGCATTTATAAGCTTTTTATGCCAATTTTTCTTGTTTTCTTCCAATACTTTCTTGATGATATTGATCAGGCTTTTATTAGATGACTCAGCTAGACCATTACCTTGGGGGTAATAAGTTGTGGAGTGGCCTAAGGTAATGTGGTATTTTTGACAGAAATTGATCATTCCCTTGGATTTAAAAGCAGCAGCATTGTCTGTTATAATTTTTTCAGGACAGCCAAATCTAGACAGGATGTTGGTTTCTAAAAATTGCATGGTCACTGAGTCATTGGCCTGTCTAGAAGGGATGGCCTCTATCCACTTGGTGAAATAATCTGTAGCAGTCAAAATCCATTTATGCTTGCCAGAAGAGGGAGGGTGAATTTCCCCAATGAAATTTAAACCCCAATGGTCTTTCAGTGGAAATTGGTCTAAGGGGTAGAGGCAGAAGTTTCCTCTTGCCTTCAAATATTTGACATTTATGGCAAGCAATAACAAACTTTTTGACATCAGCAAACAAAGTGGGCCAGTCAAATCCAGCCCTTAGGATTTTATCAGTAGTTCATTTCCAGTACAAATGTCCACCACAGTCCCCTGCATGAAATTCTTTGAGTACCTTGTCAGTTTCATCCTTTATTAGACAATTTAATAGAACACCTTCATGATTTTTCCAAAAGAGAGCACCATCTAAAATACAAAACTTTAAAGCTTTCATTTTTATAAACCTTTTCTTTGTTCTGGACAACCCTGGAGGAGCCTGCAGGTTTAATAATACATAACATATATCAGCATACCAAGGTGATTCAAGGAAGGCCTGGTTGATTTGTGGAGTCGCCATCTCCTGTTCATTATCCAGTTCATTAATATCTAGGGCTTGGAAATTAGTTTCAGTCAAGAGTTTAGCCAATCCCTGTCCTTTTATAAGCTTTGTAGGTTTTATTTCAATATCATACTCTAGTATAGTAGCAATCCATTTACCTCTTTTGCCTTCAATCCCCTCTTGGGTTAGGATATCTTTGACAACAATGCTTGGCACATAAGCTATTATATGAGAGTATAGTATGTAGACTCTAAAATCTTTGATGGCTTTCACAAGTGCATAAGTTTGTTTTTCCATGATTGGGTATTTTAGAGGTGCATCCCTCAGTTCTTTGCTAAAGAAGGCTATGGGTTTTTCACATCCTTGATCATCTTTCTGTAGCAAAACAGTAGCAAAAGTGTGTTCTGATGCAAATGAAAATATTATGAAGTCTCTGTCAAATTTTGGGCTTGTAAGGACTGGTGTTTTGGTTAAAGCTACCTTGATTTCTTCAAATGCCTATTTGGCTTCTAATGTCCATCTGACCTTGGAATATTTTTTCAGCATATTATTCAACAATCTAATTAATTCAGCCAAGTTGGGTATGAATCTTCTTAAAAAATTAATTTTCCCTAGGAAAGCTTGGAGTTCCTTGACATTTCTGGGAACATTTCTGGGATGTGGTATTTGTAAAATGGCTTGTATTCTATCAGGATCAATTTTAATGTCATCTCTTGATATTATGTGACCTAGCAGTTTTCCCTCTTCTAGGCCAAATAATGACTTCTTTGGATTCAGTGATATACCATATTTTCTGCAGGTTAAAAAGACTTGTCTCAGATGATCTAGGTGCTGCTGATCTGATTTGGAAAACACAGTGAGATCATCTAGGTATATAAATCATGAATTTCTTTAGCAAAAGCTATGTCCATTGCACGTTGGAAGGTTTCCCCTGCATTCTTGAGTCCAAATGGCATTTTCACATATTTGAAAGTTCCCCATGGAGTTGTAAAAGTAGTTTTTTCTTGATCATCAAGGTGAACTAAAATCTGGTTGAAGCCTGAAAACCCATCTAGCAGTGAAATTTTAGAAGCACCTACTACCCTTTGTAAAATTTGGTCCATCTTAGGTAAGGGGTAGTGGTCTTTTACAGAGACTTTGTTTAGATTCCTGAAATCAACACACAGTCTGATCTCTCCTGTTTTCTTTCTAGTGGGCACTAAATTGGAGACCCATTCTGAGAATCTAATAGGTACAATTATCCCAGCTTCATACATTCTTTTGACTTCCTTTTCAATTAGAGGGAGGAGTACAGGGTTGAACCTTCTGAGTTTTTGCTTGAAAGGTTTTTTATTTTCTTTGATGGGTATTGTATGATGAATCACATAAGTATCATAGGATTTGAGATCTTCATAACTCCATGCAAAAACATCATGAAATTCTTTGAACAGTTCAATATATTTAAGCTTTTGGTCAGGAGGCAAAGTTTTGGACAATTTTATCATTTTAGGATTTTGTTCAGTCCCTATGTTACAGTCTTCAATGTCTACATTTAAAGGCTGCATTTTGGGTTTCCTTGGGATATCATTAGAATCAAAAATGTCTTCCAAAGGAGTTAATCCTGTGGGCAAAAAATTGTCCTTTAAATCAATAACTTCAGATTCTCCTCCAATAGTTTCATCCAAGTCTATTTCTTTAAGCTCTTGCAACTCTTTGTTGGTAAATTTTGTTGGATGTAATATTTGAGTTGTTGTTTCAGCTGAAATGCATGTTTCAACTTTGTCTATTTGATCAACTTCTCCCACAATGCCTGTGTCTATATTAGTGCTGGAGAATTCTTCTTTTAAGGTCAGGAAATTATTAATCTGAGTGTCATTGTCAAACACTTGCCAGTTTTTTACATTGTCAGGTACAATTGGCCGGTGTTTAATTTCAGTTGTAAAATGATGATTAGGTTCGAATGGCAGCGTACAAGTGCTGGCAAATGTTGCCAAACTGTGAGCATGCAAATTGTGTTTCCTTGGAATTTTGGCAAGCTGTGTTTCTAGAAAGGTATTGAGTATTTCAATTGTTGCCCCTCTATAAGACCTTAATCTGAGATCATTTGTGAGGAAGTTTCCTTTCATTTGTTGAATAACTAAATCAAAGTCTCCCAAAATTGATACCCTAACTACCCCTAAGCTTTTGATCAATTTAAGTCCTAGCAAGAAGGCTTCATATTCATCCATGTTATTAGTGCATCTAAAATTCAATATATATGCATATCCTTCAGCATGATCATTTTCCATATTATGTATCCAAATTCCTGCTCCTACTCCTAGTTTATTGACTGATCCATCAAACTCTAAATACCATAGGATTTCATGATTATAGGTAGTATCAGGGGTCTTAGAAATTTGCTTACTAGGGAGATTTGGATTTTCAGTTTCATGTGGTTTCCCTTGTATGTCTGATATACCATTGTTCACAGAAATTTCTTGAATCTGACCACTAGATTTTACATTTATGATTTCTTCTTGTGCTAATGCTAAAACCTTGTCATCAGTTGGAGGGTAAATTTCAGCATTGTATAGGATGAAGGAGTCCATATCAGAATGCATGGAATAGATGGGAAAATTCTGGGGTTTCTCCTGGCTGCTCACCACGTATTTCATCAAAGTTTCATGGTACAATCTCTTTGGCTGGCCAAATACTGAAATGGTAGCATAGGACATGTCCAACTGTAAAGATCCTTGGAGCTTTGCACCCCAAGATCTGGACAGCAACATGCCATATTTTGGTGGAATATCAGCTACCACTACATCCATTAAAATTGTTTTGGCAGGGTATTGAACTAATGATACACATAAATCTTTGATCAATCCTAGACATCTGACCTGGCTTGAATCAAAAGAGAACAAGTCTTTGTATGGCCTGGTGATATCTAGGTCCAACTTTTCCATTACAGATTTGGGCATTAAATTATGGGAAGCTCCAGAATCAAACATTGCATTGTGCAGTATTTTGTCATGAATATTTAGACTTACATAGAAAGGAGGAACCCCTCCATCTACTGATTTTTCGTTTACTTCAAGGCCAAAAATTAATTCTGGTTGGTCATCAAGGACATTTACTGCGTCTCTGTTTTCTGAAATTTGAAGTGATCTGCTGATTTGTTCCCTATAGATATCATGCTTAGCCAATTCTGACAATGGAATTGCTATTTTTAACTTGCCTATTTCGGTCTCAAGGTTGAAAGGCTTTTCTGTTTGAATTTTTTCATTTCAGGCAGTGAGATGTTCTTTTTCTGCTATTTTTCAGTGTTTTTTCCTTTATCAGGAGCAGTGTTATGGGCTGAAGCTGCTTGTAAGTCGATTTCTGTAGGTTCTCCTGCAATTTCTTTGGAAGAAACGGAAGCTGAAGATGGTTTATTAGGTTGTTGATTATCTGAAACATCTTCAACTGTTGGACTGTTTGGGTTGGGAATTGTTTTAGGAGGAGTTTGTATAGGAGGGTTCTTGATTTTGGCTTTGGTAGGTTTCTTAGTTTCTTTCTGTTTATTGTCATCAGGGACATCTATTCTCCTGCTTCTTAGATTGTATTGTTTGTGAACTTCATAGATGGCAGTGTCATATCCTTCCCTAAAATCAAATGATTCACCTGATTGGATTTGAAACTGATTAAGAGTGTGAGCCTCTTGGTCTTCTTGGGTTAGGAAAATTTGTTGTTCACTACTGAGCCCCATTAAGTTAATTTGAGTGTCTTCTGTTAGTTCACTAGAAGTTGAAGCTTCAGCATAGTTTTCTTGGAATGGAGGTCTAATGTTTTGGTCAAGGCCAGCCTTTCCAGTATTAGGATTCTGATTTTTTCTAAAATTTAGGTTTCTTCCCGTGTTGTTCGGTTGACCATCCCAAGGGGACTTTCTCTCAATTGTTTCTACTCTATCACCAAGTCTGTCCATTCCTTTAATGATAGCATCTAATTTCTGCTCAAATGCAGAAGGTTCTTCTTTAATGGGTATCCTTCTTTCAGCCCTAGCTCGGGCTCGTTTAGAAATCAGGTTGGCCTCAACGCTGATAGTTATACTCTGCATGTCTTCTAGGCTTCAAGGAGCTCTTTCCCTAAGCTGGAATGCCATGTCAGAGTCAAATGAATCAGGAAATTTGATCAAGGCTAAATCTGGTGGAGGCATGAGATTCTGAGGAATAGCATTGTATACGTGGTTAAATCTGGTGCAATAATCTTGAATAGTTTCTTGTGGACCTCGTTTCAAGTTTTCATATTCTGATAAAATGTGGAGGGGATCTTTTTTCTTTTCCCATCTGTTTAAGAAGGTCTGATAAAGAGCTTTAGGATCATTGATAGTGTTTTCAGGGAGTGCTCTAAACCAGGTTCTAACATCTCTAGTTAAGCTTTGGACAAAGACTTTCATTCTTACATCATCGTCATCAATCTCATAGTTTTCAAAATAATCCATCATTTTCATGGTGTGTTGTTGAGCTGTGTAAGTGTCAGTACCATCAAAATAGGTGATTTTTGTTTGATAATCTTGAGGCATAGCCCCTGGATTTGCAGGTAATTGCAGGGGAGCATATCGGTTTTCCATATTTACAAAGATAAGTGTGACAGTTGGAAGAACAGGGATACCAGTTGAAATTTGCGCTATGGATGGGGGAGTAGAAAAGATGGTTTGAAGTGTTGATGGTGAACTAGGAGAAGCAACAGTAATGGCAGAAAGGACTGGTGCTTTTCCAGGAGTAAGCTCAGATTGGATAAGGTTCTGCTGGCTTCTAAGGTTCTTAGGAATCAAATTAGGATTTTGAAACACAGGTGGGGGATTTGGATCTAGATTTGATCTAGTGTAACGGATATTCTTCTTTGGAGCCAGCTTCTGAATATATTTTGGTTTTTCTTGTAATATTTGAAGGATACAACTTTAACAGTGTCTTGTAGGAAGTGTTTAAAATATGGGAGATTTTGAATTTTCCTAAAGATCTATTGAAATAGGTAACTGATCAAGTATTTGAGACAATTGTTCAAAGCCTAAAACTAGACTGGAGATAGATTGAAGCAGCTTTTATTTACTCCTGCAATTGCATAGAAAAAGCAGTTTCAAAGGCTACCTATCCAACTTCAAGCTCCAGCTGTAGCTTCAAAAATTAAATAGCAGTAACAAACAATTTATTCAGTTCCCCAGTGGAGTCACCAATGATGTTATCACTCAGGTTGTTCCCAAAACTTGTAAGAAAGGGAATACGGCTGAGGTAACCACAGGCCAATCTTTTAGACACATATCCTAGCCAATCTGCATCTAAAGAGGGCTCTCTCTTTATAATTTAGCTTTGTTTTGAGTTGTATTAGGCTAGTTATGAAGTACAAGGGTTTTGTTTAGAGTTTTGGTTGGAGGAATGGAGTTTCAGTAGAAAAGTGAGGTAAAGTTGAAGCATTTCAATCCATTGGGCATGATGGAGTCAAAGAAGGATGGCTTCCTGAGTTAGGTTTCTTATTAGAGGATTTATTACAGAGCAAGGTACTCAAATATGGAACAATTTCTAGGCTGAAATCTGATGGAATGGAGTCAATGGGTGAATGGAAATTAAGAATCCTTTATCATGTTGACAGAGGGAAAATGGATGATTATTGCTAAAGAGAAATTAAGAATTCCTTAGCTAATATTCAGGATGAAAGAACCAGGGGAAACAGGAGCAATTAAGAATTCACTGTTTATGCTAATTCTAAATAAAACATTAATAACAACAGAGATTGAACACAGAGTGCAAACAAGCAAATTCTGAGTTATTCTTTTTCTCTATTATTTAGATCATGAAACATATATGATATAGTAAACATATCAACTGTAAGACACAAGTTAGAAGTGACTTACTAATCCATAAAACGATTCAAGAATTCTACAACATGGTCCTTTGCATCAATTCTCCATCCAGTGAACTTAACAAAAATGGTTCCAACAGCCTTTTATTCCAAAAATCCAGAATTACAGCAAAGTCTGAGAATGCATCCCAATCAACCAACCCCAAATACTTCGTCTGAGGGGGTATTTATACAAAAATGTCAAGATATTATGCAAAATATCTTATAGAAATAAATATATGCTGACAATTAATGTTTCTTTTACATAGATAGAGACAGACAGTCTCGAAAACAGGGAGATAATAAATAGATGTAATAAATTCGTGCTGCGCTGGTTGATCCGAATTTATGAGAAGTACTGGAGGTAGATGCTGCAAGTCGGTTTCCCAGCTGTCTTCCACTGATCCTCTGTGTTGATTTTCTACTTTGGCTGGACTTTCTTTAATGCTGATGTGATACGCTTTGATTTGCAGGACCGTGATTTATTTCTGTTCTGCGCATTATAACAGATGGTGCACAATTTTGATTTGATCAAAGATAAATTTACAGGATCTCTAGCATGCTCTGCCACCACTCTAGTCCTGGTATTTTATGTCTCTACAGCTTCCTTAAAGTCTCATCAGTCTCTGTGTACCTGTAGAAGTTAGGAGGGATGGTGAACAGATGCTTCACCTCATGCTCTATGTAAAATAGATTTTCCAGGCTGTCATAAAGGGATTGGCCAGATGGAAGTGCTTTTTCTCCTTAAGTACTTGAAGATGCATTAGCTTGACTGACAGCATATGTATTTAATTTGTGTACATAGTCCTTGTGCTTCATCAAATGATCATTATCTCCCAAAGGATTTGGCAAACTTCTTTGATGCAGGACTGTAAATTTTTCTGTGAAAGAATCAATTTCCCCCCTGCATGTCCTGGCATCTTCTGTCCAAGTTTTGCATTATAGTTCTCATGGTTAGAACTCTCTTGATGTCCAAAATGGTACCTGTTCTGTCTCTAATATCCAGTGCTTCCAGTTCTTCAATGGTCTTGTTATTCAAAAAATGTATTAGCCTATTAGCTTGCTCAGGCATCTGTCCCAATAAGGCTCTAGTTTTCTGAATTTATACTTGGGCTACTCCTATCAGATCAATCTTTTCATAAGTGGTCTGAATAGACCTCCATACATCACTAAGGGATTGAGTGATGTTGGTCCACAAAATTCCTCTGATTTTTGCCAGAGGCTTATGCAGAGAGAGATCCTTTTCTAAGGCTCTTACCTTGTTCTCCAATGCTTTGACTTCCCTTGTTTTTTCTACCACATTCATCTTGGATTTATCATAGCTTTGCTCAACCTTTGCCAATTTTTCTTTGACTTGCTTCAATTCAAATACTTGGAGTTTCAACTCCTCCATGGCTTTTATTAATTGCTCTGTGGTCATAGTAGTGCTGTTGCTGTTGCTGAGGTACCTATGATGATTTATGTTGTTGATGCCAGGACAGAAGGAGGGATTGTTGTTATAACTGTGGGAGGGGTAGTTGTGACTATTGGAGCTACTTCAGGTGGTTGGGAGGTCGACTCTCCCTGCTTTTCTTGTAGTGCTTTCTCCAAGGCCTGCTCGGTCTCACCCAATCTCTCGTTCAACCTCATGAGCAGGTCCATCATGTCCTCTTCGGACTTCTGTTGTACAACATCTATTGTTTGTGGATGCATAGAAGGAGGCATTTTGAGTTGTTTTCTTAGGGCATCAATGTCCTCTTCCTTTTTCCTTATTAGTGCTTTTATGCCTTTGGTATCTTGGGGATCATGTCCCAGCTCAATGATAATATCTTCCAAGGACTTAATCCTGTTGGCCTTTGCTAGAGAAGAAGCTTTCTCTAAGTCTAACTGAGTAGAGGTGTTCTCCAATGAGTTTTGCAATTTATGAGCCAACATTGCTTTGTCAGCTAGTGTAGAATACACCATCTCTCCAGTTTGTTTGTGCAGCTCGATCTGGTCTATTGGATGAATGTCTTTGGCGAAGACCTCCAGATTTGTTCTGATGTAGTCAGCTGCTGATTGTGGTTGCTGCACTTTGGGCTTGAAATAGCTCATGATCATTTTTCCCTCTTTAATGTCATTGGCAGACATCAATCTTTGATGTTTTGTGGGGGCCATTTTAAGATATTGGTTATAGATTTGCAGCCTCAATGGATCATTTCTACCCTTTATCTCTGTGAATGTTCTTTTGATATCAGAGGTCTGCTTATTTGGTGGACTAGTGGATGAAACTTCCACACTATGCTACCTTTCCAGCTCTTGCCTGTGTGAGCTGGTTGATGTGTCTATCACTGGGGAGGTCTGTGAGCTGGTTGCCCTCTCACCTCTTAGGCTTTCTATTGTTTCTTCAATGATTTCCTCTTCAGATAGAGGATTCAGCCTTTGCCTTTTTGCACCTGGATGTTCTGCAGGTCCACTGATGGGTGTGGCCTCTTCTCTGTCCCTTTTCTTGCCTTTTTCCTCATTTAGAGGAGTCTGTAGTGCAGGAATCTCTGCTGCTTTGGTCTGCACTGGAGGAATTTGCTCCTGCTGATCAGTCATTTCTTGCTGCTCTGTGCCTGCCACTTACTTGCCCTTTGAAGAACTTGAAACTGGTGCGCTGGCCTCTTGTATAGGTTGCTGTGAAGTCCCAGCAGAAGATGTACCCACTCTGGTTTGCTGAGGCAGCTTGAAAGATACATGTCCAAAAGAGTCCAGGTCAAGGGTCTTTTCTAAATCTTTCATAGCTTGTTCCATCTTTTCTTGCCGAGTAAGCTCTTCAATTAATGTACCCTCTATCCACTCATCCTTATTAGCATATTGTTCTACTTGAGGGATCCTATGATGTAGGTAAGTTGACAGCTGGTTTTTTACTTTTCTGTCACTTATAAAGCTATTTGGGTCATATGGCACCCACCAGAAGCTTTTCTTCAATTTAAGGTCTTCCCCTAATATTTTATCAGCATCTTCCCATGCTTCCCTTTTATTAATGATAAAGGGGCCTAATTGGTTTCTTATCCTCAGCTGAGCTTTTTTCTTCACATTGCAAAAGTGAGTTAAATCTGCATTAATAAGTTGCCTAAAATACTCCAGTGCAAATAGTCTCATGGGCACATATTTGGGCAGCTTATAAGGGCACAGCTCACAGCCATATATCCTGATTTCAATGTGATCATGGTAGAAGTACCAGTCACCTATCCTGTAGTTCTTGGAGAGCTGTAAAATCTTCCTTATGTCACCAGAGAGCCTAGGAGGAGGAGCTCCTATCAATAGAGTGGAGGCTGGATGTATAAACAAGTCAATGAATTCACAATAGGTGTAAGGGGATTCACCAATTCTGTGGAAGACAGAGGTCCAAAAGATTACAGACCTCCTCTCTCCTTTGGCATCCAATTTCCTGATGGGAAATATAAAACTGTCTGGGTGATAATACAACAGCAGATGGTATATGAAAGTTGTGTATTTAAACACTCCTTCTCTTTCCAAATTCATAAATTGAGCATGGATTTTGTCAGCAATGAAAGAGGCATAGTCATATTTAATAGCAGGGGGCTGTCCTGGAGTAAAGGTGGATAACAGAACCAAGACCATCTCATCCACATATTCACTGGACCTAAATCCTAAGATCACTGATATCATGTCAAGAAGAATTCTTCCAGTCTCATTGAACGAGACATATAAATAAGGAGGTGGGCCTTGGGGCTGGCATTCTGGTTTCATGAATAACTTAGCAATCCGGGTTATTTCTGCACTGGACAGTTGGGAGCCTTGCTCAAGCAAAAATCCCATGGAAAGAGGAGCAAGAGGCTGAACTGGATGAAAGTGTAGCATCTCATTGATAGATTCAGCAGTTATGTAAAAGAGAACAGTTTGTGATGGAGCCATAACTGCTTTACTGATAGGGTCATAATTGGCACAGCAGTGGTGAATAATATCCGGGAATATATTGACTGAGAGAAGGTAATACCTGGGGAGATTGGATTCCCATACTCCATAGATATTAGAGTTGTTCAAATGACTGTTTCTGATTAGACAGAAAGTATGAAGATGATTTTGGCAACCAATTGGGTCTTTTAGTTGGAAATCTCTGTCGGCCAAGGGTAAATGATGTTGGCCTGTATGAGGCGCATTAAGGGGCGCTACGTTGAGGGCCATAGGGGCTTCCATTGTTCAATTCTCTGTGTTTTAAACCGGTGGTTGAATTTCTGTGGAAAAAAGGACAAAAGAGCAATTCTAAATGGGCTGGCATGGCAATTATGGACTACTTGAGTTTAAAATTTGGCTCTTAAAGGTATAATTTGCAGAGGAAACAGAAAATATAGGTTCGGGAGGTGGAACGGGGTAAATACTTGTATTATGGAGGCAAACCAGTGTAATTGGTAGGTTGACTGACGAGTTGCGGAGCAGGAGGCTGGTTTTTGCTTGGTCGGGTGGCGGACTGGAGCTTCTGTAGTTTCCTGGATGTAATTTGCATGCAACAGTCTCGCGGAAGCAACAAGTAAAATGGGCAAAAATGACAATTTTTATGGGTTTTTTAACAAAAATTGGCTTCGCGGGCTTTTTGGTGCTTTTCGGTCGGATGACGTCATCGGGACGTGATGTTTTGTCGTGACGTGGGGTACGGGTGCTGACGTGGAGGTGACGTGGTGATCACGTCAGCAGGTGGGGTTAGCGGGAGGGCGGTAAGTGGTATTGACCTGCACCGCTTATGCACTAATGTGGTTTCAGGTGGAGGGGCCGCGAGCATGGCGGGAGGGCGCCGTGTGTCCTAGGTACGGCAGTAATATCATCGGCTCCCCGGGTGGTAAAGATCGGAAACGGAGGGCCTCACGATATGATCGTTAGCCATCCAATCAGCGGACCCGGATCCAACGGCTGGTGGAGGTCTGAGGTGGCAGAGGGTTATGGCGCAGGGACCCACGTACATAAACAATGATTTAAATATATCGGGGCGGGTTTGATTGGTTGTCGGGGTATTTAACAGTTAATTAACCTGATGTCAATTAACCTTTGAACATTTGTGCGTGAGGAGGGTTATTATATGGTTCCTGATGAACCTATAATCCCCGTTTAAACAAAAATATGGTCGTAACCGACCGGGGGCGGGATTATTACACATTGAGGGTTTTATTATAAAGATATATTAATACGAGGGAAGGGAAATTTGTAAGGGATTTATATAATAGTGTCAGCAATTAATATGGGTTTGTGAAGGGTAGGCGCCAAGTTATGAAGTTCAACAACTTAGGCTTAAAAGAAAACAGAGGTTTTACATAAGAAATGTGGCTTCCTTGCTTAAAGCAAGATTGTTGTTCTACTCAAGCTTTTTCATGAAAGGGGTAATTTAGGAGTATTGAGCAGATCTCAATATCCTTGAGGGGAGGTTAGTAAGTGATTTTGGGAGAAGTGTGAAGGGAAATTAGATGTGCCTCACTTGATTTCTAACCAAACAATTGCCATTGTACTTATGATATCAATAAAATGAACATCTTTGAGAAACAAAATTAATCATAAGCCTGCTTCTGCAACACCAAAACTACCTACCCATCCTATTATATTTAACATTTTTCTTCTTCTTCCATGGGTGCACTTGGACTGGCAAACCCTTACAAATTTTCTTTTCTCTTCATGGGAATCCTATCTAAGTCTGCCCTTATTTCTTCCAAGGGCTCATATTTAACTGTTGAGCTCCTTTGCTTCTCTACCTATCTACTTATCTGCCAAGGTTGAACTATTTGGACAGATTTTATTCTCTATCTCTAAAACAAGAAATTCAAACATGAGCTGGCCAAGATTAAGCTGATTGGCCATTCATCAATTGTTGCAAGAGTCAACCAACTGCACATAATGAGATTCTTTTGCAAAAGTAGAATAGTAGTGGCATTTTGGACCAGAAAACTTTCCTGGTCTTCTTTATTTGGGGTTCATTTCCTTTCTTTTTTGACCATTTCATTCTTTTTGCCCTTTGATCTTTCTTTTAGGGCATACCCTCTTTTCATTTTTTAATTTTTTGATCTTTTCAAAATTTGAAACCTTTGCAGCAGAGAAAGGATGAACATATTTGGGATTTTAACCAGTCAATCATGAAATATGACACCTATTGGTATAGGAATATAATAGTGGGAACCAAAATGTAAACAAGTAATGGTGTTATAGTTCCCATGCGATGAAGGCTCTAACACTCGATAGGTGGTAAATGAAAGATATGGATGGTTTAGTACAACTACCGAAGTATGGGGGTCCCTAAGGTGATATTCACTTAATGGTAGGAAAATGCAATGAACAATGTGATGTTACTGGTATGTGAAATGCCATAGGTAATGGTTCCGAAGGAAACCCAATAAACATGAGTAAAAAGTGCTTATTCATGATGAAAATTGATACATGAGTTAACAAGTGCAAATATATGGTGGTGTTAGAGTACAAGCAACAAATGTAAATAAATTTGATTTAAATAAGGGGGTCTTTGATACCTCATGGAAAAAATAGCTTTTGGGTGAAGTATCAAATTAGAAAAGGATTATGGGACGAACTACTACAGGAGGCCTCGAGTCACCCCCCACCCCGCACCAAGTCAAACATGGAGACCAAGACATAAGTGATTCATCACATAGTGTAGAATGTTACAATGTATGGTATTGATCATCTATTATATGCAATGTATATAAAACTCATCAGAAAGGCCAATAGGAAACACTACCCATGGAATGAGAGTATAATTTACCTTACCTAGACCTCTGGGGCCTAGGTCAAGAGTGGCTAATGAGAAAAAAGGAAAATTGGCCAAAGGAGTCATTATGCCCCCAAGCATCAGATGTTTCCCCCTAATATATAATGATGGGAGGGACTAATCAGGTATGAAAAGGTGGGTATGATGCCCCATACTAGATGTGTATGTAACATGCTAAGGGCATGCCCCAAATGGCATTGATACACATATGCACTAGAATTGAAACTTCCAAAATGATGTTCAAATATGTCACCATTTTGTTGTGTATTGGTTATATTCTTATGGAAATAAGGAATGAATGCAATGGGAGAAAGTAAATGGAGTGCAAATCTCACTTGGTATTGCATGTAGGAGTTAAAGGGACTAAATTTTAGGCTTTGCAAGGAGGTGTCACCATACCAAGGTGTGGCTTGGGATATAGTGAACAAATGATCACCTAGATGAAATTGGTGTTGAATAAGCAAAATGTCTAAGGGACTAGGTTATTGGTTAAGATGTAGGAATGTCTAATTGGATCATCCCTAGGGTGATCTGGCGTGATATAGGACTCTAGAAGTGATTTTGGATGGGGAAGAATAATGGTACTAGATTTGACACTATTAGATGAAGTATGAGGGTTGGGGATAATTTCTTCTTCTAGACCCTTAAAAACGAAGGCTTCCTTACTCAAACATTATGCAATAATTTAATGACCACAAGGTGGATGTGGGCTGAATTTTTGTGTTCAAAATAAGGGGTTTTTGAACCAATCTAATTGACTATGAATAGAGTATTTCTATTTCACAACATATTGGTCATATGGAGTTGGCTTTTGCGGGAGAAAATATGAGTGATGATGCATAGCATCCAATGGATAATATCGTGTGGTTATAGACTCCATAATTTCCTCATTAGAGTGAAAGACTAGAATGTGAGCTTGTGAAGGACCACATTATGTAGATGATGGAGGTTTATCCAAATCATCATCATTGGAGACATGGTTCACATGTGGATGGTCTATGCAGGGAGACTAGTGACTAGTAGAGTGAAGTGCCACCGATGTTCAGACTAAAGTGACCTCAGAGACAAAATATGTTTCCAAAGGTATAAATTCATATGCTCTCTAGGAATCTAAATATTTTGATCTTGTAAATGATGACAAATAAATGATATGCACAATATTTTCTTCCATCTCTACATCAGGAGGAACATCACAATTGTAGGTTGATTGGTTCCCTACCTCAGTGAAGAAGAGGCACCAAGGGTTGAAGGTAGAGGGGTGGAAACTCCAATATGAGTAGAGTCCATTTCATGAAGAATCATGAGAGTATCATGAAAATGTGAGAGATTAGGGAAATTATGTGAGTAATTACCATACATTTCATACAAAGTACAAGGGTGGATTGTGCATAATGATTTATTTTCCTTAGATGATTTAGGTAAGGTGGATTACACCTCAAGGACCTTTGGGTTTGGTTGAAGTTCATCCAAGGTAATGAAACCCTTTAACTAGGGAGAGTTGGAAAATTACTGGTGGCATGGTCATAAATATTGCACATGGTGGTGAAGGCTTATGTGTAGCCGGTTGAGCAACCACTGCCTGAGTTGTCTTATTGATGCCCCCTTTCTTCTTGGATTTCCTCCCCCTTCTAGCTTCTTGTAAAATAGGAGCAAGATCTTATTGAGGTTGTGATGGAACTGAAGAAATGGAAGGGTTTGTCAGAACTATTTGAATAGATGTAGCCAAATAGGGTTAATCTAGTTTCAAGGGGTATTAGTAGGATAATCTAGGTTCCAAACTAGAATTCCCAATGTGAGATTTGGTAAATTCAACATACCCAACACAAATGTGTTGAATATTCCTTGTGGTGGGAATAAGAAAGGTATCTTACCAAGTAGATAACATCCTAGGGGTAATATGCATAGGTAAATTAGTTGAATTTGTTGTTGAGTTGGCTACTGGGAGAGGAACCAGGTTTCTAAGTAGCTTGAGATCTAGACAACACGCATACCTGAGAGATTGTAGGTGTAATCGAAATAGCTAGTGGGCCATAATATGCCCCAAGAAATGAGGAATATTTATAGACTTCATGACTAACCTTAGTGAAAGAAGAAAATATGGTATTTCCTGTTGGGGCCTTTGTTTTGAGTTTTTGTGGAAAAAGGAGCTAGGTGAAAGTGGCAGGGATGATCATCGGGGTTACGGAGTTAACAATAAAGGGTGGAACAGGAACTGGAAGTGAACCAGCAGTTGTGAAAAGGTGGTGGAGAGGAGTAGGAATTGTCAAACAAGGGGAGAACAAAGGTAGCCGAGGATGAAGACAATCGAGTGGAAGACAGGTAAAATTGGTAGTCCGAGCACAGGGTTGAGGATAAAAAGTAGAAGGAAGGGCGAGGAAAGGTTAATGTTGGTCAGTCCAGTGAGATAGGGATCGTTGGAGCTTTCTTGTGTTGCAGAGGAGTGTTAACAACTCCTCAGTCCAGTCTGAGGCTGTTTGTGATGGTTATGTTATTCATGTTATTGATGATCAGGCCTTGAGCCTATTTATATTACTTTATGTTATGTTAATGGAAGAGACAGTTCATACCCACATAGTGTTCTTATGCTCAGTGTCGACTCTTTAAATTTTTAAATGAATGCATCTGTTTATATAGTTTCTTGAGATGGTATGAGTAGATAGTTGTGATTGGGTTAGTGTAGATGATGAGTTACTATGTTGTGGTATATTATGTTTTTCATCACTCCCTTGGTGCCTAATTCCACCCTCATTTAACTACAATTGTGGAACACCTCGGGTGAGACTCCTTACCCTCTCTAGGTAAGGTGAAAATGTCAGTGTTTCTCTAGACTACAGCGGAGCCTTGTTGACCCCTTTTTCTCGAACCCAAGGTCTCAACCCTGCTATCATTTTCATGCCAACAAATGGTTCTGTTGTTGGGACCTGAAATCAAAAGGGAGGTTTCAGAATATGGTATCAAGGATTTTTATGAAGGAAATACTAAACTGGTGGGACAACCAAGTGGATCAGTTTGTATCCCAGCAAGCTCTACTTCGCAACTGAGTTGTTGCTAAAGTGAACGACGAAATTCTATATACAGAGGCTGAAAGTGATCAGTACGAGATCTTTTGGTGTAAGTTCATAGAGGAACTGGTTGCAGAGACTGCAAGTGAAGGGTAGGATGGGAAGACATACATTACCTCGTTGTGATTAGACTCCTGCGATCTCACGATGTTCCACCTTATTGACACGGATCTGACAAGAGTAGTATATTTTTGGGTGAAAACTACATTGGAAGGGTACGTGGTCAAGTTTGTAGAAGAAAGATACCAGTCCTTTTCAAAAGATGGCACCGTGTTTCGAGTGGGGCTAAGAGGAAAGTTTTTGAAATAAATACCTCTCTGGATTAAAGTCTTAATGGTGGAATAATGTGTGTTTATATTCCAAGGTTTGAGAAATGTAGCGTAAACCCCTAGTACTGGGGGAAAGATCTAAGGGGAGAAATTCTACCGAGCAGGGGATCATGAGGCCATTAGAAGGATGGACACAGAAGATTCATGAAGGGCTAGGGAAGTGAAAGCATAGAGGAGGGTGCATATTGTGGAGAAGTAGTAGGAAAGGGCCATGCAGGAAATTAGAAAGTAGTCAGAGGGACTACATTAACTAGGAGCGGTGTTGAGGAGACCAAAGGAAGAAGACAAAATGGAGGAGAATTCAGTGAAAGGGATAGAGATAACAAAGAGAGATCAAAGTCCAAAAGGTGATAGGATCCCCCCCTCACCAGTTGCATGGGAGGGATCCAATGGAATTGGTCGCAGTAGCCCCAAGGAAGACATGGAGGATGAGATGGGCTTTGTGATGAGAAGACTATTTTCAGAGGATGATGCATCTGAAAGAATCAAGGATCCAACCCCTTGAGGCTCAGGTAGCATTCCCCCCAACCTTCCCCTAGTACTCTACAATAGCCTCGGTAAATTTGTTTCTAAGTTTCTTAAGACGATAAGAGTGCATAGTGTGCATGTTAATTATAAGGCTAGTACTGCTAATAGTAGTGGAAATAGTAGTAATAGTAATCTGGGATTACAAGGATCTCAACAGTTGGGAACCCAAGGCCTTGTGCTTCTATCATGAACGCAACCCATAATGGCATGGTTATTTACAAGATATGCAAAATTTTGCAGTAGAGGAAATGAAGATGTAGAACAACATTAGTACTTATGTGAGGCTATATGGAAGGATTGGCAAACACCTGACAATGTGAATTTGATAAAGTTCCAGACCACTCTCAAGGAAAGAACCCTATGGTGGTTTATAAAATGGGAAAAGTTACATCAAAACCTGATAGCAGATGAGATTGAGAGGAACTTTGTACAGGAGTTCAAACTTCCCTACACGGATCAACAAGGGTTGTCGAAGTTGTGGGAGATCAAGCAACAGGAGGGATAAACCACCTGGGAACTAATGCAAAGGTTTAAAGATGCAATTGGTAAGCTCAGTTATACCATAGACCCAAATCACCAGAGGGATTTGTTCATTAAAGCCCTGCTATCCCTCACCCGGACGCCATTAACGCAACAGAAAATTGAGACACTACAGGATTCCCTAGAGCAAGAAACTTGCATAGAGGCTATAGCGGGGTATCCGCATGAGTATCAGGGTGGACCCCATTCACATGATACCTCTATTTTTGGTCTCCAGCACCAAATTTCAAGCTTAACAGAAAAGCTGAAGGATTTACAGTTGTCCTGCCCAGAGAGACTAAATGTGTGGTGTACCAACTGCCTCGTGGAGGGTCAAGTCGCAACAGAGTGCCCAAGGTTGAGGGGCACGGGTTCCATTTTAGGGCCAGTGGTACCATCGGGGACCCTGCCTATAGTAGGATTCATGGCAATAGAATTGCAAGGCACATTCCCAGGTCCCAACCAACCAGAGTATTGTGAAGTGTGTAGGGGATATGGACACCCACTGTGCTGCTGCCCGATATTGCAGAAGTATTTAAATGTCCCCAAAAAAAAAACTATTGTGAGATCTATGCGTCTATCACCCACCACACATACCAGTGTTGAGTTCTAGATGCACTAGAAGATCAACTAAACCATTCAACTTTTAGGATCAAAAACACTACTTGTGGTGGGCGAGGAGGAGGAGGAAGAGCAGGGGGCAGGGGACCTGTTCGCTATTATAACTATGACCAGGAGGGACATGTCACTCAGGACTTCCCCCTACCAAGGAGACCCTGGTGCTCACAATGTAGGGTCAATGCCCACACAATGGAGGATTTCTGGGAGCTAATCTCAAGATGGGAGTAGCAAACTAGGCAATGGTGGATGAATATGATCAACGCAGAACCCAGGGTTTAAGAGAAATCCCTGTTGTCCAACATAAACATAGTTACCCGCAGAGGCAAGAAGACGAAGGCTTACCAGGGTGCCTCGAAACAGCCAACAATCATTTGGGTAGCCTCACCAAAGCGGTCATACAACCCTAGGAAACAGAGGAAATACTATTAGGAGGTAGCAAAATTGTTTGAAAATCTGACAGATTTTTAGAAAGATAAGACACCTAACCTTTCAAAACCCATTGTTGCTCGCCCTTTTGAGGAATGGTATAGAAACTTAATTCAAATTGTCAATAATGATCAAATGCTAGGGGATCTGCGTAGAAGACTGAAAGCAGCCCTACCAGAGGAGGAGACTGGAGAAGGGAATATCTCCACGAATTTTCCTGAGAAGAAAACAACGAAAGTCAGAAGAAATAAGAAGAGAAAGGGCAGGGAGTTTAGGATTGATGCGTATCTTACTGAACTTCAAATCAAAGATGCTATGTTAGATCTGGGCTCCTACATTAATATTATACCAAGAAAGATGTGGGAGGCGTTGGGGAAGCCTCAGCTGAAGTTCTCACCAATCCAATTGAGGATGGCCAACCAATATTGTATATTGTCAATTGGGAGACTGGAGGATGTAGAGGTAGATGTGGCAGGGGTGAAGACACACACATATTTTGAAGTGATCGATATTATGGGAGACAAAGATCCTTACCCGGCACTGCTAGGTATTGACTGGGCCTATGAAAATTATGCCATTATCGATCTAAAGAAGGAGTTGATGATCTTTGAAGTAGAAGGAGTACGATTCATCTAGTTGTTGGACCCATACTAGGGACCCATATTCACAAAACTGGTAGACGACAGAGACGATCTAGGGATGTTAGACCAACACTACAGGTTAAGAGTAGGCAAGAGATAAGATTACATCAACCCAACAGCAAAAGGATCAGTCAGCTAAAGGAGTAGCCAAAGCTCTGAGGTTGGCTTAGAAGTTGTATGGGATGCTTGGCAATAAGGCGGGTATGAAGTTGAAACAAGATGTTTTGCTACGGTATGTTGTATCAACTAGATTGGAACAGAGGTAAGAGACTTTCCCACTTTCAATGGCATAGATTCAGTGGATGTATTTCTCAACAAGGTTGACAGAATTGTAAGGGAGAGCCATAAAATATCGTTGTTAGGAATTGCACTACAAGCGACCCTAGCACGCTGGTTGGGGGTCCACTACAACCACCTCCAGGATTGGGAGAGGATCAAGAGGTCCATGAAGGAAAGGTTCAAGCATGTGGGGGATCACCCGCAATAGATTGAAAAATACAGGGGAAACTTAGATCCATGACAACACCTAGTTAGTTGCAAAGACAAATGGAACAGAGAAGGAGTTATGAAGTAATTATGGGCACACATGTTCATACACATCTTACGCGCAGACCCTCAATCGTGGTACATACAAGAAGAGGTAAGAAGGAAAACGAGAGATTGGGACGCTCTAGCTGAACAATTCATTAATGGTTTCTCATTCAAAGATAGTGACAAACGGCTAACTAAGGCTCTGTATGTTATAAAAAGTATACTCTTCACTTTAGGCCAGTTATGGGAGGGATGCATCGATGAGAGGATCCTATAGTGCTTTTATGAGTCGGGATACCCAAAAGCCATGGCCTGCGGGAAATTTAATGCAGATCCAGAGGAGGATGATCTGGAAGGGTTGAGGCACCTTACATTTCATGAGACTGAAGGGGAGAGGGATATCTAGGAGGGACCCATAACAAATGCTTCGTACCTACTCCCAGTAAAGTTGTGAAATCACAACATTGGCACGAAGACAAACCTAAGATGGCATCAATAGGATACTACTGGGATGAACACACGACAAGAGAAATTTTCGATCTCTTACGGGAGTACGAGGATTTATTCCCATCTTTGATTATAGAGTTAAAAGGAATTAAGGGAGACATAAGGGAAATGAAGATTGTACTTAAGCCTGACGCTTAGTCAGTTGAGCACAAACCATATAGGTTGAACCCAAGGGTCAAAGAGAAGTTCAAGAAGGAAATAGACAAAATGTTGGAAGAAGGACTTATTTTCCCAGTGGACGAGGCAGAATGGGTCAGATCAACAGTGATATAGAACAAGAAGGATGCCATGAAATAATATTTTGTG
Source organism: Pinus tabuliformis (assembly GCA_031772625.1). NCBI lineage: Eukaryota > Viridiplantae > Streptophyta > Pinopsida > Pinales > Pinaceae > Pinus > Pinus tabuliformis. The sequence continues at coordinate 930,506,431 of CM062812.1, read as the reverse complement.
TATATTGTCACATCCTTAACAATGCTTGCGTCCATGACCCATTCCCCACACCCTTCAGCGATGAGGTCCTAGACAATGTTGCGGGGAATGAAGCATATTCCTTCACAGATGGGTTTTCAGGATATCATCAAGTTAGAATAGCTGAGGACAAGAATAATACCACTTTCACTATAGAGTGGGGGTCGTATCTTTACCACGTGATTCCATTTGGCCTTAAGAATGCACCTGCAATATTCTCTCGAATTGTCATTGCAACATTCAGAGACTACATTCAGATGTTCTTGGAGGTATACATGCATGACTAGATAGTATACAGCCTGTTGAAGAAGCACACGAGCCTACTGAGGGTCATGTTTGATTGTTGCTAACAATTACATATATCCTTGAACTTGAAGAAGCGCATATTCGTAGTTCCATTCAGCACACTTCTGGGTCACATTGTATGCAAGGATGGAGTTTGCGTAGATCCTACCAAGGTTGCGGAAATTGTTAACATGCACCCTCCAGCCAATGTGAAGCAACTGAGATCGACATTGGGCCACATGGGGTACTACCACAGATTCATCTGCAACTACGCTTTCGTCACTGCGCCAATGAAGAAGTTGCTCAGGAAAGCAGAGACATTCACATGGTTGAAGGACTATCAAGTTGCATTGAATATATTGAAGGAGAAGCTGGTAAGTGATCCAATTTTAGTATATATTGATTGGAATAAGTAATTCCATGTACATATTGACGCATCCAGCATTGCTCTAGGATCAATATTGGTGCAACCAGGAGAAGGAATCTTGGACTATCCCATCTATTTTTCCAGAATAAAGTTTTCCACGACAAAGAAAACCTAAACCACGACCAAGAGGGAAGCACTAGCTATGGTGTGTTCTCTTCAAAATTTTAGGCACTACTTGCTTGGGGTCCCGTTCAATTTCTTCACAGATCACTCGGTATTGAAATACTTGGTCAAAAATCCAGTATTAGAAAAGAGAATCTGTAGATCGTTTCTATTGTTCTAGGAGTTTACATTCGAGATAATTACCAAACCAGGTCGGTTGAACGTTGAGCTTGATCACCTGTCAAGATTGGAATCAGGGTAAAATGGGGGCTCCCTAGATGACTAGTTTCCTGATGTGGACTTATTTAGAGTGGAAGCGGTACCTGACTACTTAGAAGAGATCGCATCATTCTTGGCCACAGGGAAATGCCTGGAGGAGTACACGGAAATGCAAAGAAGATACATGGTCGTACAAGCAGATGACTATCAATTTGTATAAAGAGTTTTTCGGAAGAAGTCACATTGAAGATTTGGGTCGACGCATTTCGAACCAGCAAGTGTGGTTCATCTTCAGGACACGATGAAGAAACAGATCCAGGAAGAGGGTTAAATAGGAAGACAAGTCAACCTAACAGCTAGAAGAAAACGGCTATGTTTGACTATGGGAGGGAGAGGGGACAAATTGGTAATATTTAAATTAATAAAAATATATAAATATATAATTTTTAATTTTATTAGTTAACCAACTAACAGCTATATTTGATATATATATATATATATATATTTATTTATTTATTTATTTATTTAACAAAAAAATTAAATTAATAATAACGATTGAATATTCAATTTATATATATATATATATAATATAAATGATTCTTAATAAACACCTACTCATATTATTTAATGTTAAATTGCATATATATAATAACAATATATAAATAGTTCACTATGAAAAAAAATAATATTATATATATATATTACACAACTAAAGATTAAACAATAATAATAACAATTAAATATATAAAAAGCACCTGCTTATTGTTTAATATTTAATTATGTAAATATATATATATATATATATATATATATATTACACAACTAAAGATTAAACAATAATAATAACAATTAAATATATAAAAAGCACCTGCTTATTGTTTAATATTTAATTATGTATATATATATATATATATATATATATATATATATATATAATATTAATATTAATTTTTATTCATAGTGAACTATTTATATATTGTTATTATATATATACAATTTAACATTTATATTATTTATTTATTAATATGAGTAGGTGTTTATTAAGAATATTATATATATATATATATATAGTTGTTAGTCGGTTAACTAATAAAATTAAAAACTATATATTTTTATTAATTTAAATATTACCAATCTGTCCCCTCTCCCTCCCATAGTCAAACATAACAGTTTTCTTCTAGTTGTTAGGTTGGCTTGTCTTCCTATTTAACCCTCTTCCTGGATCTGTTTCTTCATTTGTGTCTTGAAGATGAACCACACTTGCTAGTTCGAAACGCGTTGACCCAAATCTTCAATGTGACTTCTTCTGAAAAAACTCTTTATACATTATCATATGGATCACAGAAGCTTGAATTCAAATATGTTTATCAATTTATTGCAGGACATCTGTACAAGTTGGGCTTAGATCAGGTGTTGCAACGATGTGTCCTCCAGCACGAGCGTCAATATATCTTATGGGAATGTCACTGAAGAGTTGCGGGTGGCCATGTAGGGGGGAAAAGTTGCACGGAAGTTTTTGCAAGCAGACTATCATGGCCAACAGTATATAAGGACGCTAAAGATATGCCAAAGGATGTGATGCGTGCCAGATAGTTGGGAAATCATCACATCGCAATGTGCTCCCACTACAGTTGGTGCGCACCTTGCAAATTTGAAAAGTGAACAATTAATTTCATCAGTCCGATCAATCCACTGCCGCGTCACACTCATGTCAGGTACATCATCACGACAATAGAGTTTCTCACAAGATGGGATGAGGCAGCACTGATGAAGGACTCTACAACAAACATAGCTGCAATGTTTATTTTTGAAAATATCATCTCAAGGTTTGGGTGCCCAAGAAGGCTGACAAGTGATCAAGGAATTCACTTCATTAATGAAATGGTCGCTTCTCTATTACAGAACTTCCTTTTATAGCATCACAAGAGTAGCCCATATCATCCACAGGCTAATGGAACAGTAGAAGTATTTAACAAGATACTTGAAAAGGGCTTAACAAATGTGTGTTCAGAAAAACGGGATGATTGGGATGAAAGGGTGTCAGCCACACTATGGGCATACCATACAATAGTGAAGAAGTTACACAAGAAGACGCCATTCCAGTTGGTATATGGATGGGAAGTCGTTGTGCCAATATAGTTCACAACCCCAATCATATTCATCACCCCAGCCATAAGGATGACAGAAGAAGCGTCACTACAAAAGAGATTGGAGGAGCTATTAGAACTGGATGAGGCTAGTTTTCTAGCAGACTTTCACCAGTCAGTGGAGAAAAGAAGACAGAATGCATGGCATGACAGACACATCAATAAGAAATCCTTCATGGTCGGGGGATGGGTTTTGTTAGATGACAGCAAGTTCCAGAAGTTTCTAGGCAAGCTACAAATGCACCAGTTAGGGTTGTTCATAGTTACAGAGATCAAGGAGTCTAGAGCTGTGAAGCTCGCGCAACTAGACGGAATATTGTTATTAGGTTGGGTGAATGGTGCACACCTGAAACCCTTCCAACAACCAAAGATTTATATTCAACATTGATTGGGTCTATGAAAAGAGACCGTAGGTAGGAATAGGAAAATTCAGTAGGAGTCAGTCAGTCAATTCATTAGTCAGTTTATTTTCAATAAACAAACCCGGGACATCAAGTTCAATTGAGGATTCCATGTCACCACACCGCAACTGATTATGGTCGGGGGGGTTAGCCACACATACTATGAGTCTTTTCCATAATAATTAGACAATAATACCGTTGTTAGGCCAGATTTTCGTAAAATATTTCCCGATATAGAAAAAATTAACTCCTAAACGTCTCCCATTACACTAACATTATTACCCATCCACTCCACCTTGTCTTTTCCAGAAGTACATTAGCCAGGTCAGGTCGAGATCAGCTAATGGTGGATTAATACGTTTGAGTCTTCATAAGGAAAGTTTTCATAGTAAATAGTTAGCAAGTCTCGTCAAAAATGTCATGTCGAAGATGGTCTACTTATTTTCCATGGATATGCTAAAGTTCTTATAGTTTGGAGTTCACGTGATAGAGTAGTCTGATTCAATTGAAGTTTCACATCTGGACGGAGGAGACGCGGGAGAAAAGTAGGAGTGACTAGGGTTTCAAGTTCCAGTGGAAGTTTTCCCCATGGATGTGTGCAGAGGAGGGAGCTTCACTCCCTCCTACAAGGAGGCGGTAGCCAACAAGATCAAGATACCTCCAGATAAAGGCAGAGGTAAAGCTGAGGAAGGAAGGAGAAATAGGGAAGAGGAAAAAAAAGGTTCCAAATCGGAGGAGAATGATGGCACAAAAGACAAGGAGGAAAATGACAAAAACCAAAGAACAAAAGACAAAAATCAGAAATGACCGTGTAAATCCAAGGCTAAAATCACTTCTAGAGTAGTATTAAATAATCCAACGCTGCAGGCGCATAGGGAGCACATGCAGACTTATGCAATCATATGCAAATTCATGGGGTTATGGCCCACTCAAAAATATTTACAAACTTGGATCAGATACCACTGGAAGCCCAAAGGGAGCATTGATCTACATCTGGGGTCCAAGGGTTTCTTCACGGTGGTGTTCACAAACACTGAGGATAAAGATAGAGTCTTTAAAGGCGGGCCCTACTTCTATGCAGCAGCAGGGCTCTACATGAGGCCATGGATGATGAATTTCGTTCTGGAGAGGGAAACTTTTACTTCAGTCCCGGTTTGGGTAAGACTCTATTCTCTACCTCTTGATTATTGGCAAACAGAATCGCTAGCTACCATAGGCAATAAATTAGGAAGGTTTGTCAAAGCTTCTGAAGCCACAAGGAGGGGAAAATATACCTCCTTTGCAAGGATTTGTGTGGAGATGGATCTATCTGGAGCTCTTCCGGATGAAGTTATCTTGGAGGTATTTGATGAGGAATGGGTGCAGACAGTAGACTATGAGCATATTCCATTTAGATGTTGTAGATGCCATGAACATGGCCACCTTCTAAGAGACTGCCCTCTCAGTAAAGCAGAAAACAAAAGCAAAACTAACACTATGAAAGACACAGATAGCTTTCACAAAGTTGTTCTTAAAGGAAAAAGTAGCAAAAAAGGGCCAAAGCAACATCAAGCAGGAGGACAGAAGGCCAGTCAGAATCAGTTCCAAGTTCTCGAAGAGGATGAAGAAATAGCAGTAGAAGATCAAGTAATGAAGGAAAGTTATGAGATCAGGGAGAAGGAAGAAGATAAGGATCAGACACAGGAAAATGAAAAACAGAAAGGAAACATGATGAGTGAGATGGAAACGGAGGACAATGAGCTACAGGAGATTCATGACAGAGAAAACCTAGATCTAGAAGGGTTCCTGAATCAGGGAACTAGGGGCGGGGTAGAATCACTACCACAAGAAGAGATCAATAGAATACAACATTTATTCCTATGGAAAACTCAGGCAAAGGGTTTGGAGGAAGTAAACAACATTGAAAGACAAATTAATGAAGGAGTGAAAGTAGTAAAAACGACTTCCAGGCTTGCACTGAGAAATCCAGGCAAAAAAAGAGGCAGGAAAAAGCAAAACGAGCTACTGATGGAATGTGGAAAGGTCATGGTAGACTCAAGTAAGATGAAATATCTAACTAGTTACTCCTTTACAAATCTTTAATTATGAAGTTCACAACTTGGAATATTAGAGGTCTAGGCAGCAAGAGAAAACAGAGAATGCTAAATAACAGAATGAAACAAGCATTTCCGGATATAATTTTTGTCCAAGAAACGAAATGCTCTATACAAAAGTTAAGACAAATCCATAGTAAATGGCTTAGCAGATTTGAGTTTCTAGAAGTTAAAGCTGAAAACACAGCAAGGGGTGTCCTCACTATCTGGAATCCCCAAAAGGTTGGAATAACTAATGCGGAGGCATCAAGGAATTATTTATCAGTCGTCGTACAGCCTGTAGGAGACAGAGACACTTATCTAGTCACGAATGTTTATGGCCCTCAAAGGTTGGATGACAAAATCAGGTTTATAGAATCCTTGGTGGATCTCCGAGTCAGGCATGTAGGATTACCTTGGGTCATAGGAGGAGACTTCAATATGATCAGATCTCTCTCGGAGAAAAAAGGGGGTACTAGAGCTCTAAACAAGGATTCCTCAGCCTTCCAAAACTTTTCAGAAAGCATGAAGATTGTTGACATTGAGACAAACAATGGCCTCTGCACATGGAATAATAAAATAGGAGGGGATTCCCAGGTAGCCTCCAAGTTAGATAGATTCATGATCTCTGAATATCTCATGCTTTTAGACAAGAAAATAATTGCAGGAATTCTCCCTTTTGGAGGCTCAGATCACTGGCTGGTTCAAATGGAAATCAAGGGCATAGGCACCCCAAGAAATTAACCTTTCAGATTTGAAAATATTTGGCTTTCACACCAGATTTCATCAGCAACATTCGAAAATGGTGGGTGGAATATTTGTAGATTCAGGGATCATCAATGTTCCTGCTACACAAAAGATTAAAGCACATCAAGATGAAGCTAAAAGCTTGGAACAAGAATGTATTCGGAAATATTTTTGCAAGTAAGGAATCTATTGAAAATAAAATTCTGGAGCTCAACCAAGCTTTGATCAAGGAAGGATTTGATAAGAACAAAAATGATCAGGTAGAGAAATATCATCTAGAATGGGAAAAGTTGTGTAAACAAGAGGAAATTTTTTGGAAACAAAAATCAAGAGTCCAATGGCTAAAGGAAGGAGAGCGCAACACCAAATTTTTCCATAGATCCACCATTGCTAATAGGACTCACAACAGGATCTCTTTGATCAAGGACGAGGACGGGCAGATCCATCAATCCCATAAGGATATAGAAGCAGTGTTAGTTAAACACTTCTGAAGTATTGCCCAGGAAGGCATTTTAGTAAGGGAACCTTTCATCAAAGACTTCACTAAACACATCCCTAAGTTGGTATCCAGAGAGGACAACTGTAATCTCAACAGACCTGTAACTGAAAAGGAGGTCAGTGAGGTGCTCAAGGAAATGAAAAATGGCAAGGACCCAGGTCCAGATGGATTTAATGTGGATTTCTTCAAGGTTTGTTGAAACATTGTCAAAAATGATATTGTAAGGGTAGTGGAAGATTCTAGGCTAAACAGAATTATTTTGAAAGCTCTCAATACCTCCTTCATCGCCCTAATTCCAAAACAGGATAATTCTCAAACGCCAGAGAGGTATAGGCCCGTTGCCTTATGCAATGTAGTTTACAAGATAATTTCCAAGGTAGTGGCCAACAGACTCAAACCTTTGCTACCTACGCTTGTTTCAAGGGAACAAACTGGGTATGTGGAAGGCAGACAAATACTAGATAACATCATTCAAGCTCACAAGGTGGTTCACTCGTTAACTAGTAAAAGGAAAGCGGGTATGATAATGCAATTGGACATAGCCAAAGCATATGATAAAGTGAACTGGACATATATCAAGAAAGTGCTTACTGCGTTTGGTTTTGATCATAATTGGATCAAATGGGTAATGGCCCTGGTGACTTCCTCCAGCTTCTCAATTTTAGTTAATGGCTCTCCCTCTGAAATGTTTCTTCCTTCTAGAGGACTCAGACAGGGTGATCCACTCTCGCCTTTTCTTTTCATCCTCATGATGGAAGGGTTGGGGCGGTCCATTAAGCATGCTAAAGTAACGGGCAAAATTCAAGGACTCCAACTATCTAAGAATAATCAAGCTCTGACCCATCAACGATTTGTAGATGACACCATGTTACAGGGAATTCCCATAATCAAGGAAGCGTTGGCATACAAACAAGTTTTGAATGACTTTTCCATGGCAAAAGGTATGGAGGTCAATCTTTCCAAATCAAAAAAAAAATTCTTTAACACCCACATTGCTATCCAGAGAAATGTCTCTAGAATTCTTGGTTTTCAAAGAGATGCCCTTCCCTCTAGATATTTGGGATTTCTTCTAACAGATAAACCTTTGCATAAGAGGGTTTGGGAACCGTTAATCATCAAGATGCAAGACAAGGTCAGAAAATGGATAATCAGGTCTTTAAATCTGGCTAGTAGACTGGTTCTTACAAAGGCAATGCTCCAAGCTATCCCAGTCTTTATGCTATCAGCTCTCCCTGCTCCAAAAGGAGTCCTACAGCAATTTAGAAATATCCAAAGGGATTTTCTTTGGGGAAAGGAGGAAACTAGGAAAAAATGGGCTTTAGTTTCATGGGAAAAGATCTTTAAACCTAAGAACCAAGGAGGCCTAGGATTGGATGATCTAGAGATTCTCAGTAAGGTTCTTGGGGCCAAACTTTGGTGGCAATGGGTTAAGGATCCTAAGGCTCAATGGGCAAGCATCTGGAAGGAAAAATATGCCAGCTCCTGGCACTCTTCTGAACTAATAAGAATGTCTGGAAACATGAAGGGCTCTCCCATAGGGAACAAAGCCAGGGAGAACAAAGGGGTGGTTCAATAAAATAGTTTCTAGCAAATCAAAGATGGAGATCAGGCACTATTCTGGGAGGATAGATGGCAACAAGAACCAACACTTTTGAAAGAGGAATTTTTGGGCCTCAAGCAAGAAATAGACAATCAAGGATTAGTAAAGGTAAAGGACTTTTGGGAACATGCTCACAACACAGAAAAATGGAGAACATGGAAAAAAATAGATGGCAGAGAGGACAGAACCCTCAACAGTAGAGCAGAGACCCTAAAGAGGATGTTGGATCAGAGGATGATTTTAGTCACTGAAGGGCAGGATCAACTAAGATGGGGTAACAACAAAGAGGGAAACTTTAATATTAAGGAAGCAAAAGGTATTCTCCTTGGACTGGAATCCCAAGCCCCGGTCAGAATCTGGCAGAAGCTATGGAGGAACAAAGGCTGGATGAAGATCAAGCTCTTTATGTGGCTGGTTCACCATAGGAAAATCTTAACCTGGGACAATATTAGAAAGAGGGGCATGCTGGGACCCTCCAGATGCCAGCTCTGTGAAGCACAAGAGGAGACAATGGAACATCTTCTCAATAGTTGCATTTTCACCTCAAGGTTATGGGATTTTTTTGCCACCGTCTTCAATTAGTCTGATAGAGATAGAGATAGCATCACTAACACCATAAACAATTGGAGGAATAATTTTTCAGATTATGAGATTCTTAACTCTACCTGGGCTCTCTTGCCAAGTTTCATAATATGGAATGTGTGGAAAGAAAGAAACAAAAGAATTTTTAAAGAAGAGAAGAACTCCTCTCTACGCCTGTTGGAGCAAATCTTGAAACAGCTAAAAGAGATAGTGGGAACAACAGTTAGGGATCTCCCCAAAAATCCTCCCTCAGAAATAGAGTTGAGAATACTCAGGAAGTGAGACATGCAGGGGCTCATTCCACATGGACTAGACAGGAAAATAATCTTGAGGGAATCGGTTAAGGAAATCGGGAATCCCTCCTGGGAAGGTTTTTTGAAGTATAACATCGATGGAGCTTCAAAAGACAACCCGGGAATGGCAGGCTTTGGAGGAGTTCTGAGGGATGAAACTGGAAGCATCATCTCCCTCTTCCATTGTCATTTAGGAAAAGCTACCAACAACATGGCGGAACTAATGGCATTGGAGAAATGCTTAGAATTTTTGAAACAGGACAACTATCAAAATGTGATAATAGAAGTTGATTCAAAGCTAGTCATCAACACGGCAAAGAAAATTAGTCATGGAACAGGGTCGCAAAAAGTTTCAAAACACTGGAGGTTAATAAGGGTGCTCCAAAAAATACAAGATCATCTTTAGGGACTACGCACACTTAGATTCATCCATGTGCGCAGAAAGGCCAACAAATTGGCAGACATCCTAGCCAACCAAGGGGTCACCTATAAAGACAGCGGAATTTCGATGAGTTGGCGTGCAATGCCGCAAAGCGATCTAAAGGGACTTTGCCACAACCAGGTAGAAGAGGATAAAAAAGTGTATCAGGACAGAACTAAGGAAGCTAATACGCAATGAGCAAATTTCTGCAAGATTCACAATTTTGGTCAAACAGGTCTATGGAGGATAGCTTGCCAGGGGCGGCCTCTGTAGCTATGGTCATCACTTCTCTGAAAATCCCTGAAGGTGGGCGATGGGTTTTCACAGTCAGGAGAAAGGTTGAGAACAATAACTGTGCTGGCGGCACCATTTCCCATTTTTCCCAGTGTTGGGAGACAAAACCACCCCTCGAGTGGTTTTGGTGCGATCGCACCGCTTTCAAGTCGAAGGTGGTTTCGAATTCTTGGCAGCGATACCTTACAATGCTTGACACATGGATGAGGGATGGGTTTGAAAACCATCCTCATCGCACGATAAACTTCAATGATTTTATGGCGTGCGATTTTCAGCTCCACCGTCTGATTTGATCATGTCCGATCAACGATCAGGATTGTACGAGCGGTTCGGTGGGGTCGGGGGTTTAAACATCTTGCTCCTTTATGAAGTGATATGTATCTCCAGCGTAGGATTTTATAAGAATTTGGATGGCAGTGATTAAGAAGCGGGTTTTTGTGGGGAGGGCTCAGGTGCCCGGCGACTCCCGTAACTTGTTTTTGTCGGTTCTCAAAAGTGTTCGGCGGGAACTTTTTGGGGTTGGAGGGCTTAGATCCTTTAGTACATCTTCCTATTTTGCCTTGTACCACACAGTTTGGTGGAAAAGTGTAAATTTTGTAAATTTTGTTTGATTTAATGAAAAAGAAGGCACGACTCTTACTTTAGCAAAAAAAAAAGATAAAGTAGTCTGATTCTTAGTGTTGTCACCCAGGAATTCATTATTAGCCTCCAATGGTTTTAGTTTATCAGCGACATTGCAAGATGACAAATATAATTGTTTGAGTCTCGGAAGATGGGTTGGATGATAGGATTTTCATCATAGAGAGGCTCTATGGTAAATATGACAAGGCCACACTTGTGGACAACAACTTGTCAGCTTCCTTTCAATTCTCGGCATTGAAGCGGGAAGTGTACATAGAGACAATCATAAAGGAAGATGGAACAACAGCGACCAAGGCCAAGGTGGCATACAGGGGAATTTAGCATTCAACACTACTAAATTTGAGATTTTTCCTGTGTTCGGCACGACTCTGGCTGTGATGTAATGTACGAAACTTTTAATCAGCATGATGCATGGTGGGTCGCTCTGGCTAGAAAAAGAGTACCCGGTTCATGTAGATGATATTCAGCGGCTCACGGGTTTATCAGCCATATGGGGTGCAGTCTCAATGGAATTCCTGACAAACTCCAAAAGAGCAAAGAAGGAAGGCGATAATGGCTACTATGGAAAATAAAACACCAAGTAAGGCGGGAAGGGAGCAAAGATCGACCTCATCAACAAAGAGCATATTAAATTTCCCTGCTACATAATCGGAGGGAAGGTGATGCGTCACTTTTCAAGTAAGGAATGCACACTAGACACCATTTCAATTGTGGAGCACTATGCAGAGGGCGCCCAACTGAATTGGTGTGCATTATTGTTGAATGAGTTGTTTAAGGCTTGCGAGATGTGTTAGGTCCCTATAATACTAGTGATTCCCCCATTGCTATTGTCATTGTAGCCCTTATTGTTATTATTGTGCCCCTATTGTCCCCAAAATGTTATTATTGTGCCTCATAGAAGCCTACTATTGTTATTGGTGTGCCCTTATATTATTATTGTTATGTCGTCTTTGATCATATTGTGACCCCTTAGACTCCTATATATAGAAAGGAGGTTTCTTCATTTGTGTCATCCAAGAATTGCTCATTTGTGTAATGTAAAGGAGGTTGCCCCCTCGAAGAGGCTGATTTTGAAGTCGTTGATCTATCTTTTATATCTTTTTGTGAGTTAGTTTCATAACAGGATGTCGACAAAAGGAGCACCAATTTTATTTTTGGCTATCTGATAATGACTCTGGAAATGTGGAAGTGGTGCCCCCGGCGAGTAGAGACTTGGCGCAAATATCTTAAGACCATCCCTTGGCTCTCTGGTACACTCGATGACAGATGTTAGGGGACCCAAGTAGCAAAGAAATCAATCAAGCTTCTTTCAGCGGGTGGTATGTTAAGATGCTTGAGGTAATAAGGGTCGTTAAAAGAATTCCCAAGGCACTTCTTGATGAGTACTTAGCGCCAATCTAGTTTGGGGTCACTCACGGAAAAAATTTCCTCATCCCGCATTACGTCCACCCACTCACTTTCAAAATGCAAGCACAGAAATTCACACTATCGGCTGAAGCATTCCATGCAGAAGTTGAGTCATGGTCAGGATTTTCATGCGAGATCAAAGAAGGAAGATATATATACTTGTTCGGTGGGATGGTAGCGCAGCGGCTGATAGGTGGGGTAGGCTTGGACACTAGGAAGCGGATAGCAGAGTAGGACTTGCAGCCAATGTTCACCCAAATGAAGAAGCAAATGAGCTCTCTCAAGCAAACCATTGGCAACTTAACCGACTCATAGGGTGAGGTTCCTAAATTTGTTGAGTTGCAAGGATTTTCACAATAGAACCCTCTAGCTACTACACTCGTTGTTGTTTCTATCCTGCATACCCCATTCACACTCCAAGTCGACAATTCCCAAGCCCAGCAACCAAAACTCACCAAACCTCAAGCTACAGCAAAGAAGAAAAAAGTCAATCTGGTCCTGCCTATAGTCAACCTCACCGGTGAGGGGCCCCAAACTGTCATGTCCTCCCCGATTGTAGAATAAATCCCACCTTCCACTTCCACCATTTCTCCTAGCTCGCAAGATCCACCCATGCATACAACATCAACTTCCAAAACACTGTCAGTTCCCATTCCCTATGGAACACGGATAGGCACTGAAGATATGGAGGTCGACTCGGTCATTTAGTTTGCCATGATACTCCCTAGGGGAGAAAGCAACACCACATCCGTGATGTCCCTACTATTAGGGTCGGGCGCACTACTAAGCGTAATGCCCATCACCACGCAACCATTGGTTACATCTATTGAGCCCTTTGGGGCTCCCTTTCTTTATTTTTTCCTCTTGTCCCAAACCCATTTTTTATCCATGCAGTGCCCTAGTTTACGGAACCCTCGTAGCAAGCCACCTCGTCCCAAGGTCACTCTCATATGTCTGTTGCTAGTGGCTAGCCGTTGCAGAGCATATTACCGCACTAATCCACTATGCAGCAAGATAATCTTCAGACCAGGTCATCCGCATAAATTATTGGGTTCATACAGCAGGAAGAACATATTCATAATGACCTTGTTGTTGATCACGAGTAGCAAAATGTGCAAATCACCACCCTCACAGCTGAAAGAGACCAACTCCGCTAGAGCACTCAACAACTGTAGACACAGTTTAACTAGATAAAATCATGGTTTCAAGCGCTTTGGCCTACCGTTGTTGATGTGGTCATTGAAACCCCGGAAGGACTTTTCTGCGTGCACCTTGGTCAAATGTTGCAACCACATTCAAGTTGTGTTCATCAGTCGGATCTCCACCAACAAGGAACTCAAGCAGAGCCTCGATGCTGTGAGAAAGGCTCTGCCTAATCCGTCCACTATCTACATTGATGAGATTGAACAAAATCTCATTGCCATTTTCGCTCTGAAAACCTCTATTTTTGACACTCTGAACGAGGGGTACATTTTGATGGACCAATTCCATGATTGGTCCGGCAACTTGGCCATGAAAAATCAACAAATATACCCACTTCAACAGCAAATTCAACAGCTCCTCGCTAACATTCAAAACTCCAAGGACAAAGACTAGCAGAAGAAGTTCGAAGCAAAGGTAACCTCTCTGGAAGTCCGGGTTCATCAAATTGAAGACGAGTCGGTGAAGGATAAAAAGAAGATTCGGGACTTCCATCCACCGATCAACACTCATTTCAATGCTCTCTGAGAACTTTGTGATGAAATGGAGGAGCATTGGGTTTTCCTACTGAGAAGTCAACCAGACTAGCCAATTTTTAGCATGAAATCATAGTTCCTCAGACAAGCTCATGCAATTACCGGACCTTGGCAAGCAACCCTCAATGATTACAGCAGATTCCGCCAAGAGACAAATGTTGAAGGTCATAGTTTGGGCTTTGTTTGGAAAATAAGGCTAGCAAGAAGCAGCAGTAGTGCCGCAAGAAGCAGCATTAGCACAACAGTGTCAACATAACAACTAACGGAGAAAACAGCTGAGGCACTAGAAGAAACATCAACAGAGCTGACAGCAACAACACAGATAGCACCCAAGGTAGATTGACTTGGGGATGAGTCAATGCACTGTGTTCGTGGCTTGTTGGGGCCTTTATTTCGAGTTTTTGTGGAAAAAAGAGCTAGGGGCAAGTGGTAGGGATGACCATTAGGGTTGCAGAACTAACAGCCGAGGGTGGAACAGGAACTAGAAGTGAACCAGTAGTTGGGGAAAGGTGGTAGAGAGGATAAGGAATAGTCGAGTAAGGGGAGAACAAAGGCATCTGAGGATGAAGATAGTTGAGTGGAAGACAGGCAGAACTGGTTGTCTGAGCACAGGGAAAAGGATAAAAAGTAGAAGGAAGGGTGAGGAAAGGTTGTTTTTGGTCAGTCGAGTGAGCTAGGGATCATTGCAGCTTTTCTATGTTGCGAAGGAGTGCGAACAACTCCTCAAACATGTCTGAGTTTGTTTATGGTGGTTATGTTATTCCAATTATTGATTATCAGGCCTTGAGCCTCTTTGTATTAATTTATGATATGTCAATGGAAGAGACGGTTCAGACCCACATTGTGTTCTTATGCTCAGTATTGACTCTTTAAAATTTTGAATGAATGCATCTGTTTATATGGTTTCCTGAGATGGTATGAGTAGATCATTGTGATTGGGTTAGTGTAGATGATGAGTTACTGCGTTTTGGTATCTTTCATTTGTCATGACTCTCTTGGTTCCTAATTCGACCCTCATTTAACTTTAGTCGCGGCATGCCTCGGGTGAGACTCCTTACCCTCTCTAGGTAAGGTGAAAATGTCGATGTTGCTCTAGACTACAACGAAGCCTTGTTGGCCCCTTGTGCCTAAACCCAGGGTCTCAACCCTGTTGTCATTTTTGTGCCAACATTGCTGCCCATTAAGGAAATGACATTCTCAAGATGAAACTAAAACTTAGGATCATAGTACATCAACTGATCAATGGTGAAAATCTTCCCATTGTGTGGGAAGCTCATAGTATGATAGATAGAAGAGTAGACTACCTTCATGGTGTACATGAAACTACATCCTAGAAGGAGGTTATAGTCTAAGGGGGCATCAATAACCTCAATGTCAATAAAGACTTGCTTTGAAACTAACTTGACAGGAAAAATTTGGTACAAGCCTATTGGTTGCAAGGGGTGACCATCATATGCTTGAAGGGTGATCATATAAGATGGTAGGAGTTCTAGAGATCCAATTTGTTTCTAGATGTGGGAAGACATCACAAATTTGGATACCCCTTCATCAACCATGCACCAGTGAACAACAATGTTCTTAATGGACACAGGGATCTATAAAGCAATGGATGAGGAAAGATGAGGAGTATTTTCTTTATGAACATCAAAAGACAATCATTTTATCATCTGAGGGACCCACAATGGCCAAAGAGGAGAGTAGAGCCTTGCTTGTGAAGGACATGTCTAGAGGATTTCCAATGCTAACATGTGGTGAGCACCAGTATTGCAGCAACAATGCTACAACTCCTGGGCTTCCTACTTTACTTTTATCAACCTGGTAGTTCATAACAAACTTGGATGCGACGGTGTTGTATGCACAAGTACTAGTTCTTACTGCAGGCTGTCACTTGGTCAGCTGGCGCAAGATCACTAGGAGCTCAAGCCAACTTCTATGGATTCCAGAAGAAGCTCTATGTGTGATGAAAGAAAGGAAAGCTTACTCTACAGAGGCTACTCTACTTGCAGAAAGGAAAAGAAGACTGAAATGTAAAGTAAACCTAGCAAACCCTACTTAACCAACTAATCCTAATTTTGCAGAAAGAGAGATGAAGAACCATGAAATGAATGCCATTACCTACTCAGGAAGTAAACAACATCTACTCAGGCTATTTCTAGAAGTAAATGAGCAAAAAACATCTTTTTGGATTTTTATGTATTTTTATGTGAAATTGTCATGCATGTAATTTATTTGATTGTGAATGTGGCAGCGATTAGGTGGCGATGGAGGGCGACTTTGGGATTTGCAGAGGTGTAGGATGGTGTGGATGGGTCCTAGGAGGGCTCAGGTGGCCTTCTGGAGGCTTTTCCCACAATCAGACTTCAAAAAGAAACCTACAGGAAAATCTACAGGAGGTTGCAGGGGATCTACAGGAGGTCTATAGGAGGATGCCGAGAGCAGTTTTGGAGGTTTTGAAGGTAGGAAAGTGGGTGGAAAGGGTAGCTAAAGGCTAGGATGATGTGTTAAGGTGTCTAGGGTCCATCAAGAATGATTAGGAGAGAGAAATATGGTCAGATTTGTTCAAGGAAAGAGAGGAAAGTCTATGGAAAAGTGCAGAAAACTAAGGCAGATTTGAAATGAACTCTGGGCGACCTGTGGGGCATAGATCAAAGAGAGATTGTGATGGCTGATTGGCTAACTTGTTGTGAGAAGAGATTTGCTGCCAGAGAACTGAAAATCAAACAATGAGATTAAGCAAGTGAGGAAACTCAGTACATCAAAAAAAACAGAATTTTGCATCAAGCTAAACTAGATTATGAGCTATGAAAAGAAATGATGAAAAATGCTACAATGAGAGAAAGCATGGAAGGAAAATTATTGCAAGATAGAAATGAGCATGGTGAAATAGATCTAAAGCAAAGCATTAACCTTCTAACAAACTGCAACACTAGAAATCCTATGGAGAAGGAAAATCTGTGTTTTTGTGGTAGCAAGAGGGTCTTGGCCTCAGTTCATGGTCCCAAAGGGAGGAAACGAGGCCAAGTGATCTGAAATCACCTGTAAATGAACTCTGAGAAATAATGAAGGTATTACAGACTCAAGTCCTGGGGTGTGCCTATGTTATTTTATGTAACAGATCGATAAGATTGCGAAATACACAGACACTGAAACAGTAAGAGAACACAGTAAGCAAACACATAAACACAACAAAGTTAATAAGGAGTTCACACAATCCTCCTGGGCTACATCTCCCGGTCCAGCCTTTAGTGGTGGCCTTTCTATTGTGTCTTAAAGAAGATTTTTTACAACAAGGAGCTCAATCTGAGTCTCACTTAACAGATGATGATCAGTAGGATTGTACTTGGATTCCCCAAGTCTCTAGAGTACACAGACTCCCCTTACTGAATCTCGACCTCAACTAGTCTCAGTGGTATGAGTCCAATTTGGTACTCAATACCTGACATGTATACACAGAAGAGTTGCCTGAACCTCTCACTCCTTCTCTGGAGTTCACAGACTCTCAGACTCTCTCTGTCTCTATCTGCTCGATGTTGCCTTTGCTCTATAGGTCAACTCAGCTTCTCTGTTCTCTGCAATTCACTTCTTTCTCGCCTTTCAGCTCTCAGATTCTCTTTCTCTACCTCTTTTCCTGCTCCCTTTGCTCTCTGTCTGTTCGTGGCTTAAAGCCAATCTGCTCCCTGACTGTTCGTTTCTGCTTCCAGGCTCTCTGGATCTCTTGCCTCTGTCCACTTGAATTCCCTTGCTCTGCGTCATCATGACTGTGTAACGCTTCACAGAGAGGTGGCCACTTGTTTTCTCATGAACTGAGTGTCAGTTCTCTTTGAACGGTCATTATTTCAGTTGCTCCAATATTGCCTGCGAAACTAATTCCTCTGCCAACTCATCGGTCATGTCGGACCTCAAATCTTATAAGACTCAGTCTATTTCCCTGTCAAATCTGGTCATCCATCGGATCATTTCTCCATCATTGATCTAGAGCCTCCAGATCCTACAGTCTCCTTCCATATCGTGCAGGTAAGTAGCATGACCTTTACTCGCGTGATGTGAGCAGTTTTCTCTCTCATCCGCTGGACGCATGTCACCCAGTGTATGGCATCAGGGGGGACTTGGTAAAACCCGCTTACCGCTTGAAGCCCTTCCGATATTCTATCGATTTTAGCGAGGGACCTACCTTCTGACGGAATCGGCGATTTCTGTACGGTTTTATGCTTTTCCTCTTGACCGAGCGCTTGGGGGCTTTCCTTCACTGAGGGCGATGCCCTGCGATGCGCTAATTGTGTATCAGAAACTGCCTCTGTTTTTGGATTTGACCTCCCGTTTGTCAATTTGTGCCAGTGCATGGTCACCATGGGCCAACGGCTCATTGTTCCGCGCTGACCACAAATTTCCATTGTTTAGAGGTAATTTTTGATAAGCTTCGACATCCATAATACTTTGAAACTTCGGTATGAGTTTTACAGAGTTCAGGGAACTTTAAGAGTGTTTAAGGATCTAATTCGAATCATGACCTTCCCACTGAAAAAGATTTTGGACCACCAAAAGTTGGTTTTCAAGCATCGACTAAGTGATGGTATAGCTGTCTCACTTGTCCAATCTCTATCCATTTTGCACTGCTTGACTTTGAACCCTTGAGTCCAATCCTGAGGTACTCAACATCTCCCATGTGCATCATCCTCACCTTCTTGTCCAAAATTGTGCCTTCCTGCAATTCATTGAGATATTCAGGTAATAGATCATCAATAGAAGGCAATTGACTCTGCTCTTCGGGATCTTCAATTAATGAAGGTTCAAATAGTCTCAAGTTGTCTGTATTAATGACTAAGTAGATGTGCATGTAAGCTGGTAAATCAAGGCGAAAAGCATTCTCACCAATTTTCTCAAGTATATTGAAAGGCCCATACCTTATTGGCTTTAGCTTTTTACCTTCACCTTGCATTCTGTCTTTGCTGATATACAGCCAGACTTGATCACCAACTTGGAAACTATGCTCCATCCGGTCCTTGTCATGCCTTGCCTTATATTTGGCTTGGCTCTTTTCCAACTGTTCCTGTACTACTTGGTGAATCTCTTGGATTTGTTCAATGAACTTGGTTGCCTTGTCCACATCACTGTGTCCATCAACTGCTATGTCTTTACCAAATACAAAATCCAAGGGAGACCTTGGCATGAAACCAAAACAGGTCTCAAAAGGAGATCTTTGTGTAGAAGAATGTTTTGCTCGGTTGTAAGCATGTTGCACATAACACAAATGTTCATCCCAAAGTTTGGGATGCTTGCTGCAATAGCCTCTGAGCAACTGGATCACTGTCATGTTGACCACTTTTGTTTGGCCATCTGTTTGTGGATGAAAAGTTGTGCTTTTCTTCAGTTTGGTGTCCATCAGTTCCCACAGACTCGACCAAAACTTCCCAACAAATCGGGTGTCTCAATCAGATACAATGGAAGTGGGTAATCCAAAATGAACCCATACATGTTGAAAGAACAACTTTGTAGTTTGTTCAGCAGTAATCTGTTTGTTACAAGGTATCAAAACACACATTTTGTTGAACCTATCCACAACAACATATAAATAGTCATGACCTTTCCTAGATTTAGGGAGTCCTCCAACAAAGTCCATGGAAATGCTTTCCCAGGGATGAGAAGGAAACGGTAGTGGAGTGTACAAGCCTAGTTTTCTATTGTTGGGCTTGCTTTTAGACACATGGTACACCCTCTTACATATCTAGAAACTGTCTCATTCATTTTTTGCCAATAGCAGAATATTTGCAGCTATGCAACCGTTTTACTTACCCCAAAGTGACCTAATATTAGGGAAGTGTGTGTTTCTTGAATTATCTTTACTCTTTCAGTTTGTGGAACGCATAGCTTCCCACAATGATACAATATTTGGTCCTTAATGTGATAATCTAATTCTTCTACTTGTTTTCCTTGACTTAAAATTGCATATACATCTTTAAAATCTATATCTTGAGCATATTGTTCAATGTAGCTCTCATGCAATACTAAATTATGCTTAAGTATAGTAGATGCATTCATAATTGGTCTAGATAACATATCTGCAACTTTATTGTGTATGCCCTTTTTATATCTGATGACTAAATGAAACTGTTGTAGAAAACCCATCCATCTATAGTGTCTTGATTGCTGAAACTTAGTTTGGGAGTGTAGATATTGGAGTGGTTGAGGATCAGTATGTATAACTGTCTCTTTGCCCATTAAGTAATGTTTCCACTTTTTCACACTCTGTACTAATGCATACAATTCTTTATCATACGTGGGATAGTTAACTACTTCAGAATAAAATGTCTCAGAATGATAACATATGGGTTTAATGTGATGTATCAACGCTACTCCCATGGCATAGTCACTGGCATCCGTTTGGATCTCAAATGGTCTTTGAAGATCGGGCAGTTCTAGCACTGGTGTTGTACTGATCTTTTCTTTCAAGGTGTCGAAGGCTTTCTGCGGCTTGCCTCTCCACTGAAACACCTTGTTCAGTCCTGTTAAAGCATGTATGGGAGCTGCAATTAAGGAAAAGTTAGAAATGAACTTTCTCTAATATTGTGCTGCTCCTAAGAAGCTTCTAACTTCTGTAGCAAATTTAGGTTTAGGCCAGTTTACAATGACTACCACCTTTGAGGGATCTATCTTCAATTCACCACCCCCTACTATATGTCCCAAATAATTCAAAGATGTTTTCCCAAATTCACATTTTGAGAGCTTAACATAAAGTTTTTCTCTTTTCAAAACATCTAGTGTCTGCTTAACATGCTTTAAATGTTCTTCCCACGTTTTTTTGAATATAACAATGTCATCCAGTATACAATAAAAAAAATCATCAAGAAAAGGTCTGAGTACATCATTCATTATTCTCATGAAAGTAGCAGGAGCATTAGTTAAGCCAAAAGGCATAACTAGCCACTCATGCAATCCCTGCTTTGTTCTGAAAGCAGTCTTCCATGCATCTTATTCTACAACTCTAACCTGATGATATCCACTATGCAAGTCTAACTTGGAAAAATAAACAACTTCCTTTAACTAATCTAATAGATCATCTATGCGAGGAAGGGGATAATGATTTTTTATTCTTATCTTATTCATATCTCGGTAATCAATGCACATTCTCCACGAGCCATCTTTCTTTTTCACCAAAACAATTGGAGACCCACATGGTGATGTGCTAAGTCTAATGAACCCCTTCTCAAGCAACTCCTACACCTGCTTCTTGATTTCTGCATTCTCTAAAGCGCACAACCTATACATTCTGATGTTAGGCAATGGAGCATCTTGCTGCAAATTAATATCATGCACTATTTCCTTTTTGGGTGGAAAACCTTTAGGTTCTTGAAACAAGATATCATATTCTGAAACAACTTTTTCTAAATCAGCTTGTTGTTTAGCATCACAGCCCTCAAATACATTGGTTTTATCAGGTTTCTTTTCCTTTACAACCATCAGTAAAAATTGTTTGCATGAATTTACTATTCGTTTCATCTGCCCTGAGTTTATGAGAGTATAATAATTCTTGAGCTTATGAGCTCTTACAATATATTTGATTCCATCTTTAACGAGGAGATACTTGTTCTCAGCTCTATAGAAAATAGCTTTTCTATCATACAAGTAGGAACTTCCTAAAATAATTCCATATATATCCAAAGGAACTATATCTAACTCAACCTCATCTACAAATGTTGACCCAAAAGAAAACTTAAGTTTACATTGTCTAGTCACTTGTAGTTGTGCTTTATCACTTAACCAACCCAATCGGTATGGTTTCTTGTGAGGTGTAGTCAGTACTCCTAACTTCTTTACAATTGCTTCAGAAATTAAATTTACTTGTGAGCCACTATCAAACAAAGTATGAATATTTTGATGCTTGGAAATAACTCGAATATGGAAAAGCTCATGTCTTTTTCTCTCATTTTTTTCATTATTAGTAGATTGTGCAGAATTACTAGTAGATGCTTCAAAATTTTTACCTTTTATACCTGTGGCTACAATTTTTGTTTCATCTCCTGAGTCTGACCCCAAATCTTTCTGAATAGCTGCAACAGCCTTCTTCTTCTTTCCCTCGAACTTCTTAGGTCTCAACTCCAGATGCAGGATCCAATAGTGCTCATCATCATGCCCATCCTTCTTACAATGAGTGCATGAAGACTTGCTTTTCTGTGTAGTGTTGGCCTTCCTCTCTTTCCATTTCTGTTTTCTTTTCTCCTTATTCTTGTTTGCAATGGTCTTGGATGATCCCCCAACTTCTGGGTTCCCATTCTTTCCTCTAGCTTCTAGATGCGTAGCTTGAACTGATACCTCATCTATACTAGTTGGATTAAACATGAGGATAGTGTGCCTCATGTAGCTGTGTAGACCACCTATGTACTTCAACAGAGTCTCAGGTAAGTCTAATGAAATTCCTAGAATCAAAGCTCTTTTCCTAAATTCTTGGGTGTAACCTTGTACACTTTGCCTTTTCAATTGGCGAAGAGTTTTCTAGCTCATCATGGCTTGCTGCATGTAAGCTAGTGGATAGAACTGCTTTTTGATTGCAGAAACAAATTCAGTCCAGAAAGAAAGAATCTTACCATGTTTCTTCATGTCATATTGTGTCCTACCTTCCCACCATACCAAGGCAGTGCCTCTGAGGCGTAGGCTGGCCAGCTGAATCTTAATCTTGTCTGAGTCGATACTCTGCACTCTGCAATAAACATCAATCTATCTAATCTAATTACCCAGCTTCTCTGCATTCAACTCTCCATCATATATTGGTAAATCAAATTTAACATCTAATTTAATCAAATATGTATTCTTTTTATGTTCAGGGCTATTAGGAGGTGTGAGAAAGTTTTCTTCTTTCCCTTTGCCTTTTGAGTGGTCATGGAGGAGAGACTCTTCTTCTCCTTTATCTTGTTTGGAGCCTGATGAATCTTCATCTTTATGTTTCCTAAAGTCCCTATACATTTCCTCTACCATGGACCTCATGGCCAGGAAACTATCTATAAATTGGGGGTCTGGTCCCAAGGGACTTTCTTCTGACATTTTCTTCCGAGGATAGGCTCTTCCAATTTCCGGGTTAGTTTCGACCAACTCTCCTTCTCCTAATTTAATCTTTGATCTAGTTAGCATTCAACAACAAAATCCAGCACAAGATTGTCTAACCTTAACAACCACGAGCTCTGATACCACTTGATCTGAAATCACCCGTAAATGACCTCAGAGAAATAATGAAGGTATTACATACTCAAGTGTTGGGGTGTGCCAATGTTATTTTATGCAACAGATCGATAAGATTGTGAAATACACAGACATTGAAATAGTAACAAAACACAGTAAGCAAACACATAAACACAACAAATTTAATAAGGAGTTCACCCAATCCTCCTGGGCTACGTCTCTCGGTCCAGCCTACAGTGGTGGCCTTTCTATAGTGTCTTAAAGCAGATTTTTTACAATAAGGAGCTCAATTTGGTCTCACTTAACAGATGATGATCAGTAGGATTGTACTTGGATTCCCCAAGTCTCTAGAGTACACAGACTCCCCTTATTGAATCTCAACCTCAATTGGTCTCAGTGGTATGAGTCCAATTTGGTACTCAATACATGACAAGTATACACAGAAGAGTTGCTTGAACCTCTCAAGCCTTCTCTGGAGTTCACAGACTCTCGAACTCTCTCTGTCTCTGTCTGCTTGATGTTGCCTTTTCTCTGCAGGTCAGCTCGGCTTCTCTGTTCTCTGCAATTCACTTCTTTCTCACCTTTTGGCTTTCTGCTTCTCTTTCTCTGCCTCTTTTCCTACTCCCTTTGCTCTCTGTTTGTTCGCAACTTAAAGCCAATCTGCTCCCTGACTGTTCGTTTCCGCTTCCCGGCTCTCTGGATCTCCTGCCTCTGTCCGCTTGAATTCCCCTGCTCTGCGTCATCATCACTGTGTAACGCTTCACAGAGAGGTGGCCACTTTTTTTCTCATGAACTGATTGTCAATTCTCTTTGAATGGTCATTATTTCCATTGCTCCAAGATTTCCCGCGAAACTGATTCCTCTGCCAACTCATCGGTCATACCGGACCTCAAATCTTATATGACTCAGCCTATTTCCCCGTCGAATCCGGTCATCCATCAGATCATTTCTCCGCTGTTGATCTGGAGCCTCCAGATCCTACGGTCTCCATCCATATCACGTGGGTAAGTAGCATGACCTTTACCTGCATGATGTGAGCGGTTTTCTCTCTCATCCGCTGGACGCGTGTCACCCAGTGTATGGCATCGGGCGGGACTCGGTCGAACCCACTTACCGCTTGAAGCCCTTTCGATATCCTACCGGTTTTAGTGCGGGACCTGCCTTCTGATGGAATCAATGATTTCCATACAGTTTTATGCTTTTTCTCGTGACCAAGCACTTGGGGGCTTTCCTTCACTGAGGGGGACACCCTGCAATACGCGATTAGCACTTTAGCGCTAATCGCGTATCAGAAACTACCTCTATTTTTGGATTTGACCTCCCATTTGTCAATTATGCCAGTGCATGATCACCATGGACCAACGGTTTACACGCTTCGACTAAGGGTCCTCGTTGTTCCGTGCCGACCACAAATTGCCATTGTTCAGAGGTAATTTCTAATAAGCTTCAACATCCATAATACTTTGAAACTTCGATATGAGTTTTACAGAGTTCAGGGAACTTTAAGAGTGTTTTAGGATCCAATTTGGATCACCAAGGCTCTGTTGACGGCCTTATTGTATCTTCTTTCTATCACTGTTCGACCTACTACAGAAAACTTAAATGGAAACAACCTTCTAAATCAGCAAAAGCAACATATTCTTAACCAAGAAAGAGATTTATCTAACAGCAACTAATTCATAAACTGAAACAAAGCATATAAATACAAACAAGAGGAGATTGGCTACTTGGATTGGGCCCTAACCCAAGAGCTTCAGCCCTTTGATGTAACTCAATGCTAGCTCAAAAAGGATCTCATCTTTATTATCAAAATATAATAGGATTACATGAAATTGCCAACAAATGTAAGCTCGAAGTTGAGCAAAGCAAAGCTGCAACAAAAATTCGAAAATTTGACTAACTTCTTAATGAGGCCCTGGGTCTCTCTACTTATACAACTGAAGCTTCCAACAGTTTCCTTAAAATCAGGGAGGCTTGGCTCCCAAAACTTGAGATAAATAGAAGTTATCCTCCACTTGCTCGGCTGCCTACTAGTGCATTGATGTGGTTGTTTGTGCTCCGAGCTGCATGATGGAGAATTCGAAGTGGGGAGTCATAAATGAGGGGGATACCCTCCTATAAATCCTCTCCCTTGTCTACTTTGAATTATTGCTACCAATTGTCCATTAAATCTTTGAATTTGTCTCCAAAATTGAACAAAAATCTGCATTAAACACATATTAGACTCCATGGCATAATGACCAACCCAACTCACTCCATAAGCATAAATATAATCAAAAAACATGCAATAAGCTAAGAGAATGGTTGATTAAACTATGTTAGGAGGCAAAATGAGCCCATATAATTACCCATTTATGGGGCTCATCATCACCCCCCTACTGAAGGTGTTGCTCATCCTCTGAGCAACTTAATCCATCTCCTCATCTTTGATAGCCCTGATGGCCTCCCTGACATCCGATGCTTCTAATGTGAGGTCCTCTTCTTTGTCATGGAATCCTGCCTTTTTGTCCACCTCTTCCCACTGTTGTTGTTCTTCTTCCTCTTTTCTACCTTCTAGCATTCCTAGCAGCAGTGGAGGACTCAATTTGAGGCCAATCCAATTGACCTTCAAATTCTTCATAGAGTGCTTGTATAGTGGCACTCTCCTTAATGCTTCTTTCATCCTTGTTGGGGAGTGATACTCCTTGACTTGTAGACTGTGTGGTAGGGTGTTCCACCTCCTCATACAAGCATGAATACAGTCATCCCCTAGTAACCTTTCCATGTCTTCAAAATGTGCAATGGCCTGAGCCTGATCATTGATATACTTAGGGGAAATTTGGGGATTATTTGAAAGGCCATGTTATGCAAATAGAACTCTATTATTTTTGCCTTGTCTTCTGATGAACTTTGGTCATATAGGTCCATAAACTGTTTATAATCTTGGAAAGGCATTGTGCCTCTTTATGCCAAAGTCTTTATCTGAAACTGCAGCCATTGGTCCTTGAGGTATAATCCATATGATTTTGCTGGTGTTCTGCACTGCAGTGCCTCCATAGACCAGCTGGCCATGCATGCTAGTTGTGTCTCCCTCTCTTGCAGCTGTCTTCTAAGTAATGCATTTTTTGTTTCCAAGTGTGTTCTTGTGATTGCCTCTCTATGTCTTACAGCACTTAACTCCCTACCCATTTCTCTAAGCTTGTTCTCCATGTGGCCAATATCCTCTACTCCCTTGGATTTGGAAATTTGCAACCACCTATGGCTCCTTATTATTTCTTTCTCCAACTCAAATAAAAGTGGGATTGCAAATTTCTGTGGAATGATTCTTCCCCCCTCAAGAAGATTGTAGTAAGAGCCCAAACTAGGCTAGGGATCAGGTTCTTGAGTCTCTGTTGCTTCCTCCTTCCCCTGTGACTATCCTTCTAGTCTTTTTTCAAGTTTTTTGGTCTCCTGTAGAATAGTATGTGCCTCCTATAGAACTGTTTTTGAGTCCTGTAGTTGCACTCTTTCCTTCCAGTGGAAGATCTAGGAGTCCCTCTTTCATATGTGATAGGGGTTTTAGAGGGAGATTCTTCCCCTTTGATAGTGGGTGAATCTTCAATTATAATGGGAACTTTAAAAGAAGGCTGGAGCTTCCCTTGTTTGATCCTTGTGCTCTTCTGAGCCCTGAAATAGATTGAGGTCTGTCTTTTCCTCTCTTTTTTGGATTTAATTGGGGTGCTGAGGGCAGTGAGAGCAGCTGCTGCCTCCCTTTCTAGGGTCTCAGGAGACACTTCTGTCTTTTCTGCCCCTTTTTCCTCTCCTGTCTTTTTCTCTGTCTCTACTGGTTTTGTTTCCTTTTGTTCTATTTTGGTTTCTTCCTCCTCTATTTTGGTTTCCTCCCTCTCTGTTTGTTCCTCAGTCTCCTCCCCTTCTCCCCCTTGTTGCTCTTCCCCCTCACTATCAGAAGGACTGAGATCAAATGTGAGGGCCTTTATATCATCTTTTTTTGTCATGTTTTGGAAGATTTCCCATGCTATGGGGATTGTGAAGGTATGGAGGGCTTCTTCCACTAACAATTTAATTAACCCATGGTGAGCCAATTGATCTGGACCTCCTGCCTTCAACTTAATGCTGGAGTCTATGAGGGACTGCAGGAGAAAATAGGGGATGCTGAGTTTTTGGGGTGTTGGAGTGTCCATGCCATATCTCAGCTCATGGAGAAGTCAGAAATGGTAGCCATAAACTATGTTATAACTCCCTTCACAGGAAATATATTTGATAATCTGCTAACGGACCTCATCCCAAGGGTAAGATATGCTTGTCCTTCTAATTCCATTCTTGTCTTCTACAGGATGTTCATTATTTTGGAAGAAGTTTTTCTTGGCAGACTGTCCAATTGGATTTTCATCTTTGCTCCAAGGTAATCCAAGAGGAAGGGTGGTAACCCTACTAATAAATTCTGGGGTGATTTCCATGGAGAGACCTCTAAAAGTAATAGTGGAATGGGTCCTTGAGTGAGGGACTAAAGAAAGGGCAAACTCCTGAGCCACTTCTTCATCAAACCCTCAGAATTTCTCAAAAAATGGCATCCAATTTGCTCTGGTGAAAATGGCTACTACTTTTGGATGTTCATGGAGCCTGGCTGAATTTGTGGGCTCCTTCCTCATGAATCCCCCTGTCATTGTGCTTATACCCCTTTTGAACAGCCAAGGTAGAGATGGAGACAAAAATTTTGAAGAAACAGGAAAACAGAGGAAAACTGTGTTTTTTTAAGAAAACAGGCAGAAAATTTTATGTAATTCCTCTTCTTCTATGGACTCAATTTCTTCTTAAAATTATATCATTCCTTGCACATATTGATAATCAAGGTGGGTATGCACATAACCTACCTCCTCAAGCTAGAAATCGAGCAAAAACCCCATGTTTTCTCCTTAAAAACAGCGTATTGCCCCTCTTGTAGCACTTCCTGTAGGTGCTCCTGTAGAACCTATAAGTTCTCCTATAGAACGCCGATAGCAAGAGGATGGATGAAAGCGATGGAGAACGATGGTTTCAAGGTTATGGTGGTGACAAAGAGCTTATTATAGCTAAGTGGACGAGGATGAAATGGAAGAAAAGGTGGTGAAGGAGTTTCAAGGAGGAGTACTTATTTCTTCTTTGGGATATTTCTGGTGATGCGGTGAGCTGGAAAAATGTACGTTGCCATATTTGGACCGTTGGTCCCCACTACCTTGTCATCATGGCGCTTTCCCGCAATCACTTCCCATCATTGCATTGGAGTTTTCATATACTCCACTACTTGTCCTTTAGATTTTTCTCTGAGTTGACTAGGCACATGTGTGGTGGCATCTCCGGATGAGCGCAGTCAACTGGATGAGGGTGGCTAGTTAACTAGTCACCTTTTCTCATTCAACCCTAACCATCTCATTCGCTTATGCATATTTCCCAATTACACATATGCAACAGAGGAGAGGGTTAGTAACTTACCTGCAAGTCGAATGTATGTGCTGTGAGGCATTTTGGTTCCTTTTGTTGTTGCATGCTTGTATTTCAGTTGTTGCATGCTCTCTGGTTCCTGATGTGTGGCTGGTTTGCTTTGTGTAGGTATCCTCTAGCTGGATCTAGCTTCAGATGTCCCCTTCAATCCCATGGTTGCACTTATTTTGCTGTTGTGGCTTGATTTTAATGGGATCAGCTGCTACAGGAATTCCTATAGGAGCTCCTGTAGTTGCTTCTCCCTTTAAAATTTTTAGCTGATTTTTGTGCTAGGAGCTGTGAGGATGATGCCAGAGATGTTGATGAATATGGAGAGGTACTTGGTAAGCTACAGGTGAGATTTGAGGTGCTGCTCCCTTTATTTTTTGTTTTTTTCTCTAAAAACTTGTTTCTGTGTTTTTTCGGCAGGAAGGGAAAAAATGATGATGATGAGGTGGTGCAGGTGTTGGATGGATGGCAAGGAGGGTGGGCAGCTATAGGAGGGTCTACATGCTCTTCATGAAACCTCCCAACCCCTCAAACTGCTTTTTGGAACCATTTCTGGCTCTCTGTGATTTCTACAAGAGCCTCTTGTAGAACACACAGTTTCTGAAAAAAACACAGTGGGGTGGAAGAAAGGTCAGAAATGATGGAGAAGAGTGTGGGGGAGATGAAATAGGCTCTGTGGCATCTTCTCTTGCTCCCTGTGGTCCACCTATAACCTGCAATGCACATTAAAATTCAATTCTCTTTTCCTTCTTTTCTCTGTTTTTTTCTTCTTCTTCTTCTTCTTTTTTGAAAGACAACTAGGGCGCCTGAAGGAGTTTTTCACCCTAATTTCCTGCCCTGGGCGCCTCCAAGGGAGATTTTCACCCAGGGATCTTATTCTCTCTCTTTTTTTGTTTTTGTCATCATTGGGCCTCCTCAACAGAGGTTTTCAACCCAATGATGGGACTCAAGCGTCTCATGGAGGTTTTCACTTGAGTCCTTATTATTTTTTCTTCTTTTTTTTTCTTTTTTTGCTTCTTCAGTGAGTGGATGAAGTGGAGGCTAAGACCTGCTCCACTACCATCACTGTCTTATTCAGATCTTCAGTGAACTCTCGCTTGGAGAGGGGCTTCTTGTAAATTTTCAACCTATGTCCACTGACAAGCATGGGGATGGCTTCCTCATCAATGATTCTGATCAGAACTGAACCATTGTCATTGCTTTTTCCTACAGTGTAGGGTCCCATCCATCTTGTCCTCATTTTTCCTTTGAAGTCCTTAAACCTTGAGTCATAGAGAAGTGCCCAATCTCCCTCTTGGAATTGTTTCTCCTTGATATTTTTGTCATGCCATATCTTCCTATGAAGCTGAACTACCTCTATGTGGAGAAGAACCTACAATCTTTGTTCATCCAATCCATTGAGCTGGAGTAGTATTTCCCTCTGTGCATGGCTGAGGTCTAGGTCCAGCTAAGCTGCCATTCTTAGCGTATTGTATTCAAATTCTATTGATAGCAAAGCCTTTTTCCCATAGACCATTTCATAGGGCGTGAACCCTGTGGTGGTCTTCCATGTTGTGCTGTAGGCCCAGGTGGCCTCAACTAGTCTATCCACCTATTCTTTTCTGTTGTTGCTTACTACCTTGGTCAGAATTCCTTCCAAAGCTCTATTAGTGACTTCCACCTGCCCATTGGCTTGTGGATGGTAAGGGGTGGAAGTCATGTGCTTGATTTTATGATGTGTGAGCGAGTCTTCAATCAACTTGGAAGTGAACTGACTGGCTTGGTTTGTGACCATTTTCTCTTAGATACCAAACTTATAGAATATGTTTTCTCTCAAAAACTCAGCTACTTTTTCCTCTGTTGCTGCTTTGATTGCTTTTGTTTCTGCCCATTTTGTCAGATAGTCGGTGCACACAATGATCTGTTGCTTCTGTTTTGAAGGAGGGTTAATAGGACCCACAAATTCCATGCCCCACTTCTCAAATGGCTCAAAGGTCACTTGAGGTTGCATGGGCATCTCATCCTTTGGAGTAGGTTTCCCCATCCTTTGACACCGATCACATTGGCTGGTATACCTCCTCACATCTTGATGAAGAGTGGGCCAATAGTAGCCTGCTTGCAATATTTTAAAGGCAGACCTCTTTACTGCAAAATGGCCTCCAAAAGGCCCGTCATGACAGGTTAGGAGAATGTCAAATACTTACTCCTCCCTGACACATCTTCCCAAGATCTGATCTGGGGCAAGTTTGAAAAGATTGCCCCCAATCTAGGTGAAAGGGGCACTTTTCCTCACGATATTTCTCTTCTCCTTTGAGGACAGGTGTGGTAGAAACTGTGCATTTGATCATCCACCATTCCTTCTTCATCTACAACCAAATTTACTCTAGACAAAAAGTCAGCAACAACATTTTATTTACTAGGCTTATCAACAATGGTCAAATCAAACTGCTGCAATAAAAGCAACCATCTAATAATGCGAGCATTTACATCCGATTTGTTCATTAAATATCTGATTGCAGCATGATCATTGTGCACAAAGGTTTGATAGCCTATGATATAATGTCTAAATTTGTTTAAGGAATGCACCACAGCTAGGAGTTCCTTCTCGGTTACCGTGTAGTTTAACTCTGCCTTTGACAAATTTTTACTTATAAAGTATATGGCATAAGGTAACTTTTCATCAATTTGTCCTAAGGTTTCTCCTATTGCTTTGTTCGAGGCATCTGTGTGAATGTGGAAAGGCAGGGCCCAGTGTGGGCCTCTCAGAATTGGGGCAGTCACAAGTTTGTTTTTCAAGGTATCTAGGTCTTCTTAACAACTTTTGGTCCATATAAATTAGATATCTTTTCCTAAAAGACCAAACAATGGAGAGGCTAACTTGCTAAAATCTTTAATGAATCTTCTGTAATATCTCGCTAAGCCTAGGAAACTTCTGACATCTCTCACCTTTTGAGGAGGTGGGACCCTTTGGATGATGGAAACTTTGTTGGGGTCCACCTGCAATCCTTGTTGAGATATTGCATGACCTAGCATAGTCCCTTCAGTCATCAAAAATTCACATTTTTCTGAATTGAGGGACAGGTTCATCTCAATACACTTGTCCAAGACTTTTCCTAGGTTAGATAAAGCTTCCTGAAAGTTAGAACCATAAGGAGTGAAATCATCCATATATATTCCCACTGCATCATGAACCAGTTCAGAAAATATACTCAATACTGCTATTTGGAAAGTGGCTGGAGCATTTCACAAACCAAAAGGAAGGACCCAATATGCAAAGGTACCCCAAGGACAAGTGAAAGTGGTCTTGTCTTGGTCCTCCGGGCTGATTTGAATTTGATTGTACCCGCTAAACCCATCTAGGAAGGAGAAAAACTTTTTCCCTGCTAGACCATCTAACACTTGATCTATGAAAGGCAAAGGAAAATGGTCCTTTCTAGTGGCTTTGCTCAATTCCTGATAATTGACACATATTCTCCACTTACCATTTTTCTTTAGCACTAGCACCAAAGGAGAGACCCATTCGCTGTCAGAGATGGGGTAGATGAATCCTGCATCAAGTAATTTTTGCAATTCTTCCTTAACAATGTCTTTAAGGGCTGGATTCATCCTCCTTTGAGGCTGCCTGACTGGTTTGCAATCTTCCTTAATGTATATATGATGAGTACATACTAAAGGGTGCACTCCCTTCATCTCCTTATAACTCCAGGTGAAGGCATCTAAATGTTTTCTCAATAAGTTGCATAGCTCCTTCTCCTGGGAAGTGGATAGGGATGAATTGATTTTCAAGGTTCTTTCTGGGCCAAACTCTATATTCTTAACATGGAGAGAGGTCGGGTCGGCCACACAAAGATCAGTTAAGGGATTGTTTTGGGTTTCTTTCACTATGTCCTCTAATGGAAAGGTACTGGAAGGTGGATTATGAATTAAATTTTCAATGATATCATCCTCATCTTGCGGTTTCCCCCCATGCTAGTTTCTAATGCACAAGGTGGTGCAGAATAGACTTCATCCTCATCCTCCTCATCCAACCAAAGAGGTAGATCATGTTCTAGCAAAGGTTGGGCAGGAGGGTATAGTACTAATTGTTTGGACATATGCCCATTCTTAATGGTCATGTTCCGAGCCCAACAGCTGATATAGGCATCGACAGTAGCCAACCAGGGTCTTCCCGGGATGAGAGGATACCCAGTGAGCTTTGCCTTTGGCTAGGGAACTAGGAAATTAGCAGGGTACTCCC
This sequence comes from Pinus tabuliformis, assembly GCA_031772625.1. Lineage (NCBI taxonomy): Eukaryota > Viridiplantae > Streptophyta > Pinopsida > Pinales > Pinaceae > Pinus > Pinus tabuliformis. The sequence goes on along the minus strand of CM062812.1, from coordinate 930,473,710 downwards.
AATAATCAATGGAGACCATCACATCTTCCACAATCCCTTCAGGGGTCATGGTGGAGCGGTCTGCTAGCTACAGTACTATCGTGATCTTCCTCAAGGAGCCCTGGAGGTTAAGTTTGAACATGGTGTCCTTTTTCATCACATTAATGGAAGCTCCCGGATCAATCAAGGTGTGTGGCATCATGGTGCCATTGATGTGGACATCAACTACTAGACTTCTAGGGTCCAGATATTTTGAACAGATTACCTGCCCCAACATCAGGTCGGACAATTGTCTTATGACATTGATGGTTGGGACATCTATCTTGCGCCTGCCTGGATGCCTAAAGCACTTCTCTTTGATCAACCGATTGTATATAGGCACATACTTTATGGCTTGGAGAAGTGGTATCTTTACACATAATTGTTTCAATTCTCCCAGAAGTTCAGTTTCTTCTGGGGTGGACTGCGTTGTCCCGGATAGTCTCTAAGGAAAGGGTAGAATTGCTTTAGCTTCACTTTCCTCTTTATCTTCCTCAACCTCCTTAGGGGGAGGCTAGCTATCTAGGATAACCTTCCCAGATCGCAGGTTAATCTCCTGAATCTCCATAGCATAAGTTGGGCATAATGGTTCCCCACTATATACTTGTTGAGCATGTCTGTTGTTTGGGTTCGGGTTCAGCTGGGCAGGCATTTGGGGTTGCCTTGGTGGAGTAGGAGGCAATGGTTGTGGTTGAGCAGGTGGTCGAGGCAAAAGAGCGGGAGGAGAGTTGTATCGGGGCCTCCACCCCTGATGAGTTGCATTCCACTGAGGTTGTAGCTGAGCATAGGATTGAAATGATTGAGCGGCTGGTTCGACATGATACTGAGATGGATAGGACTAAGGAGAAGGCGTGGCCCAGGAAGGATGAGCAGGAGGCCCCCAATAAGGTATGGGAGTGACTTGGTTGGGGTTGTAGTATGCCTGGGATGTCCTTTGCATCCCCTGCTAGTATGGTCTAGGTCCATGCGGTCTCCTTTGGTTCATGAAATAAATTGGTTCAGTGGCTCCTTCGGCCCCCTAGTATACAGCTTTAAGTCTGGGCAAGAAGGGGCACTTATTTGTAAAATGATATTCTTCACAGACTGAACAAACCTCTATAGATTTCAATGAGTATTTGTTCCTAATTTGCCTCATGGTGCACGTAGGACAAAAAATGGCCAAAGCCCTCTCTTCTTCCTCTTGTTTCCTTTTGATATGCAAGGTATCCATTTGCATGGAAAGAGTCTACAGCATCTCACTCTTAAAGTCTTCTAGCATGTTTCCAAGTTCAACTTTGATGGATGAATTGGATGAGGAGGTAGTGGCTATGGGTTGACTCCCCCTACCTCTCTTTCTTGCTGCTCTAGCATGATTTCTAAAGACAGTCTTTATGTCCTCATAAGGTAGTTGGTAGATGTCTCCCCCAGCCAGTAAATGAAGGGTGTCTAGAAGGTCTTCCGGAATTCCCTTGAGCAGGACCAACTTCAGAGATTTAAAGTCAAGTGTACATCTAGCCCTTTTGTAACTGAGCTGGAACCTCTCTTCATAATCTTCCAAGGATTCATCACTTCTCATGGTCATCCAGAAGATTTCTTCCTTGGTATCTTTTGACCTACAGTAGTCTCGGTATTTGTTATTAAAGGCCTGCTGCATCTAAGCCCAAGTTGTGATGCTATTGCCAGGTAGCCCCATGAACTAGCGCAATGCTGCATCTTTGAGAATAGAAGGAAATAGTTTCAAATTTTGCTCATCTTCTGCATAGTCATAAGTTCGACAGATAACAGCAAACTCAAAAAAAAAGGTGTGAGGATCTTTTGTAGTCAAACCATGGAAGTGAGGTAGGGCTGAGGGACTTATATTCTTCATTTTGGTGTCCCCATTGGTTTCCCGGATGGGAAAGGTACCCTATACTCTTTCTTCATTCCCCCTGGCATTTCTTTTTTCAGCCATTGTCTCAAGAGAGATGTATTCTTCTTCTTCTTCCCCTATAGGTTCTTCAAATATCTCTGGTTGTTCACCTAAAGGTTCTTCTTGATCACTGCCACCGAAAAAGAGAGAAGGGCGGCTATGTGATGTAGTGGGGGTGTTGGGCAAGAATTTCCCTGAATTATCTATGTTCCTACGAGGCATGAAAGGAAATCTTTTTTGTTGGTTTTTGTTTTTTTCACTACTTGTACCTGAAAAACTGAAATTGATTGAACAAACAAATTGCAACTAACTGAAATGAACTTGCTGAAATGAAATTGCATAACTGAAAAGGAAAGAAAATGAAATGCAGAACTGAAAGCAAGGAAATGACTAATCTACTTTTGCTGAAATGAAATTTGCAGAATTGGAAATGAAAGCAAATGAAATTCAGAACTGAAAGCAAGGAAATGACTAATCTACTTTTGCTGAAATGGAAATTGCAGAATTGAAAATGAAAGCAGGGAAATGCGAAAACTGAAAGAAACAACTACTCTACTTTTGTTGAAATAAACTACTTAGCAGAAGGTTGTGATAGAAAATAGAAGAAAGCGGTAATCACAAAATACTCTAACGTTTCCTCGGCAACGGCGCCAAAAATATTGTGAGCACTATTATTGTAGCAACAATGCTGCAACTCCTGGGCTTCCTACTTTACTTTTATCAACCCGGTAGTTCGTAACAAACTTGGAAGCGACGGTGTTGTATGCACAAGTACTAGTTCTCACTACAGGATGTCACTTGGTTAGCTGGCGCAAGATCACTTGGAGCTCAAGCCAACCTCTATGGATTCCACAAGAATCTCTATGTGTGATGAAAGAAAGGAAAGCTTACTCTACAGAGACTACTCTACTTGCAAAAAGGAAAAGAAGACTGAAATGTAAAGTAACCTAACAAACCCTACTTAACCAACTAATCCTACTTTTACAAAAAGAGAGATGAAGAACCATGAAATGAATGCCATTACCTACTCAGGAAGTAAACAACATCTACTAAGGCTATTTCTAGAAGTAAATGAAAAAAAAAAAACATTTTTTTAGATTTTTATGTATTTTTATGTGAAATTGTCATGCATGTAATTTATTTGATTGTGAATGTGGCAGTGATTAGGTGGCGGTGGAGGGCGACTCTGGGATTTGTAGAGGTGTAGGATGGTTTGAATGGGTCTTAGGAGGGCTCAAGTGGCCTTCTGGAGGCTTTTCCCACAATCGGACTTCAAAAAGAAGCCTACAGGAAAATTTACAGGAGGCTGCAGGGGATCTACAAGAGGTCTACAGGAGGATGCTGAGAGTAGTTTTGGAGGTTTTAAAAGTAGGAAAGCGGGTGGAAAGGATAGCTGAAGGCTAGGATGATGTGTTAAGGTGTCTAGGGTCCATCAAGAATGATTAGGAGAGAGAAAGATGGTCGTATTTGTTCAAGGAAAGAGAGGAAAATCTATGAAAAAGTGCATAAAGCTAAGGCAAATTTGAAATGAACTCTAGGCGACCTGTGGGGCATCGATTAAAGAGAGATTGTGATGGCTGATTGGCTAACTTGTTGTGAGAAGAGATTTACTGCCAGAGAACTGAAAATCAAACAATGAGATTAAGCAAGCGAGGAAACTAAGTACATCAAAAAAAATAGAATTTTGCATCAAGCTAATCTAGATTATGAGCTATGGAAAGAAATGCTAAAAAATTTTATAATGAGATAAAGCCTGGAAGGAAATTTATTGCAAGACAGAAATGAGCATGGTGAAATAGATCTAAAGCAAAGCATTAACCTTCTAAGAAACTGCAACACTAGAAATCTTATGGAGAAGGCAAATCTATGTTTTTGTGGTAGCAAGAGAGTCTTGGCCTTAGTTCATGGTCCCAAAGGGAGGAAAGGAGGCCAAGGCTCTATTGATGGTATTTTTGTATCTTCTTTCTATCACTGTTCGACCTGCTACAGAAAACTTAAATGGAAACAACCTTCTAAATCACCAAAGCAACATATTCTTAACCAAGAAAAATATTTATCTAACAGCAACTAATTCATAAACTGAAACAAAGCATATAAATACAAACAAGAGGAGCTTGGCTGCTTGGATTGGGCCCTAACCCAAGAGATTCAACCCTCTGAGGTAAATCAGTGCTAGCTCAAAAAAGATCTCATCTTTATTATCAAAATACTAATAGGATTACATGAAATTGTCAACAAAAGTAAGCTCGAAGTTGAGCAAAGCAAAGCTAAAACAAAAATTCGAAAATTTGACTAACTTCCTAATGAGTCCCTAGGCCTCTCTACTTATACAACTGAATCTCCCAATAGCTTCCTTAAAATCAAGGAGGCTTGGCTCCAAAAACTTGAGATAAACAGAAGTTATCCTCCACTTGCTCGGCTGCCTCCTAGTGCATTAATGTCACTGTTTGTGCTCCGAGCTGCATGATGGAGAATTCGAAGTGGGGAGTCATAAATGAGGGGGATACCCTCCTATAAATCCTCTCTCTTGTCTACTACAAATTATTGCTACCAATTGTCCATTAAATCTTTGACTTTATCTCCAAAATTGAACAAAAATCTGCATTAAACACATATTAGACTCCATGGCATAATGATCAACCCAACTCACTCCATAAGCATAAATATAATCAAAAAACATGCAATAGGCTAAGAGAATGGTTGATTAAACTATGTTAGGAGGCAAATGAGCCCATATAATTACCCATTTATGGGGCTCATCAACATGGTAGTAGGAGACTATACCAAGTTATCTACAATGTTATAATGATGGGTGGCCTAGGAGTTAGTATCATTTCGACTTAATGGTACCTTGGTGATCTGAAGAGGAACCTCAACCATTATTTGAAAATATCTGTAGAGTACCATTTGATGAAGACAGATGTTTTATGGTCAATGTTGGTTGTGTTTCAGGAGAAGGTCCATATTGATGCGACTAAGTAGAGAGGTTGATGTCAACATAATTTATCATCAAGATCTAATATGTTCCATCCTCGGGTTGATTGGGAGATAGAGTAGATAGATCATTTTGGCCATCATAAGTGACGACGTACCCTTGGTGAGAAAATGGATTTCGAAGCACAAATGACTGCGATGGGGGTGGAGTGAAACTTGAAGGAGGTTGATTCCCTCTTGTGGCAGACTCTTGGTTTTCCCACATATTAAGCATCTCAGGGATAAGGGGACACTTATATGTGTAATGGCTATACATACTTGTTGTAGCTACAACAACCCCCATTTTGGCTTGGTGTTTTTACAATAAATGGGGACCCTTCTTCTTCTGATAAAATTACCCCTCATTATGATAGTTGTTGGTCTTATTTTGTGTTTACAATTAAGTGAAGTTTTCCGCCTTGACCCTTTTCTCGTATGATGACACTTATGTCACTTCACACTACTATTCCTCTCCTCAAAGCAATGCTTACATCATTGGTCTCATTTTGTCATATCCCCACACATTTTTCAGTTGGTTTACTTGATATACATTATATAATATAATATATATAAAATATAAAATTCATAAAACATCATAAGAATTGTATTTTAAAATAAAATTTCATTTAAAAAGAAAGAAAACAAAAAACCTTTAATTTCTTGTATGACTCTTTAAAAACAATTTCATTGAATTTTATACACTAAAGAGGGAAAATTTAAAAGACTTATGATGCCAAACAAGACCCAATTATTTCCTCACACAGTTGGACCTCCATTTAGTTATTTTTCATTTATTTTTATTAGTTAAGTTTAAATACTAATAATAAGCATTTTGGTCCTTTTGTTTTGTTAGAAAATTATATATTACGGAGCAATGGAACACATAAAATATTGCAGAAATATAAACACAGAAAACGCACAAAACAAGAGAGACACAGATATACGTGGTTCACCCAGTTTGGGCTACGTCCACCCCGAATAGCCAGTCCTTCCTTTCTATTATCCAGCAAAATGAAGAGACACAACCTACAGCAAATCCGCTGTAATATCCTCTGTTTTCTATCACAGTCTCACCTCTTTGTTTCTCGCTCACAAAATACACATCTATCACACAGCCTCAAATACAATGCCCTCATACAAAGAGATGGGTTGCCTTCTAGGGCAAAAACCCCTAAACTAAACATAAGTTCTACCGTCAGATCATTCGCCTAATGAACGGCCCAGATTGACTAGAAATTACTATACTTTTACAAGGCAATTTTACATTTATTTTTTGGCTTCGGGGGCGTTGCCCCCGAGCCCCCGCCGGGGGACCGCTAGCCCCTGGACCCCCCAGCTGGGGGGATGGGCCCCCCCGGACCCCCGCAGGGGAGACAAGTCCCCCCCGCATGGAGGGGTGTACAAAACTTCCTGGGGTATACATCCGGCTGAAACAAAGACCTCTAAAAAATCATGCTCCACACACAACAATCTCCCACTTGGAGAATGATTGTAGCAACTCCACCGCTGCTTCATTTGCTGGACAATGACTCCTCTTTGGACCTGGTTGTTTCTCATCTTCATTTTCATCCTTGAAGACCAATTGAAACTGAGCATGTTCTCAGTTTCTCCCTGGTTACAACTTTTGTTAGCATATCTGCAGGATTCTGGCTAGTGTGTATCTTTTCCAGCTTCAACTCTCCATCTTCCAACACTGATCGTATGAAATGATACTTGAGCTGTATGTGTTTAGTCCTGGAATGAAATGTTGAGTTCTTTGCAAGATGAATGGAACTTTGACTATCACTGTATAACGTGCCCATATCATGCTTCTTACCCAACTCACCCATAAACCTTTGTAACCAAATCATTTCTTTACTAGCCTCTGTAGCAGCAACATACTCTGCTTCTGTTGTTGAAAGTGCAACAACACTTTGGATTTTTGAAACCCAACTGATAGTTGTTCCTCCAACTGTAAATACATATCCTGTAGTGCTCCTCCTATTATCTCTGTCACCTGCCATATCTGTATCAACATATCCTTGTAGGGAGATGTTTGAACCACCAAAGAATAATGCTTGATTTGTGGTACCTTTCAAATATCTGAGAATCCATTTCACTGCCATCCAATGTTCCTTTCCTGGATTGTTCATGTACCTGCTTACAACTCCCACTGCATGTGCAATATCGGGCCTTGTTCCTTTCCTGGATTGTTCATGTACCTGCTTACAACTCCCACTGCATGTGCAATATCGGGCCTTGTGCAGACCATTGCATACATTAAGCTTAACTGCCGATGCATATGGAACTTTAGACATATAATCCATGTCTTCTTGGGTCTTTGGGCACATTTCCTTGCTAAGTTTGAAATGGCTAGCAAAAGGTGTACTAACTGGTTTTGCATTGTGCATGTTAAATCTTTTCAACACCTTTTGTATGTACTCATTCTGAGACAATGTTAATTTACGATTTTTCCTGTCTCTAGTTATTCTCATACCAAGGATTTGTTTTGCAGCTCCCAAATCCTTCATTGCAAATGAATTTGCCAATTTTCTTTTGAGCACATTTATTTCCTGCATGTTAGATCCTGCAACAAGCATGTCATCTACATACAATAACAATATAATATAGCTACCATCATTTTTCTTTTTCAAATAAACACAATGATCAGAGTGACATCTAGTATAACCTTGTTCAGACATAAACTTGTCAAATTTTAGATACCACTGCCTTGGAGCCTGTTTTAAGCCATACAAGCTCTTCTTCAACCTGCACACTAGTTTCTCCTTCCCTTTCACCTCATATCCTTGTGGCTACTGCATATATATCTCTTCCTCCAAATCCCCATGGAGAAAGGTTGTCTTTACATCTAACTGCTCAAGATGCAAATCTTCAGCTGCTACAAGACTTAAAATAGTTCTGATTGAAGTCATTTTAACAACAGGAGAAAATATTTCATCAAAATCAATACCTTTCTTCTGTGCAAACCCCTTCACCACAAGTCTAGCTTTATACCTCTGTTTTCCTCCATCTTCTTCCTTCAGCCTGTAAACCCATTTATTCTGCAATGTTGTTTTACCTGTAGGCAACCTGACTAAGTCCCAAGTCTGGTTATGTGCTAAGGAGTCCATTTCTTCTTTCATGGCTTGCTCCCACTTCTTCCTGGTTTCTACCTGCACTGTTTCTTCATAACATTTGGGTTCACCAGAATCAATCAACAATAAATAATATAATGAAGGAGAGTATCGTTCAGGGGGTCTACTTACCCTGGTAGATCTTCTAACACCACTTTCAGGTGTTTGGGGTGCCTGTTGCTATTGTGGTGGTTGCTGTTGTTGATTATTATTATTTTCAGGCACCTTTACCTTTTCAGTGATGTCATCAAGAACTGCGTATTCCTTGTTTCGTTTTCTTTCTTCTTTTCCTGCAACTGATTCTTATACAAGACCTTTTCATTGAATATTACATCTCTGCTCCTAATGATTTTGTGATTTTCATAATCATATAAGCGATAACCAAAATCATTAACACCATATCCAATAAAGGTACATTTCTTTGACTTTGCCTCAAGCTTTGTTCTATTTTCTTTATCAATATGGACAAAGGCCTCACAACCAAAAGGCTTTAAAAAAGAGTAGTTTACCTTTTTACCTGTCCATGCTTCCTCCGGAACACCACCATCCAAGGAACTTGAAGGCCCTCTGTTTATTAGATAAACAGCAGTATCTACAGCATCTGCCCAAAACTGTAAAGGCAATCCTGCATGCAATCTCATGCACCTTGCACGCTCCATGATTGTTCTATTCATCCTTTCTGACACACCATTTTCTTGTGGTGTTCTTGGAACTGTCTTCTCTCTATAAATTCCATGCTCTGAACAGTACCTATCAAACTCTTTGCTGCAATATTCACCTCCATTTTCTGATCTAAGACACTTCAATTTCTTTCCTGTCTCAATCTCAACCAAAGCTTTCCATTTCTTGAAAGTATCAAATACATCAGATTTATTCTTAATACAATAAATCCAAGTTTTTCTAGTTGCATCATCAATAAAAGTAACATAATAATGAGAGCCATCGAGAGATGATACCTGAGCAGGTCCCCATACATCTGTATGCACAAGCTCTAATTTTTCATTCTTCTTTTCTTTCCCAACTCTGAGAAATCTGACTCTCTTCTGTTTTCCATAAATGCAATTCTCACAGAAATCCAAATCAACATTCTTCAAACCCAGCAACAAATTCCTTAAGTGAAGAATCTTCATCCCCTTTTCACTCATGTGTCCGAGCCTATGATGCCATAATGCTGCATCTGCTCCTTTGGAAGTCAAAGCATTAACAGAGTTAGAAATACCATTGCATAAATACAATGTACCAACCTTTTCGCCTTTTGCTATTACCAGGGCTCCTTTGGTGACCTTCCAAGCTTTATCTGTGAAAGTTGTCACACAACCTTCACCGCCTAACTGCCCTGTTGAAATCAGATTTTTCTTTAGATCTGGAACATGCCTTACCTCCTTTAATAGCCATTGGTTTCCATTCTATTGTTTTACAAGAACCTTACCCATTCCAATGATTTTACAGGGTTTATCATCACCCAGACGAACTTGTCCAAAATCTCCTTGAACATAGTCATGAAAGTATTTCTTATCAGGTGTGGCATGGAATGAAGCCCCTGAATCTACCACCCATGAATCAGTAATATTTTCGAAAGAAAGAATCAAAGCATCTTGTAACACCTCACCTGTCACATTTGCTTCATGATTGTTCTCTTGTTGTGCATCTCCTTCTTTTCCCTTCCGAGATATACAGTCTTTCTTTAGGTGTCCTTTCTTTCCACATTTCCAGCACATTATCCCCGATCTGGACTTGGATCTACCTTTCCTTGATTTATTGCGATATCCTGAGCTCTTTCCTCTTTCCATTTTTCTTCCTCTAGACTCTGCACTCAAAGCATTTCCCGATGTCTCACCGGAGCTTTTCCGTCGCATTTCCTCGCTAAGGATAGCACCGACAACATCATCAAACTTTAAAGTACTAGATCCAGAAACGGAGTTACTAATGGCCATTACCAAACCATTCCAACTTTCTGGTAATGAGCACAAGAATAAAAAATCTCTAACTTCATCATCAAAGTTTACCCCTACAGAACTTAGCTGACTTGTAACTGTTTTAAAATCATTTAAATGGTTTGCAACAGATCCACCTTCCGACATATTCATATTAAATAACCATTTCATAAGAAATACCTTGTTTGAGGCCGAGGGTTTTTCATATAGTTTCGACAACATCTTCATCAAACCCTCTGTCGTGGTTTCCTTCGAAATGTTGAAGGCGACTGACGCAGCAAGGCACAACTGTATTGTTCCGAGTGCCTTTCTATTGAGAAGGTTCCATTCTTCGTCTTTCATACCCGTCGGCATCTTTGTTTTTCCACCCAATGGTAGGTATAGATCTTTCTGATACAGATAATCTTCCATCTGCATCTTCCACAGCGAGAAGTTTTGGCCGTTAAATTTTTCGACCCTAAACTTACCATCTTCCGCCATTGCTCCCACTCGAACCAGGAACCCTTCTTTCATGCGAGTTTATCAGCCAAATAGACCTTCGGCTCTGATACCAGTTGTTAGAAAATTATATATTACGGAGCAATGGAACACATAAAATATTGCAGAAATATAAACACAGAAAATGCACAAAACAAGAGAGACACAAATATACGTAGTTCACCCAGTTTGGGCTACGTCCACCCCGAACAGCCAGTCCTTCCTTTCTATTATCCAGCAAAATGAAGAGACACAACCTACAACAAATCCGCTGTAATATCCTATGTTTTCTATCACAGTCTCACCTCTTTGTTTCTCGCTCACAGAATACACATCTATCACACGGCCTCAAATACAATGCCCTCATACAAAGAGAGGGGTTGCCTTCTAGGGCAAAAAACCCTAAACTAAACATAAGTTCTACCGTCAGATCATCCGCCTAATGAACGGCCCAGATTGACTAGAAATTACTATACTTTTACAAGGCAATTTTACATTTATTTTTTGGCTTCGGGGGAGCTGCCCCCGAGCCCCCGTCGGGGGACCGCTGGCCCCCGGACCCCCCAACCGGGGGGATGGGCCCTCCTGGACCCCCGCGGGGGGGACAAGTCCCCTCCGCGTGGAGGGGTGTACAAAACTTCCTGGGGTATACATCTGGCTGAAACAAAGACCTCTGAACAATCATGCTCCACACACAACATGTTTTGGAGGGGAATCAATTCGTTTTCGAATTGATGAGTTACAACAGATTTGATTCTAGAAGGATTTGTTGTGGAGGCGTAGAGGCAGCGTTAAAAAGGCAACAAACAGATAGACAAATGTGGAGGGCGGGGGGAGGCCTTTTGCACGTCGAGCATGCTTGAGTGGCAGCGTTGAATAGAGGTTGTACTACGCAGCGTTGCTGGAAAGGATGCATTGTTGTTAGTGAGAACGCAATGCAGTGAGAAAGGCATTGTTTGGTGTAAGGTTAGCCAGAACTCAGCGTTGAGCAGAAGGACGCAGTGTTGTTAGTGTGAGAACACAATGCAGATAGGGAGGAGAACTCACTGAAGAAAAGGTTAACGCAGCAGTTTTGTTGTGGATAACCTTGGATGCAGCGTTGCCAGAGGAAGTGCCAAAGGTAGCGTTGTTGGGCAAGAATGCAGCCTTTAGTGGAGCGTTGCTCGAGGAGTGGCTATGGAGCGTTGTGGGCAGCATTGTTGTTATATCAATTTTATATTTTGGCTCTAGCTCTACATTTTCTTCTATTGTTTTACATTTGATTTATGATATAATAAGATTAATACAAGTCAATATTATCATTAATTTCCAAGTTTTAATATATATATATTGACATTAATGCCATATTGATTTAAACGTTGCAATTAATTCCTCAAATATATATATTATATATAATATATATTGTAATTGTTTTCATATATGCATTGAAAGATTCGTTTTGATTGCATGTAGATATTATTCATGGCATTTTATTTTATGATATGTTTTTTTTTTTTTTTTTTTTTTTTTTTTTATTTGGGTATAAAATGAGTTCGATAGAAAGTATTTGTAAGATAAGATACTCATTTATCTATTTTTGCAAGTCATTCCTAGTGTTATCTCATATTGAGTTGAGAATATCATTATCTCAGCTTATGTAAATTGTAATGAATTTGTTTTATAATTCATCTTAGGTATGTGAAGAGAGTTATTTTAATAGTTTTCTAACGCAATCACTTTATTTACATCTGTACTAAAGACACTTGCAGATCTTCAAATTATTTTGGGATTGGCAAGGAAATATTCATCCTAAGATCACATACAGTTCTCCCTCATCCAATTAGAATATTTTTAGCTCTTGATTAAGGACGAGTCTATCTTGTGCTTAATCAGGATAAGTTTCCTTTTATGTTTGTTTACATAGTTTCATTTATTTTTCAAAACTCCTTGCGAAGGAGCAAACCCCACTAGCGATTTGATTGAGCCTTGATTTTAGTTACATTTAAGAAGTCATATTTTATAAAGTTATATCAGACAAACGATTCTTTAATCTTTAGTTTGTTAATCACAAAACAACATCACTCTAAAAACAAATTAACGATCATTCTTGTGCAGATTGTACATACTTGTTTAGCTAGCATAGGCTAGGTTAACTTAGACTAGTACTAGGACATGGGTAAATCGAAACTCATTCAAACCAGTTAGAATTTCCATTACAATGGAAAGGTGTCTAATTGGGACTCTGACAGGGAAATTTTCTCATAGATTGAGCTAGGACATTTCCAGGTATCAATGCTTTTGGCGCTAGAAGGAGGGACATAGATTTCTTATCTATGTGAAATTTTACCTTTTCAATCATAGCTCATCCTTTGGGTCATGCATTTAGCACACCTGAACCTACAAGAAACTTTCTCAAGAAACCTATCATGTCCTTGATTAGACCAGCATATGATGGTGAGAGTGGCATTTCTGTTGTAGATCATGTTTCACAGTTTTGGTTAAATATAATTCTTTTAATATCATTAATGAAAATGAGCTATGCAGGTTATTCGCTCTCACATTTAAAGGTCAGATTTGAGGATGGTATATTACACTCCCTGACAAATCTATACATTCTTGGGAACACTTTGTTGAAACTTTTCTTTCTACACATCAATTTTATGAGTATGACAAGTTGTGTTTTGACATAGGAACTCTTACAATGCACGAAGATGAATCGATTGATGAATTTTATAATAGGTATACATCTCTTTGTTTTAGATTTCCCCTCAAGGATCTCCCTTCTCAAGATGATTTATTACAATGTTTTCAATCTCTTGTTTCCTCTTCTAGTAATTCTAATAGATCACACGCAAAAGAACAAGATGTTCTTGATTTATTTCTTAATCTTGTTGAACATTCTAATCAATCTCAATCAATTTCAACAGGAACCATCACACCTCAAGAACTGAATTATCAACAATGTGATAATCTTCCTTTGAAGGCATAATCCATTCTAATATAAGGTCTATCTTCATCCACATTTGATCAACATATCCATGATGAGGAAAATCATTTGGATGTGCATAATATGTTATACTCTGGAGTTCATTATTTCTTGTACCCATACCTTTTCACCAATTAGAGTACAGATCAAAATGATATCATAGATCTTTCTGACAAAATCTTGCCTTCAACAAATTCATGTTTCTTTGAGGACCACATTTCTTGTGAGAAGGATTATTTATCCATCCTTGATGATTTTCAAGCACCTTTCTCTCCTCTTGTTGAGTCTTCTGAATCAGATCAATTACATCAATTTCAGGAAAGGGAGGCCATTTATGACAAATATTTCGATGATGAGATACCTTCGTCACAAAGAGATCCTGATTTAAATCCGTCATAGATTCATTTTCTACTATTTCACTTTCTCCTATGGATAAACACAACATTGTATCTTTTGATGTACCTGATCTTCAGGCTTCCCATGATCTTCATATTCATAATCCTATGGAAGCTTGTCACGATGAAAGTGCTTGTCTTCCTAGTATTAGGTCTTCCAGTTCTCCTTGTCATTTTAATCATGTATATATTACTGACATCTTTCAACAGGTTACAACATCTAAAGGTATACCATCTGAACTAAGCCTGTCAGTTTCTTCTCCTTGGAATGATTTTCAAGATGTATCAACTATTCACCCTTATTTCTATGATCCTTTTGAATTTTTCTTAGACAAATCGTTTCAAGTAAAGGTTGATATACATAATTTGTTTTCTTTTAACTTCTTCTGGTTATCTATACATAATTGTGTTTTTATTTCTTATAGTTTTGTTCTACTGCTTTTACTAATGCACATTATATCTTTGATTGTAGGAGAAAAACTGATGCAATGGCTACATTGGAAATATACATACACTTAATCACTTTTACTCATGTGAATTTATATATAATGTATATACTAGGCATAAAATTAGTTTGATTATTTCAGATTAACTTTCTTTTTAAAAAGCAGTTATATTTTTCTTATTACGCAATCAAAATGGACTCAGTTTCTTGTTTATGTTGGTTATCAAAACACACTTGTAAGCCTTATCATTACTTGTTTATAAACTTACAATCTTACGAGGAATTTACTAAGCAGGAAAACTCATCTTAATTAAGATTCATTCACATAAGTACCTTAGGGTTTTTTCAATAAGAAGCCAAATTTATTAATATCCCACAAGACAAAGATAATTTTATTATGACATAAACATTATTTCACATCAACTTTTTATGTTAAACTCTTATTTTATCTTGTCTTATGAATTCTAAAAGAATTTGGCTCAAAATTTTGCCTTATCATTTTTTGGTTGAGTCTTTACTTTTGTCATGCATTTTGATTAGTTTCATATCTTCATTTTCTTCTGGGCAGATATTTCTCTTTTCCAAGTGATAAAAGTTCAACCTTTTCGAAGAAAGAGGCAGCTTGAGCCTAACTCGATGAATCCCACCCATCCCACCACTCTGAATTGCACAAGTTAGGTCCATCTATTGGTGTCTTGGTTGTTTCAGTTATAATATAAGTGGCATGCTGATATTCTATATCTCGTTTATAATATTTGAGAATTTTTAAAAAATTGTAAATAGGTGAAGGATGTAACTCATTTTTATCATGTCAATATAACTTTGGTTTATTCATCATTAATAGTTAAAGGCCTCTTCAAGATTCTTTGTCCGCCATTCTTTTTCCAGAATCGTCGTGTTAAAATATATAAAGATAAATAAATAAGGCAAATCATAACATGAAAAGCTAATTAAAAAGTCATGATATGTAGTGCCTTTTACATAACTTCCTATATCACCCCGCACCCTTCACTCAATTGCAAAATTATATAGTAAAATCAATTCTCTACATTGATAATAAAAAGGGTGGCAAAAGAGAGTTGTGGGAAGTGTATGCAAACCCGTCAGGGCTATGGAAGCTCGCTGGCAGCGAATAAATGCATACATCATGCTAAGGCAACTTCGTCTGGGCTATGGACACTCGTTGGCAGTGAATCGATGTCGGGTTAAGGAAGTCAAATATAAACAAAGCATGCATTTGATTGGTATTAATAGGTTGCTAAGTAGTCAATTATTAAGCCTTCTCATCACATAACTTTGTTTTTTGTTTTATTCCAGATGAAGATAGATTGTAAAGTATTTTCGAAGATCTCTTTTCCAATCACCATTTAATGATCATAATTTATTTTGACATGAAATTATTTTTTTAAGTTACAATTTTCTCTTATTTTCACGTTACCCATACTCTCTTCCTTTTGATGTAAACAGAGATAATTGGTTATCCCAGCCTGTCGCCAATTGTTTTAGCTGCAACAAACCCCATTTTGGCTTGGTGTTTTTACAATAAATGGGGACCCTTCTTCGTCTTATCAAATTACCCCTCATTATGCTTGTTATTGGTCTTATTTTGTGTTTACAATTAAGTGATGTTTTCCGCCTTAACCCTTTTCTCGTATAATGACACATATGTCACTTCACGTTACTATTCCTCTCTTGGGAGCAATGCTTACATCATTGGTCTTGTTTTGTCATATCACCTCACATTTTGCATTTGGTTTACTTGACAACATTTTCTTTGCACCTCAACTAGCTTCACCTTAATATCATCTTTAGTTTCCTTATTCATGATAATCAATGACCTCAATGTTTTGTTTGACACCGAAACTCTAGACACATTCCTTCAGTAATTTGATTGTTTTTATGGCACCTTGTTGCAATAAATCCCTCTTTTATTTTCCTCACATAGCTTCCTATTAACTTGAAAATATAAAATGATGACTCGTTAATGTAAATATATATAATATAAATAATTAATATTTAAAAGATTACATTATAAATCTATTAATCTATTTTAATATTAATAGTGTATATAATGTATATAAAATGGAAAATTCATAAAACATCATAAGAATTGTATTTAAAAATGAAATTTCTTTTTAAAAAGAAAGAAAAGAAAAGACCTTTAATTTCTTGTATGACTCTTTAAAAAACAATTTCATTAATTTTATAAGCCAAAGAGGAAAAATTTTAAAGACTTATGATGCCAAACAAAACCCAATGATTTCCTCACACAGTTCGACCTCCATTTAGTTAGTTTCCATTTATAGTTATTAGTTAAGTTTAAATACTACGCTTTTTGGGCCTTTTGTTATGCAGGTGAATGAATTAACTTTCGAATTGATGAGTTACAACCAATTTGATTCAGAAGGCATTGTTGTGGAGGCGTAGACAAACAGATAGACAATTGGGGGGGGGGGGGGGGCGCGGATTGAGTGGCAACGTTGAATAGAGGTTGTGATACGCAGCGTTGCTGGGAAGGACGCAGTGTTATTAGTGAGAACCGCAGCGTTTGGTGTAACGTTAGCCAGAACTCAACGTTGAGCAGAAGAACGTAGTGTTGTTAGTGTGAAAACGCAGTGCAGATAGGGAGGAGAACTCAGTGAAGGAAAGGATAACGCGACAGTTTTATTGTGGAGAAGCTTGGATGCAGCGTTGCCAAAGTGCCAAAGGTAGCGTTGTTGGGCAAGAACGCAGCCTTTAGTGGAGTGTTGTTGGAGGAATGGGCAGCATTGTTGTTGTATCAATTTTATATTTTGTATCTGGCTCTGGCTCTGTGTTTTCTTCTATTGTTCTGGATTTGCTTTATGATATAATAAGATTACAGTATTATCATTAATTTCCAAGTTTTGATATGTATATTGACATTAATGCCATATTGATTTAAACGTTGCAATTAATTCATCAAATATATATTATACACATATTATTAACATTATATATAATATATATTGAATATATATATGGTAATTGTTTTCATATATACATTGAAAGATTCGTTTTGATTGCATGTTGATATTATTCCTGGCATTTTAGGTTATAATCTTGTGGTTTTTTTTTGGTTTATATTTTTTTTTTTTAATTGAGTTGGGTAGAGAGTGTTTGTAATAAAATATAATCATTTATCTATTTTGCAAGTCATTCCTAGTGTTATCTCATATTGAGTTGAGAAGATCATTCTCTCATTTTCTGTAAATTGTAATTAATTTGTTTTATAATTCATCTTAGGTATGTGAATAGGGTTATCTTAATAGTTTTCTAGTGCGATCACTTTATTTACATATGTACTAAAGACACTTACATATCTTCAAATTATTTTGGGATAGGAAATCTTCATCCTAAGATCACATACGGTTCTCCCTCCTCCAATTAGAATATTTTTAGCTCTTGATTATGGACAAGGCTATCTTGTGCTTAATCAGGATAGGTTTCTTTTTATGTTTGTTTGCATAGTTGCATTTATTTTTCAAAAATCCTTACGAAGGAGCTAATCGCAGTAGCAACTTGACTAAACCCTAATTTCAATTACATTTAAGAGGTCATGTTTTATAAAGTTATATCATATGGATGATTCTCTAATCTTTAGTTTGTTAATCACAAAACAACATCACTCTAAAAACAAATTAAAGATCATTCTTGTGCATATTGTACATACTTGTTTAGCTAGCATAGGCTATGTTAACTTAGACTAGTACTAGGACATGGGTAGCTGGAAATCCATTCAAACCAGTTAGAATTTCTATTACAACAGAAAAGTGTCTAATTGGGACTCTGATCGAGCAATTTTCTCACAGGTTGAGCCAGGACATTTCCAAGCATCAACAATACCACAACATGTGCAAGGCTTATTAATGTGAAGAGATTTGTTATGCTTGGGTCAATTCCCCTGGGTTGTAGTATTTGATTTGTCGCCTCGGCTAGAATTAGCCTTTTGACCTTGGTTTCTTTTTTTACCTTGAGGTTTAGCATTTTTCTTACCTTTACCTTTGTTTGTTTTTTTCATATTAGGGGGATTAGAAACATTTTGCTAAGCATATACTTGATCCTACTAAGGAAGTGCCTATTGAGGAATGGAAGGTTGAGGTGTTGGTGTTGGAGGGGTTGGAGCACTTGATGCTAGATAAAGATAATAGGGGTCAACAACATGAGATGCCCCCAATGTAAAATGACCACCAAGGTGAGTGTGGGGATAATTATAGATAAAAATATATAAATAACCTGACTATGCATAGATTAAGTCATATTAAATGGCCTTTTGAATGGCCTCTTCATAATTTCAAGGGAATTTTGATGTAACATCCTTATTGATGGGAGGAGGGATGTCAAAAAAAAATCCATAATGAAATGGTTATTGATTTTAGGAGCTTTACACAAGCTCCAATGTCGTTTCCACTCCTGAATGTGATCAATAATGTGAGTGACGGTTGACTAAAGATATGTGGTTAAAATACCTTTACCAGTATCATGGCGGATAGGTAATCAAAATTATGAGAGAGTAGTGTTCGCAATGGTAGCAAACACTTAGTGAGATCCCCAAGGCTAGTCAACATACTATTTCACTGTAACACCCACCAATGTGCGTTGAAATAGCCAAAGACAGACAAAGTCTTCTGTAATGGAGTTAGATGAACACCATAAATGAAAAGACCTAGCAAGGTTAGATGGATATTCTCAATGATTCCCTTCAAACTAAGGAATATCCAAAGGAATTGTTGTTGGCATAGGAAGCCAATTTAGATCATGGAGGAGAGGATCTTTGATGAGTTGGCTCAAATATGGTAAGCTCAAGCTAGCCATAAAGGGTAGAAATGGCTAAGTAACAATGTTTCCAACAGGTACTCCTATATTGGCTTTGGGACTAGGACCCACATTATTACCAAAATTAGTGTCAAATTACCTCCATTGTTGATTAGGTGCTCATGTCCTAAGTGTCGTAAAATGCTCAAAATTTAAAATTCTCAGAAATGGTTCAAAGTTGAACTACTGGAAATTGCTCATCCTCCTGATTCCGGCACCGCAAACGGTTCGAAAAACGGTCGCCGTATGAGGAAGTTATGGCAAAAAGAAGAATTTGTCAATAACATTGAAAATTTTAATTTTTCAAAAAAAAAAAAATTTAAAAATGAATATTCCACAGAATATTCCTTGGAATATTCTAGAGAATATTCCCTTTGCATAGCCAATCACAAGATGCCACGTGGCAGTCCCAAAGGCCGCCACGTGGCCCAATGATGACGTCAGCATATCCAAATGGGCGCATATGAAAATTTTTTGGCACTAGCAAGTTTTGAACCCGCGACCTCCAATGTAACAATACAACGCCTTACCGTTAGGCCACAGGAGCAGATCTGTCATATTGGTAGAAAAAAGGTCTTTTAAATTTTGAACTGTCTGTTGGGCGGGGCCCAAAGGGGGCCAGCCCCCCATTCCATATGACCGCGGGCCCAAAACCGTGGGCTCAACCCCCTAACCGTCGGGCACGAAATCCGAGATAAACTGCCATCCATGCATAGCATTTAATGTAACTGCAGTTCGTTTGGCGGAGATTCTGGCAGGAGCGCCAAAATTGGCGGGCCCGCCATATTTGGCGGGCCTAACTGGACTCCAACTAAAGTTAGCTGGAGTGTTTCTAGGCATAACTGGAGGAAAACTTTAATTGGCCATAACTTTGGCTAGGAAAGGCGGTTTTGGACGAATTTTTTTTTTATTTTTGGCATTTTCGACCTTCTGAAGCCATTGGTGCAGGTCTTACAGTCATCTGAGGTCATTTGTAGAGGTTTTGGAGCCGTGAAAGTTCTAGGAGCCACCAGGGCCCAGTATTGTGAACACTGTATAGGGTTGCAGGTATCCATTGGAGGTGAACCAGTAGTCAATCCTGAAGGATTCAAGTGTTCTGACTCCATTTTTACCATCTATTCCACCTATAGATGCTTCTATTCAGCTGTATATTCAATTTGAGCATTTAATGAAAACAAGGACAAGCCCATTTGGGAGCTTTGGACCCAGCAGACGTAGCCGAGGAGGGGTGAACTGCTTTATCAACTTCTTTTGCATCTGTGGTTGATTTATTTTGCAGAACAAATTCGTTTTAGTGTGTTAAACAGTAAAAGGAAATAAATCTGCTATGCTTAAATGGGTCATGAACAGCTGAAAATTTCATTTGTTTTCTTTCTGCAAGACATGGAAATCTTTTAAACATGTATATTTCTGAATTGAATACCTTGCAAACAATTTACAAGTAGTTTCAAATTCAGATCAATTGTTGGCTCCCAAAGAGGGATCGATGTTGCCACTAGAGTTTACACCAACCATGTTAGCAGTTTTAGTTTTTGTATTTTCAAAAGTAGAGGAAGAACTAGAAGGCTTAGATGAGCTAGAGTCTAAATGTGGACTATGTTGGAAATAATACTGAGGGGGGGGTGAATCAGTATTATCTTATCAATATAACTTTTTCATTTCCATATACAGATTCATATATGCTACTTCAGTTAAGGAAAACCGCATGTATATGCAACTGTGTATAATGCAACCAGCATATATTCAGTAAACTTATAAATCAGTTAGTTGCTTCTTAATGAGTGCATCAGAACATTATTAACCATATGATCAGTAAACAGGAGCAGTAAAGCAGAGCAAATCATCACACATAATCAACACACATGAACACCAAGATGTAAGGTGGAAACCCAATGTGGGTGAAAACCACCTGCTGCAATTTGTCTCTATCTTCTTTTAAATTAGAAACTTCTTTTTACAATGATTCTGTACTGGTGCAGTCTTATACCAGTACACAGGCTGCTACTTGCAGAAGGCTACAACCTTCTCTCATTCTCCAGCTTCTCCTGGAAGGGAGCTACAACCCCCTTAGCTCTTGTACTAGCTGAGATACTAGTACGTAGGTGCTGACCTACAGAAGGCTACAACCTTCTCTTTTCTTCCAGGGACCACGTTTCATAAATTTTCAGACTGGATCCATGAATATCAAGTATATCTGCATCAACCAATCTCCTTTGTACAAAAAAATACTGAATCAACCAATAACTTCTCAGAATGTTGTAACCAAAAAACAGTACCAGTAACCAGACACCAATTTTGAACCCAGAACACTGCAGCAATAAACAAAAGTAGCTAAAACATATTTCATGAGATGTACGCTACTTCAATATGTGGAACCTGCGTGCATACGCTTCTGTATCAAGGCCAACCGGCATATACGCTGTTTTAAGTTAGTGAACCAGCGTGTATACGCGCCTCTGCTACGTTGAACCTACGTATAGATCTATAAAAGATAATTTACCCTTTTCACTTATTCAAACATCAGTTATACCCAGATTATCATATTTATAGATCAATTCATGCACCATATATAACAGATCAAAATTACACAAAGATACTTCTCTTCAAGCCGCCTTAAGATCTTGACCCATCAATAGAACTTATCCTTCTCCTTGCGCTCAGGTTCCTCCTTGAGTCAGATCTAGTTATGCACCATAACCCAATGACCAATATTCTAGATCTTGCTCTTCATAAGATATTCAATGCTTAAGTCAATACCCTTGCCAAATGATCTCTTCCCTTTTTATAGTCTTAGGCCTTACTCAAACCATGGTCCAAAACCATTGAGAACCAATACTAAGGACCCAATACCTGGGTTCAACACTTTGGATGCAATACCATATGTTCAAATATGTCGAACTAAATACAATGGACCAAACATAAGATTTCCCACATATACGTGCTTTTCTTTGCATGAAAGTGCGTGCATACGTATACACTCCTTTTGGTCGGTAATCCCGCGTGTATACGCGATTTTGTTAAGAGGAACCTGTGTATACCTCATGTTCTTTCATTCTGAGAGCCTAAACTGTGATCTTTCCTTTGAGTGAGTTGCCATCAAGGACAACACCTGTGCCATAGTGCTAAACCTGTGTCATAATGCCAACAATATCCCCCTTTAGACTTGATGGCAACCCCAAGGCACTCAAAATCATTCTCCCCCTTTGGCATCAAGGGAAAAGGGTTATGCTCCCCCTGAATACATGCTGAATTCTCTACTCTGCTGTGCTATCCAAGCTTCCCCTCACTGTAGGCAAGGTCTGCAAGAAGATGTTCTACAAAAGAAACATGACTTTATACATTATAAATGACCTTCCTACCACCAAAGACTCATACATACATCCATCTCCCAACCAAGTGGGGATTGACTCATCTACCCAACCAAGTGGGGATACACCAAGAATTTACACATGATAAAAACAAGAACATTACTTCATCCATCCCAGGCATAGTGGGGAAACCAAGATAGGCCGTTACATGACCTTGATAAGAAAATAAATACATGACATAGAGACGAAATATCTACAGCAAGACTATGATAGTTATCAACAACTATCATCAGCAGCATCTGTCAATCATCATTCAGACCAGCAACCATGTTCTCCCTCTGCACCTGTTCCACCTGAAATCAAAACAACTGTGAATGTGAACCAAGATCTTCTAAGATAATGCCAACAATGCATTATTAGAAGAATATATGCTCCCCTTGAACCTGTGCCAGATGGTCTCTGCCAGACCCATATCAGACTCTTTTCATCCTGAGCCTGGCCCACTGTTTGTCTTTAAACCAACATATACGCGACTGTATCTTCATAAACCAGCATATGTATGCAGATCCTCCTCGTGAAACTCGCGTACAACCACTTTTCTCTAAAACAGACAAGATTCAGCAGCAAGATGATGCATCAACTACCCCCAGCTTCTGTCTGAGGTATTCAAATGTCTCCCTAGGCAGTGGTTTGGTGAGTATATCAGCGACTTGTTCCTTAGAGGGAACATACTCCAATTTAACCTTTTGTTCAAGCACTTGCTCCCGGAGAAAATGATACTTGATAGGTATGTGCTTAGTCTTTGAATGCATGACAGGGTTCTTTGAAATACTAAAAACACTTGTATTATCACAAAAATGGAGATAGGTGGAGTACAAGTGATTTGAAGGTCTTGCAATGTTTGCATCATCCAAAGGAGTTGTGTGCAGCAAGATGCAGCAGCCACATATTCTGCTTCAGCTGTCGATAATGCAATTGAACCTTGTTTCTTACTGAACCAAGATACTAATCTGGAACCCATAAAGAATGCACCACCAGTAGTGCTTTTTCTATCATCCACGCTTCTTGCCCAATCTGCATCTGTATATGCATGAAGTGTGAGATCTGTATCTCTAGGATACCATAAGCCATAGTTTTGAGTTCCTTGAAGATACTTGAAAATTCTCTTAACTGCCTGAAGATGAGTTTCCTTTGGATTTGCCTGAAACCTTCCAACTATTCGCACTACATGCATAATGTCTGGTCGGGTACCTGTTAGATAGAGAAGACTACCAATCATGGATCTATAGGTTGGTTGATGTACTGCTATTGATTCATCATTTGCGCTGAGGCTGCATCCTGTTACCATAGGGGTACACACTAGTTTCGAATCCTCCATCCCATATTTCTTCAAGATCTGCTTGAGATACTTGGTTTGTGATAGAAAAATGTCGTCTTTGTTTTGTTAGACTTGTAAACCAAGAAAATATGTGAGCTCACCAAGTAGGGACATTTCAAATTCTTTTTGCATCACCAAGGCAAAGTTTTGACTCATGTCTTCTTCATTACTACCAAAGATGATATCATCAACATACACAACAAGTATTAGCAACTTATCATTGTCAATTTATATATATAGATTGCTATCTGTTGATCCTTTTATAAAACCTTGTTGATGGAGGTACTTTTCCAACCTATAATACCAAGCCCTTGGAGCCTGTTTAAGGCCATAGAGAGCCTTTTTGAGTCTGCATACAAGTTTTGGATCATTTCCAAGAATAAACCCATCTGGTTGTTCAATATATACTTCTTCATCCAAGTCTTCATTCACGAAGGCAGACTTCACGTCCATTTGAAATACTTTGAACTTCTGAAAGCTAGAAAGAGAAAGGAACATTCTTATGGCCTCAAGTCTAGCAACTGGTGCAAAATTTTCTTCAAAATCTATACCTTCTTGTTGAGCATACCCTTTACAAACAAGTCTGGCCTTGTTTCTAATCACATCTCCATTTTCATTTAGCTTATTTTTGAATATCCATTTTGTTCCTATGACATTCTTATCTTTTGGTCTAGGAACCAACTCCCAAGTGTTATTCTTTTCAATATGCTCAAGTTCTTCCTCCATGGCCTTTACCCAGCATTCATCTTTGCATGCCTCTCTTACATTTTGTGGTTCAGTGGAGGAGAGTAATGCTAGATAACTTGAAGCTTCTGAAATGGTTCTTCTTGTTTGTACACCTGCCTCTTTTTGCCCCAAAATTTGGGTTTCTGGATGATTCTTCTGAACGTACTTGGATGGAGTCTTTTCTTCTATTCTTATTTGTTCTTTTGGTGCCTCATGCATTTCTTCTTCATCATGAATCTGATTTGATGTTGAAGGATAGTCTTCATCGTCTTCGAAACCTTCAGATTTTACTTGCCTAGGAGTGTTCCCTTCTTCATCAACCACTACATCAATAATTTCAACAATTTTTCCAAGTCTTTTATTGTAACACTTATATGCTTTGCTGTGAGGAGAGTAACCAAGGAGAATGCCTTCATCTACTCTAGGTTCAAACTTGCCAAGGTTTTCATCAATATTTTTGATGTAGCATTTGCTTCCAAAAATTTTGAAGTATTTAACTGTGGGAGTCTTACCATACCAAAGTTCATGAGGAGTCTGAGTGTTGTTTACCCGGACGTTTGTCTTGTTGAGAATAGTAACTGCAGCAAATGTGGCTTCACCCCAGAAGGTTGCGGGAGTTCCAGACTCATCAAGCATAGCACGAGCCATTTTTTGAACCGTTCTGTTCATCCTTTCCACTACTCCATTTTGCTGAGGGTCCTTGCAGTAGAGAATTCCCTTCTTATTCCATGTTCTTCACAAAAATCGAAAAATTCATCGGAGGTAAATTCCCCTCCTCGATCAAATCTGAGGCATTTTATTCTCCGATCTGACTCGTTTTCAACCAAGGCTTTGAATGCTTTGAACTTATCGAAAGCTTCATCTTTATGCTTCATAAGTCCTATCCAACACATCCTGGAAAAGTCGTCAATGAACAATATAAAATATTATTCTCCTCGAGGTGACCTTTTCCTAGATGGACCACATACATCAGTATGGACAAGTTCAAGTGGCCTGCTAGCTGATCCTTCCTTCTCAGGAAAATTAGTTTTGGTTTGCTTACCAAACTGACATAATTTGCATATTATATTGTCTGGAATTCTGATGTCAGGGAGATCACGAACCGCCTGATATTTGCATGCTTTCCTTATCTGAGAGAAGCTTAGATGCCCTAATCTTTTGTGCCATAGCCAGTGTTCATCATTCTTGCTTAGATAGCATTGTTTTTTTCCTCCCTTGAGTATGTATAAATTATTTGGAGTTCTTATGCCTTTGATCATTGTTTCTCCTGTATCAAGCTCACGAACGATGCATCCATTTGATTGAAATATTACTTCATTTCCTTGATCACACATTTGACTGACACTCAATAGTGTTATAGACATTTTTGGGCCCTACAACCCCAAGCATGAAATGTCCATAAACCAAGGGCTCCTAAGTCCCTAAAAGTGTTGTTCTAACCCCTAAAGGAACAAGGTCAACTGATTACAGCTTCTCCCAGAAGTTCTCCATGAAAAACTGCTCAGAACTGGTCAAAACTGGATCATTGCACTTGCTCCATGGCCAAAGTGCGATGCATTGCACCTTGTACACACGGGAAGTGCGTTGCATTTCAAAAAGCCCTTCTATGGGGTGTGATGGACGAGAAAAGACAAGTGGCAGAGACAGATTGCGAGGTGGATGATCATGGAATCTTCCAGAAACTTCTCCTGTGACACTTGCCTCTCAGAATCGCCCAAGGATGAGTAAGAGATCAATGAGATCTCCAAGTGGCATCAAGAACTATCAGAGAGAAGACACTAATCAAAAACCCAGAGCTGACTCACACCTCTGCAAATATCTATATATAGATCTCTCATCCCAGAGATCCAGAGGTTAGAGGCTGGAATTTTTCATATTGTAAGGAATTGTTGTTGGTTTCTAGAGACAAACATCAGATTGTTGGGTGATTTATGCTTTGTTTGAGGTGAAGAGGGGCTTCTTTACTGGGAGGTTGATGCTAGGTCGGAACCACTGGTTGTAACTCCTCCTAGATCTTTTCTTGTTTATCAATAAAAACTATTTGAGTCCTCCTCCATGCTTTTGTATCATTGATGCTTGTTACATTTGTATGGTTAACTTAAATCTGATCCTAAGTTGTTTATGAATATAGATCCATGTATTTGTATAGTGTTCCTCTTCTGTGATCTTACAGGTACTTTGTGAAGCTGGGCATGCAAGGGAGTAGGTAGCTGAAGACTATCAAAGAAGAGAGAGATTGGATCAAAGGATTAGCGCAAGACACAGGTTGGTTCTTTCTATTCCTCTCTATCTATAATTCATAAAGGAAATACAAAAGTAGTTTTTCTCTATTTGTTTCTAAGGAATCTGTCACACCTTAGTGGGATAGAGCAGTTCTAAATAGACACTTTTCCCTGTAACAAAATGGCGACTCCGCTGGGGAGCTAATTAGTTTGTTTGTTTATCATTCTTTGTTGTTTGTTTCATAAACTTACAAGTAGCATTCGAACTGCATTTGCCATAACAAATGCAAAGTAGATAACTGCTACTTCAATCCATCTACTGGATCTGTTTATGATTTAAACAACTGATTCACAAACTATCTGATTGCCCTTGTGATAGCTCTTAGATCCTCCTTAGATCTACCCCTGATTGTTGCATTACTGATTGCTTTTTACTCGGCCAAAAACCCATGAACTGAACTGCAAACTGTGACCCGGAACCCGAACAGAGTCTCGTTTCTGGCCCAGCGCAGGTACTGTTCAGAGATTCTGAATTTCAGCGCACTTCCCGAGTGGACAACCTGCGCTGCATTTCAGATTCTCTGTGTTACAGGTGCACTGATCAGACTAGCTTTGTGCAGTTGTGGCTTCTGTGGATCATCCTTTCCAGTTCTATTCCTGAATTTTGCTGCCTATGATCAGTATATGTCTGTTTGAAACCCCTTTTCCTTACTGTTATTCCGCCTCCTTTGTACAAAAGAACTGTAGGTGTTTTTGTGTGTTTGTTGAGTCATTTACAGTTCTCCTTTGCAAAAGTAGCATAGTCGTACTGTCGTCCTTTGATTTGAATCTGTCGCAAGTGTCGATTTCAATCGTAGGAAAAATTTTGATTGCTGTTGATGGTCGATTATCCTGTTACTATTGCTTTTGGTCTGAATTTGTAATTTTCTAGTGTCAAGAACCAGTATTCAGTTCAAAATCGTAAGGTGTTGTAATCGTCTCCATTTTTTTATTTCGAAAAGAAGCTTGTTGATATTTGTCGCTTGAAAAGAAATTCAGATTTGTGCATCAACTTTCTTTTTAGCATCCATATACTAAGAAAGTCGAAAACAAATACATGCATGTGCATTTGCATATAGACAGTCTGATTGGCTTGATTTAAGAAAGTGCATTTAAAGTGTGCTATTTGCTCTTTGTGAAAAGATTATGTCTTTCTTTTCCCTAGTAGCTAGGATTTTCATTGCATAAAAGAGATAAAAAGTTTGTTTATCATCTTAGAATGCATTTTAGGAATTACATCTACATCTCGTGGTGAACCCGAAAGGCAAACTTCATAAACAAGATCAACTTAAAATAAATTCAATGAATCTAACAATGCTTTGGAACTTAATGCACAACATTTAGAAGTCTAGGCTAGAGACGTATTCCGGCGTCATAAAGCCTGGTAACTGTTGTTCTCACAGATGGTTGGGTGATTCCTCCACTTTGAGACGATAAGTGCCAGTACGGACTTGTGCTCCCACGTACCGTCAAGTATATTTTGGGAGACCCCAATAGGCTTAATCCTTTATCCATACGAAGCCGTGTCTGCCGCGCTATCGATTGCAATGCACTGAACACAGCATTCGGGAAGATTGACTGCCGTACCGTAAAAAGTATTCTGCAGTTTTGCGATTGGTTTGGTAATCCCTCTACCTAGATTTCCAGAGTAGTCCCTTTCGTTCCTTTTCAGACTCCTTAACGGAAAAGGTCCATCTGAGCACTTGTCACTTCAGGCTCATTAAAAATCGAAGGAGACTAGAGTCATCTTTTGTTTTTTCTCGACTCTTTAAAATTGAAAAAACAAGTTGTGTCAAAGCGTCTAAAATTTATTTTAAACGGAATAATCATCGCCTTTCCCTCGTTGGTCTTCGAAGTTAGTCTCCAGTCATCGCAATTTCTTGTAGAATCGCTAAGAAATCTTTTGGATAGACTAGATATGTCTGAACAACCATCGACATCTAGGACTGTGTCATCCGACACAGCAGTAGCAAAACTTCCTGCTGCTACTCCAACAATGTTCGCCAGTATACCGTCTGTCCTGGCAAGTTATCAACGACAAGCCGGAGTCCAATCAAGGACTGTTGCGACGACATGGTCAGTTCCTATTTCTTCATCCGGATTATCATCTGGTATTTCTTATGTTGAAACTCAACAAATTGATCCAATGTGTCTTCAAAGGCCAATCTACCCTTTAAGTACTGGATTTCCACCATATGGAGGGCAGTATGCCTTTTCATTGTTCCCTTCTGAAGAACAACCATATGAGAGTTTACAACAAAGTTCAGGTCAAACTGGAATTACATCCAGCGGTTGGGTACCAATACTGCCTCAGCAACCAAGGGTTGTATATTCAATGCAACCAGTCCACCCTGTGTCGAATATTCCCACTATACCTGCTATGGTGACTGCGTCACAAGTACAAGCGCTACCTATTGTATGTCAACCCCAAGTTTCCCAGGTTGCAATACAACAACCTCTTGTCTCGACGACTCAATCACAACCTCAGGTTAGTGCCTCCTTATCTGGAGCGACTCAGGCTCAAACAAGTACTATGACTCCTCATCTTGGTCAATCATCCAGTACTGGACAACAGCAAATGGTCCAACAACCAGGGCTGGTTCAATCTCAACAACCGCAATTCCAGCAATCATATCAAGGACCTGAGAAACAAGTCTTTATAAGTAATGGGCAACTGCATTTCCAAAATGGTTATCAACAACCATACTATAATGGTTATGCCCATCAACCTTGTCAAAGTTGCCAGCATCAAATACATTATGCTGGTATGCAAAGACCCACTGCTCAGGCGATTCCATCTTATCCTGGGTATGCTTCGCCTAACCTGAATCAACAGTTTCCCTTTTTAGCAACTTTAGAATTACCAGATCTAAACCCGCTGACGAATGATCCAATTGCTTATGCCCCTTGGTGGCCAGCGATTCTGCATAAACTTCCGTCAGATATTCCTAAATTTAATGGAAATCCGGGTGAAGACCTGTCGAATCATGTGATGACCTTTCATCTGTGGTGTTCATCTAACACTCTAAACGATGATTCGATTAGGCTTCGCCTATTTCAGCGAACGTTAACTGGTCCAGCAGAAAAATGGTATATCGAATTGCCTAGAGCTTCATTCGCTAACTTCAGCACCCTAGCCACAACCATTTTAACCCATTTTCAGTTACCAATAAGGTACGAAACAGGAACAGAGCTTCTTACCAATTTCAAACAGACAACGACCACTCACATATCCGATCATATTCATGAGTGGCAACGTCGTCATAGAATGGTAAAAACGTTCGTTCCTAATCAGCTTTTAGCTGAATGGTTTATTAAGTCATTATTACCTTCCATTACAGAAGATGTGGCAAAGGGAGGAGTCGTCACTGAAGAGCAAGTTATTGCTCGTGCGCAATATTTAGACTTGATTTATACTCAGTCTGGCACGCTCTACAATAAAATCCCTGACGCTCCCAGACCAGAATTTTCCGTTCCACCTCCTCCTAAATCAAACAATGACTCTCATGCCGGCGATGGCGTGATTGGCGCAACAGACACGAAATCGACAAAGGCTACATCTAAAAAGTCCCGTAAGATTTCTAGTCAAAATGCAAATGAGGAACTTCTTGCCTCGGAAGTAAATGTCGTGTCGACTGACAAGGGCAAACAACTGAAGCAACCGGGGGGCAAGAAGAAAAAGAAAGGGAGAAAAAAGAAAGCAGGATGAGTCATCTCCTGGAAAACCTTCTGCAAACCCTTCTGGGCAAAGGAAACCCCCTACGGGGTGTCATATATGCGATGAGGATCATCGAACGAGAGATTGTCCACATAAAGCTGAAGTTAAGAAACTCTTTAAGAGTTCAAAGACCTCAGCAGTATTGACTGATCCGTTTCCAAACCCGGGAACCAAACTGGTTGCTAATCAAAATGCTTCCCGATCCCAAGTGCTTATGTTGTCTATCTCAAAGCAGAAAAATGATGCTTTGACAAGGAATAAAGATTACGGGAATCCACAGCTGTCGAATAACAAGGCTAATGAACAACCTAGTAGTTCGACAACGACTTTGACTGAAGTTGTGCCACCCATCATTCCTGAACCAATGATAAAATCACCAAAGGGAGTAGTACACAAATCGACATTTAATCCTTGTGCAAAAGTAGCACAGAATTATAATATAATAGAGGACCTGGCCCAATAACCGTCTGCTATGTCGAAACTTGAGGTACCGCAAAATTCCCCCTCCCAAAAGCAAGCTTTATTATCAGCAATAGGTGGGATTGGCCCAATGGATTCCAATCTTGTGGCCTTTGATCATAAAGGATATGACCCTCAGTTACCAGCTCAACTAGCTTTCCTTATTCAAGTGAAAGCCCTCAACAAAACCGTTCATCGAACAATTATTGATGAGGGGGCATCTACATGTATAATGTCGATGAGTTGCTGGAAAAATTTAGGCTCACCACCCTTGTCGAGATCATCAACGATGTTAAAAGCATTTGATGGACGATCATACACTTCATACGGGATTTTAAGTAACTTGCAAGTTGAACTGGGGGGAAAGACAGTAGAAATTGATGTTGAAGTAATCAACGGAAACCTCGATTACAACATCCTACTGGGAAGGCCCTGGATATATGCCATGGCCACAGTTGTGTCGACCTACTTCAGGAAGATTTCATTTCCCTTTCAAGGAGGAATTACAATCGTCGACCAACAAACATTTCTCCCCAACAGTTCACAAGTTACGGGAAGCATTCCAATGATCCATGGAAGTAATCATTCGCTTCAAAATATCGGAGTAGGTCTCCTAAAAGACCCTGCCTTAATGGGTACTTTTGCCCTACCGCCTTCGAATCTGGCGGAAGTGGCCACAGTGGAAAACCCGCAATATGAAATCTTCTATATCTAATGGATTCAGAAGATTCCTAAACATTTTGTCAGCATGGATCATCGCCATTTTATAAATATTGTAGCAATCAATTTTCTTGGCCTAGGGGGCAAACCCAAATCAATGCTCATCGAGTGTTTGGATAGATAGGTCTAAGGAATATGGTACCTCTTCAGATCCTTGGTCGCATGTACATTCTACAGACAAAGGAATCATTCAATCAATGATGATAGGAGAGGCACCATGCGAATATTACCACCATCGCTCCCATCTTCCGATTACCACGAAGATTATTCCAGCAACCTTAATCATCCATCATTTTTTTTATTTTCTATCAAATACTGTAAATACGGTGGATTCTGAGGACGGTTCTTATCTCGTGTCGACCTCGTTAAAAAATGAAACAAGGAGTCTTGAGGATGGTTCTTTTACTGTGTAACCTCATTAAAAAATGAAAGAAATCCCCTTTCCAAATCTCAAAGGTAAACCTTCATTCCAACCACCGAGTTGAATGCAATGAAGCTTGGGGGGCATGCACCTCGATTTGCGTTATTATGTTGGGGGCATGCAAACTTATCACGAGCAGTGTTACCGCAGGGTTCAAGCTCGTTAAAAAATAAACCCGCCACGAGCAGTGTTACTGTAGGGTTCAAGCTCATTAAAAAATAAACCCGCCATGAGCAGTGTTACTGCAGGGTTCAAGCTCGTTAAAAAATAAACCCACATCGAGCAGTTTTAGCACATAGTTCAAGCTCGTTAAAAAATAAACATAAGACATGAGCAAATGTTTCCACCCATGTTTAAGCTCATTAAAAAATGAACTATTCCCCGGTAAATAACCATCGTGAATGTAGTACTTCAGCCATTAAAGCCTTGGTCGTGTTTGCACCGTCACCTCCACTTTTTCATTGGCCGATCATTCACCTCCATTTGATTGTTTACCCATTTTGAGGAACAGCTGCGAAGAGTGATTTCACTAGCCATCCTTGTGACACTGCCGTGATTGGAAAATTCCAAACCTTACCTGGAATCAGCTGCTACCCGTTTCATCACTCGTTCCTCAAAAGACGAGTCTCCTTTAAGCTCTTTTCAACTGACTCGTAAAATATGAAAAGATTGCCAAGCCATTGGCCTCTCCAGCTCGTTAAAGGGACAGGAAGTGCTATCCCTCCTCTAGATTTTAATCTTTTTGGACCTGAGGGATTATTACACAAAAAGATCGAGCGCTTGTTTTTTTCGGCTCGTTAAAACTATCGAAAATTCATCCCTTCTGTATTGTTTTATAGTTTTTCGGACTTAAGGGATTAGATGACGAAAAATGAATTTTGGAGTTACCTTTACGTTCCTTTTAAAACTCTCTAAAATTGAAAAGGACCGAGTTATCTTTGTCGTTAAACTCGTTAAAAAGATTAATAGTGACAAACTTGTCTTTAGACGAGAACGAGTTTCACTATCGCTAGGCTCGTTAAAACATAGCGATGGGTTTTCCCGAAGGGAAAATTATAGAACAAACATATGTTATCCTCCTCAAGCTTGACAAAAATAAAGAGGTACTGGTCAGCAATGACTGGGGAAAATTTGGGAAGAAAACTCAAAGAAACTTTGTCAGTAGCAAGTCGCTCTTGAACATGACACTTCCACTCCATGTCCGAGTCTGGTTGGGTTGTTTCATTCACCGGTCACATCACCATGGTCACGCCATACCATCCACATTTGGGGTTAATGCTACCAATCCATCACATCAGTGTCGCCGATATGTTCAAGAGAAGTCATCCAGAGAAGTCACCTGTGTCTCACCCACTACCATACATTATACTCCATTCTTTCATGACCGCCACCCTGAACCTTATATCACCAGATCGTTTTCACCTCCTTCAAAATCATTTGCTCCGTTCCGTGTCATTGATGTGGGATTCATTAAGGCCCTCCTGTGACAGATCACTTCTTGTCAACATCAGCTCATTATCGAAGAAGTTGATCTAGGAACACCCCATTCAGTACTTTGAAGCTTGCATGCCTCAATGGCAAGTTTCTCACTTCCGGCGACAGGTTTACATCAATGGCCTTCAACCGAAATATTTTGCGTGGTGTTCGACGCCAAGTCCTTTATTCACACCACGTGAATTGTATTGCAGTACCTTGAGGGTCATTATCATTATCAGTGATTCCTCTCGCGCTTCTTAACAGTTTACATCATTGACTGGTAATCAAGCGATATCTTTCCATGTTCGACTTCAGAACGTTTCTCACATGGATCGACTTGTACTTTGAGTGAA
The DNA here is from genome assembly GCA_031772625.1 of Pinus tabuliformis. NCBI lineage: Eukaryota > Viridiplantae > Streptophyta > Pinopsida > Pinales > Pinaceae > Pinus > Pinus tabuliformis. Next base: position 930,439,849 of record CM062812.1, on the reverse strand, counting down.
GATCGGACCAGATTGAAGACCCCAGATCTAGTTTCAGTCATCCAGGCTGCGAGATATATTCAGGGAAATAAAGACATTAAATGTACAACATAGCTGCACAGATAATCATCCACTCAAAAGGATGATGGCTCTATCAGAATCATCAGTCTACACTTAGACGATTGTCTGTCCTATGTACATGAAAATGAATTTATAAAGCTGAGCATGGGAATGCCCGCCTCAGCTAGATCATGAAAATATTATGAAGATAATGTATTGTATTGTATCTTATTACAGGTCTCCTCCCAGCATTGAAAGAACTTCGGATCCTCATAATAAAGCATTTCACCCGACACCAAAAGATAAACGACCTCTTGCTTTAGGGGGCAACTATTATAGACATTTTTGGGCCCTACAACCCCAAGCATGAAATGTCCATAAACCAAGGGCTCCTAATTCCCTAAAAGTGTTGTTCTAACCCCTAAAGGAACAAGGTCAACTGATTACAGCTTCTCCCAGAAGTTCTCCATGAAAAACTGCTCAGAACTTGTCAAAACTGGATCATTGCACTTGCTCCATGGCCAAAGTGCGATGCATCGCACCTTGTACACACGGGAAGTGCGTTGCATTTCAAAAATCCCTTCTATGGGGTGCGATGGACGAGAAAAGACAAGTGGCGGAGACAGTTTGCGAGGTGGATGATCATGGAATCTTCCAGAAACTTCTCCTGTGACACTTGCCTCTCAGAATCGCCCAAGGATGAGTAAGAGATCAATGAGATCTCCAAGTGGCATCAAGAACTATCAGAGAGAAGACACTAATCAAAAACCCAGAGCTGACTCACACCTCTGCAAATATCTATATATAGATCTCTCATCCCAGAGATCCAGAGGTTAGAGGCTGGAATTTTGCATATTGTAAGGAATTGTTGTTGGTTTCTAGAGACAAACATCAGATTGTTGGGTGATTTATGCTTTGTTTGAGGTGAAGAGGGGCTTCTTTACTGGGAGGTTGATGCTGGGTCGGAACCACTGGTTGTAACTCCTCCTGGATCTTTTCTTGTTTATCAATAAAAACTATTTGAGTTCTCCTCCATGCTTTTGTATCATTGATGCTTGTTACATTTGTATGGTTAACTTAAATCTGATCCTAAGTTGTTTATGAATATAGATCCATGTCTTTGTATAGTTTTCCTCTTCTGTGATCTTACAGGTACTTTGTGAAGTTGGGCATGCAAGGGAGCAGGTAGCTGGAGACTATCAAAGAAGAGAGAGATTGGATCAAAGGATTAGCGCAAGACACAGGTTGGTTCTTTCTATTCCTCTCTATCTATAATTCATAAAGGAAATACAAAAGTAGTTTTTCTCTGTTTGTTTCTAAGGCAGCTGTCACACCTTAGTGGGATAGAGCAGTTCTAAATAGACACTTTTCCCTGTAACAAATAGATTATGCTTTAAGCCATCAACATACATAACATTTCCAGCCTTGACCTTTTCTTTCAAAAACACAGAACCTTTACCTTTTATGAGTGCAGGGGTGTCATTTCCAAATGAGACCTTCTTTTCCTTTTCTAAGGCACTATATGACTGAAATTTTTCTTTATCACCTATCATATGTTTCGAGCATCCATTGTCGATGTACCACTAATTTTCCTGTCCTTCCGCATATAAGGCTATCCCACATCTTTCTGGTTGTGATTCTTTCTTTCTCCATGTTTTAGAATTCAATGAAACTTGCTCCTTCTGAGTTGTTTGCCGAAACCTACTCCTGCATTCAGAATCTTCATGACTGAAGTTGTTACAAATAGAACATTCTACTTCATTCTCAAGAGCAGAAAAGTTATTGTAGGTCCTTTTCATGATCCCAGTCATACTCCTTTGTTTTTGAGCTTCTCTAGTCATGATGGTCTTGTAGGCAACACATTGAGCAGCTTTGTGACCAAAGTTATGACAAGAGAAACATTGGCCATTGAAGAAATTTATGTGATTATCAAACCTACCAACCAAATGATTGTAGTTTCCATTGACATCCATTCTTGAGGCAAATTGAGAATGATTTACCTGTGGTTGGTTGAAGCTTCTGTTCATCCTTGAAGTAGATTGCCCCCGATTTACTTGGTAATCTTTGTTCATTCTTGAAGCAAATTGTCCCTGATTTACTTGGTGATCTGCATTATGCTTTTGCTGTCGATTGTCAACCTGTTCACTTTTTCTTGCTGCATCAAGATAACTTTTGGAGGTGGATGGCTTATGTGCTTGCTTCTGTGCTTGAGATGCTTCTTCAGTATATCCAAGACCTATCTTGATTAGAGGAGAACGCTGCACTTTGATAATCTCATCTAAAGTTTCAGATCCTTTAGCAAATCTAAGATTAAGAGCTTTTGATTTCTTAATATCTCTTCTAAGTCCCACAATTTCACATTCTAACTTTTCATTGTGTTTTTCTCTTTCATCGAGTTGGAATGTCAGAGTATATATAATCATATTCTTTTCCTCTAAACAAATTTTGAGTTTATAAATTTCTTCATAGAGACCTTCTTCATCTATAGCATCCAAGAAATCATCATCTTCAAAAGCCATCAAAAGTCTATAATCATTACGTTGTTCATCTTCATCACTATTTGAATATCCAACACTGTCTTCATGTGTATAATAGCTCTTCTTACTTACATTTTGTTTTCTATTCCATCTAACTGGTTCCTTTCCTTTCTTAATTTTATCTTTATGAGGATACTTGGCAGCATAATGACCAACTCTTCCACAAGCAAAGCATTTGAAAGGCAACTTACCTCTGAATCTTCCAGTTCCCTGTTGAAGGTTCTTGACAAAATTTGATTCTTCCTCTTCTTCTGACATATGTCTTGACTCATTGTAATCTCCTTTTCCTGAGGCTTTGAATGCAGCTTCTCTCCTGTCTGATGGTCCCCCTTTTCTCATTTCGTAAGCAATTAGGATTCCGTGCAACTGTGACATGGTAATGCTCTGTAGATTCTGTTTTTCTTCTATGGCAGAAACTTTTGAATCAAACTTAGGAGACAAAGATCTTAGAACCTTTTCAACCAAAACAACTTCTTTTATTTCTTCACCCAAGTTTTTCATACAATTAACAATCTCATCTATACATAGGAAATAGTTAGCCACGCTTTCATCATTGTGCATTCTGAGATTTTCATATTGAATTCTGAGAGTTTGTAGTTTTGCTCGTTTTACCTGTTCATCTCCTTCATAGCTCAGAATGATCTTGTCCCATATTTCTTTTGCAGTTTTGAGCTGCATAACCTTGACGAATTCTGATTGAGATAGGCTCCCTAATAGAGTATTGACAGCCTTTGCATTTGTTTCATACTGCTTCTTACCAGCCGTATCTATAGGAGTTGCTGATGGAAATGTGTATCCTGTTTCCACAATATCCCAAACTTCTGTACCAAGAGATTGAAGATAGGCAGTGATTCTTACCTTCCAATAGACGAAGTTGCTCCCATCAAAAATTGGTGGCCTGATTGATGCTTCTTTTTCATAGTTGCTCATGATGATAGATTTTCCTTCAAGCGATCAAGCTTCTTCCGAAGGGCCTGCTCTGATACCAATTGTTGGAAATAATAATGAGAGGTGGGGTGAATCAGTATTATCTAATCATTATAGCTTTTTCATTTCCATAAATAGATTCATATATGCTACTTTAGTTAAGGAAAATCGACGCAACTGTGTATAATGCAACCAGCGTATATTCAGTAAACTTATAAATCAGTTAGTTGCTTCTTAATGAGTGCATCAAAAAATTATTAACCATATGATCAGTAAACAGGAGCAATAAAGCAGAGCAAATCATCACACATAATCAACAAACATGAACACCAAGATGTAAGGTGGAAACCCAATGTGGGTGAAAACCACCTGCTGCAATTTGTCTCTATCATATTTTAAATTAGAAACTTCTTTTTACAATGATTCTGTACTGGTGCAGTCTTATACCAGTACACAGGCTACTACCTGTAGAAGGCTACAACCTTCTCTCGTTCTCCAGCTTCTCCTGGAAGGGAGCTACAACCCCCTTAGCTCTTGTACTAGCTGAGATACTAGTACGTAGGTGCTAACATAAAGAAGGCTACAACCTTCTCTTTTCTTCTAGGGACCACGTTTCATAAATTTTCAGACTGGATCCATGAATATCAAGTATATCTGCATCAACCAATCTCCTTTGTACAAACAAATACTGAATCAACCATTAACTTCTCAGAATGTTGTAAGCAAAAAACAGTACCAGTAACCAGACACCAATTTTGAACCCAGAATACTGCAGCAATAAATAGAAGTAGCTAAAACATATTTCATGAGATGTACGCTACTTCAATATGTGGAACCTGCGTGCATACGCTTCTGTATCAAGGCCAACCGGTGTATACGTTGTTTTAAGTTAGTGAACCAGCGTGTATACGCGCCTCTGCTGCGCTGAACCTACGTATAGATCTATAAAAGATAATTTACCCTTTTCACTTATTCAGACATCAGTTATACCCAGATTATCATATTTATAGATCAAGTCATGCGCCAAATATAACAGATCAAAATTACACAAAGATACTTCTCTTCAAGCCGCCTTAAGATCTTGACCCATCAATAGAACTTATCCTTCTCCTTGCGCTCAGGTTCCTCCTTGATTCAGATCTAGTTATGCACCATAACCCAATGACCAGTATTCTAGATCTTGCTCTTCATAAGATATTCAATGCTTAAGTCAATACCCTTGCCAAATGATCTCCTTCCCTTTTTATAGTCTTAGGCCTTACTCAAACCATGGTCCAAAACCATTGAGAACCAATACTAGGGACCCAATACCTGGGTTCAACACTTTGGATGCAATACCATATGTTCAAATATGTCGGACTAAATACCATGGACCAAACATAAGATTTCCCACATGTACGTGCTTTTCTTTGCATGAAAGTGCGTGCATACGTATACACTCCTTTTTGTCGATAATCCCGCGTGTATACGTGATTTTGTTAAGAGGAACCTGCGTATACCTCATTTTCTTTCATTCTGAGAGCCTAAACTATGATCTGCCCTTTGAGTGAGTTGCCATCAAGGACAACACCTGTGCCATAGTGCCAAACCTATGTCATAATGCCAACAGGCTAGAGGGAGGAACCTTGAATCATTGAGCAGGTGTATGAGGATGTCCTCAAGGAAATTGAGGGAAAATACCTATTATTATATGTGACTAATGCTTATTGAGCATAATGGTGTAAGAACAAAGATGAATATAATAGGCTAAATGAGGCGAAAAGTGAATCAAAGCAACAAACAACAAGCAGAAGAATATTTGAAGTGGTGCAATGTGTTTTGTAAATAATAGCTAATGGTACTCTAATTCAAGCAATTCCATCCTACAAAATAAATATGACTCTAGCCTAAAAGATGGACTACAACTCAAACAAGTCCTAAGTTATGTTTTAGATGGATTTCCAAACAACCAAGCTCCTAGATGGTTAAGGCTACGAGGCTGAGTGAAGGTATGAAGAGGCATGTTTGCTTCACAAAAGCACCACCTATATGGTGTTTTCACCTACAAATATTGGCCACTAAGGTTACCTTCATCTAGTGGGGGTGAGAAAATCCTAGCTTCCGAGTGTCAATTTTAGAACTAGATTCATGACCAAGAGTTTAGAACCTCAAGAGGAACTATCAGTTTCCTCAGTCTAAGCCTTACCCCCTTCATTGATTTTTATTGTACACTGGTTTTGGCCATTTTATGGTTAAGGATTTAAATCTCCCTAAAAATTCAACCAACTATGTCTCAATGTGTAGTGATTGATAGGTGTTTTTTGGATACCTATCCCACCGATCTTAACTTTACTAACAAATTGTTTTTGGTGCCCAGGTGGGTTTAATCAATGTTGGTTAATTTTAGGCTCTTAGCCTAGGGCCATGAACCAATATTTGTTTGCTTAATGGTGTGTAGGAGTGTGCAAGTGAATATTGTGTGATAACTTGCAAATAAATAAATGCTTTTGCATAAAAGTGAATGAAATAAAATGCATAAACAATAAACAACTTCTTGTAAAAATAAATAAAAAAGAAAAAAGAAAAAAGAAAAACATATTTACAAACAACAATATATTCCCATCCAATTGTAATATTTAATGAAAAAGGAGAGGTTATAAACAAAGCACAATGAGGCTATGAATGATGAAAACATAATCAAGAAAGAAATGCAAGAAAACCTATTTTCTAACAACCAACTAAATGTCGAACAGTCAATAGAGAAATAATGGTTTCAAGGTTGTAACAAATTTGGAATAGATCTACCTAAAATATGGTTTAACAGAGCTATGTGATGGTAGAACAAAATGAGACAATAAAGGGCTCTTTTTGTACACTCAAACTTTGCTAAGAAAAGAAACTTTCATATCTGAAATAGATGGTGTTGACATAGGGTTTTCTCAGTCAAAGACAATAAACTCCTAATTCAAAATTCCAACCTTTCTTGGCTGGAGAATTACTAGAAACCATAAAATAGTTCCTTTCTTTGTGAAAATGTTAGAAAAATGTGTTGTTTTTGTGCCAAAGCACACCACCCTTACAGAATTTTTCTTAAGGTCTCAAAATCACAAGAGGAAAATGGCTCAAGGCCTTGTTTAAAATGAAAATACACTAAGTGGTGCCATAATGTTCAGATGAAATGGGGAAAATCCAACCCAGTTGTTGTGGAGGTAAATCCCCTCTGCGGACAGAGGCGATCCCTACTAGCCCAAATGGGGTCTAGCAACAATCAAACAACGTTAACACGTAGGTTCCTAATTGCAAATCAAAGACCGATGATGAGGGCCTACCTGGATTCCAACGCTAATATTCGTAGAAGAGTCGTCGCTCCCGTTCCTTTGCTCCGGCTGGTCACAATCCCCACAATCCTCGTGAACGTACACCTGCACATGCAAAGAACGACACAAACACAAGCATAAAATCCAATAGATGCAACTATATATCAGTCAGAAAGGATATAACTCAATCATCATTACAAAGACAATAAGAGTGAAACCATAATGATAGTCGTCTATTATTGATAAACAACAAAGAAGAATACAACCATAGTTCTGACGTCAAATCCTCCTTTGGCTGGGTGATCAGCAGCACATGCCTTGCAAAGCTTGTTGGGAATCGGGAACAAGCCTCTCTCTCCTTGGTTACTTGGACAAGAATCTCCTCACTTAAGATTTAGCCTCATGGGAATGAATAAGGCTCCTTGTAGCATGAACTTGGCAATTCGCAGACTTTGAGACTTAGACTTTGGAACTTGGAGACTAACTTGTCAAAGGCAAAAGGACAAGCTTTTATAGATAGAGGAGAAGGAGTTAGGGTCATCCACAAGATTCATGGGATTGGCTTTATCACTAAGAAGATTCCATGAGAGGTGGAGAACTACTTCCCTTCTATGGAGATTCGAAGCCCAACTGAACTAACTCAAGATGGAATCAGTTCATGAATAGGTTAGGAAGAACCTTCGTAAGTTTGTTTGTTAAAAACTTTACCCAAATGGGCTGGTGCGAGTGCGACTCTGAGACAAAGCGCCAGCTGGCGCGCCCTCTTTGGAAGATTTCCCCCATTGGCGCGAGTGATACACAGTGGAACCGTGCCAATGGAAAAAGGGCTATTTCTATGGGTATTTTGCAGAAGGTTTCTTCAGGGCATATGAAGTACATACTCAAGGGGATACAATGCAAGTGTTTTCAGGTTATGTCACTTCTCACAGGTCCCGGAATAAGTCCTCCAATGTGCAGAAAAAGGGGTAACAGGGACGGTGACAAATTACTGTGTAACACCAGTAATTCCCATGGCGAGCATAGGCAGGCAAGCAACACCAACAAAATTCCAATTGGGTGCGCATGCAGGCATGGGCAGAAGTCGCAGGCACGCCAAGATCTGACAATGGGAACAAAGGCTGATCCAACAACCCACAATGCCCCACACTACCAAACCACATGAATATTAATGGGACAAGGGGTGTGTAGGTGGGCACAAATCTCCCTCCCATTCCCTCCACACCCCATAAAAACTTTCAATGTTAAGTTCGAAGGGCATGCAAAGGGTACCATGTCGGATTCTCCAAATTAACTGTATAGGTTGACTAACCCCTGCCACGTCTGCATTGTTTCCATCCAGTCCGCCACATCAGCCCCCACCTATGTTGTACCATGTGCCACATCACCCTACGAAGTCATGTTCTATGCCCAATCACTGCCTGCCACATGGCACCACCCTGGCGACACGTGGTAGGGTGCACCCATTAGGATGACTTCATCATGACATAAGCCCTAAAAAAATTCCCCAATAATGTTTTGACTCGCGTCATTTAATTTTTTTAGAAAAAGGGAACAATGGCCCATTTTGTCGTCATTCTTTCGATTCAACTTCCAACTCATACATTTAGTGCACTCATTAATTCAACAAATCTCCAACTCAAAAGACTTGAATTCGACCTCTCTAGGCCCACGTCTTCAATTCCAAACCATAAATCCTCTTCCCCTTTATGAATTTAACTTGATAAATCCCTCGTGCAAGTCAAGTTCATGAAAACTTAGGCTCAAAAGAAACCTTATCTCTTCCCCATTAAGAAACATGCACCTACTCGTGAAAATTCAATTTTGAGCCAAATAGCCTTCCTTCTCACAAAATTAACCTTGAAAAGATTGTAATAAACTAAATTGCATCCAAGCAGCCCCAAAATTCTTCAATTTCGGTCTAAATTTCCATAAAACCCTTATTTCGACATTTGTGTGCATTAGGCAAACATTGTTCAACATTTTTTAAATAATTTTCCTTCTATCTCATTGGTTAATCTTGCTTAGCCACGTTGAACTTGCACATTTACTATTAAATACCACTTGAAAACCTCACTTTTTTCCTCCTCATTTCACCTCAATCAACTAATATCATTTAGTAAATCCCACATTTCCAATGGCAAACCACTAGTTCCAATTTCTTTTGATGTCCCTATTAATATAGGTTGTCATTGATGTCAATGTAGCAGTGTTTGTGATGGAAAATTCTTTGATACATGATTGCCCATTGATCATAATGCTCAAAGTTTGATATATGATGATATGATGAGATGGAGAACCCAAGTGGATTGAACAGTAGGAGGTCAATTGAACAGCAAATGACGCAAGAGGTCAATTGATCAGCAATTAAACAAAAAATGACGTAGTATATCGAGTAAAGCAACAGGTGCAAGAAGCCAAAGAGTAAGATGAAGAGTTTATCGAAATCCATCAAAGAAACAAGTCACAGGAGCAATAGTTATCGGAAGAGTGGGGGTAGGAAAGTACGGACTTCCTTGATCATGGCTGAAGTCCCGCACTCAATCCTAGCCATCAATCTCATAGTAAACCCTTAGATCATGGTCAACTGCGGGGTTTAAGGCCAGTTTTAATCCATGTCCCAGTCAAAGTCCCGCAAATACTTCGATTGCAATAACATTGTGGACCCGCTGCACCATTATAATACGTCCTAAAGAAATATCACATCTGTTGCATATCGCAAGTCTTGAAGAGATGTAATGATGGTAAAACCTTCGATTGCGATATCATATTGCGGACCCGCTGCACCACTATAACATGACTTTATACAATTTTGCATCCACAGTATCGCTAGTTTCTAAGGGATGTCAAACCACCGATTGCGATTAAAGGTGATGATGTGGCATGTGGGACCTCCATATGGGTAACGTATCTCGGGCATCTATCACAGAGAAGAGGTAACAATTCACAACTCGTGAACTTGAAGGAACAGAGGAAGCTGAAAGGTCAAGCGAATGAAAGAAGAAGTCGAAAGGTCAAGAATTCAAAGGTCTGGCAGACGATGAAGGTACAAAAGAAGTCGAAGATCGAGTGAGAGAGTAGCAAGCAGAAGGACAGAAGGAAGCTGAAGGTCTAGTAGGACAGGAGAAAGCCGAAGGACAAAACATTCTGTTGATTGGGTTAATATTTAAAAAGGCTCAGACCTATGATAAATTTGTTGATGGAAGAAGTATAGAACGTAATTTTGAAGAATAGTTCTATGAAAGGAAATAAATTTTCATCTATCATCATTTGAAGGGAGTAGTAGACAGCACCAGCATTTGAAGACAGGTTGTCATTGATGTAGCAGTGAAGTTGTAGATTGACAGAACACAGTGAAGAATATTTTGAGAGCAGTGTAATACAATCAAAACATTTCTTGACAAAGCAAAACTATAGGATTGGAGCCCTTGGGGTTGGTGCCTTAGAATTGGAAGGATTGGTGTCCTTGGAGTTGGTGCTCCTAAACACAAGGTTGGTGCCTTGAGAAGATAGGGTTGGAGCCCTAGAGGTTGAAGCCTCACAAATGACCAAGTTGGTGCTTGGCAACAGATTGGAGACTTATATATATTGTACCTGATTTATTGTAAAGATTATATGAATAAAAGCATTTATTCCTATTGCTCATTTTGTGTTCTAATTATAAATAATTTAACTGGTAAAAATAAAAATTGAAAATAAATACTGATTCACCCCCCTCTCAGTGTTTCCAACAGTCCCAATCGATGAAGATTCCAAAGACCATGATTTAAATGACCAAGACCATGTCATAAGAAAGACCATGTAGCTGGTATGAAATACCTTTGATATTATAGGGGACCACAACAATTTGTTTGAATCAAACTTGGTCCTAGCAGTGATTCCACAAGTGTACCATTTCCCAGAAATTGTATCATGGTGTGTCAACAGATATCAACCAAGTCATATAGTCATCATCACTTCTCAAGGAGATAAGGAATTCATCAAGATTACACCAATGGAAATTGCAGATATGTTTTCATTTCCTAAAAAAGTAGGTATGTGAAAGCTAGACAAAGAGATGTTAGAAAAGAAATGCAAGAACCTCTCCCCAGAGGTAAAAATACATATCATCAATGCAAATGTCAAAGAAGGAGTAGTTGTCACTTCTGAACATCCTCCCTACCCTATCATGGTGTTTGACTCTATGCCAAAAATATCATTTTCTATGATTTACCAAGTCCTTGGTATCAACATTGATTTCCATATAGCTAATATATTCATAGGTTTCTTATTCACCTTATGTCACCCAGTCACGAAGGCTTGTACAAAATATGATTTTCCTCAGTTCTTGTCAAATGAAATTCATGCCCAACTAATAGAGTTTGAAGAAGGGAGGTATTTCCACTATCAATCTTACATTTTCCATTTGTTTATTCACCAAAATTATTCCTACCTCGAGAACCTAAAGCCTAAGATGGTTGGTGAAAAAAATGCCATTTTACCTATTTTTGAGTGGTTTCCTATGGTGATTAAGCCAAAAAATGACCAATTATTTTCAAATATGTGTCATCATTTGTGTTCGCTTTCTATATTTTATTCCATGGTGAACCCTTACCTAGAGCCCCTGCGTTCCTTAGGGAGAAATTGTATTTCAAACCCGATACTAGAGTAGGTGATTGGTACCTCTTCCAAGAGTATACAATCATCAAAGTTTATGGATTTGAAGACAAGCCATACTAGTTGTCGCATTCCTAACTCCCCACATCTTTGGACTAGAATATATAAGACAAAGTTTCAACATTAACAGTTTACATTTCACTTCCAATAAGGAAACTATGACTTTCAACCTCCCTCATGAGGTGGGGTCATATGTGGTTAATAAGGAGTGTCTTCAATCTAGTTGATAAGATCTTGAAAAGTTTTGATTTCTCACATGAAGGAGCATGGAAATATGATCCTCACAACATCATTTATGAAAGAAGAAAGGATAAGTAGAGAGAAAATCATAAGCATGAATCCAATCCCATAGTAGATGGTTGTGCAAATAAATCTACTTGGCAGGAGGTTAAAGCAATTTTACATCCTGTAGAGTCAAGTACATCTCGCCTCTCGTGGAAGAAAAGGGTCACATCAGAGCCTATGGACATTGATCAAGGAGAGGATCCTATCTCCAAGAAGGCTAAGGGAGATTAAGTGGAAGGAGATGATGAAGATGATGAAGATAAAAAATATCAAGCATTGGTGCTATATAATAGCTAGCTAGTGGCACAGTCAAATCCAACTTTTACTATTGAACATATGACCTCCTCTAAGTCATCATCTAAGGCAAAAAATCTAGATGAGGTCTCTAAGCCTGGCTAGATGTCAGTTGTGGAGTAGTTTCAGGTAATGGATAAAAAATAAACCAAAGAAAGGAAAAGAGATATACGGATAGTTGAAAATCAACCACTCCCCAGGATGCAGGTCAAGAGTGCATTAGACCATGAAAAGGGGATTGTCAAATTGACAGTGTTGCAATCTAAGGTAGATACAGCCAGGTCCATGGAGGACTATGAAGTTCATCAAATGTCCCTGTTAGTTGCTCATTTTCCATCCACAGGTATCATGGAAATAGACATGCAAGTAACTCATATGATGCATAGGACAAATGCCACAACCAGGAAATTACATGAAATGTGTAATAAAGCAAGTGGACAATTGAAATATGAGAGAATGGTATGTAAATACAGAAATATTAAGATAAGAAAATGGAGGATAAAATTACCCATTTGGCTACATATATTCATGAAATCAAGCAATATAAGACTATGTTGGATGACAAAGAAAGAGTGATAACTTCCATGAAAAGGTGGCTTAAGATTCTAGATGCACATCTCATGCAAACTGATGAGTTGGTAGAGGCAGAGAAAGATAATTAGGAGCTAAAGAAAAAAATCCATGATATGTTAATTAAGAATAAAAATACAAATACCAAGTTCTGCTACTAGAGCCACATGTTGAAGGGATGAAATAAAATACAATTGATACATCTTAGTCCAACCATACTCCAAATTTTCTAGATAGACAGGTTGAATCAATGACAGTTTCAAAGGATTCCAAGAATTACAAATTTTACTCTCTAATCGAGAGCAAGAATTGAAGAAGAAAGAAGAGGTCCTGGAGAGCACTTAAATAGAGATATACCAGAAGCAAGAAGATTATCAACAAATAAAAGAAGAGTTAGATGTGTTGAGAATGAAACACCCAAGTAAATCCTCTTTTAAAGCTACAAGAGGAATCATAAGGGATAGATTAATGAAGACAATGGAAAAGTACCAGGGTCATATGGATCTAATTCAAGAAAATATAGAAATTGTTAGAAAGGTTAATAAGAAAATGAACACAATAAATAATGCTATAGTGATTCCCCCACCAAATCCAAAGTGATAATAAATTTCTTAAATAGCATGTCCAAGGAAGATGTAACCAAAGAAAATATTGATAGATCTAGGATGGTAGTAAGAGAAAACCAAATCAAAAGGAAGAAAAAATTGGTGACAATGGTGGATAAGAAGGCAGTGTGCACTGGCGAAGGAGATACAAGGATTAAAAGATAAATGTGGTGTTTTATATAAGAGGAAATTCCCATCGTTATTTGATGGCAATGGAGGCTTATATTCCAAAGAGTCTCTCATGAAGAGCCTGCTTGAAATCATAAATGAATAGAAAGGTTTTGGGGAAGAGGACCGCGCTATGAAAGTAAAGAATATGGTTAAATTATATATAGATCATTTTGAAGTTTTGTTAATTCTAACAAACATATTCAAGGAATAGGGCCCAGTGGAATATGATGCTATCACTAACCTGGATGGATCCATCTTGGATGCACAGGCATGTGATGTTCTATTTGGAAAAGAGTGGAAAGGATTGATGGATCTCTATAGTTTGGCCACTTATAGAGCGCCGATATAGTCCCATGTTGGAGGATCGATGCCACAGGCATCTTTGACAGAGGCAGGTTCAAGTTCTAGGCCACCCTAAAAACAACAAGCACAACCATAGATACAACCATAAGTTCTAGGTCAACCATGTCGGCCCCCATTAGAGACCCAACTGAGGTGATGCACTCCCCTCTCATCCAACACATATGCATAAAAAATAGAGACAAATACATTAAATCCAAGCCAGATGTGACTCACCCTATCACTAGAGACTTCTAACACAATACATATGGAAACTTCTAGGAGAAGTTAGTTACAAAACTGCTAATTGTTTGCAAATATTTCTAGTGGTTATTGAATATTGCTAGTGGTTTAGGGTTAGGGATTTGGGTCTTGAGAGCCTATATATAGGCCTCATTTTGTTGTAATTAGAAGAAAAAGAAATTGATGTACTGAAACTCTGTCAAAAAATTTCTGGAAATTGTTTGGACATGTGGAAGCTATTGTAAGGGGGAAATTCTAAAGTGCATGTAGGGTTTTCAGTGCTTCTCTTTCCATGTAATTCTAAAACTCCACTTGTAATTTGAAATGTACAATATATTATTATAGTTGCAGAAGTTATTCATGGAAAATTGTGTTGTTTTACTTGATGCTTGTATGGAATTGATTGCAATTGTGTAAATTAAAGGAAACCTAGAATCTGTTTGATTGTTTTCTTTAATTTCTATGAATTTTATCGAGGTCACATGGAGTATCTTTTTTTTTATGAGTATTCATATGGGCTGAAAATGAAAAGCATAAATTCAAATTACTATGTTTTCACAGTTGAATTCTTAATTACTCAATTGTTATTCTAAGAATGGATTCTTAGTTGTCCACCTTAACTAGCTGAAATTTGTTCTCCATATTTTATATTTCTTATTAAAACCCAAGGTGCATGAATGCTCAGACCTAAAAATATGTAGAAAAATACCCAACAAAATTAAAACAAACTCTGGTACTTTCATACATAATTTTCCAGCAGAAACAAAACCCTTAAAAACAAAAAATTAAAATTAAATTGGATGTTCCCAAGCTCTGCATTGTAGCACAACACAATGTGACTCTGGGGCCCCAACAAACTAATTAGGTCTACTAACAAACTATATACAGAGGGGTACCCAGAAACCCATAGTAATTGAAAACCGAAATTAAAAAATAAAAAATGAAAAAGTTTTTAACTATTGTAGAAAATATACCTAGAAGTCTGTTCTTATTGCAACTTCTCCAAGGATTTTCTACACTGATGCTAGTACTGGGAAAAAAGTGCATTGCATAACTCACTTTTGGCCCAAAAATCTGTGTTCCACTACTAGGGTCGATTTTGGTCCAAGGTTTATCTTGGATTCTTTCATTTTCTAGATGGATAAGACTTTTGAGTTGTAGGACATGAGAAAAAGAAAAAAGAAAAAAAGAAAAAAATCTCCAAAAGAATCTGATGAATCTGAAAATGTTGGCGCACTCCTATAGTATTCTGAACAATATCATTCAGTAGATACAAACCAAAATTCCTGATTAACTTCTAAACGCTGGAGTGTTGAAATATAAATCGTATTCTACCTATCCACACAGGATCTGAATCTCTTTTTCATACATTCATACAGGGCGCACAATATAAACACTAACAGTATTTTATATCTGCGTTAAAAAACAAAACGCTTTTATCTCATATAACAATACATTTGGGAAAACTCTTAAAACTGATAAGTTCCACATTCTGGAAATTGATCGCTGGAATGTTGTATTGGAAAGGCGTTTCCAGACTACGTCTCAAAGGTTCCGGATCAGCGACCACATAAACACTCCCTTAATCCAAAGTACTTCCCTAATTCTGCAACCGTTACACTAAAATCTAAAACAGATCTTATGCTTGTACAGATTGCAAGCAAGGATTATGTCTCGGAAAAAGGGAAAATTGTAGGTATATGCACCCACAGCTAAAAAGCCAGGATATCAAGTATTTAAGTTTAACTAAGTATCAAGCTCAATTATTAGAAAATAAATGTACTAAGCAGCACTGCCAGAACTTCACACGAAAGCAACATTTTTTCTAGACACAAGAGGATCATTCAAAGATAAGGCTGCAAGTTCTTCTCCTGGGGCAGTTGCTTGTTGCGACACATTGCGCAACCCATCCATCGCTTCAGCGACCTATTTTTTTTCAACAATTAACATGGTTTTACATTTGTGAATATCCATTGACTGACATTCAACACGTTACAATGCATCTCCTCCATCGGCTGTCACACAAACCGATTCTATGCAACTGTAATCGAGATCTTCCACGAGAATTCTGGAATCATTACGTTCCAACGCATGAACTGGCAGAGGATTTCAATTCACTGGCCTTTTCATTACCACAACTAACACTTCATATCAACTCCGATGCCGTGATTTCGGGGATTTACGTTTACAATTTTTCGGCGCTCTGATCTGATCTGAGCTAATAGGAGATCACACATCAAAACTAACTTCCACACAAAGGAAATCTCTCCGTTTTTTTTTATTACATTTCCTACTAACTAATCGATACACAATCTTTACATTTAAAAATTCTAACAAGTAAAACTCCTAACTAGCAGCGCTCACTTACACCTGTTGTAACACACCTATGACAATAATAACTAATTATTTATGAAATCAACTTCTTTAGCAACTGGACTTTAATGCACAGTAAATGGATTTCACCCTGTCAGGCCACAACATGTGGACAATTTTCCACATTGCTGGCCAGATCCGATGCTCCTGCATCAGACTCCCGGAGAAGAAAAGATTGATTCTTTAAACTTTCAGGATTTATACCGTATTTCTGCAATTCAGTTGCTGTCAACCAACTGGAATCTTCCATTGGCTGCTCTTTCCACTTGACAAGATACTGAAAATATGTTTGTCCTCGAGTTTTCTTGGATATCCTTTGATCTAAAACAGCTTCAACTTCTTTCTTGAATGTTTTTGGTACCTGTTCTTCCCAATCCACAGCTTGAACTTCGTCATCTGTAGCTTCAGTCTGCAATTTTGTTTCTGGCTCTCGGAATGGATACAAGTCTGCAATATTAAAAATGGGAGATATTCCGATCCCTTCCGGCAACTCAATCTCATATGCATTGGCCGAAAATTTCCTTTTGATTTTACAGGGTCCCATCTTCTTCAGTTTCAGCTTATTGTAAGTTTTTGTAGGAAATCTCTCTTTCCTCAAATATGCCATGACCAAATCTCCTACCTGAAATGTTGGAAATAATACTGAGAGGGGGGGTGAATCAATATTATCTAATTCTTTTAATAAATCTTCCTTATTTGTTCTTTGAATTATTTTTGCAGGTCAGTACCATAAAATAATGAACATGAACAAAGAAAACAGATAGTCACACCAAAGAACACAAGATGTAAGGTGGAAACCCAATGTGGGTGAAAACCACCTGCTGCAATATGTCTCTATCTTCTTTAGAAACTCCTTTTACAATGATTTTGTACTGGTGCAGTCCTTTACCAGTACGCAGGCTGCAACCTGCAGAGAGCTACAACTCTCTCTCTCGTTTTCCAGTCTCTCCTGGAAGGGAGCTACAACCCCCTACTTCTTTTCTTACAAGGACCACTTTTCATAAATTTTCAAACTGGATCCATAAGCATCAAATGTTCATCAAGTATAGGAGAATCACCCAATCAACTGTAGTAACCAAATCAGCAATAATAGGACCAAACCCAGAACCCAGCAATGATAAACAAAGATTTTAAGAGAAGTAAGCACCCTGCTCAACTGCTCGCCTGCTTACGTAAGCACCCTGCTCAACTGCTTGCCTGCTTACAGTAAGCACCCTGCTCAACTGCTTGCCTGCTTAGAGTACGCACCCTGCTCAACTGCTCGCCTACTTACGTACGCATCCTGCTCAACTGCTCACCTGCGTACCTCTCTCTGAGTCCATTGAACTGCCTGCGGACCTCCGCACCTGCAACCCTTCTGTGCCTGCGTATGTACGCACCTGCAACCCTTTTGTGCCTGCGTATGTACGCACCTGCAACCCTTCTGTGCCTGCGTACCTCGCACCTGAAACCCTTCTGTGCCTGCGTACCGGCGCACCTGAAACGCTTCGTTCCTGCGTATGTACGCACTTTTCTCTCACTGTACCTGCGTACCTTCGGGCAAGGATGATTTCAAGACTTCAGAAATAACCCAGACAGTCAGATCTACGGATCTGAACATGCGCCGAAGAGATCTCAGTCCATCAGTAGATTCGCCTTATTTAGATCTAGACCAGATCTAGCCCTCATAAGATATTCAACCCAAAACATGCTCAATCCAAATGATCTCCTTTGCTTTATATAGGAAAGCTCTTCCTTAAATCATGGATCAATACCACCGGCCGACACCATAATAACAAAATACCGTCGGCTAAATACCAAGAGTAAAACATAAGAAAACCCCACATGTGAATTTATTTGCCTTGAAATGTGTGCACTGGGGGTACGCACCTCCTGAACGGGATAACTGCGGGTATGTACGCACTTTATGTAACACTGACCTGCGTGTACGCACCTTATGTAAGGTGTACCTGCGTACCCCTTATTTTCTTCAATATTTGATAGCTAATCATCAATCTCTGCTGCTGACTTGAAGTACTGTGATCTATCACCTGAATGGGTTGCCATCAAGGACAACACTTTAGCCATAATGCCAACAATCTCCCCCTTTGGACTTGATGGCAACCTCACAAACTTCATCTTCATTCTCCCCCTTTGACATCAAGGGCAAAGGGTTATGCTCCCCCTAAGAACATGCTCCCCCTGAATATGAACCAGATCTGCAGCGACAAACCATAATCCACCATGAAAGAGATAGAGACATATTGCAGCTACTTCCAAGATCTCCTTCTGCACATCCTCCATAATGCCAACAATGCATTATATGCTCCCCCTGAACCTGTACCATCAATAAGAAGAGGTTCAGCAATAAGATGATGCATCAACAACCCCCAGCTTTTGCCTGAGGTATTCAAAAGTGTCCCTGGGCAATGGTTTGGTGAGTATATCAGCAACTTGTTCCTTAGAAGGAACATACTCCAACTTGACCTTCTGTCCAAGCACTTGTTCCCGGAGAAAATGGTACTTGATTGGTATGTGCTTGGTTTTTGAATGCATAACAGGATTCTTTGAGATGTTTATTGCACTTGTGTTATCACATAAGATGGGGATAGGTGGTGTACAAGTGATTTGAAAATCCTGCAAAGTCTGCATCATCCAAAGGAGTTGGGTGCAACAAGATGCAGCAGCAACATATTCCGCTTCAGCTGTAGACAAGGCAATCGAACTCTGTTTCTTGCTGAACCAAGATACCAGTCTGGAACCCATAAAGAACGCACCACCACTTGTGCTTTTCCTGTCATCCACGCTTCCGGCCCAATCTGCATCTGTATAAGCATGAAGTGTAAGATCTGTATCTCTAGGATACCATAAGCCATAATTTTGAGTCCCTTGAAGATATTTGAAAATTCTCTTCACTGCTTGAAGATGAGTCTCCTTCGGATTTGCCT
This sequence comes from Pinus tabuliformis, assembly GCA_031772625.1. Classification (NCBI taxonomy): domain Eukaryota; kingdom Viridiplantae; phylum Streptophyta; class Pinopsida; order Pinales; family Pinaceae; genus Pinus; species Pinus tabuliformis. The sequence continues at coordinate 930,420,590 of CM062812.1, read as the reverse complement.
GAAATCTTCCAACTATTCCAACTGCATGCATGATGTCCGGTTGGGTACCTGTCAAATAAAGCAAACTTCCAATCATAGATCTGTAGGTTGGTTGATGTACTGCTGCAGATTCATCATTTGCACTAAGGCTACATCCTGTGACCATGGGTGTACATACTGGTTTTGCATCTTCCATGCCATATTTCTTCAAAATCTGTTTGAGATACTTGGTTTGAGATAAAAAGATTCCTCCTTCCTTTTGTTGGATTTGCAAACCAAGGAAATATGTTAGTTCTCCTAGCAAGGACATTTCAAATTCTTTCTGCATGACCAAGGCAAAGCTTTGACTCATAGCTTCTTCATTGCTGCCAAAAATAATGTCATCTACATACACAACAAGTATTAGCAATTTGTCATTTTCAACTTTTATATAAAGATTGCTATTTGCTGATCCTTTTGAAAAACCTTGTTGATGAAGATATTTGTCCAAGCGGTAGTACCAAGCCCTTGGAGCTTGTTTGAGACCATAGAGAGCCTTTTTCAATCTGCATACAAGGTTTGGATCATTTCCAAGAATGAACCCATCTGGTTGTTCAATGTATACTTCTTCTTCCAAGTCTCCATTCAGAAAGGCTGATTTCACGTCCATTTGAAGTACTTTGAAGTTTTGAAAACTTGAGAGAGCAAGAAACATTCGGATGGCCTCAAGTCTTGCAACAGGAGCAAAGGTTTCTTCAAAGTCTATTCCTTCTTGCTGCGCATACCCTTTACAAACAAGTCTGGCTTTGTTTCTAATTACTTCTCCATTTTCATTCAATTTATTTTTGAAGACCCATTTTGTTCCGATAACATTCTTATCCTTTGGTCTAGGAACCAGCTCCCAAGTGTTGTTCTTTTCGATCTGCTCAAGTTCTTCATCCATTGCTTTCACCCAACATTCATCTTTGCATGCCTCTTTCACATTTTGTGGTTCAGTAGAGGAGAGTAATGCCAAATAGCTTGAACCTTCTGCAACTTTTCTTCTTGTTTGTACACCTGCTTCTTTCTGCCCCATAATCTGAGATTCTGGATGATTCTTCTGAACATATCTGGATGGAGTCTTTTCTTCTATTCTTGTTTGCTCCTCTGGTTCTTCTTGAGGTTCTTCTTGAGGTTCTTCTTCTTCATCATTCTGTCGTTCGGGGTAGCCTTCATCTTCTTCGATGTCTTCATGATGTACTTGCCTAGGAATGTATCCCTTCTCATCAACCACTACATCAATGCTGTCAACAATTCTGCCAAGTCTTTTATTGTAGCATTTGTATGCTTTGCTATATGGAGAGTAACCAAGAAGAATGCCTTCATCTGCTCTAGGTTCAAGTTTGCCAAGCTGCTCATCAGTATTCTTGATATAGCATTTGCTCCCAAAGATTTTGAAGTGCTTTACCGAAGGAGTCCTACCACTCCAAAGCTCATGAGGAGTTTGAGTGTTGTTCACCCGGACATTTGTTTTGTTGAGAATAACAACCGCAGCATGTGCAGCTTCACCCCAGAAAGTTGCTGGAGTTCCTGACTCATCAAGCATAGCACGAGCCATTTGTTGGACTGTTCTGTTCATTCTTTCCACAACTCCATTTTGCTGAGGAGTTCTTGTTGTAGAGAATTCTCTTCTTATCCCATGTTCTTCACAGAAATCGAAAAATTCATTTGAAGTAAATTCCCCACCTCTGTCGGATCTGAGGCACTTAATTTTGTGACCTGATTCATTTTCAACCAAGGCTTTGAAGGATTTGAATTTTTCGAATGCTTCATCTTTGTGCTTCATAAGTCCTAACCAGACAAACCTGGAGAAATCGTCAATGAATAATATCAAGTATTCTTCTCCTCGAGGTGTTCTTTTTCTGAAGGGACCGCATGTATCTGTATGTACTAGCTCAAGAGGCATGCTAGCTGATCCTTCTTTCTCTGGAAAGTTAGTTCTGGTTTGTTTTCCAAACTGACATGATTTGCATATGGTGTTGTCAGGAATTTTGATATCTGGAAGATCGCGAACTGCCTGATATTTGCATGCTTTCCTTATTTGTGAAAAGCTTAGATGTCCCAACCTCCGATGCCATAACCAGTGCTCATCATCCTTGCTCAGATAGCATTGTTGTTGTCCTTCTTCAAATATGTACAGATTATTTGGAGTTCTTTTGCCTTTGATCACTGTTTTACCTGTATCAAGATCACGAACAAGACATCCATTTGATCTGAATATAACCTCGGTTCTTTGATCACACATCTGGCTAACACTTAGAAGATTATGCTTCAATCCATCAACATACAAAACATTTCCAGCCTTGACCTTTTCTTTTAACTGAGCAATGCCTTTTCCTTTTATAGTTGCAGGGGTATCATTTCCAAAAGAGACTTTCTTTCCTTTTTCTAGATCAGAATATGACTCAAGTTTTTCTTTATCACCTGTCATATGCTTCGAACATCCACTGTCAATGTACCATAGATTTTCCTGTCCTTCTACATAAAATGCTATCCCACATCTTTCTGTTTGTGGTTCCTTTATTCTCCATGTTTTGGTGCTAGAGGCTTGTTCCTTTTTTTGCTGAAACCTGCTCCTGCATTCAGAGTCTTCATGACCAAAGTTATTGCAAATAGAACATTCAACTTCATTTTCAAGAACCGAAAAGTTGTTATAGGTCCTTTTTGTAATCCCGGTCATACTTCTTTGTTTTTGAGCTTCCCTAGTCATGATCGTTTTATATGCAACACATTCAGCTGCTTTGTGACCAAAGTTATGGCAAGAAAAGCATTGTCCATTGAAGAAACTTCTGCGGTTATCGAATCTACCAGCCAATTGATTGTAATTTCTATTGTCATCTATTCTTGAACCAAATTGAGCAGATTTTACCTGTGGCTGGTTGTAGCTTTTGTTCACCCTTAAGATGGATTGCCCCTGATAGTTTCTGTTTGCAATTCGTCCCTGCTTTACCTAATGGTCTTCATTGTGCTTTTGCTCATTTCTTCTTGCTGCATCAAGATAACTTTTTGAGGTGGATGCTTGAGAAGTTTCTCCATTATAGCCCAGACCTGTCTTGTTTAGTGGAGACCGCTGCACCTTGATAATCTCATCCAAAGTTTCAGATCCTTTGACAAACTTAAGATTAATAGCTTTTGTTTTCTCAATCTCTTTTCTAAGACCAACAATTTCACCTTCTAGTTTTTCAAGATGTTTTTCCTTTTCATCAATTTGAAATTGTAGAGTATCAATGATCACATTCTTTTCTTCTATACATCTCTTGAGTCTAGTAATTTCATCATAAAGGTTATCCACATCTATAGCATCCATATAATCATCATCTTCAAATGCCATTAACAACTTATATTCATTACCTCGTTCATCTTCATCACTGTTCGATAGACCATCACTATCTTCATGAGTGTAGTAGCTTTTCTTATTTGCACTTTGTTTCTTGTTCCATCTAGCAGGTTCCTTTCCTTTATCCTTATAAGGACATTTTGCAGCATAATGACCTACTCTTCCACAAGCAAAGCATTTAAAAGGTAACTTACCTCTGAACCTTCCAGAACCCCTTTGAAGATTTCTGACAAAATTTGATTCTTCTTCCTCTTCTTCTGGGACGTGGCTTGCTTCATAATAATCTTCTTTGCCTGATGCCTTGAAAGCAGCTTCTCTTTTGTCTGATGGACCTCCCTTTCTCATTTCATAAGCAGTTAGAATTCCATGTAGCTGAGACATAGTAAGAATTCGTAGATTTTCCTTTTCTTCTATTGCAGATACTTTAGATTCAAACTTGGGGGACAATGATCTTAGAACCTTTTCAACCACTATAGCCTCTTTTATTTCTTCACCCAAATTTTTCATACAATTAACAATCTCATCTACCCGAAGAAAATAGTTAGCCACACTTTCATCATTATACATCTTGAGAGTCTCATACTGAATCCTGAGAGTTTGAAGTTTAGCACGCTTTACCTGTTCATCTCCTTCATAGCTCGTGACAATTTTGTCCCATATCTCTTTTGCGAATTTGTAGTATATTACCTTCATGAATTCCGTTTGGGATATACATCCTAATAGGGTACTGACTGCTTTGGCATTTGTTTCATACTTCTTTTTCTCAGCTGCATCTGTAGGAGTAGCTGAAGGAAAAGCGTAGCCTGTCTCTACGATGTCCCAAACTTCTGTACCAAGAGATTGAAGATAGGCAGTAACTCTTACCTTCCAATAATTGAAGTTTGTCCCATCAAAAACCGATGGCCTGATTGATGCTTCTCTCTCGTAGTTGCTCATGATGAACGATCTACCTTCAAGCGATCAAGCTTCTCTGAAGGACCTGCTCTGATACCAATTGTTGGAAATAATACTGAGAGGGGGGGTGAATCAGTATTATCTAATTCTTTTAATAAATCTTCCTTATTTGTTCTTTGAATTATTTTTGCATGTCAGTACCATAAAATAATGAACATGAACAAAGAAAACAGATAGTCACACCAAAGAACACAAGATGTAAGGTGGAAACCCAATGTGGGTGAAAACCACCTGCTGCAATATGTCTCTATCTTCTTTAGAAACTCCTTTTACAATGATTTTGTACTGGTGCAGTCCTTTACCAGTACGCAGGCTGCAACCTGCAGAGAGCTACAAATCTCTCTCTCGTTTTCCAGTCTCTCCTGGAAGGGAGCTACAACCCCCTACTTCTTTTCTTACAAGGACCACTTTTCATAAATTTTCAAACTGGATCCATAAGCATCAAATGTTCATCAAGTATAGGAGAATCACCCAATCAACTGTAGTAACCAAATCAGCAATAATAGGACCAAACCCAGAACCCAGCAATGATAAACAAAGATTTTAAGAGAAGTAAGCACCCTGCTCAACTGCTCGCCTGCTTACGTAAGCACCATGCTCAACTGCTTGCCTGCTTACAGTAAGCACCCTGCTCAACTGCTTGCCTGCTTACAGTACGCACCCTGCTCAACTGCTCGCCTGCTTACGTACGCATCCTGCTCAGCTGCTCACCTGCGTACCTCGCTCTGAGTCCATTGAACTGCCTGCGGACCTCCGCACCTGCAACCCTTCTGTGCCTGCGTATGTACGCACCTGCAACCCTTCTGTGCCTGCGTATGTACGCACCTGCAACCCTTCTGTGCCTGCGTACCTCGCACCTGAAACCCTTCTGTGCCTGCGTACCGGCGCACCTGAAACGCTTCGTTCCTGCGTATGTACGCACTTTTCTCTCACTGTACCTGCGTACCTTCGGGCAAGGATGATTTCAAGACTTCAGAAATAACCCAGACAGTCAGATCTACGGATCTGAACATGCGCCGAAGAGATCTCAGTCCATCAGTAGATTCGCCTTATTTAGATCTAGACCAGATCTAGCCCTCATAAGATATTCAACCCAAAACATGCTCAAGCCAAACTATCTCCTTTGCTTTATATAGGAAAGCTCTTCCTTAAATCATGGATCAATACCACGGGCCGACACCATAATAACAAAATACCGTCGGCTAAATACCAAGAGTAAAACATAAGAAAACCCCACATGTGAATTTCTTTGCCTTGAAATGTGTGCACTGGGGGTACGCACCTCCTGAACGAGATAACTGCGGGTATGTACGCACTTTATGTAACACTGACCTGCGTGTATGCACCTTATGTAAGGTGTACCTGCGTACCCCTTATTTTCTTCAATATTTGATAGCTAATCATCAATCTCTGCTGCTGACTTGAAGTACTGTGATCTATCACCTGAATGGGTTGCCATCAAGGACAACACTTTAGCCATAATGCCAACTTCCCAATCCACAGCTTGAACTTCATCATCTGTAGCTTCAGTCTGCAATTCTGTTTCTGGCTCTCGGAATGGATACAAGTCTGCAATATTAAAAATGGGAGATATTCTGATCCCTTCCGGCAACTCAATCTCATATGCATTGGCCGAAAATTTCCTTTTGATTTTACAGGGTCCCATCTTCTTCAGTTTCAGCTTATTGTAAGTTTTTGTAGGAAATCTCTCTTTCCTCAAATATGCCATGACCAAATCTCCTACCTGAAACTCTTTTTCTCTCCTTCTCAAATCTGCTCTCTGCTTGTATCTCTTGCTGCTGTCTTGTAGTTTGCCTTTAACCTCTTCCTGTAGCTTCTGCATTTGTTCAACAAAATCTTCAGCACTTGCACTTCTGGCTTCCTGCTTTCCCAAGTCTCTTAGCTCATATACTCCTCTCGGACGCATTCCAAAGACAATCTGAAATGGACTCATTCCAGTGCTTCGGTTTGGTGTGTCATTGTAAGCAAATTCAGCTTGAGATAATGCCAAATCCCACTGTTTGGGATTCTGATGTACCAGACTTCTTAGTATATTTCCCAAGCTTCTGTTTACAACTTCAGTTTGACCATCCGTTTGAGGATGGTAAGCTGAACTAAAACTGAGTTTAGTTCCCAGTTTCTTCCAAAGTGTCCTCCAGAAATGCCCTACAAATTTAGTGTCTCGATCTGATACAATACTTACAGGCAAACCATGCAATCTTACAATCTCTGAAAAGAATAAATTTGCTATGTGTGTGGCATCATTAGTCTTCTTACAAGCAATAAAATCAGCCATTTTAGAAAATCTGTTTACAACAACATAAATAGAATAGTTTCCTCTCTGATTTTTTGGTAAACCCAAAACAAAATCCATACTCACTGCATCCCATGGTCGATCTGGTATGGGCAATGGCTGATATAGTCCAGTATTTTGACTCGTTCCTTTGGCATACTGACATACCCTGCACTTCTCAACAAACTTTTTAACATCAGTTTGCATTTTAGGCCAATAATAAAAAGCATTCACCTGAGCGAAAGTTTTGTCTTGTCCAAAATGACCAGACAATCCTCCACTGTGCTTCTCTTTAATGATGTTCTCTCTCATGGAACATTTAGGAATGCATAATTTTTTGCTTTTAAATAACAGGCCTCCTTGAACAAGGTAATCCATCCATTGACTTCTGTTATTGCTCACTGGATTCTGCACTGTTGTGTAGATGTCTTTAAAATCCTCATCATCCTTGTACATTTCTATCATTTCATCAAAACCTACAACACCCACTTTAAATTCTTGCAAAAGAAAACTTACTCTGCTCAATGCATCCGCCACTTTGTTAAACTTACCACTTTTATGCTTTATTACAAAAGTGAAACTTTGCAGAAATTCCACCCACTTGGGGTGCTTCTGATTTAGCTTTGGCTGATTATTAATAAACTGCAAAGCATGGTTGTCTGAATATAAGATGAACTCCTTCGGTAGCAAGTAATGCCTCCACTTTTTTAATGCCTACACAATAGCGTAAAATTCTTTATCATAAGAAGAATATTTTTTCTTTGCATCATTTAACTTCTCGCTGAAATATGCTATCGGCCTTTGCTCTTGACTTAGCACCGCACCAACTGCTTCTCCACTTGCATCGGTTTCCACTTGAAAGACTTTCTCGAAATTTGGTAAGGCTAGAATAGGCTTTTCTGTTATCTTTCTTTTCAACAAATTAAAATTCCTATCAGCTACTTCTGTCCATCGAAATGGTTGATTGACCTCCTTGATTGTCTCAAGGATTGGTGCACAAACTTGACTAAATCCCTTTATAAATTTTCGGTAGAAACTAGCAAGTCCATGGAAACTTCTTACCTCAAAGACACTCCTGGGAGTATGCCAGTTTTTGATTGCTTATACCTTTTCTTGATCCATTTTCAAACCGTCTCTGGAAATCACAAATCCCAAATATACCAGCTCCTCTTTCATGAAACTACATTTCTTCAGATTGATTAGTAGTTTCTCTTTCTGCAGAGTTTTCAAAACTAACTTCAAGTGTTCCAAATGCTCCTCTTTACTTTTGCTGAAAACTAGGATATCATCAAGGTAAACAACACCAATTTATCTGTATATTCTTTCAAAACCTCATTCATTAGTCTCATGAATGTGTTGGGCGCATTAGTGAGCCCAAAAGGCATCACTAACCACTCATACAATCCATTGTTGGTTTTGAAAGCTGTTTTCCATTCATCGCCTTCTCGAATTCTGATCTGATGATACCCGCTTTTCAGATTTATCTTAGTAAAGTACCTGGATCCACTTAAACAATCCATTAAATCATCCATCCTAGGCAAAGGAAATCTATACCTGACTGTTATCTTGTTGATAGCTCTGGAATCGGTGCACATGCGCCATTCTCCTCCCTTTTTCGGACTAAGCACCGTTGGCACAGCACACGGACTCAAACTTTCTCGAATCAGCCCCTTGTCCATCAGTTCTTAAACCTGTCTTGCAACTTCTGCATTTTCCTGAGGAGTTAATCTATATGCAGCTTTATTAAGTAGACTTGCTCCTGGTATTAAGTCGATATGGTGACTTATACTTCTAATTGGTGGTAATTCATTTGGCAATTCATCCACAATGATATCCATGTAACTATTTAACATAGATTGAATTTCTTCAGGCAAATCATTTAAATTTGTGGAGGTTAAAATTACTTTTGGCCTCCCCACGATAGCGAAATGCATCTCTTCGCTTTTATCCACCTCTTGTAGCAATTCTTTGCCACTTATCAGCATAATACTATTTTCAGGCAGCTCTTTATCAGCATCATTCTTCACTGGCAGCAACGTATGTTTAACTCCATCCTTTTCTATGGTGTATGTATTTCTTCTTCCGTCATGAATCGCCTTTCTGTCAAATTGCCATGGTCTCCCCAATAACACGTGACATACATCCATGGGCATTATGTCACATTAAATCACATCTCTGTATGTACCAATCTGCATTTCCACATTACACTGCTCTGTCACAATGACTTGATGACCCTTTTGAAGCCAAGATACTTTGTAAGGTGCAGGATGCGCTTTCTTTGTTAACCCAAGCTTTTCCACCATCTCTGTAGACACAAGATTGTCAGTACTCCCGCTATCAATTATAACCTTACAGCACTTACCCTTTGATTTGCATGTAGTCCTGAACAAGTTCTTCCTTTGCGCAGGTTCTCCAATCTCTTTTTCTGATCTCAGCAAAGTTCTTCTGAGCAGCAATGATTCACCTTCCTCCGGTGGTTCTTCCTTCTCTACAAGTCGAGGTGGTTCCGGCTTTGCCTCAGCCACATTTGCACCCCTCTGGCTTGCTGATTTGTTATGAGGACAGTCCCGCGACATATGTCCCCATTCTCCACAGGTATAACACCTAACATCTCTTCCTCGCCCCCTTCCTCTGGGTGCGAATCTCCCTCTGCTAGATTCACCCATCTGTGGTGATCTGCTGCTTGAACTTCCTACTTCAAACTGATGTTGTGTTCCTCTGGATCTGGCTGATCCTCTACCTCTTGCTGAGCTCTTTCCTCTATTTCTTTGACTCTGTTTCCGCAGTATTTTCTCCTCTGCTTTCAAACTTGCTTGATAGGCATCCTCAACAGTTTTCAAACTTAACAGGCTAATCTCATCTTGGATCTCATACCTTAGCCCATTAACATATCTGGCTACTTTCTCCAGATCATCTTCTACATGCCCTGTTCTGATGCTTAACCTGTAAAATTCTTCTGTATACTCTTTAACAGACATTCCTTTCTGCTTCAGATTTTGCATCTGCTTAAAGAGATTCAAATGATAGTCTTTAGGTAAAAACTTGGCTTTCAGTTTGCTTACCATTTTATCCCACTGCTTGATCTTAGATTTCCCCTTTCTCATTCTTGATGTCTGTAACTCGTCCCACCAAATGGCTGCATGTCCCTTCAGTCTAGTGACTGCAAACTTCACCCTCTTATTCTCCTCAACCTCTTCATAATCGAAATACTGATCTATGGATCTAATCCAATCCATGAGCTCTTCTGCATTCAAACTCCCTTCATACATAGGAATTTCTATCTTGGGTTTGTTTCCAACTTTTGCCAGCATCTTGAGGACTTTGGCAGTTTCATTTTCTTCTCCTGTTCCACCTCTTCATCAGATTCTTCTGAAGAACCCTCAGTTCTCTCATCAGGTGCTCTTCTCTGGGCTATTTCCATTGTCTCCATTCGTTCACGCAGTCTCCACACTTCTTCTATCAGGACTGCATTTGGTTCTGGTCTTCCTCGACCAATTCCTCGCCTTGGCGGCATCTTGGCTGCAACCACCTGTATCTTTTGGCTTTGATACCAAAAATGATGAATCTGAAAATGCTGGCGCACTCCTATAGTATTCTGAACAATATCATTCAGTAGATACAAACCAAAATTCCTGATTAACTTCTAAACGCTGGAATGTTGAAATATAAATCCTATTCTACCCATCCACACAGGATCTGAATCTCTTTTTCATACATTCATATAGGGCGCACAATATAAACACTAACAGTCTTTTATATCTGCGTTAAAAAACAAAACGCGTTTATCTCATATAACAATACATTTGGGAAACTCTTAAAACTGATAAGTTCCACATTCTGGAAATTGATCGCTGGAATGTTGTATTGGAAAGGCGTTTCCAGACTACGTCTCAAAGGTTCCGGATCAGCGACCACATAAACACTCCCTTAATCCAAAGTACTTCCCTAATTCTGCAACCGTTACACTAAAATCTAAAACAGATCTTATGCTTGTACAGATTGCAAGCAAGGATTATGTCTCGGAAAAAAAAAAAAAAAAAAAAAAAAAAAAAAAAAAATTGTAAGTATATGCACCCACAGCTAAAAAGCCAGGATATCAAGTATTTAAGTTTATCTAAGTATCAAGCTCAATTATTAGAAAAAAAATGTACTAAGCAGCACTGCCAGAACTTCACACGAAAGCAACATTTTTTCAAGACACAAGAGGATCATTCAAAGATAAGGCTGCAAGTTCTTCTGCTGGGGCAGTTGCTTGCTGCGACACATTGCGCAACACATCCATCGCTTCAGCGACCTTTTTTTTTCAACAATTAACATGGTTTTACATTTGTGAATATCCATTGACCGACATTCAACACGTTACAACGCATCTCCTCCATCGGCGGTCACACAAACCGATTCTATGCAACTGTAATCGAGATCTTCCACGAGAATTCTGGAATCATTACGCTCCAACGCATGAACTGGCAGAGGATTTCAATTCACTGGACTTTTCATTACCACAACTAACACTTCATATCAACTCCGATGCCGCGATTTCGGGGATTTACGTTTACAATTTTTCGGTGCTCTGATCTGATCTGAGCTAATAGGAGATCACACATCAAAACTAACTTCCACACAAAGGAAATCTCTTCGTTTTTTTTTATTACATTGCCTACTAACTAATCGATACACAATCTTTACATTTAAAAATTATAACAAGTAAAACTCCTAACTAGCAGCGCTCACTTACACCTGTTGTAACACACCTATGACAATAATAACTAATTATTTATGAAATCGACCTCTTTAGCAACTGAACTTTAACGCACAGTAAATGGATTTCACCCTGTCAGGCCACAACATGTGGACAATTTTCCACATTGTTGGCCAGATCCGATGCTCCTGCATCAGAATCAAAAAAGAAAAACGAGGAAAATAACAATACAAAAAACCCACTAGAATTTGATTTTCAACTCCTTAGTAGAATCATCATTTGTTAGTTAATTTCCTACACATTTGTTACAAAAAAACCTTTCCATTGTGGTTCTAAGTAGCCTAACAATAAGGTGGAGTTTAAAACCCTAGAATGGTAATGTTGAATGTGTTTATACCGAATTTACAAAATTAGAAAGAAAATAAGTGAAAGTATGTAGTAGTAAATAGAACTTGGAAACAAAAAAAAAATTACAATACTCTCATGTCTAATGAAAACTCTTATTGTAAAATGGAAATATAGCACCCGTGGAGGAAGATGCACAAACGTGGATTGCAATGTCCTACTCTTTGGGAGGGTTCTATTATCCCCTTCCCATAGTTATAGTGGCTCCTTCATTACAAGGTATGCGGAGAGAAGAAATGTTTTGATAAAATTTTAATGGATAGATCAAATGGAAAATAAGAAAAGGTTTGATGATGAAGTGATTATGGTAAAACTGAGTGGAGAAAACATCTCTATTTATAATAAAATGTTGGGTTAGATTTGATATGGAAAAATAATAAAATATTTGTTGGCCCAAATTAATATCTAACCAATTTTGATATTTTATTATTATTTGTGAGAGGAAAAGATCAAAGAAATAGTCAAAAAACTTCATTTAGATAAATAACTCAAAAAATAATGATTCATTGAGTAAATTAATAAAAATAGGAAAAATAAATAAGAAATAATTAATAAACACATGGGTTTATTAAATTACTTCCGGGTGAAATAGTCAAATGTGTTAGAAATAATTATTAAATAACGATTTAATAAATTATTCCTATGAGAATGTTGAAAGGATTAAGGAGTAATTAAAAAATAAATATTTTATTAAATTATTCTTATGGAAGTTGAAAATGTGAGTAAAAATATTTTTAATTATTTTCACTTTAATGAGTAAAATATGACAATAACATAAAATTAATGAACTTATGAGTTATTCTTGTTTGGTAAATTAATTAAATGAATATAACTTCGGAAAAGTGGTTCCTTAAGCTATTTCCTAAGGTTAAAGTGGGTTTTAATGTGTAGAACCCATACTACATGGTGTATTTTGATCAACCTAGTGAATCACAACTAGGTATTCACTTTTTAGGTGATAACACGGTTCAGTATAATTTCAAAGATATGCTCTAACAAAGTTAGGGTTCCTAAATGATCCTAACACATGATTCAAATATGTTAGCTTGGACTTTTTTCTATAACTTTTTTCTTGTGATGTATCAGACTCTGAAATATGAAGGAGACAGAATAGAGATATATAGGTACCTTTGGTAGGAATTTTAGAATTTGTTTCACTATAATTTTGGAGATATTCCCTATGGAATTTAGGGTTACGAAATAATCCTAAAATCGTCTTCAAATACGTAAATTTGGAATTTGTGATAACTTATTTTCTATGAATTTTTAGATTATGAAAATTTCAAAGATCTAAAGAGACATACATAACTACCTCAAGTAAAAATTTCATAATCAGATTTGAAAAATTAGATATGTTGAATGTTGTGCAATTTTTTTTGGGAAGAATCCAAAATAATAAGTTTTGGGAGAAGCAGACTTGGTCAAGGCAGAAGCAACAAGTAGACCTAGTGAAGGTAGAAGCATCAAGTAGACCCAATGAAGGAAGAAGAAGCTAACGGGCCTAGTGAATGCATAAGTAGCAAGCAAACTCAGTGATGATTGGTGTCTATAGTAGGTCAATGCCTACAAATATTCGTAGTAGTGGGCATTGGTGTCTCATATAGGTTAGTGCCTACAAATGTTATAGAAGAGGGGATTGATGTCTCTTGCAGATTGGTTTATACAAATCATGCAGTAGATGGGATTGGTGTCTCATTTAGGTTAGATCCTATAAATATTGCAACAGAGAGAATTGATGTCTCATATAGGTTGGTTCCTACAAATCTTGCATTAGAGGGATTGGTGTCTCTTGTAGGTTGGTGCCTACAAATTTTGCAACAAGGGAAATTCATGTCTCCTATAGGTTGGTACCTACAAATTTTGTAACAACAGATTGGTGCATACAAAGTTTGTATTAGTAGGTTCATGCTTACAAGATATGTTTTAAATAAGTTTTCATTTATATCTTGTTTTCCATATGTGATATTGTTTGGTTATGATTCATGAATTTTTAAATAAGAAATTGCTTTATACTAATGATGGGTCCTAGTATTGAAAAAATAATGTTGTAACTCCCAAGGCTACCAATTTTAATTATGCATCCAGAGTTTGTACAAACTTAAGAGGTGTCAATACTATGTGTGCAACATGCAATGTGTCATTTCGTTGATTTGAAGCAATGAATTGAATTGAGATGTACATAGACCTCTTTGTAAAATATAAAATAGGAAAACTAATTAGCTTATATTTCCAATAAAAGGGATGAATGAAGCATAAGTTGTTCTACTGCATGAAAGAAACACTAATCCATTTTCATCAAGTAAATGCCAAAAAAAAAAAAAAACTAATCTATCTTGCAAAAGGTAAACAACAAGAAAGTAACCCTAAGTTAATTGCATGAAAGTAAATTCTAGAAATTAACTTTGATCTATATTACAAGAAAAAAATTCTATGATATTGCAAACAAGTAAAATTCTAGTATACTTGCATAAACAATTAAGTTCTCAAGAGCGTTAGAGATAAACTACTTTCATTTTATTTAACACATAACCAAGACAATATACCCTAGTTGTGCAATTAAATCTATAGCTATGTAAGTAAAACATATAGAGACTCTATCGTATTCTCAAGTTCATGTTCAATTCCTATAGGACGTAATGGAGTGATGAGAAGTAAAAAACAAGCTTTAGAGGCAATTTTGGACGTGTTCTGAAGAATTCTATGTGTAGTGGTGTGATTGTTGCTTGTGATTACCAAGGACACCTTCCTTGGAGTTGGTTGTTACCTACAAGGAGCATACAAGTAATTGGTTGTTGTAAGGGGACAAACATGCATAAACAAATCATTGAAAAGCAATGGAAACAATGCATGAAGGAACATAAACTAAAAATTATACTAAATAATACATAAACAAGCTTAATGAAGCAAACAAATCAACAAGAGTTAGGAAAAGGGTCCTCTTTGTTGACTGTTGAAGGTAGAAGAGTTACAATGGAAGTGAAAAAGACACTTGAAGAGAATTGTTTAAGAAATGGTGCTAAAAAACTCTCAACACGGATTTCCCTCTCTCAAATCTCCTTGCAAGCTCTCTCTCTCCCTCTCAAAGAAGTACAGAAGACACTCTCAGTGATGTAATATTTTTCTCAATAGTATGCATGATTGCTAGGGAGCAATTTTGGCAGCATAACAATGCTCTACTTCTTGTTTCTTGGCTCTCTCTGAACTTGTATTTAGATATTTTTTTGGACACTCCTTCCCTCCTTGGCTCATAAATGTGGTTGTTCACCTCATAAATGAGATGAGAGCTACCATATCCATGTCTTTATGGCTTCTCGGGGCTCAAGGCTTGAATTTGTCAATCCATCATGTCAAGAGCTGGAGTGTTCTTCAAGCTAGTTTGCGACCCAAGGTGCTGACTAGATATTTTGTGACTGCATGACTATCAAAGAAATGGCCACGGGACTATTAATTTTCAGTAATGGTGCACCCACACGGTTCAATTTTTTAACTTGAACCTTAGGAAAACTTTTAATTTTTTGTATTCGTGGTGTTTTTAAGCTCAAAATGTAACCTTTGTATGTGTTGATCACTGACTTTGAGTGTCTTCTAGTGTGTACAGATGAGTGTACGATTTTCACATGATAACAGTTTCCCCCTGATGTATGAGGTTAGGAGCAAGCATATAGCCAAAATACATCACTTTTTTTGTTGATATGACTAAGAGTCTTGTTAACTTCTTGAGAGATAGAGAAACTTATTGTAGAGATGATTAGGGAAAATCCTTGACTGAGAACGAAAGAGAACCATACTTGGCAAAAATACTGATACAAAAATGTTTATACGAGGCGAGAATATTCCATTCTCGTTATGATGATAATGACTAAGCATTACAATTATATGTTTATGTATTGGATCTGATCTGCCCTTCGTGAAGGAACTGGCTGTGCGCTCCTGCTGCTGCACGCCCTAACCCTGCTTCGCACTCTCTCGGCCTTCCTTGGCTCTCATGGCCCCTCCGGACTACTCACCAGAGGGGGGCGATCCCCAGCATGCGTTCTCTGCACTCGTCAAATCTCTCCCACCATAACGGCCTCGCCCAGCAATATCAAAGTTTGTCAAAAAGTTGGACATTCTCCAAGAACTTAATCTACCTCCAGCCATTCCTCGCATGGCAGCCCTCTCTCTTGCAGAAAAAGGTCTCATCGGCCAGTTCACAGGCCTCTGGCCATCTCCAAGAACTGTGCAACGATGGGTTGAAAGAAATTGGTCCGACAAAATACAAGGTAAAATCTCCATTAGATTCTGTGGAAAGGGGTTCTTTACCTTCCACTTTGAATCTAAAGAAGATAAAGATTTAATCTTCAAGAATGGGCCTTACTTCATGGACTCCAGAGGCCTGAACTTAAACAAATGGACCCCGGATTTTGATCCGGAACTGGATGTCCCCAACGCTGTCCCTGTCTGGGTCAAACTCCCTCATCTCCCTCTTCACTGCTGGGGAGATGATTCAGTTCGTGCAATTGGAAACGTTGTTGGCAAGTACATAGATCGCAGTGAGCCAAAGGATAATATGCAAGCATGCGCGTGCATTTGTGTGGAAGTGGATCTCGGCAAAGGCCTACCGGAAGCCATCAAGCTCAAAGTGGACGATTGGAGCCATATTCATCAGCTTGATTACAAGCAAATACCATTCAAATGTAAGGTATGTCACGAATACGGCCACTTTTCCAGTCGTTGTCCCTCTCTTGTTAATGTTGAAAATGACCCACAAGAAGAACAGTGGGAAACAGTCAAAAAAGGAAGTCAGCTCCCTCATCTAAAGCCCCTCCAGAATTTGAACCCCCTGCCTCAAAGATTTCCCGCCCCTCCTCATCCTCCCCTCCCTCATCCTCCCTTCCTTCTCTCTCCCCTCCCTTGCCCCCCTTCTACCTCCATACCTTCTCGGTTTTATCCCCCTCTGATGCTCCTCCCTTGGAACCCTCGCACCTTCCCCTGATTGCTTCAGCTGCCTCTGATCCTTCCCCTCCTATGGTTATCCCTTCCTAGACTTCCCTCGAACCTCCCCTCTCCAGACTCACTAGGAGCTCATCCAAAGATCATGGAGCCTCTAGCGACTCTCTTAAGAAACCTGGCCCAGGCAGAAAATCTGCAAAGAAACATAGAGATGAGAATGCCCAAAAGGACATAGCAATGGGCACTCAAAGCCCAATTGAATCTTACATCTTAGGACAGCATGATAAAGAGAAAACACACAAGGATCAAGGGGGGCGAGCACCTCTCCGCACCCCACACTCCCAATGAGGAAAATATTATCTTGGAATTGCAGGGGTATAGGGAACCCCTCCAAAGTTGCTGCCCTAGAAGATCTTATTTATTGTGAAAAACCAGGGATCTTTTTGTTACAGGAAACAAAGCAAAGCCTGCAAAAAATGACCAAAATCATTGAACAGAACAAGCAGTACAATGGAAGCATCAGTGAATCCAGGGGAGCTTCCGAAGGAATCACTACAATATGGAATCAAAACATATGGAATTATAAATCAGAAATTATCAACCAGCATTGGATCCAAACAGTGTTAGAAAACAAAGAAGATCAATAGATTATAGTAATATACAACATTTATGCGCCTAATCACTTCAGGGATAAGGAGCGTTGTTGGGAGGAAATCAAAGTCAGCATGGACGCAGAGGAGAACACCAATATCATATTAGGAGGAGATCTAAATCTTGTTCTCCATGCTAATGAGAAAAGAGGAGGTATTTTCTCCCCGGATCCATTCAGAACTCAGCTAGAAGACATTATGCATGACCACGATCTAGTCGATATCATTCCAAAAAACAGGAGATATACTTGGAGCAACCGCAGGCTAGGTACAGGCAACATAATGGAGAGATTAGACAGAATTCTAATCAACGTCATGCTTCTTTCTTCCTTCACTGTTGGGTACGCTAATATTATTCCTTGTTCAACATCCGACCATTATCCAATTTCTCTTAATCTGGAAAAGCATTGCCCTCTCGGACCCATCCCGTTTAAGTACAACCCCCTTTGGAATTGTATTACAGCAGTTAAAGATATTGTGGAAAAATCGTGGAGGCGACATGTTGAAGGATCTCCTGGATTCATTTGGGAATCCAAGCTTAGAAACACCAAACAGGAGATAAAAGAATGGGCGAAAATCAGTTATAAGGAGCCTGAAAGGATCAAAAAGGAGATCAAAATTACACTAAATAGCATCCAAAAGGAAATAGAAGAGCAGGGCCTCACCCAAGAGAACAAAGAGCTAGAAAGTGACCTATATTCTCAGCTTTGCCGTGTAAACATAGAGGAGGAATCTAAATGGAGGATTAAATCGAGGCAACTCTGGTTGCAAGGCGGGGACCAGAATACAGCATTTTTTCACAAACAGACTACAGTGCGGAGATTAAGCAATACTATAAGCTCGATCTTGGATGCTAAAGGTAACCTTCAAATCACCCAAGAAGCCATCAAATAGGCTGCTACAAACCACTACCGGAACCTTCTAACTGAAACAACAGATGAAGAGGATTACGATGACCTGCTACAATTCCTTCCCAACAACATCAGCAAGGAAATGAATGATACCTTGAACAAGGAAATTGATGAGGAGGAGGTTAGAAGAACCATTTGGGCTCTCCAGCCGGACAAAGCACCAGGACCTGATGGCTTCCCCATTTGCTTTTATCGCGCCTTTTGGGGAATTATAAAAAGAGATCTGATTAAAATGCTCAAATGGGTCCAGAGGAAAGCCAAAATCGGTGGTTACACCAATGCCACACATTTAGCCCTCATTCCCAAAGAAAATCGACCATCGTCTTTTAGTCGATTCCAACCCATCTCCCTTTGCAACTCGTCCTACAAGATTCTAACAAAAATTCTTGCTTCTCGCCTCAAATCCTTTCTCCCTTCTCTCATTTCTGAAAACCAAGGGGGTTTTTTGGCTAATAGACAAATTACAGATTCTATCCTCCTCGTCCAAGAAGCTGTTCATTCAAGCCAAACTAGGAATGAGAAAGGATTTGTCCTTAAACTTGATTTAGCCAATGCCTTTGATAGAGTAAGGCACACCTACCTCTTAGCTATTTTAAAAAAGATGGGATTTGATGCAGCCTTTTTAAATCTCATCAAAGCTTGCATCTCCGAGCCCTGGATCTCTCCTCTTGTTAATGGATGACCTGGAACTACTTTTCAATCATCGCGGGGTCTTAGGCAAGGTTTCCCTCTTTCACCTTACCTCTTCATTCTGATGGCTAAATCCTGCAGCAAAACGCTAGACTTCAAGCAGAGAGTTGGTCTCATCACTGGAATAAAATTTGGGAATGGTGTAAAGAACATTAACCACTCTCAATTCATCGATGACACCCTTTTACTTGGAGGAGCTTCCACGATAATAGCCCGGCGTTTTAAGTTTCTGTTGGACAAATACATGAGGTATTCAGGTGGTCAAGTCAATCAGCAGAAAAGTTGTAATTATGGATGGAACACTTCAGCACAGGTTCTGCACAGCATAGCCACTATACTTGGGGTCTCTTGCAATTATGAATGGTCACATTTCACTTCCCTGGGCCTGCCAATAAGTGTAGGTCCCTTGAAGGCTGAAGTTTGGGACACAGTTATTGACAAGATGAAGAGAAAGGTGCAGCGTTGGGGTTCCATCTGGCTCAACCTAGTTGGCCGCCTCATCCTTCTCAAATCAGGTATTTCCTCCCTGCCTCTATATCAATTTTCTCTTCTTCAAGCTCTAGCCTCTTTCCATTACAAAATGGAAGTCATCCTCCGCCAATTCCTCTGGCAAGGAGGGAAAAATGACAAAAAGAAATTCAATCTAGTGAGCTGGAAGCAGGTCATCCAATCTCAAGACAGAGGTGGTCTTGGGATTAGATCCCCCAAATTTCTTAATCTTGCCTTTGGAGGCAAGATTGTCTGGAGGCTTATCACTGGTCTCTCTGCTTGGTGGAAATGAGTGTTGGAGGTCAAATACCTAAATTTCCCAAGGCAACGGCTCCTTGATCAAGATATCCCTATCAGAGACTCTTCCAAAATTTGGCGTCTATGTAAAAAAGAAATTCCTCTCATGATCCAGAATATCTCCAAAGTTCCCAAAGGAGGTGTTGATATCAATATTGGATCAGATAAAATAATGGGCAGGCAGCCATTAAACAGCCATGCTGGAGTCATTCCCATTCTCACCTATTTTAATAGTATAGGAATTCACCACCTGGACCAGATCTCTCTGTGGGATATCCATTCCAATTTATGGTTAGGATGGACATTCCCAGCCATTCCAGTTAATCTCATGGCCAGTCTACAAGCTCTTCAATCCCATCTTCACGGTATAGCTCCAATTAAAAAGAATGAACCTGATGGATTTCGCTGGGACCCGTCAGGCTCAAATTATACTGTCCAATTTGCTCACCAGTACATTTGCAACAGCCATCACCCCATGTCCACTTGGAACCGTTGGAAAATGGTCTAGAAATCTGAAGCTTTGCCCAAAATTAAATTCTTCCTATGGACCCTTCTGAAAGGGAAAATACTTACTGCTGAAAACCTTCAGAAGCGAGGTATTATTGGTCCTTCACGTTGTCCTAACTGTCAAGCTGCCGAAGAATCTATACAACATCTTTTTATTGCCTGTCCTTTTGCTAAGGCCTGCTGGAGAAGTATATCCTATAACAATCTCATTCCTTGGAGTGATCAGGACTCCATAGGAGAGGCTATTCATCAATGGAGGAAAAATTATCCTTGGAAAAAAAGAAAACACAACATAGTAAAAAGGGTCTGGGACACCCTACCTCTCACTATTTTATGGTCCATCTGGCTTGCCAGAAACCGTAAAGTGTTTAAGGACAAGGACTCAATCACTAGGAATCTATGCAACAAAGCAAGGAGTCTTGCTTTGGAAACTATTTCAGTCAAAAACTGCAGAAGCATAGACATCACTGATCTCAATGTGGAAGAGCGAATTTTCATTGGCTATATACTAGACAGAAATAACAGTAATCAGATTGAGACCACCACCACCAGCAGGCAAAGTAAAATGTATTACAATTGGAAAATCCGACTCAAGGAGGAAGAATTTGCAACATGGCTTAAAAACTGCAACACTTATTATCTTTTTTTCGACGGTGCCTCGAAATCGAATCCTGGGATTGCTGGAGCAGGTGGAGTGATTTGCAATGCCAATGGAGATTGTATGGTCTCATATGAATGGGGGCTCAGGCACCTTTCCAACAACAGGGCTGAGGATTTAGCCCTGTATCAAGGCCTCATTCAGCTTAGCAAATTCGGTATAGACACAGCTCTCATCTTTGGAGATTCAGCAGTTGTTATCGGCCTTATGGCCCAAAACAGAGATTCGCCCAACGTCCTTCTTCAACAGTCCATCAGCAGGTGCAAAATTTTGAGCCAGTCCTTCATCACTCTGACCTTCCGCCACATCCTTCACACATTCAACAAGGATGCCGACCTTCTTGCCAACAGGGCATGTAACAGAGCAATGGGTAGCCTATGTTGCAATAATGAGGAATCTCATCAATATCTGCCATGACATCGAACCACCTCTGTCCTTTCCAAGTCCTCAAATCAGAAATCCCTGACACATGGAACTGGTTCAAGATTCTCATGATCCATGTCCAAGACTCTATCTGCTTCGAGATCCACCTTCTTACAGAAAATCCATCCCCCTTTTTTGCAATCATGAAACCCGTCGGATTATCTCACTTCATGACTCCAGTACCGCATTCGTTGTCTCCCTCTCATGACTCCTCCTCCTTTTTGAATCCTCTGCGTCTCCCATCCTTTTTATTCACTCTCATCTCTTCCCTTTCTCATTATGTTCTTAGGTTTGAGGTCTTTTTCTATGGTTCCAAAGCCTTCCTCCCACTGGTTTATTCTTCTGTCGATCTCAATTGACTCGACCTCCCTTTTCTTTGTCCACTCATAGGCGCATCGCATCTGTCTTGGTTCTTGGATCCCCTCTCAATAGCTTCATCTCATCTTATGGCACGCAACGAGCATTGTCTTCACTGTTCAGATCACCAAGTGGAGCTGGAGCAGTTCCGAGCCCATCTAAAGGCTTTGGAAGATAAAACTGACAGTCAACATCATATTGTTAATGAGAAATATGTATCTGACATCAACTTGCTCTACCATATAATCTCTTCTCTGCATGAACAATTCAACCAGCTCTCCAACGGGTGCAGTCATGCAGAAGAATCGATCGACATTTTGAAATACATGATGGAAAAGAAAAACATAGCTCCAACAAGTTCGTCAAGCTTGAAGCAAGTCGGCGCTGATGACAACCTGAAGAGTCCACTGCTCAGCACATCAGCCACATTAATATAGATTGATATGCTTTGTAAATGTTGTTATCTATTACTGCAGTTTGTTAGGATTTACCTTTGGTCTTTGATTTTTAAAAGCCTAAAAGGCAGGATCAAGAAGGAATTTTGTTTAAACTGTAACTCCTTCTTTCCTAGCTCTTCTTGGCACCTCAGCATGTATTTCAAGAGCACAGTCTCCCTCTCTTTCAGAATTATAATATAGCAACCGGTTTTGTAAGAAAAAAAATGACTATGCATTACAATCATACATGAAACAGTCCTATCAAGTCAACATTGATGTGACTGACATGTTGATTGTTGATGGCGATAATTGATTACGCCCTCAGGGGTGCCTCTAAAAAATAGACCAAACTGGGTACCCCCATGCATTGGTGAAACATTGCTAAATGAGGAGCTAAGGGATGCATGGGTCTTCAAATCTAGGCACCTTTCATGCATCGAAATATAAGCATTGTGGAATGACGTGCTAAGGGATGCATGGGTCTTTGACTAAATGAGAGAAATGCAACGGTCACAAAGTATGATACTACCCTGACATCAATGGGAAATAGTGATTCCCACTCTGCCACCCAATGTTGTCCCTTAAGGGGGGGAGAAACCAAGATATTGCTTCGATCCTGGAAGATGAGTGTTGAAGTCAACGAGAAAGAAGCTTCAACCACCCAAAAAGATGATCTGTGGAATCATTGTGAAGGAATAAAGTTGGTTGTAATATAATGTGTCATAAAAGCATGATAATAAGAGATGACAACATGAGTGGACATGAAAAACTGCCCAAGGTTGGAGTTGTAATGCGAGTAGCGAAAATAAAAACAATTTTTCTAGGGGAAATTGCCCTAGAGTCGATAGGACATCAAAGGTGGGTATGAATATGTTCTCACTTTCATGGTAGATAATGAATGAAAATGGGTCATGGTGTGGTGATGAAAGCAAGCTCCAACCAAGGGAGACTAGGGACTGTCGTTGGGTAATTGACACAAAAATATGGGTGAAAATCATTTTCCTTAAAAAAAATTGTACACTTTTTAAAATGATGTAAAAGTGGTTTGGGATGTACAAACATGGAGACGGGTGCCCCAAGAAAACAGTGGCCTGTGTAATGATGCAAGTGTCCTTTTGTTGAGGGTAAAGGCTCCATTGGTTGGTCTCGGTGTGAGGTTGATGAGGTGGATGAAGTGACACAGATGGGTTATGGTCATATGGATGGGCGATAGGCTAAATGTAAAATGAAAGTGTGCATTCAATTCAATCTCAGAATGAATAAGTTTGTTTTCCCGAGAGGGGGGTTGGTGAGCACTGATTAAATAAGAGAAGAAAGAGGATGATCTTCAAGACATGTATATGAGATGGCTCCCGTGCCTAGAAAAATGGTCATGGATCCCAATAGTGTAAGGTAAATTATAAAATGAGTTGATCGATGTAGGGGAAGTTCTATCGACTGACATAAACATTTATGTTAAAATTGGCAACTAGGGCCAAACTCCATGTGGGTCATCTTATTCATAGCTGATAATATTTTTATTATATTCCTCTCATCGAGAGGTGTAGGATTGATCTAAAGATCATCTGATTTCGATAAGTATTTATGGAGATACGAATTTATTTTGATTATGGAAATATTATCAAGCCGACCTACAACTCACATAGGCTCAAAAGCCCAACAGACACATCTATTCAAACATAAACAGTTGTGTATAAATACAGGAGGACTTTTCCTCATTTGCACTCACTCATCTCATCACATCTCTCTCTCTCCTACGCAGAAAAGAGGCTCTTCTCTACTGCGCAGAAAAGAGGCTCTCTCTCACACATGTGGAAGGAAGGATGTAGTTTTGGGGCAGCAACTGCAAAACCAAAGTTTGACCAGCGTTGACCAGAAGACCCCCTCCTCAGAATTGCATTGTAGGTCCATCTAGATCTCCTCTAAAGGCCACATTTTTTGGCGATGGAATCAAGCTGATCCGACAGTCGGTTTGCGAGATATTGTTTGCCCTAGTTTGGGACTGATCTAGGTTTTGCTACTGCTAATGTAAATCTGATTTGTGTAATATTTCTCTTTGCTTGATTATTGAAGATAAAGGAAGATTTAATCAAAGGGTTTCCCCACATTGGGGTTTGTCCCTGGCTAGCCGCCACATCTTGTGTCTCTTGTCTTGGCTTGTTTTCTATCGATCGTTTAATGTTCTATCTGCACTTTACTTTATGTGCATGTGATTGCTAATCTATGGATAATAATAAGAAAGATAAGTAAATTGTTATAAGCATAGAACATACCATAACTTAACATGTTATCGGAGCTGAGGTGAAGACAAAGCCCGAGCAAGAGCAAGAGCAATCACCAAAGAGAAGATTAGCAAGGCTATCCTAAAAGAACTATGGGGTCCTCATCACTCTTTCCTGCCGAGGACAAGCTCCGTGAGAAAGCTGACTATCACAGCTGGAATATGTCTATCGATCTAACCCTAGAAGATCAAGGAGTGTTGGACCATGTGAGAGGCAATATTGTTAAGCCTCCATCAAATGCATCCGTTGTTGCCAGGAACAAATGGAAAACTGGAGAAATCAAAGCAAAGAAGATCATCTGGGACTCTATTGACAAGCGCTTGGTGGCCTACATCTCAGACCTGAACATCTCCAAGGAAATATACGATAGACTAGTGAGTCTATTTAAATTTAATGATACAACTCAAGTTTTGTTTCTTAGAAATAAGCTGAAGGAAATTAAGAAGGTAAAGATGAGATTATGCAAGCATACTTCTTAAGAATCACCGAGATCAGGAACAATATCCTATCTATTGGGGAGACTATTACTGATAGGGAAATGGCACTCACGACTCTTGGAGGATTACCATCTGAATGGTACGTGTTCAGGACTACTCTTCTGAAAAATAATGTAATTCTTGGTTTTGATGAATTAATGGTTGTATGCATCCAAGAAGAAACAAGGGTAGAAGAGCAAGAAATGCCCATGCCTAAAGGTCCTCCTGCTACCTTTTCTTCTCATGCTAAGAAAAGAAACACTTCTAGGACTAAATCAAAAAGAAAGTTTGGACCTAAGGGTGGAAGAAAATGACGATGTTACATTTGCGACAAAGCAGGTCACTATGCAAGGGAGTGCCCTGATAGAAAGGACTCACACTGGGACGATGATCAAAATCCCTCTCATGGAAATCAAAGGAATGGAAAATTCAATAGCAAAGGTAAAAGGAGTGCTGGAAGTCAAGGAAGAGGACAACCATTCAAGAAGGCTAGAAATTCCAGGTATGAATCCAACATTGTTGAAAATAAGAAGGATGAATATTATCTACCAGCTGCTCTATCTACCTCTGCTCCTTTGGACTCAATGGGAATTTGGCTCATTGATAGTGGTGCCTCAAGGAACTTCACTGGTTACAAAGATGTTCTCCATAATCTAATAGAGAAAGAAACTAACCTGGAAATAATCCTTGGAGATAATATGAAATATCCAGTGAAAGGTGTAGGCAATGTCTCTCTCAAATTGAATCAAGGTAATACGATCCACTTACAGGATGTATTATATGTACTTGACCTCAAAAAGAACCTGGTGTCCATCTCGGTAATGGAAGACAAAGGCTACAAGGTAACCTTCAATGATGGCAAGGTATGTATATAGAAAAATAATGTTAAAAATGCCTTCACTCGTGGGTTTCAAGTTGATTCATTATATCAGGTCAGTGGAAGTCCGCTGGGTGTCATGTCTTGTGACACATCTCTTCAGTCCAAACTTTGGCATTGGAGGTTTTCCCACCTTCATTACAAAGCTCTACCCGATGTAAGAAAAATGGTAACAGGGATTCCCGAATTCCAAGTAGAGAAAGAAGGTGTATGTCCAGGATGTGCAGAAGGAAAGCTCAAAAGGGGACCATTCCCCTCAAGCCAAAGCAAGACCTCTGATATATTACAACTGGTTCACTCAAACATATCTGGTATGATGCCCATGAACTCCTTGGGAGGATATTCATATTACCTTACTTTTACAGATGACTATTTTCGAAAGATGTGGATATACTTCTTGAAAGAGAAGGATGAAGTGTTCTCTTGTTTCAACACTTCAAAGCCTTGATCAAGAATCAAACCGAAAAGAAGATCAAAATCTTAAGGACTGATAATGGGACTGAATATGAATCTAACGAGTTCCATGATTTTTGTAAAGAGGCTAGCACCAAGAGGGAGACTACTACACCATATACTCCTGAACAAAATGGTGTGGCGAAAAGGAAGAACCGTATGATTGTGGAAGTTGTCCGTGCCATGCTCCATGATCAAAGACTTCCGAAGTTTCTATAGGCCGAAGCTGCAAACACCGCTGTATATGTACAAAACTGATGTCGTCATCAAGCATTGGGTTCCAAGACTCCTGAAGAAATGTTCACTGGTAAGAAACCTGACGTGTCTCATTTTAGAATTTTTGGAAGCCCTGTATATTTTCATGTGCCGAAAGAGAAAAGGAATAAATTGGGTGCATCTCAAAAGAAAGGAACCTTCTAGGCTATGGATAAAATACTAAGGGCTATAGAATCTATGTAGCCGGTCAAAGGGAAGTCGTGATTAGTCATGATGTCACCTTTGATGAAGATATGGCTCTCAGCAAGGTGGACAATCTTCCGACTTTGAGGAGCTCTCAAGAAGCCGACACCAGGGAATCGAAAGAAAAGGATGATGAAACAATGCCTGATGTGGAAGAACCCATGGATTCGATTGATCCTCCTCCACATGAGCCCTCCTCTTCTAAGAAGAGGCCTTCATGGCTTACGGGGCTACTTGATGATGCTGAAGGACATGCTGCACCCCTAGGAACCTTCCGTGAAAGTAAGAAACCTAACAGGTATCAGGGATACCTGACCATCATGAGCACGATCATACAACTTGAGCCTTCATCATTCTCAGATACCTTCAAGCATCAAGTATGGAAGGATGTTATGACCGAAGAATATGAGTCTATTATGAAGAATGATGTCTGGGAAGTAGTTCCCAGACCCCAAGACAAGACAATTGTCACTTCTAAATGACTTTATAAGATAAAGCATGCAGCAGATTGAAGTACGAAAAAGTATAAGGCTCGTTTTGTTGCTTATGGTTTCTCCCAGAGGGAAGGTATAGACTATTATGAGATATTTGCACCTATTGCTAGATTTACGACCATCCACTCAATCATAGCCCTTGCGGATTCACAAGGATGGAACCTACATCAGATGGATGTCAAGACTACATTCTTGCATGGTTCAATCAAAGAAGAGGTCTATGTGGAGCAACCCGAAGGATTTGAGATTTATGATCAAAAATCTCATGTCTGCAGGTTGAAGAAAGCTCTCTAAGGGCTAAAGTAAGCACCTCGAGCATGGTATGAGAGGATCAATAGCTACTTGATGAAGCTGGGATTCACTAGGAGTGAAGTCGATTCTAACTTTTACTTTAAGGTTGAAGATGACAAACCTCTCATACTAGTGCTTTATGTGGATGACCTCTTCCTAACAGGCGCAAACCCTCTTATTCACAAATGTAAGAGGAAGTTGGCTTCTGAATTTGAAATGAAGGATCTAGGACTGATGCACTATTTCCTAGGACTTGAAGTCTCGCAGAAGCCAAGGGAAATTTTCCTATCTCAAGGAAAATATGTGGTGAAGATATTGGAAAGATTTGGTATGGTAGACTGCAAGCCTGTAACTACCTCGATGGATCTTGACTTCAAGAAGTTAAGCGGTAGTGTTGCTGGACCTGTTTTACGAAATGCTACCAAGTATCGGCAACTCGTCGAAGCATTAATGTTCTTAGTGAACTCCCGTCCAGATATATGCTTTGCAGTCAACACGTTGAGTCAACATATGGTTGAACCTCACCACATACATTGGATTGGTTCCAAGAATATGTTAAGATATTTTCGTGGCACAATTACATATGGGTTAAGATACACTATCGGAGATGTGAGACTACTTGGATATACTAATGTTGATTGGGCAAGCAATGTGGACGACCGTAAGAGAACTTTCGGGTGTTATTTCTCCTTGGGATCTACTTTGATATCCTGGATGAGTAGGAAGCAGAAGTCAGTGGCTTTGAGCACTGCTGAAACAGAGTATATTGTTGCTAGCATGGCCTCCTGTGAGGCAGTCTAGTTGCGAAAGCTCTTCAGTGAGTTGTTTGGATTTACATTGGATACCACCATGATCCTATGTGACAACCAGAGTGGGGTTCGTTTATCAGAGAATCCCGTATTTCATGATCGCTCCAAGCATATCGATATCAGATATCACTATATTCGAGATATGGTGTAGCGGAGAGCTATAAGGCTCCAACATATCAGTACAGACGAACAGGTCGCCAACATTCTGACAAAGCCCCTAGGGAAAGTAAAATTCCTTACTTTCCGAGAACAACTTGGTGTTGTTCAAAGACCCTCTGATGAGGGACCTGTCTGATGCATTGAGCTCTGGGAGCTCCGAGGGGTATGGGGTACTTCTTGGAGCAACATATGACCACAGGATGATTCACCATCCCCTGGTGTATACATGTACACCCCGTGGCGACTATGTAGCTAGATGATTGGTTCTCCTCTGAGGTATAGATGATGTGTTCTCCATGACAACTATGTAGCAGGATTATTAGTTCTCCTGTGAGGCCTGGATGATGTGTTCTCCATGGCGTTTATGTAGCAGGATGATTAGTTCTCTTGTGAGGACAGGATTGATTAAGTTCCTGTCAAGGCATCCTACCCATGCAGTCTGGGACTCATGGGAAGTACCTCTCATCTGATCAATGAGCAGGGAAATGAGGATAGGGACCATAGTAGTACCGATGGACGCATTGTTGTATCTACCGTACTCCCTATGCTAGGATGACCTTCATTGATCTGGGATCAATGATACTGCTCTGAGACCAGTGGTAGGAGTGGTACATACTATGACGTTGACTTCGGGTCAGTTGAGACTGGTCCGGGACCAATGGTACGCACTCTGAGATTGACTTTGAGTCAGTGGAGGATGATTCTAGTCTGGGACCAGTGTTAGGAGTTGTACCCACTATGACACTGTCTTCGGGTCAGTTGAGACTGGTCTGGGACCAGTGGTACATACTCTGAGACTGACTTTGAGTCAGTATGATACATCCTCGATCATTTCTTCCTCTTCATAATTCAGGAAAAAGTTGAGCAAAGCAGAACAGAGCAAAGCAGAGCAGATCAGAACAGGGCAGAACAAAACAAAGTAGAGCAAGAAGGATAGAGTAGAGCAGAGCAGGGGTCAAGCTATACAAGGCAGTGCATTTGATGGATGAATAGTAGCAACCAACAGACAGATTGCAGATGGAGTTCTCCCTAGTTGAGAGGGAGTGTTAAAATTGGCAACTAGGGCCAAACTCCATGTGGGTCATCTTATTCATGGCTGATAATATTTTTATTAGATTCCTCTCGTCGAGAGGTGTAGGATTGATCTAAAGATCATCTGATTCTGATAAGTATTTATGGAGATATGAATTTATTTTGATTATGGAATTATTATCAAGCCGACCTACAACTCATGTAGGCTCAAAATCCCAACAGTCGCATCTATTCAAACATCAATAGTTGTGTATAAATACAGGAGGAATTTTCCTCATTTTCACTCACTCATCTCATCACATCTCTCTCTCTCTCTCCTGCGCAGAAAAGAGGCTCTCTCTCACATATGTGGAAGGAAGGACGCAGTTTTGGGGCAGCAACTGCAGAACCAAATTTTGACCAGCGTTGACCAGAAGACTCCCTCCTCAAAACTGTGATGTAGGTCCATCTAGATCTCCTCTGAAGGCCGCATTTTTTGGTGGTGGAATCGAGCCAATCCAACGATCGATTTGCGAGATATTGTTTGCCCTAGTTTGGGACTGATCTAGGTTTTGCTGCTGCTAATGTAAATCTGATTTATGTACTATTTCTCTCTGTTGGATTGTTGAAGATAAAGGAAGATTGATCAAAGGGTTTCCCCACATTGGGGTTTGTCCCTGGCTAACCGCCACATCTTGTGTCTCTTGTCTTGGCTTGTTTTCTGTCAATCATTTAATGCTCTATCTACACTTTACTTTATGTACATGTGATTGCTAATCTGTGGATAATAATAAGAAAGATAAGTAAACTGTATAAGCATAGAACATACCATAACTTAACAATTTACCATGTGCAATTGGAAGGTGGTGGTAAATGTAGTTGAGATGATGGACCTTATGGTTTATTTCAGAGAAATGATATCAGGATATGCAAAGCTTTCAAGGGGGACTATTATGCTAAGTGGAGAATAATACCTTAACGGTTGATTGTCAGTGGGAGATTGATTGTGCTGAGAAACTGCGGGGAAGCTGCAACTTCAACAATGAATACCCCAAGTGAAAACATCTTTTTGAAACCATGTGAAAACTGAAATGCGCTAAACAAGATGAACTAAAAAATAGGAAAAGGCACACCTGATGGGTACTCTGAAAAGTGAAACAGGCCTGAAAATGAGTATGATGCTAAAAAGAAATGGAGGAGACGATGATGTAGATGATGACATCCTGATTGCAACGTCATTGATGGTTTTGCGAAAGGAGGTCTTGAGCTCCTGAATGGGCCTCTAGAAAACGATAAAAAGGGTAATATATAGGGGTATGGGAAATATGCTACCTCATTTGTACTTGTTGACGTGGACTCTAGAGAAGGATCCATGAGGTATTTTATCTGTAGTGGTCAACCAGAGAACCCGGGGATCATGGGAGTAGAGTCAAGTAAGAGGTCATGACCCCACCTTTGTGATTTTGGTAGCCTAGGCTACATAGGCCATACATGATGGCCTGTGATGAGCCCTAGTATCGCAGCAAGGATTTTGCAACTCCTAGGGCGACCAACTTTACGTTATCAACCCGGGGTTTGTACAAACTTGGAGGTGACAGTGCTATATGCACAATAGATGCAACAGTCTACTCTTGTCACTTTTCAATTGGGGTGATAGACCACCAGGGTTTTTCAAACCAATATTCTATTGAATAGAAGGAGGCTGACTACTGACAGTGAATCTAAAGCTATCTTTAATGCAGAGAGTAAATGCTTGCCTATTTTAAGGAAATGAAAGTTTTTAATAGAAAGTGCTATGGAATGACATGAAATTACCTAGCTAAGAATTAACACACATTACTTGTAGGAGAGACCAAATTTAACCTTTCATTCTATCATCTAGCTATCTGGACTAAGTAGGCATGGAAATTATCCTAACACTGCTATGACTGATGTATGCATGCACTAGCTAAATATTGCATAAAAGAGTCTTTTGGTTTTCAATTTAGAAATGTAAATGCTAAGCTAATAATCTGATCTTTTGCAGGGGAGGAAGGTATGGAAAATATGGTCCAAAATGGCATTGAGGGGTATGGAAGTCAAGTTGAAGGCCTACCCTAGGCTCTGATCATCATTTATGCCCAAAACAGTCTAAAACAGGTTGCTACAGGGTTTCCTGTAGTTACTCTAGGATGTCTTGATTTACTACAAGAAACTTAGTTAAACGTTGTAGGAAGGTAGGGAAGGTGAAAGGAAGTGTTGGGAATATGTATGATGGTGGAATAAGGTGTGGGGAAGGTTCACACTACACAAGGATCAGCCCAACTCTTCGAGATGGTTGGATTTGCTCAAGGTAGCTGTCCATGGTGGCTACAAAACAAAAATCTGAATTAGTGGTTGGTAGGATTGGGCGAGAGGTGGAGAAGACTTAGATGAAGCTGGTGGAATGAGTTCCTCATATAGATCATCAACACATGCAACAACACATTATTTTTTTCATTCATGCATGACTTTATGTAAATGTGGAAAAGATAATTGAATTTGAAAAACTTATTTGTTGATGGCTAATGGCTTAAATCTATGGAAGGGAATGCTTTCTAATCTATAGCAAACTCGAGAAACCAAAATTACAATTATAGGTACTTCTAATAAATCATAAACAATGATCTACTCAACAAGAAATCCTAAATTATGCAAGAACCAAAAGATAAATATGTTTTTGGGGTTGTGAGAGTCAGGCCCTCAACCCATGATCCCATGAGGGAGATGATGAAGAGGTAATTGTCACAAGATTTTCTGAAGTATTCTCTTTCACTATTGTAACACTGATCTACTGCTCCAACTAATGGAAGAAAAATTAACCAATCATTCAAAGACTTGTAAATTAAACAAAGGAAAGATAACTTCAGCAGTTAATCTATGATTCTAATCTAAGAATACATGTACAAAAAGAGGAACCTCTACTGGTAGGGTTGGGCCCTAACCCAAGAGCTTCAGCCCTCTGAGTCAACTCAGTGCTGGATCAAAGAAACCCTTTTCATTATCATCAAAATGTCAAAAATAACATAATAATAAAAGTCACAATATCTTAGCTCGAAATTACCTCTTGGCTATAATAAAAAGTCCAAATCCTAATTAGACCCTAGGCCTTCTTATTTATACAACTAAAGCTACCAAAATCTTCCTAAAAATTAGGGAGGCTTGGCTCCCAAACTCGATATTGACTTGTCTTCAACTATCACTGGCTCGGCTGCCAATGAACTCGATTGGCTTGGATGCTTCTAACTCCGAGCTGATGAGATATGGTGGAGGAATCTTTGAGTGGTTGAGGAGTTAAGGAGGGAGACCAAATCTTCTCAAATCCCTCTTGCTTGTCTACTTCAAGTTCCTGCACTTAAATTAGCCCAAAACTGCTCCAAATCCTGCAATTAATGCACATTAGGCCACGTGACATAACATCTCATCTTTACCCTTCTCACTAAGAAAAATATAAGAAAATATGTAAAGAAATTTGAGAAAAGTTGATTTAATAAGATGAAGAGTGGCATTAAGGCCCATATAATTTACCTATTGATGAGCCTAATCATCACCCTCCTACTGAAAGTGATGCTCATCCTCTGAGCAAATTAGTCTATGTCCATATATTTCATAGCTCTTGTGGCCTCCTTGACATCCCAGGCCTCTGTTGATGGAGTTTCCTCTTGTGGATAAAACCCTCTATGTTTCTCTATGTCCTCCCAATACTTTATTTCCTCTTCCTCCTTTCTACCTTCTAGCATACCCAATAGCAAGGGTGGACTAAGTTTCAAACCAATCCAATTGATTTTGAGTCTTTGCATTGCATTCTTATACAGTTGGGTCCTTTCAAGTGCATCTCTCATCCTTTCAAGGGAATGATACTCTTTGGTCCTTAGGTTGTATGGTATGGTGCTCCATCTCCTTTGGCATTCTTGTTGGATTTCATTCCCTAGCAATCTCAAGATATTCTCACAATGTGTGATTTCTTGTTCTTGTGTAGCTAGGTATCTTGATGCAAGCCGGTGATCATTGGCGATGATGTTGTGTGTGCTAATTGTAGAAATTCTTACTGTAGATTAAACTAATTATGCAATGTCCCTAAGCAACATACTTAATCTACTTCTACAATCAAACTTGCTGAAGCTTAATCGATTTTGAGCAAGATCAACCAGAAAACATGTAACAGAGAAGAAGATTCAATCACACATGAAACATAGAAGAATACTCTAGGGAAAGCCTCGGCTAAAAACCCCACTATCCGTATTATCATACAAATGGAAATATCTAGGATTACACAAAGCTTTAGCTCTCAAGCTATCCAGCTCTCAGTACAATCCCTCACTGCTGCTCATAGATAGAATATACAACACATATGCCTTCCTTCAATCCTCCAAGCCTTCTATTTCCTTGCGCATTTTCCTTCCTTCAATCCTCCAAGCCTTCTATTTCCTTGCGCATTTTCTCCTGAGTCCTCGACTCACACACTGCTCTAACCAAGGATAATTTTAGGGGCGAATGTTCGCCCTTTGGCGGAATTAAGGGGTTTTAAATTTTTAGTGGGCGAATATTTTGTATCATAGTACATTTTTACAAATCACCTCAAATAGCCCACCTTATTTTAAGGGAGAGGGTAAAAAAGGTAAATTTAGCCCTTGGAATTAGGACTTACAACCTTCCATTCGCCCATTTTCAAGAATAGGTTTTATTTAAGTGAATCCATTTGCCCATTTTCAAGAATAGGTTTTATTTAAGTGAATCCTATGCGCCAAATACCATATTTATAAAAGAGGTATGGTAAATTAATAAAAATATAAATAAATGAGAGGTATGGTAAATAAATAAAACATTTTTTATATTTACTCCATAAGTCACCTTATATACATGTAAGGGTGTAAACAAATAAAAATATAAGTAAAGTGGAGGTATGGTAAATAAATAAAACGTCTTTTTATACTTACTCAAAAGGTATGGTAAATAAATAAAAATATAAATAAACTAAACGTATCGTAAATAAATAAAACCTCTTTTTATATTTAGTCCATAACCCTCGTTCTATTTATGAAGGCTCAAGAAAGAGGTTTTATTTAAGTGAATCCTATGGGCCAAATACCATATTTGTAAAAGAGGTATGGTAAATTAATAAAAATATAAATAAACGAGAGGTATGGTAAACAAATAAAACATTTTTTTATCTTTACTCCATAAGTCACCTTATATTTACGAACACTCAAAAAATGGGTTATATTTAGGTGAAACCTATGGCCAAAATATGGGTTATATTTAGGTGAAACCTATGGCCAAAATACTATGGGACAAATACCATGGACTAGATCGTTATTAATACCATGCAAAAAACCATTATTAACCCTAATATTAGAATTAATAAAAATAAAAATGGCACATGGTATTGACCCATGGTATTCACCAAAATGGCACATGGTATTGACCCATGGTATTCACCTGGAATGTAGCCTATTTAAATGGGGGAATTAAACCAGCATGTAGCCTATGCTAAGATTCACTAGGACTTTACAAAGTTTTATTATTTAGTGAAAGACTCGCCAAGATCTTACAAGATTTTATAATTGAGTAAAATATTCTAATAAAAATAAAAATGGCACATGGTATTGACCCATGGTATTCACAAAAATGGCACATGGTATTGACCCATGGTATTCACCTGGAATGTAGCATATTTAAATGGGGGAATTAAACCAGCATGTAGCCTATGCTAAGATTCACTAGGACTTTACAAAGTTTTAATATTCAGTGAAAGACTCGCCAAGCTCTTACAAGATTTTATAATTGAGTAAAATATTCGCCATGCCTAGTGAGAGATTCGCCAAAAAATTATATATACATATTATATTATTGATAAAATCGCCTTCCATTTTTCCTATATACCATGGAGATTCGCCCATTTATTATATTTATAAATTTACAGGGGGTTCTTAAAATTTTCCCTGGCTCTAACCTTTGTAATAACTGCGCAATCCTCGAGGAATGAATTCCTTTTGCATGCAAGAGATATTCACATGGGAATATTCTAGCAACTGATAGTACAATGTCCCTACCTTTAATCTCAACTGGGTCTTTGTCTGAACTGACATGCATTGGTTATTTATGAGAGAATATTCAGTTATCTGGAGAACACTAGTTGCATGCATGCATGCATTAACTAACTGAACTCACAATTAGTTTCACAAATTGTTTGGAACTAATTTAACTGGACTTAACTCAGTTAACTGAGCTAACTAATTACAACTCAAATACAACTCATCCTTATCTCCTTAATTAAGGGATAACTTCCTCAATCAAAGGGATAACTATTGCATGTCTTCACAAAGACTTCATTTTTTAATTTCTCCAACTAATTAACTCAAGATGAATTCATTAATTATTTTTCAAACAGTTGGTGAGACTAAATTCAAATTTTAATTCAAGGACAAATTAAAATTGGAATATATCCTGAAATGCTATCTATAGCAATGTTATTTTTAGCATTTCTATTTTTAGCATTTCTTGTTGCTATTTTCAACACTCCCTCTCAACAAGAAAGGATTATCTGTCACCCCAATCCTGTCTCTTTGGAGCTCGAATTTACACTTTGACAATGCCTTAGTCAAAATGTCAGCATCTTGCTCCTCTGTCAAAGCATACTGCAACAACATGATCCTCCTCACCACACAGTCTCTGAGATGATGGTACCGAATGTCGATATGCTTGGACCTGTCATGAAATACTGGATTCTCAGAGAGTTTGATACAACTTTGATTATCACAATAGATCATAGTTGGATCCATCCTCTAATCAAACAAACCAACTAGAATTTTCAGCATCCAAATGGCCTCACATGCTGCCTGACTTGCAGCCATGTATTCAGCCTCTGCTGAGCTAAGTGCAACTGACCTCTGTTTCCTGCTGTACCATGAAACTGCAGCTGAACCAAGGTTGAAAATTCCTCTTGATGTGCTCTTCCGATCTAATGGACTCCCTGCCCAATATGCATCTGTGAAGCCCTGTAGCTTCACTCCCTCTGACCGTCTGTACCATAATCTGTACTGAAATGTGCCTCTGAGGTATCTCAAAGCATGCTTCGTTGCCTTCTGAAATAGCTTGGAAGGCTGAACCATAGCTTGACTCAGCTAGTTCACCGCAAAGCACAAATTTTGTCATGTGTTCACTAAATACATCAATGAACCCACAAGTTGTCGATACACAGTAGCTACTACCTCACCTGAAGTAGCATCCTCCTTCCTCCGGTTACCTGCTAGAGGGGTCTGCATGGGTTTGCACTTCTCCATGTGGAATATCCTGAGTATCTCATTGGCATACTTGCCTTGAGACACAAACACTTCCCCATCCTTCTGTCACACTTCCATGCCTAGAAAGTAGTGCATGATACCCATGTCTTTCATCTCAAACTCTCTTGCAAGGTCCTCCTTGCAAGACATGATCAACTGATCATCACTTGTCAATATCAGATCATCAACATAAAGAACAATGTTCAACTGCTTACCTTCCACCATGATGTGGTACAAGTTTGCATCCGCTTCACTCTTTGTGAAGCCCAACCCGGTGAAGTAGTTGTTGATCCTGGTGTACCAAGCACGAGGTGCTTGCTTCAGCCCGTACAAAGCTCTTGAGTCGGCACACATGCGACTCACGATCGAAGGTCTCAAAACCTTTCGGTTGCTCTATGTACACCTCTTCCTCAATCTGGCCATTGAGGAATGCAGTCTTCACATCCATCTGATGGATCTTCCAACCCATCTGTGCTGATAGTGCCAACATCAATCTAATAGATGAGTACCTTGCCGCAGGAGCAAAAGTCTCATCATAGTCAATCCCCTCGACCTGTGAGAAACCATGGGCAAGAAACCTTGCCTTATGTTTCTTCACACTACCATCAGCTACATGCTTTACCTTGTAAAGCCAACGAGAACTCACGACTGACTTGTTCTCCGGTCTTGGAACAACATCCCAAACATTGTTCTGAACTATGGAGTCATACTCCTCCACCATAGCATCAACCCAAACTGGTTGTTGCATTGCTTCCTCAAAGGAAGATGGCTCGGTCTCCACATTCCCCAACAAGCGCCATGTAACCAGTGCACCGCTCAAGTGACCTCCTTTATCTGTGCTAAGAAGATGGTTCTCCCACATTCTCTCTCACATCCAACAACAATCTGTCAGCTTCTCTTGTGCACTTCCGCCCATCTCTAGAAGACTCTACATGAGTGGATGTCTCCACTCCTGGAACCTCTGCATGCAGCTGCTCTACATCAGTCTGAGGCTCCTCCTCCTTAGGAACCAAAATTTTCTCCTCTGAATGCATCTTGAGCTCCCTCTCAAGGGAAACTCGCATGGCCTTCAGCTCATCGAACTTAAGATCTCTGCGAACCACTATCCTCTGACTGGTAGGCAAATACACCCGATAGTTGTGGGGAGTATCAATGTACCCCACAAGTATCACCAACTTAGTTGTTGGCTC
The DNA here is from genome assembly GCA_031772625.1 of Pinus tabuliformis. Lineage (NCBI taxonomy): Eukaryota > Viridiplantae > Streptophyta > Pinopsida > Pinales > Pinaceae > Pinus > Pinus tabuliformis. The sequence goes on along the minus strand of CM062812.1, from coordinate 930,382,752 downwards.
TAGCTTCTTCCGGGCATCCTTGGTCACATGGAAATAAACCGATGAGCCAAAGATCCTGAAGTGACTCACATCTGGTCTCTTCCCGGAGAAGCCTTCCTCTGTTGTCTTCATCCCAAGTATGCGATGCGGACTTCTATTTTGCAAGTAAACCGATGTGTTGCATGCCTCAACCCACAAATGAAGTGGTAGGCCTTGGTCATGCAGCATCACCTGAGCTGCTCCCACAATCGTTTTGTTATTCCTTTCAGCCACCCCATTCTGTTGTGGGTTATGAGGTGTCGTCAACTCCCATTTAATTCCTTCTGCTACACAGAAGTCCTTAAACTCTTGAGGGACATACTCTCCGCCATTGTTAATTCGCAAGGCCCTGATCTTCTTTCCTGATTCTTTCTCAACCAAGGCTTTGAACTCACAAAACCTTCAGAAGGTTTGATCCTTCTTCTGCATGAAATAGATCCAGAATCTATGAGAAAAATCATCAATGAAAATAACATAGTACCTTTGTTTAGCGATGGAGGCTGTCGAGAATGGTCCACACACATCTGTATGAACTCACTCCAAGATTGCTTCAACTTGACTATCTCAATCCTGAAAGGGAGATTTTGCATACTTACCCAAGGTACAACCTTTGCATGTGTTCGCTTGCTCAAACCTTTGGGAAGTCCGGTAGAAATCTGCTACATTATCTTCAAGGCCCCATGATGCAAGTGGCCCAACCTTCTATGCCATAACTCGCCAATATCTTGGCTTTGCACCAATTCTGCTTTGGAACTCAATGCAGCACAGTCATCTACCTCCAGCTTGTAGAGATTCTTCACTCGAATCCCAATCCTCTTGGTCTGACTCGTGGCTATGTGTCTTAGGAATGCCTTTCCTTTACTGAAGACTACATCATAACCTTTGTCTTCCAACATCGCAACTGATACCAAGTTTTTCTTCAGTCCAGGCACATACTTTACATCAGTCAGGGTGAGAGGAGCTCCATGCTCCCTCTGAAACACAACCATACCTTCACCTGAAACATGGTACTTTCCATCATCGCCCATCTCGATGCGCATCTGGAGGTCTTTCTCCTCCAAGGTACTGAATAAACTCTTATCGTCAGTCATGTGGAATGAGGCTCCACTATCCAGGTACCAAACACAACCCACCATCGATGAAACCATGCATGCGATGAGGGTAAAATCCAATTCGAACTGTGAGGCCAGTGCCTCACCATCTTATCCTTTCGAGGATCCCTTCTTGGATTTATTCAATGGACAATTTGTTGCATAATGGCCCACCTCATGACAATTAAAACATCACACTTTAGTTTTGTCAATCTTCTTCCCACCACGGGAAGAACTCGATTTGGAATGGGAAGCCTTCCCTTTCCCTTTCCTCACCTTACTTACTAAGGCTAGATTTTCTTCATCATCATGCTTAGATGAAGAACCATCTCTGGTGCTTCTCCTGATCTCCTCCTACATCAGATCCGACCACAGTCGTTCCCAATCTGGCAGTTTCTCTCTTCCATTCACTGAGTCTTGGTAGCTATGCCAGCTCTTAGGAAGACCGAGGAGAGCAAGACTCACCATATCATCATCAGCTGTCATGATTCCTACACTTCCAAGCTCATCTCTACAGGTGGTGAGCTTGTTCAGATATGTAGAGATCGTGTCGCCCTTTTCACACTTGATTTTCTGAAGCTTGTCTTTCAGTGCCAGCTTCCTCTAGTCATTGTTGTTCTGATATAGATCCTTCAATGTCTTCCACATTGAAAATGGAGTCTCCTTCCCATGGAGACTTGAGACAATATGGTCTCGAACTCCCTCCAAAAGAATCCTCCTCGCTCTCGCCACACATTTCTTCCATTCCGCCAATTCTTGGGCATTAGCTGCTGTTGGCTTGGGGACTTCTTGATCAATGAAGTCCTTCAAACCGTTGTCCTCTAATACTTCTTCCATGCAATCCTTCCAGGCTATGTAATTCAAGCCGCCATCCAGGGCATACTCAAGTCTCAAGCCATTGAACGCCATTAGTGAACTTTGAGATGTGATAAGAAATCGATTATGTACCTATAATCAAGAACTTCAAACTTCGAACTTCTCCCTTCTTTGTATATTGTTCTCTATTTTAATCACATTTGCTTTGATACCATGTAGAAATTCTCACTGTAGATTAAATTTATTATGCAATGTACTAAAGCACATAATGTACTAAAGCAAAATACTTAATCTACTTCTACAATCAAACTTCGGAAGCTTAATCGATTTTGAGCAAGATCAACCAAAACACATATAACAAAGAAGAAGATTCAATCACACATGAAACACAGAAGAATACTCTGGGGAAAGCCTCAGCTAAAAACCCCGCTATATGTATTATCATACAAGTGGAAATATCTCAGGATTACACAAAGCTTTAGCTCTCAAGCTATACAACTCTCAGTACAATCCCTCACTGTTGCTCATAAACAAAATAGACAACACATATGCCTTCCTTTAGTCCTCTAAGCCTCATATTTCCTTGCACAGTTTCTCCTGGGTCCTCCAGCTGCCACTTGTGTGATTCTCACCTCACACACTGCTCTGACCTCTGTAATAACTGCGCAATCCTCAAGGAATGAATTCCTTCTGCATGCAAGATATATTCACATGGGAATATTCTAGCAACTGATAGTACATTGTCCATGCCTTTAATCTCAACTGGGTCTTTGTCTGAACTGACATGCATTGGTTATTTATGAGAGAATATTCAATTATCTAGAGAACACTAGTTTCATGCATGCATGCATTAACTGACTGAACTCACAATTGGTTCCACAAACTGTTTGGAACTAATTTAACTGGACTTAACTCAGTTAATTGAGCTAACTAGTTACAACTCAAATACAATTCATCCTTATCTCCTTAATTAAGAGATAACTTCCTCAATCAAAGGGATAATTGTTGCATGTCTTCACAAAGACTTCATGTTTGAATTTCTCCAACTAATTAACTCAAATTAATTATTTTTCAAACAACTGGTGAGACTAAATTCGAATTTTAATTCAGGGACAAATTAAAATTGGAATATATTTTGAAATGCTATCTCTAGCAATGTTATTTTTAGCATTTCTATTTTTAGCATTACTTGTTGCTATTTTCAACACTAATGACATCCATTGAATTTATCTATTCTACTCTGATGTAAATGGACTCTCTTTCTTCTCTTTCCAACACCCTCTTCACCTCCTTATCCCTGGCCTCCTCATGACTCATCCATGATGCAAGGGCCATTAGTTGTAAGTCCCCCAACTTTGCATTAGGGTCCCACACATTCAAGTCTGTTAAGGCCAAGTTGTGCAAGTAGAATTCAGATATCTTGGCCTTATCCTCTAGGGTGCTCTTGTCACATAGTTCAATGAACTGCCTATAGTCTTGGAAAGGCATAGTCCCCTGTTGTGCTAGTGTCTTGATCTAAAATTGCAGTCATTGATCTTTGAGGTACAAGGCATATGATTTTGGTGGCATCCTACACTAGAGTGCCTCCATGGAGAGGCTTGCCATGGTGGCCAATTGGCTCTCTTTTTCCTGTAACTGCCTCCTTAGCCATGTGTTTTCTGCCTCTAGTTGAGATCTCATAATTTGTTCCATGTCTCTCATCTTACTCAACTCTCTGCCCATCTCTAGGAGTTTCTCTTCCATATGGCCCACATCCTCTACCTTCTTTGATTTGGAAATTTGCATCTAGCGATGTGTCCTTCCTCTCTCTTTCTCAAGCTCAAAGAAGAGAGGGATGGAAAATTTTTGTGGTATTACTCTGCCTCCCTCAATGAATCTGTAATAAGATCTCAGATTGGGTTGTGGGCTAGGTTCCCGTAGCTCTTGGAACTCTCCCTCGAATTTTTTTTTAGAAGTTTCCCCCTCCTGCACTTGTATTTCTGCTTCCTTGCCTTCCCTCTATGCTTGATGTCTGATGAGCCCCAAAAATGGTTAATTATATGGGCTCATTCAACCTCCTAATTTGACTTAATCCACCATTCTCATTAGTTTATTGCATGTTTTTTATTATATTTATGCTAATAGAGTGAATTGGGTTAGTCATTATGCCAACAAGTCTAATGTGTGCTTTGTGTAGCCTTTTTGGTCAATTTGGAGACAAAATCAAAGGTCTTAATAAGCACTTGGCAGCCAAATTCGTGGGAGAACAAGGGAGAGAATTTTTAGGAAGGTGTCCCCTTCATTTATGGGCCTTTACCTCGAATTCTCCACCATCAGCTCGGAGTTCAAGGGCCACCAAATCGATTATCACAAGGGCAACCAAGCAAGTCAAGTAGGACTGTTGTTAACTGCAAGTTTGGGCAGCCGAGTCCCTAAAGTTTAGGAGGACTGTTGGGTCCTCAATTTGTATAAATAAGAGGGCATAGGGCCTCATTTCAGTTAGTCATTTTGTAGTCACTTTATAGTCATTTTGTAGCCAGTAGTTAGTCATTTTTGTATTCATTTTGGAGTCATTTTGTAGTTCGATTTTTAGGCAGTAGATTAGCTTTGCTTTCAGCACATTTTCAAGTTCTCCTTGTGGACAGTTTTTGGAATGTAACATTTATTTTGATCAATAAAGATGAATCCAGCTTTGAACCAGCTCTAAATCTCTCTTAGGAGGCTGTAGCTCTTGGGGTTGGGCCCATCTCAAGTGCCCAGTACCTCCTTTGTTTACTTTCATGTGTTTTTGCTGCATTCTTAGAATAAAATCTGCTATTTAGATTTAAATCTCGTTTTGTTATTTAGGTTGTTTTTGATGAGTAAAATAGCTTCTCATGCTCAGATTTAGTTGATAGGTTGTTAACAGAAAAAGCTTCAAGAAAAGGGCCAACAAACATCTGTGGTTTCACCTCTCCCTCAGTGGGATCAGGAGCTGTGACTAGGATGACTTTGCTGCCCACAAAAACACTGATTTTTCTTTGCCATGCAATCACTAGTGTTTGATCTTCATGTGTAGAAGTTGGTTACAAGTTCAAACTTTCGTTTGCTTAGTTTCATGAGTTAAAATACATGGTTTCATTGCAGGTCACACTTCTGTTCATTCTCTTTACTGACAACTAGCAAATTAGGTCAACATAACTAGGTCTTTGAATTTACAAGTCTTTGTTGGTTCAGATTGGAAAAACGACTTGCAGAGCACCTGTACCACTCCTTCATCTGCTTATTCTCCATCAGCACCATCCACTCCACCCTCTACTTAGAATCCTTACCTCACGTTTGCCACATTTGCTCACATAACCCTAGTTTTTGTACATCATTGTTTCAGCCTTCTTTGAGCCAACTTAGCTATCTACACCTTCTCACCACTCCATCCACCAGTCCCTGGGCCACTTCAGACCCCTATCCTACCTCCATATCCATTCATGCATCTTCCCTCACTCACCCATCCTCCAAAATCCAATTTTTAAACATCCTGTAGAAATTTCTGAACATCTTGTAGAAATTCCTGAAACATCCTGTAGAACCCCTGCAGACTTCCTGTAGAAGCTCACGAATGAGGTTTCTTGATAGCCAAACTTTGTGAAACTCTCTGGAAGGGTGTTAGGGACTCCTTAGACCCTCTCTGAACCTTCCCAACCTCTTCCAAGCATTTCCTCTTGCCAATCCACCTCTGCACAGTCAAAAATAGTTAAAAGCACATGCATGATAATTCTAACAACTTACTCAAAAATACAAAAAGATGTTTTCTTCAGATAGAGGTAGTCTAGACACATGTATTTTACCTTCATAGAAGTAATGGCATCTCTTTCAGTAGTTTGCATTCTCTCCTTTGCATCAGTAGGACTAGCTGGTAGAATTAGGGTTTGCTAGGGTTTGCGTTTTCCTTCAGTTTTTCAATCTCTTTTCGCAAATAGATTAGCTTCCTTCGAGTTAGCTTTCATCCATCAATTAAAAAGCTTCTTCTAAGAGCTCATAGAAGTTGGCTTAAGCTCCTAGCGGACTTGTGCCAGCTGACCAAGTGACAGCTGCGGCAAGAGCTAGTACTTGTGCATACAGCATCGTCGCTTCCAAGTTTGTTACGAACTACCAGGTTGATAAAATTAAAGAAGGGAGTTCCATGAGTTGCAGCATTATTGCTGCAATATTGGGGCCCACCAATGTCCTTCGTGTAGCTTTTTCTGTGTTTCATGTAGTGCTGGCAGAGTTTCCTGTAGGACTGTCTGAGGATCCTATAGAAGGCTTTTTCCTTTTTGAAATGGGGTCAAAGGTGCCTTATCTTGCTTTGTTGATGTTGACCTGGTGACATGCTTTCTAACATAGGTTATGCAAGACTTTGGGGAAGCTTGTTTTGATGTGCCCTCTTCACCTTTTATTTTCAGGGAAACTATATTTTCTTTCTCTTTTGGTGACTCCTAAATTATTATTGGAGTCCTCGTGGGTATTTTTGGTTTCCCTTGTTTGATCCTGGTGCTCCTCCTTGTTTTGAAATAGAGGGGAGTCATCCTCTGTCTTTTCCCTTTTGACTTGACAGGTGTGATTAGGGCAGTCAAGGCAGTAGTTTCCTCCTTAGTGGGTTTGGGAGACAACCTTGGATATTCCTCCCCTTCCTTGGTATGTTCTTTAGGGCTTGCTTCTTTCTTATGTTCTTCCTCCTCACTTTTATCTTATCCTTCTTCTTTTGTTTCTTCTTCCTCTATTTTATTTGTTTATGCCTCCTCTTCTTCCTCTAGTTCTTCTTCTTCCTCTTCAAGTTCTTCTTCATCTTCTTCTGCCTCTTCTTCACCACTAGAGGTATTGTCCCTATCATATTCAAGGGCTTGTATTTCAATCATGGGCTCTTTGTCCATGTCTCTAAATTTGGACAATTGAATAGGGATTCTTAGCTGGCTCAAGGCATCCTCTTGTATTATCTTAATAAGTCCATGGTGTGCCAATGGTTGATGTTTTCCCTCTTGGACTTTTAGGCTCATGTCTATTATTGATTGCAGCAAGAAGTAGGGTAAACTGATATTTTTGTCAATGGGTATCTCCTCTCCAAATATCAACTCATGGAGGAGTCTAAATTGGTAACCATAGATTATATTGAGCCTCCCTTCACAAGAAATATATTTGAGAATGTGATAGCTAACCTCATTCCAAGGATAGGGAAGGTTTTCCCTTCTTATCCCATTTTTGTCCTCAATTGGCTCTTCATCCCTTAAGAAGAAGTTTTTCTTCACAAAATTTCTTGTAGCCTTATCCTCCTCTCTCTGTTGCATCCCTTGAGGAAGTGTAGTGTCATTTCTGCTAATTACCTCAAGAGTAATTGTAATTGACAGACCTCTTACCGTAGTAGTAGCACTGGTTCTAGCTTGAGTGTTGAGTTCCATGGAAAATTCTTGAGCTACATCATCATCATACCCTTTAAGTAGCTCAAAGAATCCCAACCATTTATGCCTTCTAAATATTTCTACCACAGCGGGATGGAGGTGTATCCTGGATGTCTTTGTGGGTTCCCTTCTGTTAAATCCTCTTGTCATGTCTCTTCTCTAGTTAGCTGACTGTAGGGAGTTTGGTAGGCTAGCCTTAGTGTTTCTAGGGTGACTGAGAGTTTAGAATATTGGTGGATGGCTGCAATTTCTTTCTATCTCCACACAACTTTTAAACTTCACACAATTCTATCTAAAACCCCAGACCCATTGTAATCACTTAGAAAACCCAGATTTTTTCTTTCCCTTTCCTAGCTATCAATTCAAAACGCGGGATATATAGGCCACCTACCTTTCACTATGATGCTTTGGATGAGGAGAATTGTTGAACAATTGGACCCTAGGCACCCCCTTGTAGAGTTCTTTGTGAATTTCTAATGCTTCCTGTAGCTCCATGTGTTTCTTGTAGTTGTTCCTGTAGTTATGTTTCATGTAGGGTGGCTAAAATAGGGTTTCTTGCTCGATGGCTTTCCAAGGTGGTCCCAGTCTTCTCTGATCTCAAAATGAACAAATGGTGCATGGGAGTTTGGAATTTTGGTTATTTATGGTCGATTCCTTGGAGCGTTGCATTGGCTAGCAGTGTATGGGATTTCCTCTTTGGGATCATAGGCCCAATGTTGGTTATCATGCAGCCTCCCCTCGTAATCATCACTCACTCTGACATAACTTAACCAGCCACCTTTTCAACTCATTCACCTTGATGTGACATTGCAACGTGGCATGTTGATTAGGAGTTCATTTTTTGTTTTCGAGCTAAGGGTGGCCAAGTTAACTGGCCACCTCTAGCTTATAAAATCAATTTTTTTCATATTCCTACACTTTTATCATATCGTACTTAGGGAATAATTTGGATGAGGTGCCATACATGTGTCGTCCTTTGCTTAGTTGATGCGTGCTGGAGGGTGACTCTGTTGTGCTTCTTTTTGTTCATGTAAGTGCTTTTCCTTTGTCACTTTTCTGCTAATTTCTTCAGGCTGATGTAGTTGTCTTCTTTGTTATTGTGTGCAGGTGCTTGGTATTTTTTTTTGTTGCTGAGCTCTGAACAGGAGTCATAATGCCTGCAGGGGTGTTGAATCTCTTTACTTGCATGGATGGTGAAAAATAATGCATGGAGTAATTGCTATTGTGATAACACAGGCTGCTACAGGTTTTCATGTAGTTACTACAAGAAATCCTGTAGTTGCCTTGTTCATAATTTTTTGCTTCTTTTCACTTGGAGGAGGGATGGGTGGTGATGTAGGAGTGGAAGGATGGAAATGGAGATGGAGTGGTAGGTGAGTGAGGCCAATGATGGCATGTCCCTTGGACTTTCTTTTTCTTTTTTTGTGTATTTTTTCATTTTTCTAAGTGGTTTTTTATGGGCACGAAAGTTGGTATGGTCATGAGTTGATATTGGGTGAGAGGTGGTGAGGTGTATGGTTCCATTTTTCAACCTATCACAAGCATGCATCATCATTTTCCAGTATGGACTTCATCACTGTAGTGTTTTAGGAAACCCTGTAGAAGTTAGAAAATTGCATAAAAACTGGTTTTTGATCCCTGGAAGTGAGGATGGATGATGGAGACATAGTAGGCATGGAACATATGAAGTGAATGGAGGAAGAATGGGGTGATGCTTGGCTTTTTGTCCCTTGAACTCTAAGTCATTTGTTGCCTTTAAAAACCTGCAAAAATCACAGAATTTTATTAGTGGGCAGGTTTGAGGTCCCTGCCATGGCATTTTGTTTTTTGTTTTTCTTTTCTCTTTTTCTTCTTTTTTTGAAAGACACACAGGTCACCTCAAAGGAGGTTTTCAACTTGTTTTCCTGCCCTAGGCACCTCAAGGGAGGTTTTCACCCAAGGATCTTTTTATTTTCCTTTTTTCACTCTTGGGCTGCCTCAAGGAGGTTTTCAACCCAAAAGTTGGCCTCAAGTGCCTCATAGAGGTTTTCACCTAGGTCCCTTATTGTTTTTCTTTCTTTTCATTTTTTTTCCAAAAATAAAAATAGTCTTCAAGAATTTGGTGAGCTGGAAGCTGAGACACTTCCAAGCACATTCACTTCCTTATTGATGGTACTAATGAACTCTTCCCTTGACAGAGGTCTTTTATAGGCTTTCAATCTATATCCATTGACAAGCAAGGGGATACCTTCTTCATCAATGGTCCTTATTTGCACAACCTCATTGTCATGGAACTTTTATATTATATATGGGCTCAGCCATTTGGTCGTCAATTTTCTTTTGAAGTCCTTGAACCTAGAGTCATATAGCAGAGTCCAATCACCTTCTTGAAAAACCTTGTCTTTGATTTTTTGGTCATGTCAAACCTTTCTATGTACTTGAACAACTTTAGTGTGTAGGAGGGCCTGCATCCTGAATTCATCCAAACCATTGAGCTGGAGCAACTTCTCCTGTTGTGCCTTTGTAACATCCAAATCCAAATGTGCTGCCATTCTTAAATTGTTGTACTCAAACTCAATGGAGCACAGAGCTTTCTTTCCATAGACCGGGTCATAAGGGGTGAAGCCAGTGGTTGTCTTCCAAGTTGTATTATAGGCCCAAGTGGACTCCACCAGTCTGTCAGCCCAATATTTTATGCTGCTTCTCAAAACCTTAGTGAGAATGTCTTCCAATGCTCTGTTAGTAACGTCTACTTGTCCATTATCCTGAGGATGATAAGAAGTTGACTTCCTGTCTTTGATCTAATGTTGCCTCAACAAATTCTTAATTAGGTGTGATGTGAATTGAGCTCCCTAATCAGCGACTAGTTCTCTAGGGTACCCAAACTTGTAAAATATATTCTCTCAGGAACTCATCTACTTTCTCTTCTGTTGCTACCTTGACAACCTTGGTCTCATCCCACTTTCTCAAATAATCAGTGCATACAAATATATATTTTTATGCCCTGATGGTGGATCAATGGGCCCAATGAAATCCATGCCCTACTTGTCAAATGCCTCAAGAGTCACTTGAGGTTGAAAATGAATTTCATCCCCGGGAGTAGGTTTCCCCACTCTTTGGCACTGATCACATTGACTGGTGTATCTTCTTGCATCTTGGTGGAGAGTGGGCCAGTAGTAGCCAACTTGCAGTACCTTGAATGTTAGGAAACTAGCTCACAAAAAGATAGAAAAGAAATATAAACACCTTAGAATTCAGCCTCTTCAAGGGGGCAACCTCCTTTACATTACACAAATGAACAATTCTTGGATGATACAAATGACAAGACCTCCTTTCTATATATAAGAGTCTAAGGGGTCATAATATAATCAGAGCTGACATAACAATAATAATGTAAGGGCACAATAATAACAATAGTGGGCTTCTATGGGACACAATAATAACAATATGGGGACTACATGAGCACAACAATATAATAAGGGGGTTGTACTAATAACAATAAGGGGTTACACTAGTAGTATAGGGACCTAACATGCCCCTCTCCTTCAAAAAGTGTTGTCCTCAACGCTTGAGTAGTTCTTGATGCTTCTGTATAAAATTTTCATCCTTCCATGTGGAATCTTTAGCGGGTAAGTTCTTCCACTTGATGAGATACTCTGAAATTGATTGATTTTGTAGCTTTCGACTTCTTGGTTTTGTGAATGCTTTAGGTTCCAATATGATTTTTCCTTCCTTGTCAAGTTCTGGCAATATTGTTGGAACTGGGATCTTCGGCAACTTTTGAATGAGTTCCCACCCTGCTTCGCCATTCTTCCATTCATCCCTTGCTTTTTTTATCAAATTTGGTTGGATAATTATACCAACCTCTATCATTTCTGCAACCATATGTTCAATTTCACTCCTTTGGGCATAAGGATATCTATAAGGCCTGATGTTTGGAGGAACACTTCCTGGAATCAAATGAATAGCATGATCATGACCACGAATACGTGGAGAAACTTTTGGGAGTCTCAAATACCTTGGAATGATTGTCCAAGACTTTTTGGAGATCTGGAGAAATAGATGATTTCGATGTGGGAACCATTAGCGAACATAATTGTGAAATTACGCCTCATTCTTTCTTTAGAAGCTTTGTCATTCCATTAAGAGTTGATTATCTTTCCTGATTTGCCTATGATACCCCTTAATTCAACTTCCTTTCCTTCTGAAGAAAATTTCATGAAAAGTTCTTGAAAATTAAAAGCTATTGTACTCAAGGATTGTAGCCATTGGACTCCTAGTACAACATCAGTACCACCCATTGGAATGGAAAGCATTGGGCTATTCAATACATATTCTCCCATGAATAGTTTGATATTCTGGCACTTTCTATAGCAATTTATGGTTCCTCCACTTACAACCGTCACTTGACACTCTGGTGTTGGATATAGGAAGAAATTCAATTCCTTGGCTATCTTACAATGAATAAAATTATGGGTACTACCCGAATCAATCAACACTATTACCTTTTTCTTCTTGATATGTCCTTCTATATTTATAGTTTGAGGAGTGGTAATTCCAACCAATGCATTACAAGATATGGTCGGATTCATTTCTTCTTTCTCTGGGGTTGGTTCCTGGTGAGTATCCTTTTCTTTTGATGTTTCTTGATACTTTTCTTCCTGATATTTCACTGCTTGAACCTTCTTCTTCTTGATATGTCCTTCTATCTTGAGAGTTTGAGGAGTGGTAATTCCTGCCATTACAATACAAGATATGGTAAGATTCATTTCTTCTTTGTTTGGGGTTGGTTCCTAGTGTATATCCTCTTTTTTCAATTTTTCTTGATGTTTTTCTTCCTCCTCTTCATAATCTATGTAAAATAATTTCTTCTTAGCACACTTATGACCTTTAGTGTATTTTTTATCACAATTGTAACAAATCTCTTCTGCTCTTTTTTCTTCCAATTGTTATGATGTCAACCTTGTCGGTTGTGGAAGGCTAAGAGAACCAACACTTCCATCTTTATAGTGGTGAGGGGTAGACTTCCTTGTTTCCATAATTTTTCTTTCCACTTTTCTTTCCAACCTGAATGCCCTCTCTAATGGATCAAGTTCCCAAAGACAAACCTCATGTTGAATGTTATCCTTTAAAGTCCCTATGGAGACATCAATCCTCTGCTTCTCTGGAATATCATTTTCCCTTATATTCAATTTTTGAAATTCTTCGATGTGCTCTGCCACTGAACACTTTTGTTTGAGATTAATCAATTGGCTAAAGAAGGTGTTTCTCTTTGTATCCTCATAATGTGTTATCATTTCCTCCGTGAAAATTAACCACGTAACAAGTGGTTTACGAGAAAAAATCCATTTATACCACAAAAATTGATCTGGTTCTAAATAATTAGATGCAATACGTACATTTTGTAACAGTGGTACACCATGCAGATAAAAATATTTCTCCATCTGTAGTATCCAATTTACCGGATCCTTGCCATCAAACTTCCTCATCTTGTTTTTTCTTGATTTTAGGAGCTCAATCTTGAAATGACTGTAACTCACTAATTTCGGATCTCTAAGTTCTGAAATTTTGGCCTGTAATAGCCCTCTGAGTCCTCTATGTAACTCTACAAGTCTAATCGCAATTGGATTCCCGAAGAAAGATTTATTTACAATCTCCCGCGATAACCTAATTATAAACTAGTTCAATAGAGTGAACTTTTACGACACACCACGTGTCACTGTTTCAACCTTACGTTCTACAAATTATACCCAAACAAAATAAAATTTGTCCTCTTTCTGTAACTTCTTACGAAATTTCAATCTGATGCTCAGAGAGAAAGTTATGACGATTTTCCCAAAGTCACCTGTTTAGGATGTAATTCAGGGGTCTGCACAAACCCTAACTTCCTCAGATCATATGTCTGAAAATATAGAGAGCCAAGATCTGAAATTCGGATTCTGGGTTCAACCCAACTTCTTCTCAAATGGGTTTTTTGTTTAGCTTCTGAAACTTCATAGCGAAAACATTATAGCAAAAATTCCACGATGACCTGTTTTAGATGAAATTCTGGAGCTTGCAAAAACCCTAACTTCCTCATATCATATCTCCGAAAATATAGCGAGACAAGCTCTGAAATTTGGACCCGAGGTTCAGTATGATTTCCTCTAAAATGATTTTTTTGTTTCGCTTTTTAAACGTTGCAGAAAAAAGTTATAGCAAAAATTCCACGATGACCTGTTTGGAGCAGCGAAACCCTAAAATCCAAAGCTCTAATACCAAATGTTAGGAAACCAGCTCACAAAACGATAAAAAAGAAAGATAAACGCTTTAGAATTCAGCCTCTTCGAGGGGGCGACCTCCTTTACATTACACAAATGAACAATTCTTGGATGATACAAATGACAAGACACCTATATATAGGATTCTAAGGGGTCATAATATAATTAGAGCCGACATAACAATAATAATGTAAGGGAACAATAATAATAATAGTGGGCTTCTATGGGGCATAATAATAACAATATGGGGATTACATGGGCACAACAATATAATAAGGGAGTTGTACTAATAACATTAAGGGGTTACACTAGTAGTATAGGGACCCAACATTGAAGGTTTTCCTCTTGGCTGTAAAGTGACCTCCACAAGGCCCATCATGACAGACCAGAAGGATGTCAAATTCCTCTTCCTCCTCGACACATCTCCTAAAAATTTGATCAAGGCCTAGCTTGAAGAGATTTCCCCCAATCCAAGTGAATGGGACATTCTTTCTTATAATTCTTTTTTTTCCTTGGAGGACAGATTTGGAGGGAACTGTGCAACCACTAAGTAGTTGGATATGTCAGCAAACCATGGAGAGAGAACTGAAATAGAAAATAAATGCTCATCTGACAGTTGATCATCAACCATTCCTTCCTCACCTGCAGGCAAAGCAAGTCTAGACAAAAAATCAGCAACTACATTTTCTCTACCATGCTTATCAATGATAGTTAGATCAAACTGTTGTAATAAAAGAAAACATCTAATAATTCGAGCAATCACATCAGGCTTGTTCATCAAATATTTAATAGTAGCATGGTCAGTACGTACAAAATTCTGGAAACCAGTGATGTAGTGTCTAAATGTATTCAAGGAATGGACAATTGCTAGGAGTTCTTTTTCAGTCACAGTATAGTTCAATTCAGCCTTGGACAGATTTTTGCTAATGAAGTAAATGGCATATGGAAACTTGTCATCTATTTGGCCTAGAGATTCTCCTATATTTTTGTCAAAGGCATCAACGTAGATGTGGAAAGGAAGAGCCCAATTTGGGCCTCGGAGTATGGATGTAGTGGTCAACTTGTCTTTTAAGATTTCTAGGGCCTCTTCGCAGCTTTCTGACCAGCAAAATTCAGAGTTCTTGGCTAATAGTCCAAACAAAGTTGAGGCTACTTTTCTGAAGTCCTTTATGAATATCCTATAGTATCTAGCTAAGCCCAAGAAACTTCTGACATCCCTCTGCTTCTGAAGAGTAGGGACCCTCTTTATGATAGCAATTTTATTTGGGTCCACTTGTAGTCCTTCCTAGAATATTGAGTGATCGAGAACAGTCCTTGCATTCATCAAGAACTCAAACTTCTTAGGGCTAAGAGATAGGTTCATTTCAACACATTTATTTAATATTTTCCCCAAGTTAGAGAGTGCCTCCAAGAAATCACACCCATAGGGAGTGAAATCACCCATATATATTTCTACAGAGGCATGGACTAGCTCTGCAAAGATGCTCAGAAATACCCTCTGAAAATTGGCAGGGGCATTACATAATCCAAAATAAATGACCCTATAAGCAAAGGTACCCCAAGGACAAGTGAAAGTGGTTTTATCTTGGTCTTCTGGGCTGATCTGGATTTGACTATAACCACTGAATCCATCTAGGAAAGAGAATAACTTCTTCCAAGCAAGACCATCTAAGACTTGATCAATGAAAGGTAGAGGGAAATGGTCTTTTTTAATGGCTTTGTTTAACTCGATGTAGTCTACATAGATCCTCCATTTATCAATCTTATTTGGGACCAGAACTAGAAGAGACACCCACTCACTATCTGAAATGGGGTAAATGAACCCTGCATCCAACAACTTTTGTAGTTTTTCTATAACTATGTCTTTGAGAGTTAGGTTCATTCTCCTCTGATGTTGGCACATTGATTTGCATCCTTCTTGATGCAAATGTGGTGAGTACACACCAAAGGGTGTGCTCCCTTCATTTCCTTATAACTCTAGGCAAAGGCATCCAGATGCTCTCTTAGCATGTCACATAACCCCTTTTCCTGATGTGCAGAGGGAGGGGTTGATTTTCAATGTTTTAGCTGGACCAAATTCTATCATCTTGACATGAGTAGGACTTGAGTCAACTAGGCACAAATCAGTGGAAGGGTTATCTTCAGCTTTCTTTACTAACTCATCAAGAGACATGGCGTTGGGGCGCTGATTTTGGAGGATTTGATCAATCAGGTCATCTTCATCAGGTTTCCCCCTCCAATAGTAGCATCTAGGGTATAGATTGGGTAAGACGTGGTGTGGTATACTTTATCTTCCTCCTCCTCTTCCAACCATAACGGTAAGTCATGCTCTAGAGATGGTTGAGCAGGAGGGTACAAAACTAATTGTTTGGATAAATGCCCATTTTTAATGGTCATATTCCCAACCCTTCAACTTAAGTAAGCATCAGCAGTGGCTAGCCATGGCTTTCCAAGGTTGAGAGGATAACCATTGAACTTGGTCTTAGGTTGGAGAACTAAGAAGTTTGCAGGGTATTCCCAGGAATCAATGGGGACCATCACATCCTCAACAACTCCCTCAAGAGCCCCTGTGTATATGTTTGCAAGCTGCAAGACTGTTGTGGTCATCCTTAATGATCCTTAGAGTTTCAGTTTAAGCATAGTCTCCTTAGTCATTACATTGATGGTAGCCCCAAGATCAATCAAGGTATGGGGGACAATGATACCATCAATGTGCACATCTACCACAGGACTTACAGGGTCTAGATACTTCGAGAAAATCACTCTCCAACATTAACTCAGACAGTTGTCTAATGGCATTAATGGTAGGGGTGTCTTTCTTTCTCCTCCCATGATGTTTGAATCATTTCTCCTTGATTAACTTGTTTTAGATGGGGACATCCTTGATATATTGGAAGAGTGGGATTCTAACACATAAGTTTTTCAATTCTCCTAGAAATTGAGTCTCTTCTGGGGTACGTTGACTAGGACTGATCAGTCTCTCAGGAAAAGGAGGTGGATTGGCTTGGGGAACACTCTCTTCCTTTTCCTCTTCAAGCTCCTCAGGTGGAGATGGAGGTTGGTTATCTGGAAGAACTCTTCCAGACCTGAGGTTGATTTCTTGAATTTCCACAGCATAGGCAAGGTAGGATGTCCTTCCACTATAGACTTGCTATGCCTGCTTGTTGTTTGGGTTCGGATTCAGATGAGCGGCATCTGAGGTTGCTTAGGTGGAGCAGGTTGAAGGAGTTGTGGTTGAGATGGAGGTGGAGGTAGTAAGGTTGGAGATTGGTTGTATGGGGGCTTCCACCCCTGTGATGGTGTATTCCACTGAGGTTGCGGGGTAGCATATGGCTGAAATGATTGATTGGCAGGTTGGGAATGGTATTGAGGTGCATAAGACCAGAGAAAAGGTGTGGACCAAACGGATGAGCAGGAGGACATCAAGGGGGAATGGATGCATTCTGGTTGGGGTTGTAATATGGATAGGACGTCCCTTGCATGCCCTATTGGTATGGTCGAGGTCCTTGAGGCCTCCTTTGGTTGATACAACAAATTTGTTTAGTCACACCTTTAGTTCCTTGATACACAGCGTTCACTCCAAGCAGAGAAAGGCACTTCTCTATGGAGTGGTTTTCCTCACTGTTACAGGGAAAAGTGTCTATTTAGAACTACTCTATCCCACTAAAGTGTGACAGCTGCCTTAGAAACAAACAGAGAAAAACTACTTTTGTATTTCCTTTATGAACTATAAATAGAGAGGAATAGAAAGAACCAACCTGTGTCTTGCGCTAATCCTCTGATCCAATCCCTCTCTTCTTTGATAGTCTCCAGCCACCTGCTCCCTTACTTGCCCAGCTTCACAAAGTACCTGCAATATCACAGAAGGAGAACACTATACAAAGACATGGATCTATATTCATAAACAACTTAGGATCAGATTTAAGTTAACCATACAAATATAACAAGCATCAACGATACAAAAGCATGGAGGAAAACTCAAATAGTTTTTATTGATAAACAAGAAAAGATCCAGGAGGAGTTACAACAAGTGGTTCCTGACCCAGCATCAACCTCCCAGCAAAGAAGCCCCTCTTCACCTCAAAAAAAGCATAGATCACCCAACAATCTGATCTTTGTCTCAAAAAACCAACAGCAATTCCTTACAATATGCAAAATTCCAGCCTCTAACCCCCGGATCTCTGGGATGAGAGATCTATATATAGATATTTGCAGAGGTGTGAGTCAGCTCTGGGTTTTTGATTAGTGTCTTCTCTCTGATAGTTCTTGATGCCACTTGGAGATCTCATTGATCTCTTACTCATCCTTGGGCGATTCTGAGAGGCATGTGTCCCAGGAGAAGTTTCTGGAAGATTCCATGATCATCCACCTCGAAAACTGTCTCCGCCACTTGTCTTTTCTCGTCCATCGCACCCCATAGAAGGGCTTTTTGAAATGCAATGCACTTCCCGTGTGTACAAGGTGCAATGCATCGCACTTTGGCCATGGAGCAAGTGCAATGATCCAGTTCTGAGCAGTTTTTCATGGAGAACTTCTGGGAGAAGCTGTAATCAGTTGACCTTGTTCCTTTAGGGGTTAGAACAACACTTTTAGGGACTTAGGAGCCCTTGGTTTATGGACATTTCATGCTTGGAGTTGTAGGGCACAAAAATGTCTATAACAGTTTCCCCCTAAAGTATGAGGCCGTTAACCTTTTGGTGTCGGGTGAAATGCTTTATTATGAGGATCCGAAGTTCTTTCAATGCTGGGAGGAGACCTGTAATAAGATACAATACAATACATTATCTTCATATTGTTTTCATGATCTAGCTGAGGCGGGCATTCCCATGCTCAGCTTTATAAATTCATTTTCATGTACATAGGGAGGAGACCTGTAATAAGATACAATACAATACATTATCTTCATACTGTTTTCATGATCTAGCTCAGGCGGGCATTCCCATGCTCAGCTTTATAAATTCATTTTCATGTACATAGGACAGACAATCGTCTGAGTGTAGACTGATGATTCTGATAGAGCCATCATCCTTTTGGTAGGATGATTATCTGTGTTGCAATGTTGTACATTAAATGTCTTTATTTCCCTGAATATATATCGCAGTCCGGATGGATGAAACTAGATCCGGGCTCTTCAATCTCGTCCGATCTTCACTCGAAGTACAAGTCGATCCATGTAAGAAATGTTTTGAATTCGAACATGGAAAGACATCGCTTGATTACCAGTCAATGATGTAAATTGTTAACAAGCGCGAGAGGAATCACCGATAATGATAATGATCCTCAAGGTACTGCAGTACAATTCATGTGGTGTGAATAGAGGACTTGGCGTCGAACACCACGCAAAATCTTTCGGTCGAAGGCCATTGATGTAAACCTGTCGCCGGAAGTGAGAAACTTGCCATTGAGGCATGCAAGCTTCAAAGTACTGAATGGGGTGTTCCTAGATCAACTTCTTGGATAATGAGCTGATGTCGACAAGAAGTGATCCGTCACAGGAGGGCCTTAATGAATCCCACATCAATGACACGGAACGGAGCAAATGATTTTGATGGAGGTGAAAACGATCTGATGATATAAGGTTCAGGGTGGCAGTCATGAAAGAATGGAGTATAATGTATGGTAGTGGGTGAGACACAGGTGACTTCTCTGGATGACTTCTCTTGAACATATCGGCGACACTGATGTGATGGATTGGTAGCATTAACCCCAAATGTGGATGGTATTGCGTGACCATGGTGATGTGACCGGTGAATGAAACAACCCAACCCGACTCGGACACAGAGTGGAAGTGTCATGTTCAAGAGTGACTTGCTACCAACAAAGTTTCTTTGAGTTTTCTTCCCAATTTTTCCCCAATCATTGCTGACCAGTACCTCTTTATTTTTGTCAAGCTTGAGGAGGATAACATATGCTTGCTCTATAATTTGCCCTTCGGGCAAACCCATCACTATGCTTTAACAAGCCTAGCAATAGTGAAACTCGTTCTCGTCTATAGACAAGTTTGTCGCTATTAATCTTTTTAACGAGTTTAACGACAAAGATAACTCGGTCCTTTTCAATTTTAGAGAGTCTGAAAAGGGACGTAAAGGTAACTCCAAAATTCCTTTTTCGTCATCTAATCCCTTAAGTCCGAAAAAGTATAAAACAATACAGAAGGGATGAATTTTCGATACTTTTAACGAGCCGAACAAAACAAGCGCTCGATCTTTTTGTGTAATAATCCCTCAGGTCCAAAAAGATTAAAATCTAGAGGAGAGATAGCACTTCCTGTCCCTTTAACGAGTTGGAGAGGCCAATGGCTCAGCAATCTTTTCATATTTTACGAGTCAGTTGAAAAGAGCTTAAAGGAGACTCGTCTTTTGAGGAACGAGTGATAAAACGGGTAGCAGCTGATTCCAGGTAAGGTTTGGAATTTTCCAATCATGGCAGTGTCACAAGGATGGCTAGTGAAATCACTCTTCGCAGCTGTTCCTCAAAATGGGTAAACAATCAAATGGAGGTGAATGATCGGCCAATGAAAAAGTGGAGGTGACGGTGCAAAACACGACCAAGGCTTTAACGGCTGAAGTACTACATTCCCGATGGTTATTTACCGGGGAATAGTTCATTTTTGACGAGCTTAAACGCGAAGGGAAACATTTCCTCATGTCTTATGTTTATTTTTTAACGAGGTTGAACTATGTGCTAAAACTGCTCGATGCGGGTTTATTTTTTAACGAGCTTGAACCCTGCAGTAACACTGCTCGTGGCGGGTTTATTTTTTAACGAGCTTGAACCCTACAGTAAAACTGCTCATGATAAGTTTGCATGCCCCCAGCATAATAACGCAAATCGAGATGCATGCCCCCCAGGCTTCATTGCATTCAACTCAGTGGTTGGAATGAAGGTTTACCTTTGAGATTTGGAAAGGGGATTGTTTCATTTTTTAATGAGGTTGACACAGTAAAAGAACTATCCTCATGACTCCTTGTTTCATTTTTTAACGAGGTCGACACGAGATAAGAATCGTCCTCGGAATCCACCGTATTTACAGTATTTGATAGAAAATCAAAAAACTGATGGATGATTAAGGTTGCTGGAATAATCTTCGCATCGTGCCTCTCCTATCATCATTGATTGAATGATTCCTTCGTCTGTAGAATGTACATGCGACCAAGGATCTAAAGAGGTACCATATTCCTTAGACCTATCTATCCAAACACTCGATGAGCATTGATTTGGGTTTGCCCCCCAGGCCAAGAAAATTGATTGCTACAATATTTCTAAAATGGCAATGATCCATGCTGAGAAAATGTTTAGGAATCTTCTGAATCCATTAGATATAGAAGATTTCATATTGCGGGTTTTCCACTGTGGTCACTTCCGCCAAATTCGGAGGCAGTAGGGCAAAAGTACCCATTAAGGCAGGGTCTTTTAGGAGACCTACTCCAATATTTTGAAGCGAATGATTACTTCCATGGATCATTGGAATGCTTCCCGTAACTTGTGAACTGTTGGGGAGAAATGTTTGTTGGTCGACGATTGTAATTCCTCCTTGAAAGGGAAATGCAATCTTCCTGAAGTAGGTCGACACAACTGCGGCCATGGCATATATCCAGGGCCTTCCCAGTAGGATGTTGTAATCGAGGTTTCTGTTGATTACTTCAACATCAATTTCTACTGTCTTTCCCCCCAGTTCAACTTGCAAGTTACTTAAAATCTCGTATGAAGTGTATGATCATCCATCAAATGCTTTTAACGTCGTTGATGATCTCGACAAGGGTGGTGAGCCTAAATTTTTCCAACAACTCATCGACATAATACATGTAGATGCCCCCTCATCAATAATTGTTCGATGAACAGTTTTGTTGAGGGCTTTCACTTGAATAAGGAAAGCTAGTTGAGCTGGTAACTGAGGGTCATATCCTTTATGATCAAAGGCCACAAGATTGGAATCCATTGGGCCAATCCCACCTATTGTTGATAATAAAGCTTGCTTTTGGGAGGGGCAATTTTGCGGTACCTCAAGTGTCGACATAGCGGACGGCGATTGGGCCAGGTCCTCTATTATATTATAATTCTGTGCTACTTTTGCACAAGGATTAAATGTCGATTTGTGTACTACTCCCTTTGGTGACTTTATCATTGGTTCAGGAATGATGGGTGGCACAACTTCGATCAAAGTTGTTGTCGAACTACTAGGTTGTTCATTAGCCTTGTTATTCGACAGCTGTGGATTCCCGTAATCTTTATTCCTTTTCAAAGCATCATTTTGCTGCTTTGAGATAGACAACATAAGCACTTGGGATCGGGAAGCATTTTGATTAGCAACCAGTTTGGTTTCCGGGTTTGGAAACGGATCAGTCAATACTGCTGAGGTCTTTGAACTCTTAAAGAGTTTCTTAACTTCAGCTTTATGTGGACAATCTCTCATCCGATGATCCTCATCGCATATATGACACCCCGTAGGGGGTTTCCTTTGCCCATAAGGGTTTGCAGAAGGTTTTCCAGGAGATGACTCATCCTGCTTCTTTTTTCTCCCTTTCTTTTTCTTCTTGCCCCCTAGTTGCTTCAGTTGTTTTCCCTTGTCAGTCGACACGGCATTTACTTTCGAGGCAAGAAGTTCCTCATTTGCATTTTGACTAGAAATTTTACAGGCCTTTTTAGATGTAGCATTTGTCGATTTCGTGTCTGTTGCGCCAATCATGCCATCGTCGGCATGAGAGTCATTGTTTGATTTAGGAGGAGGAACTGAGAATTCCGGTCTAGGGGCGTCAGGTATTTTATCGTAGAGCGTGCCAGAATGAGTGTAAATCAAGTCCAAATATTGCGCACGAGCGATAACTTGCTCTTCTGTGACGAATCCCCCTTTTGCCACATCTTCTGTGATGGAAGGCAGTAATGACTTAATAAACCATTCAGCTAAAAGATGATCGGGAACATACGTTTTCACCATTCTACGACGACGTCGCCACTCATGAATATGATCAGATATGTGAGTGGCCGTTGTTTGTTTGAAATTGGTAAGAAGTTATGTTCCTGTTTCGTACCTTATTGGTAACTTAAAATGGGTTTAAAAGGTTGTGGCTAGGGTACTGAAGTTGTCAAACGAAGCTCTGGGTAACTCGATATACCATTTTGCTGCCGGACCAGTTAACGTCCTCTGGAAAAGGCGAAGCCTAATCGAATCATCGTTTAGGGTGTTTGATGAACACCACAGATGAAATGTCATCACATGATTCAACGGGTCTTCACCCGGATTTCCATTAAATTTAGGAATATCTGACGGAAGTTTATGCGGAATCGCTGGCCACCAAGGGGCATAAGCAATTGGATCATTCGTCAGCCGGTTTAGATCTGGTAATTCTAGAGTTGCTACAAAGGGCAACTGTTGATTCAGGTTAGGTGAAGCATACCCAGGATAAGATGGAATCGCCTGAGCACTGGGTCTTTGCATACCAGCATAATGTATTTGATGCTGGCAACTTTGACAAGGTTGATGGGCATAACCATTATAATATGGTTGTTGATAACCCCTTTGGAAATGCAGTTGCCCATTACTTACAAAGACTTGTTGCTCAGGTCCTTGATATGATTGCTGGAATTGCAGTTGTTGAGATTGAACCAGCCCTGGTTGTTGGACCATTGGCTGTTGCCCAGTACTGGATGATTGACCAAGATGAGAAGTCATAGTACTTGTTTGAGCCTGAGTCGCTCCGAATAAGGAGGCACTAACCTGAGGTTGTGATTGAGTTGTTGAGACAAGAGGCTGTTGTATTGCAACCTGAGAAACTTGGGGTTGACATACAACAGGTAGCGCTTGTACTTGCGACGCAGTCACCATAGCAGGTATAGTGGGAATATTCGACACAGGCTGAACTGGTTGCATTGAATATACAACCCATGGTTGCTGAGGCAGTATTGGTACCCAACCGCTGGATGTAATTCCAGTTTGACCTGAATTTTGTTGTAAACTCCCACATGGTTGTTCTCCGGGAGGGAACAATGAAAAGGCATACTGCCCTCCATATGGTGGTAATCCAGTACTTAAAGGGTATATTGGCCTTTGAAGACACATTGGATCGATTTGTTGAGTTTCAACATAAGAAATACCAGATGATAATCTGGATGAAGAAATAGGAACTGACCATGTCGTCGAAACAGTCCCTGATTGGACTCCGGCTTGTTGTTGATAACTTGCCGGGACAGATGATATACCATCGAACATCGTTGGAGTAGTAGCAAGAGGCTCTGTCGCTGCTGCGTCGGATGACACAGTCCTGGATGTCAACGGTTGTTCAGACATATCTAGTCTATCCAAAAGATTTTCTAGCGATTCTACAAGAACTTGCGATGAAAAGAGACTAACTTCGAAGACCAATGAGGGAATGGTGATGATTATTCCGTTTAAAATAAATTTGAGACGCTTTGACACAACTTGTTTTTTCAATTTTTAAGAGTCAAGAAAAAACAAAAGATGACTCTAGTCTCCTTCGATTTTTAATGAGCCTGAAGTGACAAGTGCTCAGATGGACCTTTTCCGTTAAGGAGTCTGAAAAGGAACGAAAGGGACTGCTCTGGAAATCTAGGTAGAGGGAGTACCAAACTAATCGCAAAACTGCAGAATATTTTTTACGGTATGGCAGTCAATCTTCCCGAATGATGTGTTCAGTGCATTGCGATCGATAGGGTGGCAGACACGGCTTCCTATGGATAAAGGATTTAAGCCTATAGGGGTCTCCCAAAATATACTCGACGATACGTGGGAGCACAAGTCCGTACTGGCACTTATTGTCTCAAAGTGGAGGAATCACCCAACCAACAGTGAGAACAACAGTTACCAGGCTTTACGACACCGGAATACGTCTCTAGCCTAGACCTCTAAATGTTGTGCGTTAAGTTCCAAAGCGTTGTTATATTCATTGAATTTATTTTAAGTTGATCTTGCTTATGAAGTTTGCCTTTTGGGTTCACCACGAGATGTAGATGTAATTCCTAAAATGCAATCTAAAGATGATAAACAAACTTTTTATCTCTTTTATGCAATGAAAATCCTAGCTACTAGGGAAAAGAAAGACAGAATCTTTTCACAAAGAGCAAAGAGCACACTGTAAATGCACTTTCCTAAATCAAGCCAAACAGACTGTCTATATGCAAATGCACATGCATGTATTTGTTTTCGACTTTCTTAGTATATGGATGCTAAAAAGAAATTTGATGCACAAATCTGAATTTTTTTTCAAGCGACAAACACAAACAAGCTTCTTTTTGAAATCAAAAATAGAGATGATTACGACACCTTACGATTTTGAAATGAATACTCGTTTTTGACACTAGAAAATCACAAATTCAGACCAAAAGCAATAGTAACAGGATAATCAACCATCAACAGCAATCAAACTCTTTCCTACGATTGAAATCGACACTTATGACAGATTCAAATCAAAGGACGACAGTACGATTACGCTACTCTTGCTAAGGAGAACTGTAAATGACTCAACAAACACACAAAAACATCTACAGTTCTTTTGTACAAAGGAGGCGGAATAACAGCAAGGAAAAGGGGTTTCAAACAGACATATACTGATCACAGGCAGCAAAATTCAGAGATATAACTGGAAGAATGAAGCACAAGAACCACAGCTGCACAGGGCTAGTCTGATCAACGCACCTGTAACACAGAGAATCTGAAATGCACCGCAGGTTGCCCTTTCTGGAAGTGCGCTGAAATTCAGGATCTCTTAACAGTACCTGCGCTGGGCCAGAAACGAGACTATGTCCGGGTTCCGGGTCACAGTTTGCAGTTCAGTCTTTGGTTTTTGGCTGAGTAAAAACCAATCAGTAATTCAACAATCAGGGGTAGATCTAAGGAGGATCTAAGAGCTATCACAGGAGCAATCAGATAGTTTGTGAATCAGTTGTTTAAATCATAAACAGATCCAGTGAATGGATTAAAGTAGCAGATGTATACTTTGCATTTGTTATGGCAAATGCAGTTCAAATGGCACTTATAAGTTTATGGAACAAACAAACAAAGAATGATAAACAAACAAACTAATTAACTCCCCAATGGAGTCGCCATTTTGTTACAGGGAAAAGTGTCTATTTAGAACTGCTCTATCCCACTAAGGTGTGACAGCTGCCTTAGAAACAAACAAAGAAAAACTACTTTTGTATTTCCTTTATGAACTATAGATAGAAAGGAATAGAAAGAACCAACCAGTGTCTTGCGCTAATCCTTTGATCCAATCCCTCTCTTCTTTGATAGTCTCCAACCACCTGCTCCCTTGCCCAGCTTCACAAAGTACCTACAAGATCACAGAAGGAGAACACTATACAAAGACATGGATCTATATTCATAAACAACTTAGGATCAGATTTAAGTTAACCATACAAATGTAACAAGCATCAACGATACAAAAGCATGGAGGAAAACTCAAATAGTTTTTATTGATAAACAAGAAAAGATCCAAGAGGAGTTACAACCAATGGTTCCTGACCCAGCATCAACCTCCCAGCAAAAAAGCCCCTCTTCACCTCAAACAAAGCATAGATCACCCAACAATCTGATCTTTGTCTCAAAAAACCAACAACAATTCCTTACAATATGCAAAATTCCAGCCTCTAACCCCCGGATCTCTGGGATGAGAGATCTATATATAGATATTTGCAGAGGTGTGAGTCAGCTCTGGGTTTTTGATTAGTGTCTTCTCTCTGATAGTTCTTGATGCCACTTGGAGATCTCATTGATCTCTTACTCATCCTTGGGCGATTCTGAGAGGCAAGTGTCCCAGGAGAAGTTTCTGGAAGATTCCATGATCATCCACCTCTTAAACTGTCTCCGCCACTTGTCTTTTCTCGTCCATCGCACCCCATAGAAGGGCTTTTTGAAATGCAACGCACTTCCCGTGTGTACAAGGTGCAATGCATCACACTTTGGCCATAGAGCAAGTGTAGTGATCCAGTTTTGAGCAGTTTTTCATGGAGAACTTCTGGGAGAAGTTGTAATCAGTTGACCTTGTTCCTTTAGGGGTTAGAACAACACTTTTAGGGACTTAGGAGCCCTTGGTTTATGGAAATTTCATGCTTGGAGTTGTAGGGCACAAAAATGTCTATAACACTCACAGACCGAGCATATCTCTATAAGATTCAATGGACATTCATTTCTAGGGTGCCTCCTAGTGCATCTAGGGCAAAAGATAGTTAAGGCTCTTTCTGCTTCCTCATGCTTCCTCTTGCTTCCTCTTGATCTGCATGGTGTCCATTTGTAGAGAAAGGGTATGCAGCGCTTCACTCTTAATGTCCTCCAACATGTTTCCAATTTCACTTTTGATGGATGTGTTAGAGGAGGATGAGTTGGCCAAAGCTTGAGTATCCCTACCCTTCTTTCTAGCTGCCCTAGAATGATTTTTGAAAACTGTCTTGATATCATCATAAGATAATTGGTAAATGTCCTCTCCCGACAGCATGTTTAGGGTTTCTAGGATATCTTCTCTGATCCCTCTAAGAATGACTAACTTGAGTGACTCAGGATCGAGGGTGCATCTGGCCCTTTTGTAGCTGAGTTGGAACATTTCCTCATAATCTTCCAAGGATTCATCATGTCCCGAGGTCATCCTAAAGATTTCCTCTTTAGTGTCTTTGGACCTAAAATAATCCATGTACTTGTTGAAGGCTTGTTGCATTTGAGCCCAGGTAGTGATGTTGTCTCCAGTTAAACCCATGAATTGGCGCAAGGTTGCATCCTTTAAGGTGGATGGGAACAATTTCAACTTCTATTCGTCATAGGTATAATCATAAATTTTGCAGATGACAGCTAACTCAAACAAAAAGGTATCCCAGTTCTGTTTTCAATCCCATTTCTATTTTCAGCGATGGTGTAGGTTTGTAGAATGGTTTCTTCTTCTTTCCCAATAGGCTCTTCAAAGATTTCTAGTTGTTCGTCTAATGGGCCCTCTAGTTGACAGTCATCGAAGAAGAGGGAAGTTTGGTTGTTTTATGGTGTCGGGGTATTTGGCAAAAAAATTCCTAGATTGTCTCTACTCGTACAAGGCATGAAAGAAATTTTTTTTTCTTTTAGGGTTTTTTCAGAACTATTTGTAGGATGGAAAGAGAGCATAAATTGAAACTATTTGTTGAATGGAACTACTTGCATAATAGAAAGAAAGTAGAGATTGCAACTATCTATTGAATACAAAACAAAAAGATAGCATTTTTTACATCTATTTACTAAATGTCAAATAGAAAGGAAAGCAGAAATTACATCTACCTAGACACCTCCCCGACAACCGCACCAAAAAGTGATGAGCCCCAGTGTTGCAACAAGGATGTTGCAACTCCTAGGGCGACCAACTTTACTTTATCAACCTGGGTTTTGTACAAACTTGAAGGTAATAGTGTTACATGCTCAATAGATGCAACATTTTACTCTTGTCACTTTTCAATTGGGGTGATAGACCACTAGGGTTCTTCAAACCAGTCTTCTATTGACTAGAAGGAGGATGACTACTGATAGTGAATGTAAAACTATTTTTAATGCAGAAAGTAAATGCTTGCCTATTTTAAGGAAATGAAAGCGTTGAATAGAAAGTGCCATGAAATGACATGAAATTACTTAGTTAAGAATTAACACACATTACTTGCAGGGAAGACCTAATTTAACCTTGCATTCTATCATCTATCTATTTGGAATAAGTAGGCATGGAAATTATCCTAACACTGCTATGACTGATGTATGCATGCACTAGTTAAATATTTCATAAAAGAGTCTTTTGGTTTTCAATTTAGAAATGTAAATGCTAAGCTAATAATCTGAGATTTTGTAGGGGAAGAAGGTATGGAAAAGTTGGTCCAAAATGGCATCAAAGGGTATGGAAGTCAAGTTGAAGGTCTATCCTAGGCTTTGATCATCATTTCTACCCAAAACAGTCTAAAATAGGTTGTTACATGGTTTCTTGTAGCTGTTACAGGATTTCTTGTAGTTACTATAGGATGTCATGATTTACTACAAGAAACTTAGCTGAATGTTGTAGAAAGGTAGGGAAGGTGAAATGAAGCGTTGGGAAGATGTATGATGATGGAATAAGGTATGGGGAAGGTGCACGCTACCCAAGGATCATCCCAACCCTTCAAGATGGTTGGATTTTCTCAAGGTGGTTGTCCATGGTGGCTACAAAACAAAAATCTGAATTAGTAGCTGGTAGGATTGGGCAGGGGGTCGAGAAGAGGTGGAATGAGTTCCTCCCTGTAGATCAGCGACTCCTGCAACAACACATTATTTTCTTCATTCATGCATGACTTTATGTAAATGTGGAAAAGATGAGTTGAATTTGAGAAATTGGTTTATTAATGACTAATGGCTTAAATCTATGGAATGGAATGTTTTCTAATCTACAGCGAACTCAGAATCCAAAATGACAATTACAATTGCTTCTAAGAAATCATAAACAATAATCTACTCAACAAGAAATTATTAGCTATGCAAAGGCCAAAAGATAAATCTATTGGGGTTGTGAGAGTGAGGCCCTCAACCCATGATCACATGAGAGAAATGAGGAAGAGGCCACTATCACAGGATTTTTTGAAGTATTCTCTTTCATTATTGTAACACTGATCTACTTCTCCAACTAATGGAAACAAAACTAACCAAGCATTCAAAGACTTGTAAATTAAACAAAGCATAGATAACTTCAGGAGCTAATCTATGATTCTAATCTAAAAATACATGTACAAAAAGAGGAACCTATGCTGCTAGGGTTGGGCCCTAACCCAAGAGCTTCAGCCCTCTGAGTCAACTCAGTGCTGAATGAAAGAAACCCTTTTCATTATCATCAAAATGTCAAAAATCACATAAGAATAACAGTCATAATATCTTAACTCGAAATTGCCTCTTGGCTATAATAAAAAAATCCAAATCCTAATGAGACCCATGTCTTTTTATTTATACAACTGAAGCTACGAATAGCTTCCTAAAAATTAGGGAGGCTTGGCTCTTAAACTCAAGATTGACTTGTCTTCAACTATCACTAGCTTCGCTGCCATTGACCTCAGTTGGTTTCGCTGCTTGTAACTTCGAGCTGATGAGATCTGGTGGAGGAATTTTCAAGTGATTGAGGAGTTAAGGTGCGAGACCAAATCTCCTCAAATCCCTCTTGCTTGTCTACTTCGAGTTCCTGCACTTAAATTTGTCCAAAATTGCTTCAAATCCTGCAATTAATGCACGTTAGGTCACATGACATAACATCTCACATTTACCCTTCTCACTAAGCAAAAATAATAAAATATGTAAGGAAATGTGAGAAAAGTTGATTTTAATAAGTTAGTGAGTGGCATTAAGGCCCATATAATTTACCTATTGATGAGCCTCATCAACCTATATAGACTCTTTTAGGGTCAATTTTAGTAAACCGCGAGGGTGACTCAATGGTAGTCGTGCGAAGCCGCACAAGGAAGAGTGACACACTTGTGCAGTGTGCGCAATTGAGTGAGACAATATCGTTGGAAAGGTCTCAGAATAAGTTTTCTGACCATATATCATATGCTCCCATTTGAGCTACGTAATTGGAGTAAAATGCCTTGGAATATACTTGTATTTTGGTTGAGTCATCTTTGTTAGTTTTTATAGCATCAGATGTGTTCTAGCCACGAAATTTAATGGAGAGACTAGAATACATGAGATCTCCAAAACTCAAAAATCGTTTGTGGAAATTCTGCCTAGAAATAACTAAATTATATTATTAACTATATTTTAAATATTTCTTAAGTCTAAACTTATAGAATATGGTTAATTAATTAGTATTAATTAAGTCAAAGTGAGAATCATCTAGAAACTTACACGAATCGATCTAGAGATGATCATAGCCATTGATTAAGTTTTAATCTTGGTCGTCGGTGCTTCAACAAAGGATTATAAGAGAAGATCGATGTGTTGATGGAGAGATCACTTGAAACACTTGAGCAGTTCGATTTCTTGGCAGATCGATTTCCAAAGTAGCAGCAATCAATTGTCGGAGAGAGTTAGAGATCGAAGCAGTGTGTGACGGGCAGAGACAGTGAGGCTAGAGGAAGTATTCCAAATCCAGTGAGTGCATTTGCAAAGAGGCAAAAGAGCCACAGAGAAGCTGATGCAGGGTCAGCGCAACAGCTTCTAAAAGCAAGTTTGATTTGCTGGGAGGGAAAGACGTCTTCAGTCCCAGAGTGCAGAAGAAGCATCTTTCCATTCAACAAAGGGAAGAACGACTTAATCAGAGACCACTCAGAGGCTTGACGTCAAGCAGGTTGCACAAAGCAGCGCGGACGCTAATGCATAGGGTCAGAAGGTCGAGTTTCTAAAGGTAAGTTGTGATGGGGATTGTCTGTGGGGTAACGAAATTCCTCACTAGATTTTTGCCAATTTTTTTCTGTAGGATTGTCAGATTTTGGCATCCAGTTGTACTCAGAATTTATCACTATTGCATAATAGTAAAACCCTCAGTGGTTGCACTGGTTTTCCCAAGTTGGGTTTTTCCGGGGATTTTTGTCCAAAAATAGTTATTAATTTTATGTGTGCGCTAGCATTTCTTAACTTCTAACATTTTATTTTTTTCCGCAAAATTTTATTTGTGAAGGTTGCAGTGTATTTATTTCAATATTTGTCATAGCAGATAAATTGTTAATTAATTAACAATTAAGAGAAATAATATTAGTTGTTGCAATAAGGTTCCAGTTTGGAATTTTCACATGGTATTGTATCAGAGCACAATTGATCAATCAGAGAGCTCAAAGGAGAAAAGAAGGAATTTCATTACTCGATGTGGGCAACAAGTCAAAATTCCCAAGGGCAGCGCGGTCTTTTGCTAGGAAGCCGAGTTGCTACAGGAACACTGGTTTTTCTGAAAGAGAGGGAGAAAAATTCGATCAATCCAAATCAAGTGATTCCAGAGGCAAAGGGAGCAACTCATATTTTTTGTTGGGCAGATCTCTAGCTAGATGCAGAGATTTTTGCAGTGGTTCGCTGGAGTAGAGCCAGCGTCGTGGTGGAAGAGAGAAGAGCACGCACAGAAAATTTTCCTCAAGGAACTTCTAGTTTCAAGAAGTTCGATTTTCCTTGCAGATCAACAGAAGTTGAGCAGATCTTCTCACTTAGTAAGGGAGTGAGAGTGGCAGAGCGGCAGCCGAGAAGAACGAAAGAGAAAGTTTTCGATAAATCATTGAGATGGCCACAGCAGGGCTTCGTGATCATGACAGGTTGGATGGAGCTTCCAACTACGCCATCTGGAAGGCAAGGATGTCCTTCCCTCTAGATGAATATGGCCAGAAAACCTACATTGATGTTGCAGTGGCAGTTTCCAAGAAAAATATCAGCAGATTGAATACAAGGAAATGGCATGGGCAAAGCGATTGGTCTTGGATGGAGTCTGGGATCATGTTGTCTCACATATCGTTGGCAAAGATATTGCCAAACAGATGTGGGATGCTCTCTCCATGTTGTACCAGGGTACTTCCGATCAGCGAAATATGTACCTAGAAGAGAAGTTGAGACTCGTCCGGATGCAGAAAGGGGAAGGCATAGACTCCTTCCTTACTATACTTCAAGAGGTCTGAGACGAACTGTCAGTTGTTGGGGCAGCGCCTCAACCCATGGTGCTAGCGTGATTGGCACTCAATAACATCTCAGAGGATTAGCAAGTCTTTGTCCAAAACATATTGGGCAGATATAGGCTACCAAACTAGGATAGAATGTGGGCCAATTTGCAACACGAAGAGTTGAGATGAGCTCTGCTAAAGAGCTCCATCAGTGGCAGCAGCGACAGATCGAAGACGTGAAGGAAGGGGAGAATGTGGCCCTCGCATCAAAAGATCCTAGTCAAGGATAAGGGGAGTAGAGGAAGAAGGACATGTCAAAGGTCAAGTGCTTCAGATGTGTTGAGCTCGATCACTACCATACCCAGTGCACTCTCAATGAAAATAACAAGGAGGAGAAGTAGGACCAACAAGAAGCTTCAGCAGAGATCGATAGGCTTTCCTCCAGGTTGGAGGAAGACTTCGCAATGTTCATTGATATACCTCCGGGAGTGAAGTGGGGTGACCTAGTGTTGTAGCCCCAAAGTGCCACGGATGGGCAGAATCTTTGAACAATCCACCTCATGGATCATTACCTAGTTACGAGGGGCCACAATATACAGTAGCAGATGGATCAATGGCAGTTGTTGCAGTCAGAGACCAAGTGAAAATTGCAGAGACTAGTAGCAATCAAATGTTGAGGAGCACAGTGCAAAGTTAGCAACAGTGTAGTTGGCACAGTGCAAAGTCAACATCAGCGCAGATTCTTCAGTGACAGCACAGATGCTAGTAGCAATCAGAGACTCGAGACGGATGCATCACACTGATCACAATTGATTCGGTATTTTTTTTTCAGTTACAAATGTTGCAGTCGCAGCTTCAGTAGATAAGAGGGAGTTGCAATGCAAATGTAGTGTTGGCAGCAGTATGGCAATGTCAGCAGCGGCACAGATGTAGTGAATACCAAAGTTGCATAGTGGTCGCTGGGCAGTATGGCAAAACATCCGCAGCATGACAAGGGATGATGCAGAGACAATGTGTTGTGGCAAAGAATGCAGCACTAAAACACATTCCTCGCTAAGAGGGAGTGTTAGTTTTGTAGCATCGGATGTGTTCTAGCCGCGAAATTTGGTGGAGGCTATAATACATGAGGTCTCCAAAACCCAGAAATCATTTCTGAAAATTCTACCTGAAAATGACTTAATTAAATTATTAACCAGTTTTTAAATATTTCCTAAATTTAAACTTAGAGAATATGGTTAATTAATCAATATTAATTAAGTCAATGTGAGAATCATCTAGAAACATACACAGATCAATCTAGAGATTATCATAACCATTGATTAAGTTTTAATCTTAGCCATTGGTGCTTCAACAGAGGATTATAAGAGGATCGATGTGGTGATGGAGAGACCACTTGAGCAGTTCAATTTCTTGGCAAATCAATTTCCAGAGTAGCAGCAGTCAATTGTCGAAGTGAGCTAAAGATCGAAGCAGTGTGAAAGGGGCAGAGACAGTGAGGCTCAAGGAAGTATTCCAAATCTAGTGAGTGCATTTGCAGAGAAGCAAAAAAGCCACAGAGAGGCTGATGCAGGGGCAACACAATAGCGTCTAGAGGCAAGTTCGATTTGCTGAGAGGGAAAGACGTCTTCAGTTCCAGAGACCTGGAAGTAGACCCAGAGTGTCAGAAAAGCATCTTTCCAGCCAGAGAAGGGCAGAGCGACTTCATCAAAGATCACTCGGAGGCTTGATGTCAAGCAAGCTCCACTAAGCAACGCAAAGGTTGGCGCAGAGGGTCAGAGGGCTAAGTTTCTGAAGGCAAGTTGTGTCAGGGATTGCTTGTGGAGTGAAGAAATTCCTCACTAGATTTTTGTCAGTATTTTTATTTGTAGGATTGTCAGATTCTGGCATCCAATTGTACTCAAAATTTCTCACTGCTGCATAATAATAAAACCCTCAGTTGTTGCACCAGTTTTCGCAAGTTGGGTTTTTCCAAGCACTTTTGTCCAAAAGTAATTGTGTTAATTTTATGTGTGCTAGCATTTCTCAGCATCCAGTGTTTAAT
This sequence comes from Pinus tabuliformis, assembly GCA_031772625.1. NCBI lineage: Eukaryota > Viridiplantae > Streptophyta > Pinopsida > Pinales > Pinaceae > Pinus > Pinus tabuliformis. The sequence goes on along the minus strand of CM062812.1, from coordinate 930,348,614 downwards.
ATTTTTCCACATCATTTTATTTGAAATTTGCAGTGTATTTATTTTGATATTTTCCATTGCAAATAAATTATTAATTAATTAACAATTAGGCAAAATAATATCAGTGGTACAATAGGGTTCTAGTTTGGAATTTTCACAATCTTGACAAAATGTTTCATATCTCCTCATTCCTATTTGACTATGTATCTTTTTTCATTTGGGCAATCTTTGACATTAATAACCATTTTCAACACAAATCCATTTACCAATGATGCATATAAAGAAAGATACACATAAAATGAAGACTTCAAAGAGGTGCTTCAAAGGCTAAGAGACCAAATTCATGTAGAAGGTGGTGATAGCAAGGATGACTATCATCTCAATAGTGGATTACTCAAAAAGTTGGACAAGCTCTATCCTTAAAAGTGGAAGACTGTAGTGTAATACTAACACTTCATGTCTCCTTGTGGAATGACCAAGAGGTTCACACAATGGGATGTTATCCCCTCCACTTTATTTCAAACCCAGAGGGGTTTGTCTTTGAGCCATTGTGATAAGGCTCAAAGAGTAGGGATGTCATCCCATCCACTTTATTTCAAACCCACACGGGTATGTCTTTCAGCCATTGCGATAAGGTTCAAAGAGTAGGCTCCCCCACTTTCATCGAGTTTGATCCCTTGTTAAGTCACAAGTCCCTAATATATTTGACTTATGGGTTGTTGGATATACTCTTTGTGTTATAGTAGCAACTACTAGGTTTGATCTTGAGCCTCTCAAATTACTGCAACGAGCTACCACTTCATCATGGTATATCAAAAAAACCTAAAAAATTCACACTTCATAAGCTTACAAGACAAAAGATAATGATCAAGTCTAGCTCGAAATGAAAAAAGATTAGCACATTGTAGTAGAGTATGTATATTTTCATTGTACCAACAAATCCAATAATAACTAGTAGTAATAATAATAATAATAATAAGCCTATTAGTTAATTTGGTTAAATGCAAGCAATTTTCACTTAATCGTAAATAGAAATAAAACTATCTAATGACTTAAATCAATTATATGTCCGTCTCCATTTTTCTTGGACCTTTCCAGTTACCCAATCTAATGTCATTGTTTCGTAGTCAAATGTAGTCGTTCCAGGGCAAATATAGCCGTTAGATACCCTGCTCTCTCTATTTATACTGCAACCATGATCTGATTCTTCAACTTGTCCTGGCGATGAACCACACTTGTTGGTTCGAAACGGGTTGACAAATGTATTAAAATGTGGTTTCCAGCGAAAAATCTTCTCAAATAAGAGGCAAGTTTTGCACTATCTTTTATCAACACCCACTAGACCTTGGGAAAGTATTTTAATGGATTTTGTAAGAGCTTCACCAACAACTAGAAAGGAACAACTCTTTGGATATTTAGTAGGTTCAACAAGATTGGCATTTTCATTCCTGGCCAAAATGTCATCAGAAACAACAAACTTATACTAAATTTCTAAATGCATTTTGGACTACATGAAATAAAATATAATATTTAATAAGTTCCAACAAATTTGCATTTTCATGCCCTACCAAAAAGTCAAAAAGCAAGAAACAACAAACTCTACTAAATTTTTGGATACATTTTGAAATATATACTATATATACCAATTCATCATGATATATATTAAAAAAAAAAAAAACTCACTTCATAAGATTACAAGACACTTTGGGCATTGGAAAGGTGATATATTTAAAAAAAAAAACTCGCTTCATAAGATTACAAGACACTTTGGGCATTGGAAAGGTGATGACCAAGTCTAGCCAAAAATGCCAAAAGGTTAACACAATGTAGTAGAATATGTATATTTTCATTCTACCAACAAATCCAATAATAACTAGTAAGTTTTGTAACATCCTTTATTAACAAACACTGGACCTTGAGAAAACATTTTCATGGATTTTGTAAGAGTTTCGCCGACCACTAGAAAGGAACTACTCTATCTATTTGGATTTTTCGAAGGTTCAACAAAATTTGCATTTTCATATCCTACCAAAAAGTCATCAAAGTACGAGAAACAACAAAACTTGTACTAAATTTCTGGATGCATTTTGGACAGCATTTCATTTATAGCCAAATAAAATATTCAACGGACCTTTAATATATAAATTATTTTTAAAATGTTACTTGCAAAACTTACTACATACAATATTCTAAAAATTACTTAAAAACAAATCTACTTTAAAACATAAAATATATGTTTTACCTCTCATCACTTTGACATATATTTGTGAACCCTAAAACAATATTTAAATTTCACCACAAGCAACGAAATTAACTCCAGTTCAAAAATGAACCTAAAGATCGAACTTCTGAGCATAAAGTTCTATTAAATCATTGAACTTTCACCATTAGGGTTTTCACTAAATTTTCAAATTTGAAGAACTGGACTAATTTTCAATTTGAAGAACTGGACTTGAAAGAAAGCGTTCTGTTCTTTAAATTATTGCTATTTCCGTTTTTTTCATATTTTCCGACCTTTGATTATTTTTACTTTAACCTAAAACAACAAAAAATGTCGTGAAATCATTGATATGGAGAATGTTTATACTCCACGAACAGTTTACTTTTATACGAACCTTAAACCACTTAAGGTATCATAAAATCATTAATATCGAGAATATATACTCCACGAATAGTATGGTCCCTTTCGGAAAGAAGAATGCTTTGTAAGTGATGCTGCAATCAAATTAATTTTTTGACTATATAAGAACATTCATATATTCGACATCTAAGAGTTATGAACCAAACATGATATATCTTCCTTCCATGAAGGAACTGGCCAATCCGTGGCTATACCCTGAAGTCACAAAGGTTAAAGTTGGAACAGGGTAACACGATAACATGTCCAACTTTCTTGATACTTCGAAATAAAGTATTAAGAACTTGGGCATTAGCAATTTATTCTAGTTACCACCTGTTCACAGCAACAAAGTCTCCAAAGGATTCCATGAAAGTATATGGAAAAAGAAAAAGAAAACAAAAAAACTCTAGTACAAGAATATCATTAGAATACTTACAATAGCTATATGATAATTACATAATTCAAATTCTTTATGGAAAAGATCAGTTTCATCGTCAGGTTTCACCCATGCATACAGGGAGAACAAACAAAAAAATCACATTAGCTGATAAGAATACTCACAATAGATATATAGCAATAACAAATTTAAAATCCTTTACCGAAAAAATCAGTTTCATCACAGGCCTTCAATGAGAACAAGCTCACCTCCACTATAGATACAGAATTATTAATGAGATATTACGAGAAAAAAAATTATTCGCGAGTTACCAACATACACAGAAAAAACCATAACAAGCTGCTTTTCAAATTTCATATACCTAACACTGCTTTTGAACTCGTTAAAACTGTAGCATGCACGTTGAAGGAAAAAGCTCAAAAACTTCAAACCACCAAGCGACCAGCGAATTCCAACTTTAATACAAGTGAAATGATCAGTTGAAAAATCATCATCAACGAACTACCAAGCCGAAACTCCATGCTAACACACTGAATTTGCAATATCAACATGTCAAGGAAAGAAACTAGACGCATCAAAACCATACATCAACGTTTTTACAAACGTACATAACTTATCCTCAATTTGGATACAGGCGACGGTCCAAGTAAAATTCGTTAAACAGACAATATCCTTTTATACCTGCAGGCAAAATATACCTGCAGGCAAGATATCAAAACCACCCGTAAGACACTCGCAACAAGGAAAGGAGAAACAAATGCATGGGCAAAATCAACATTTACAAGTGTAATGCAAAAGTCCTGTAACAAAGGTCAGGCAAGAACTCCAATTTACAACCAGAGGCTACTGACTGTCAAAATATATCATCGATCAACTTTTTAGGATCAACAATGCAACCAATTATATAGAAAGTCAACTTATGCTCCAGAATACCAACCATAGAGATGCAAGGGTTGACGAATTGTTAGCTGCAACAAACTTTTTACTTTAGTTAGATGTTCGAAATATTTCGGCCTGAATATTTCAGGCAGCAGCATACTCACAAATTACGCAACCATACCCACAAATCCACAATTAAGTATTAAACACTGGCAAAGATTGCCATATGGCTATATTTTCTCGAATCTCTCTGATTTATTATATCAAAACTGCCTCTTCAAAACATTCTAAATCATTCAATGGACAGATTGAAAAAATCCACAAAATGTAATGCAAAAAATTGCATGCATCCTTATTTGGGAATTGAATAAAAAGAGCAGAAGAGATCTGCAAACGCTCTTAGATCTCTTCCACAAGCACTTTTGGAATAATCCGTAGAACAGCCGTGGCTGAATAAGAAATCAATGGACAATAAATAGTCCACAATCAGCAAAATTTGAGGTTTTGATAATTGATAAACATGGTCCTCAAGGCAGTCATGACCTAAAACCCAATAAAAGTGAATTTAACGCCCAATAGGCAAACCATAATCAACAAAGAGTGCCAAAACGCAGTAACTTATGATGGTACTGCTGAATCCTTGGTGATTTTCTCCGCCTTTGCTGTCACTTCATCAATACCTCCAACCATGTAAAACGACTGCTCAGGAAGATCATCATATTTACCATCTAAAACACCCTGCATAACAAAGATGGTAAATATTTAGAATATAAGACATACAAAACCATAATTCATGGAAAACAAATACTGAGAGCAGAGCATCGAATAAATCATGATTATCCTCGTTAGAAAAATATAAAAACTTATTTAGCTGAATTGACCTGTGAACTAATTTCTTTTGAACCTTAATTTCCTGTGAAGTAATTTTGTTTGAATCTTGTTGGAGATGCGCATTGAGCATAGTTTGATCCCCATATTACATTTTATTCCGCCCCAAAATTTCAAAGCTGTTAAAAAGTGAATCAAAACGAACAAACCAGCATACTCCCAACATAAAACACCACTACAGAATTTAACAAACACAAAATAATAATCAAAGAAAAATTAAAATTAAAATTTAAAAAAACAAAAACAAAAAACAAAAAAAACAAAGACCTTCCGAGAATGGCAATATTCTCCAATTAATTAAATCAATGAAAAATAAAATTTAAACCAAAAATAACAAAGACCTTAACCGAGAATGGCAATATTCTCTAATTAATTAAGTACCCAACCCTTATCGAGCTTAATGATAAACCAGCTTAGATCAATCTTATTCTTAACCCCTGATCTATTAGACGCTGAGAGGGATCAAATGTCTTTACACTCTAAAAGAAATTTGCAGCTCAAAAGATTTGGTCTCTTTTGGCATTTGGCAGATACGTAGTTCAGATGGATTTAGTCCAGTTTAAATATTTATAATTATAATAATTATTTTTATTTTTTAATTTAATTTATTTTTTTATGTAATTTGACAGAGTCAAAATGTTTAACAAGACAAGACAGGACAGTACAATATCTCTTCCATACTGGGCTGGAGAGTGCCTCTTGTCACAACAAATATGAATTGAAAATTTTTCATATAACACATTAAATCTATCTTAATTTAGCAAAATAGCCACCAGGTTATGCACTTGCAACATAAAAGAAAATAAAAACAAAGGATTTCTGAGAATAGCAATATTCTCCAGTTAACTGGTACCCAGCCTTCATAGAGCTAATGATAAATATGCATTTAATGTTTTATATTAACTGTGAAAATAAACACAATATGTGTATCTTAATCTGGCAAGATTAGCAGCCAGGTTCTAAACTTCCAATGTAAATAAAATCATGCATCTTAATCTGGCTAAATAGCAGCCAGGTTCTAAATTTCCAATGTAAAAGAACACAAACTCGATACCAAAGGCCTTCAGAGAATTGCAACCTTCGCATGTTATAATAAACAGTAAGCTCTGATGATATATTGGACAATTTGGAATGTATGAAAATACAAACACAGGTACCTGACCATTACCTACATAAGGGATACAATGGAATTGCAAATGTATTTGTTTACCCCCCTCAAAGAAGTACTGATAAAATATGCAATTTAATTTTTTATATATAGCTGTGGAGAAAAACAAAAATATACATCTTAATCTTGCAAAATAGCAGCAGGATTCTAAACTTTCAATGTGACCAAAACATGGTACTCAAATAGCCTTCATGAATAAAGTATAGACGTATGGACATTTGTTTGGTCTCCAACGTAGGACATAAATATGCAATTTAATTTTTTATATTAGCTGTGGAGGAAAACAAAAATATATATCTTAATCTTGCAAAATAGCAGCAGGATTCTAAACTTTCAATGTGACCAAAACATGGTACTCAAATAGCCTTCATGAATAAAGTATAGACGTATGGACATTTATTTGGCCTCCAACGTAGGACATAAATCACGTACCATAGAATTGGGCTCCACAAATTGTCATCCATCAGACAACCATATAATGTAGGCAAATTTCCGAACTGCTCAAGAGATTTGGGATGTATTTCTCATAGTGAAATTATATAGGTTTAGCATCATGGAATTATGAATCTCAAATACACATCCATCAGACAACCATATAATGTAGGCAAATTTCCGAACTGCTCAAGAGATTTCGGATGTATTTCTCATAGTGAGATTATATAGGTTTAGCATCATGGAATTATGGATCTCAAATACTTCAATCTCTCCAAGTACATGGATTAGGTGAAGATACTAACTGGATTAGGATGGATTAGGTGAAGATACTAACTGGATTAGGTGAAGATACTAAATGGAAAAGGTATTGCATTGCACTTCTGGCAGGATCGGTTTGAGAGATGACTTTATATAATACATGCAAATTACGTTTCTTTCTTGAAGGTACCAATTTCAAGTATTATATGTTGCACTACACTATTACAAGAAATCTAAAAACCAGACCAGAACCGGTAATGCATAGTGGTAAGAAGTGTTATCAAAACCGGACCAGAAATTGCGGAACCGGCTGGTCCAGTTATTTTGGCCCAAAACCAGTCCAAACCGGCCTCCAAATCGGAATAGGCCAGTTCAGTAACAAACCGGCCAGTTCTATAACAGAACCAGCTGGTTCAGTACCAAACAGGCCAGTTCGGACCGGTTCCATGCAGTTTGTTGACCCACTTCTAATTCTCCCCGGGCTAGCCTAATATTCAAGCTAGTAATCAAGCCTATGGCCCTAGTATTGCTATGCCATCATTTTACTTAAATTTTTAACATTACCATGAAATGACTCACAATGTTTGAGTGGTTCCAACCTCATTGGATTTCATATGAAGAAAGTACAATTTTAAATTTCACTCAAAATCCAACAGACTTGACAGTTTTTCAGTATTTCAGGATTTGGGGATTGCAACGTTTCCATTGGATTTTGTCATGTACAAGGGTATGGAACTAGTATTTAATAAAGAGCACCAAGCCCTCTATGTACTTTGATGTTAGTGGCATTGGTTATCAAACTCCTATAATGACTACTCAAAATGTACCCATCACTCAAACAAAATCTTGACATGACTTTTCTATCTTATTTTAATGCCTAAATGGTTATATTGATGACGAAGACCCCAATATAGAAAATGATTTTGATGATATGTAGGCATTTGTTGTAGCATGATTTTTTTTAGATGCTAGAAGCCATCTAGAGCCTATTTATTGATGTATTTCGATTCAGAGATGGATGACACTCGATGCTATTTTGGTTATGTGCACCCTTACATGCTATGTAAATAAGAGCTTTTGGATATTTGTGTATAAATGGTTTGGATTCATATGGATGCACATAAATATATATGTTTTTTTTAAAATACTAGTATTCTATGTATTTTTGGCAAACCGGGTTTTTTTCCATTTTTTTTACCAGTTCTGGGTCCACAAGATTTTTCGGTTCGGTCACCAGTTGAGTTCTGATAACATGGGTGGTAAGCATTGTATTCAGAGATGACTTTATACAATACATGCCAAGAAAATTATGTTTCTTTCTTGTAGGTATCATTTTTAAGAAGATATGATACATTATTTCGGAGAGCATGAGGGATAAACTGGATTTTTACTGATTTAACTTGGGGAAATTGTGAAAAAACTGGACTGCAAAAATAGTGCTACTATCCAATCACAATTGTTCAACATGGAGTTGTCTTTAGTACGACTTTTTGGAAGCTTTTACGATGGGTTTTTCCAGTCTAATTTCTCTAAAATCCAGCATGAATTTATTGAAATCACAAGCTTGATGGGTAATCCTGTGAAATCGAAGTGCCCTTGAGATTTTCCAGGGTGCTGAATCCATATATACAGTCAAAAAACTAGTTTAAATTTTTCCACCAGATTCCGGCACCGGAAAGTCCAAAAAGTTGCACTCAAGACAACTCCATTCAACATTATAGACAGTTTGGATGGCTCTCAATAAATACAGAACTGGAAAAAGAATCCTGCACAAAATAAAACTATACTACAACCATTGCATTTATACATTTCAACATACCTGGAAGCTAGCAATGCTCTCTTTCAGGTCAACATATTTTCCTGGAGCACCCGTGAAAACTTCAGCCACATAGAAGGGCTGACTCAAGAATCGCTGAATCTTTCTGGCCTGGGACACAGTCAGTTTATCATCTTCACTTAGTTCATCCATACCTAAAATTGCAATAATATCCTGAAGGTTCTTGTAGTTCTGAAGGACCTTCTGCACACCTCGAGCAATATTATAGTGGTCTTCTCCTAGGATGTGAGGAGAAAGCATGCGGGATGTAGAATCCAGTGGGTCAACAACTGGGTATATACCAAGCTCTGAGATCTGAACATAAAAAATTGTATAGGCATAAGAATCCATAAGAAGGTAAAATGATGGTAAACAAGAAAAACACATTAGAGGAAAAAACTGCAGACAGAAACCAAAACAGACCTGCCTAGATAACACAGTGGTGGCATCAAGATGGGTGAATGTTGTTGCAGGTGTTGGATTTGTCAAATCATCAGCTGGCACATATATAGCTTGCACGGAAGTAATGGAACCCTTCTTGGTTGTTGTAATACGTTCTTGCAAACCTCCAAGATCAGTAGCCAAAGTTGGCTGGTATCCAACAGCTGAAGGAATACGTCCCAGCAAAGCAGACACTTCAGAGTTTTCCTGTCAAACAAAATAAGATGAAAACAATTTCTTGTTATGCTAATGTCAGTGTTGATGTCAAATTCATTAGGACATAGCTAATCCTTTGTAAACCTGTCAGTTTGTGATGGTGATATTTAAATACAATAGTTCTTGAATGACATAACAAGATTGTAAAAGTTTGTGACAATTTTAAAAACTAAAATTCCCCAAATAACTAAAAAAGAGAAAAACATTATATCAGACACAATGTCAATCATACTTGTGTAAAATGGAAAATGTTGTCAATGAAGAGCAACACATCCTGGCCTTCGACATCTCAAAAATGCTCTGCAACAGTCAATCCTGTAAGCCCAACATGTGCACGAGCACCAAGTGGTTCATTAATTTGACCATATATAAGAGCACACTTGCTTTCACCCTGTATAACAAGAAAAGCATTAATTAGTAGCCAATCCTCTATTATGCGTGCAAAGAACAAATAATAATAGACAGTAACATCCAACTTGTTTTTCCCATGCTTTATAACACCACCCTCAATCATTTCCCTGTATAAATCATTGCCTTCTCTAGTACGCTCTCCAACACCAGCAAATACAGAGAAACCACCTATTAAAAATAATCATATTAGTTACTAACTTTGAAGAAATACAAACTAGATCAACAAGCATTCAATCCCTCTAGAGATTTGACCAATCCAGACAGAAAAGGAATACCATGAGCCTTGGCAACATTGTTGATCAGTTCCATGATAAGAACAGTTTTTCCGACACCAGCTCCACCAAAAAGCCCAATCTTTCCTCCACGTTGATATGGTGCAAGAAGGTCCACAACCTGGATCACAGTTTTTCCAACACCTAGAAGTTTAATGTCCAAGCTAAAGTTGTAATAGTCCAAAGCACCATCCCAAAAAAATCTGTAAGCTAGATTAAAGTATACGATCCCAAGATTTCTGGTTTATAGATGCCTATAAGCATGGAGTTACATTTGAGACCCAATCTTGACCAGTTCAAAATGATAATTTTTGCTGCTCTGTTGCACTACAGTCCAATGAAACTGAATAAGCAAAGCCAATAACTGATATATAATTGAACTTCAATTACAGAATTTTTCATCAAGGAAACAAGATGTTATATTACTGACTCACTCTACATGTTTTGACTGTTCAATTTAAGTATTGCAACAGAGATCTCTCAGACCAAACCTTAGTTCCAGTCACAAGAATTTCCAGCCAGAGCACCATCCCTAAAAACTGTAAGCTAGGTTAAAAGTATATGACGCCAAGAGTTCTGGCTTATAGGTTCCTTATAAGCATGGAAATACATTTGAGACCTGAGGTTGATCAGTTCAAAATGAAAATTTATTCTGCTCAGTTGTGCTACAGTACATTGAAACTGAATAATCAAAGCCAATAACTGAAATATAATTGAACTTCAATAACAGAATTTTTCCAAGGAAACAAGATGTCATATTACTGACTCATTCTACATGTTTTAATTGTTCAATGTATTGCACCAGAGATTTATCAGACCAAACCTTAATTCCAGTCACAAGAATTTCTTGCTCTGTTGACTGCTCAACAAAGGAAGGGGCCTCACGATGAATTGGCAAGAAGTGCTCAGTCTCTGTTTGCAAGAAAATGAAGCCATGTTTAGTAGAAAAATCTGCTACCTCCATTGTTTGAATTTAAATTGTACTCAAATAATATAGCGTCAAAACTCAGATTTGCAACAAAGCATCTTACTTAATTCGCCCTTATGATCAATGGCCTCTCCAATCACATTCATGATGCGACCAAGAGTGGCCCTGCCCACAGGGATCTGTAAAGCATTTGAAAAAGATATGTCATTACTGAAAAACAAAATAAAGACACATTTGCTTAAGCAACAGACAAGAAAGTGAATTCCCAGAGAAAAAGCAGATATCACAGTATTCATGTCATTGATTTCTTGTATCCAAACATTCAGGAGAGAGCTGGGGGAGGAAATCACTTAATCCAATTTAAGGCAAAATATAATGGCAAAATCCATTCTCAAAGAGCATATTACAAAGCCTGTAAAATATAACATTCTTTTAGTTTAAATTAAATTAATTCATAGCCTAGAAGTATATAAAATACAGCTTCGTTACTCTGGCTCACAATGTCTTCACTCAAGTAGAATCCATTCTTAAAGACCACATTGCAGAAGCTGTAAAATCTAATTCTCTTTTAGCTTAAATTGAACTAATTCATAACCTAGAGTATACAAAACACGCCATTATTACTCTTCTCATACAATGTCTGAGAATGCATTTTAAAGATAGATTTACAAACTGAGAAGAAGCAGTTCCAAAATATCTAGTTCAATCTTGCAAAATGATTTTTAAATGTAATATAGCGATAATAAAATTTATAAATGCCATTAACACAAAAGCAAATCAAGCATAGATCGATCACATAAAGCCCATCACTAACACAAACAAATCAAGCATAGATCAATCACATATAGACCGAAACCAATCATAATAAGAGAATATAATAATGTATCCTTCTAAACTGTGAATATTTTGATAAATAGTACCAAATATTTTAGCCAAAATAAGACTCACTCAGAAAGAAATGTTACTTCATTAGTCCATACTACATAGTCTTTAAAATTTAAATTTTTATTATTAATCAAAAACCGGTACTTTTGGCATTATCCTGACCGTGTTGTAAGTTCGAAGTAAAAACCAACGTTCAAGTAGCCATAAACACTATAAGCAGTATTTTGTCATCAAAACTTCAATCCAAGTGATATTTATGTTAACTACACTAATCCAAAGTCCTTTTTGGCAGTATTCTGACCGGGGTGTAACTTCATATACTAAATACGAAGAATCAAGCAGGCAGAGACATTATAAGCAGTATTCAGTCAACAAAAAGACAATCCAAGTAACATGGAAGATACCTTTACCAATCAAAAGAGATGTAGTTAACTTTAGCATTAATGTAAGATTCAGGCAAACTTTCCACAAACTCCAGGCAAATGCTAATGTTCAGTCCAACATAACACGATGAGAGAGCAATCAGGAATGGTTACATTGGGTTGATGGTTATGCAAGTACACTCTTTGTACATATAATTTATAGCTAGCTCCTCGGGATGGCCCTGAGGAGATGACTACTGGAGGATATTCTTGCAAAATCAAAACAATGTCATTCTAATAAGAAAAATTGCTTACTGCTGATGGGATAAACGCAGATCCGCCAAAAAAGCTAAGGCATTTAGTGCATGGCAGAGAAACAACTCAATGCAAAGCACTGTATAAATAGCATATTTTAAAGACGAGTATTGAACTCTGAAGACACTGTAACGAAGAAAACTTAGAGAGTCAATATGGTCTAAGAACACAGCGAGCAGATTATGCACGACTAGATGGTTTTAGAATCTTTACAAGCATGCAAGTAACAGATTCCAAAGAAGCACGGCAAGAAGAGATCATGCACAACTCTTGGGTTCTATAATCTTCAGGGCAATGCAAAGAACAGATTCCAAAAAAACACACTATTCACAAAAATTTGAATAGACCAACGCTTTGATTGTCAACAGATTTTGAGTAACGTGATAGGAAATACATTTTGAACTCGGAAGAAGTTTTGTAGATTTTCAGTTAGTTTTCGTGATAGATTACTCTTAGCACAGTGAACAGATTTAATTTTATCGGAATATAGTTGTATCAGCACATTTTATTTATCAGATTGTGAAGCGATAAGGTCCCTTAAGGAGCGGAAAGTATGACAACCATGTTTCATCCAAAAAACATATTTTTAATGCATTACATAAATATTGAAAGCGTTGTAAAAGAATTCGAAATCTGACCAATTAAAACGATAAATTCACTAAGGAAGATGAGAGAAACAGAAACCAAAACCCTAAAAAACATTTGGATCAGGAAATCCATTTTCAAGCCTGCAAAAGAAATCGATCAAAATATGAGATGCATTTTAAACAATGCATCTGTTCACGAATTCATGAACATATGATACGCCGCGTGATTCCACGTGAATCAGTTTTCTCACGTAAAAAGACTTATACCCCTCTCGGAAAGCCAGCAACAGACAACAAAATAGAGCTCTTACCGTGATGGGCGATCCCGTGTTCAAAACCTTCTGACCACGGACAAGCCCCTCGGTTTCATCCATGGCAATGGTCCTGACGGTGTTCTCTCCCAAATGCTGGGCGACCTCGAGCACAAGACGAATGGGATTGTCAAGAACCTCCAGCGCTGTGAGGATCGGCGGCAACCCTGTTGGAAAGCGGACATCAACGACACCGATGACCTGAGAGACATGGCCGACGGCTCCAGTACCGGTGAACTCGTCAGTCACCTTTCCAGACAGCCCAGCGCTTTTTGGGCCACCAGCGGAAGACGGAGGCTGCGCAGGGGCGGCCGCCGCGGCGCCGGTCGCGTAGTCGACAGCACGGTTCAACAGAAAAGGGCGGGCAGAGGCGGCTCTTTCCAGGCGCCCACTGCTCAGAACACCACCGGGGAACCGCCCGGACGCCGCAGGGGTTGATCTATGGGCGACCTTGCGGGCGCCAGCGCGTAGCAGGGACGCTACAGCCTTTCTGGAGGCCATGGCCAGGTATCGTAAGCGTAAAAATCCCTCGATCGCCTCTGCCAACTATTGAGGAATCGAAAATCAAGCAGAGATCGTGGATCGAAGTTGCGACCCAAGCTAGTGTATAGTCATACAAAAGGGTGTGCCCTCTGAGGGCGGAGGGTTTTGGGAGTTTCTGAAATATGATAGGGGATGAGAGAACCTGCGGACCTGAAATAAATCCTTAATTTGATTGGACTGTTAGGCCCCCTCCTGCTCAGTTAGGGATTACATCCCGTCCTTTCCGGTATTGTGGGATTAGTTGGGTGTTGAGAGCACTTGGTCACATGAGTGTCAGGTTTGCTGGCAAGTTATTAATATATTTCGGCAGTCAGTAACAGGAAAATTGTATTTTTCGATATACTAAATTTTTTAAAAAACATATACCTCCAAGCCACGAGGGGTCAACTAGGCCTAATTTCTGCCGCGGTGTCTCGCACACGTGTATGCTATTTTTGTGAATAAAAATAAAAATAAAAAAATCTCATGTAATTGATGTTAAAAAACCATTTTAAATAATACAAATCAAGATTTATTCACAATTGTTTTTCGTCGGATTCTATCACCAAAATCTCCAAAAAGTCTCATTATAGACAACTCCATTTTTCTTCGGTAATGAATATAATGTGTATTGCATGGTATGGAATAAGAGGTATTTATGGTGTTTATTTAATTTTAATTGTGTAGTGTATAGTGTATTGCATGGTATGGAATAAGAAGTATTTGTAGTATTTTTTTAATTGTGTAGTAGTATTTTTTTAATTGTGTATTAAAAAAAAATATTGTTGGAAGTTGTGGTTAATGCAAATTTTATTTATAATATTTTGTTTTAAAGAGTTTTGATTTATTGAAAAAAAAAAGAAAAATGGTTTAACCATTAAGAAAATGTGTCTTGTAAGGAAGCATGATAAATATAAAAAAATAGTGTTTGGATAATTGAAAAACAATAAGAGCTATAAAAGAGTATTTAGTTTAAAGGGTCAAAGTTATGGTTGATTTCAAGTAATTTGGACTAGTGGAAGAAAGTTATATACAAAAATTATCTTTATGGGTACCGTTTTTTATATCTACACCTCTCACTAAAGTGCAAGAAAGTATCTCTAATGTGGAAACTTATTAAAGTTGTTGTCTTTATCATTCAAGAAAAACTCACATTGATACCAAGTAAAGGAAAAATACATCCTCATTTTGCAGGATAATGCAATGGAAATTAGTCGCTAGAAAGGAAATCAGAGCTTCTATTGCTAAAAACATGGATGGATGAATGGGACCTCAAAGCATGGCATGATATCTCAATCTAGTCTCCCAGATTGGGGCATTGGTTAGGTTGGTCTATTGTGAACCTCTTACACATCTCCTCCCTTTGATTTGTGTTATTTGTGATTCCCTCAAATGTCATGCGCCATGTGATGTTTCATCATGAGACCACAAAGGGTGGAGTTCAAAGGATAACAATCTCAAGAGTAGTAGGTATCAAAATCAACTTCAAACAACAATTCCTCCAAAAAGCTCAGGTATGTGGAAACATGTGTGGCACTTGGATGGTTTGCGTAAAATAAGCATATTTTTTATAGACAACGGCTCACAAAAAGATCTTGACTATTGAAAGCATGTCAAAAAGGTGAATCCATTATCCCTCATGATGTGTTCTATGTTTGTCCATTTCTAAAACGATCCAACATATTTTCCTAGAGCGCGAGTTTTCTTATTAAGTTTGGCAATCAGTGTACTTTGGAAATAACCATAAAATGAGAATCATGAGCTCTTAGAAAAACATGTTTAAACAATGGAATAAAACTTACAAGGGGTCACTCAATATCAAATTCATTTTGAAAAGACCATGAGATACATTGCCAAATATCTTTTTTGGAAGATTTGGCTGGCATGAAACAAACTAATATTTAAGCAACCATTGGATAATCCCAATAGAGTTGTGGCAAAGGCAACAGTTCTTCTTGTTGATAATATTAAGGCTAAGGCTAAAGGTATCTTTGAAAGCTAATAATTAGACAAAGGTGAAGAGAAATAATTCTAATGGCTCCATCTATCTTTAGGCTCCCATACTCCAATCAAAAGTAAGTTCATTTATAGAACAAATTAGTAGCTTCGACTCAATGTATCATATTTGCAATAGTGGAAATCAACTCAGTAGTCTAATAATTTATATTTTTTGATGGCATGTCTAAAGGGAATCCAAGGGTAGTAGGTGGAAGGGGGGTCCTCATTCGTCCTGAAAAAATAGTTGAACTATCCTACACATGGGGACTCAAAAATTCCTCTAACAATTAGGTTGAAGCATATATATAGTTACAAGGTCTAAGAATGGCATTGCATTGTGATATCCATCTCCTATAAATGTTAGGTGATTCAAAGGTCATCATCTAGTGGATGGATAAATAATACCTTCTAGACAATTACAAACTAGTGTCAATTTTGCTTGGGTTCTTAAGAGGCCACTACATTCCAAGAGATAACACTTTTAAGGTCCAAAGGGAGAACAATAAGGTTGTTAATTCTCTCATTAATGAAGCTACTAGATTGAAAATGGGAGTTTTAAGGGCTAGTGGTTCTTTGTGATGTCAAACTATACCCTAGGTATTTCCACACACTCTATGGCAAATATCTTCCATTTAATAAACCACATGTTGATCATGCACCAACTGCACTACCAAAACACTGCAATAAACATGATAAGTCTTAAGCTACCTTCTCACATGTTCAACTTAGTAGAGAACTCTAATTTTGAATGTGTGGTGGTTTTATATCCCAATTTAAGTGGAGAACAAAAAGGCTCAGAGAACACCTCACTTCTTTGTCAGCCATTGTTGGGATTATTTAGCAATGCTCTTCAAGTTGGCCTTTTCTATTAGGTTGGTGAATTGGAAGTTTGTTCTTTTTTTCTTTATTTTTTTCATAGCTTTTGATCATATTATTTTGTAGCCCTGTTTTGATTGAGGTTGTGTTTTCTCTATTTTGGAGGCACTTTGGTTTTGGGTGGTTTATCCCTTATGGAATATTGTCACCCTCTATGAAAATCTTATCTAGCTCTCATAATTTAGAGCATTGGGCAGGGTATTGTGGTCTTTGGACCATTATCTATGTGCTCCTTACCATTGTCACAGATAAGTTATTAGGTTTGACACAATGTTTTTGTTTGCTTGGTGGGATCTAACATATAATTATAAAGAGGCTCCTTGTAATCGTAATTGCAGTTATAGATTATAGATATTTATAAGAAGTTAGGAGAGTTTTAAGATTTCACAAGTAAATGATTCAAGGTAATAAAACTTCCATATTTTACCCATCAAGGTGAGGGTATACACTTAGTGAAACTATTAAGCGAGAGGTGGGAGGAGTGAACTATTAAGCGAGAGGTGGGAGGCAGATGGGACAACCACCACCATCCCATGCAATGGAGGGGGAGGACATGATAGTTATGTACTCCAAAGAGCAAGAGGTGTAAATGGAAATCTCCTTGCATGCACAACAATGATGTTGCATTCAAAGTGTTGGGTGGTCAAGCTTCCAATGCTTCTTGAAGGGAGCAAGGTTTTCATAGAAGCCAAGATGCATTCTAAATTTGTTCCTATGTTTTCATATTGTGTTTTGGTGTTCATCATCGGAGTCCTTATTTGTTGCGTGGAGAATTACCACTCTCACTCTATTGTTTCTTATCTCCTGGGGGGGCAGGTCCAAGTCCCTCTAATTTGGCCTCCCACGTTTCAGCAACTACTAGGATTCTTTCACCCACCTCTAGTTACATTCAAGGTTTTCTAAGCAAGTATACAAGCTCCTTTTCAAGGGTTAACCTTAGCAATGGTAGATTATTATAGCTGTATTTGGTATCTCAAGGAGACAAACAAATAAGTAGGGACTCAAGAGCAGGGATTGGTCTATGCAATGGGTTTGGAAAATTGGTCAAGTTTTACTTTCATAGCGGTT